>CM035163.1:39194188-39884985 GCA_020205615.1 Panax quinquefolius | reverse complement strand
AGGACTTCTTCTTCTTTCTCTCTATAATTTCTCTCTATAATAATTGCTTTATAGCTTTAGTGAATTGGTGAAAATAATGAAGGAATAAGCTTCTATTTATATAAAATATAGTTTCAATAATTGCACGTTTTGGGGCTCGAAATATTACAAAGATAATACCTTCCTCTTTTTATTCATTTTAATTTAGTCCCGCAAGTATTATCAAACTTGCACCACCTCCCCTAATAGTAAATCATGTGAATCAATAGTAAATCATGTGACTCAATAGTTCTAAACATGTGAAAAAATTAATTACGATATAGTACCTTCATCTATACCTCCATTTTTTAATTTAGTCATGCAAGTATTATCAATTTTGCACCAACTCCCTAATAATAAATCATGTGAATCAATAGTACACACATGTGAACACATAGTTATAAGCATGTGAATTAATAATAATTAATTGCTCATTTATCCGAATTAATTACCCGATTAGTCAAGATAACTTCCGTGACATCAATTATTATCGAAATAAATGTCGATTTCCACTAACACTAATAATCCCAACACAATGGAACTATCAATTTCATCTTTAATCAACACGAAACTTATTCATCATTAATATTATAACTCATAATATTTAACAACCGATCGTTCCTTCAGGAAAGAGGGGCTTTTCGATAAGGATTTCTCCCTATTAACGCAGCAATTAGTTGACCAAAACCTCTCATTGACATAACTTCTAGACATTGTCAATATTGCAAATAATAATATGAATAATTTTATTGTCTCAATTATTGATTAAATAATATAACATATTGTATGATAATACTTTGACAATAATTGAATCAATAATATGAGAGATATGATCTGAATGAATTAATGTAGCAATAATAGAGGACTACTAATGCTATCCTCCGGACCATCACTCCGCTCCCCGACTAAGTCCTAGATATATTCTCATTTCCTAAAGAGAACAGTGAAAGAAAGGGTGAGCTCAACTAGCCCAGTAAGAAATATTATGACTAAGATAATGCAAAATAAATTATCATTAGCCTTCAACAATGTTAAACTGATAAAATACAACAAACATCAAGTTTAACTGAGGCGGAACAAGCAATCCATTAAAAGAGTCAAGTAGAGAATAAAATCTATTATCTTTTATGATTTAAAAGGTTTTTCATCACTTTTATCATCGGGACTCAAATTTTTAATAAATAATCCACATCATCCCCTCGCACTACAACCAAGGATATTCATTAGTATCACAACCACAAATTATACATTTACTACGGGCCAAGGATATTTGTGTATTCATCAATGGTCATGATCATGCTAACAACTCATCCATTAATGCACTACGCAGCCAATGAGGACTTTACCACATCATTTGTAACATTACGATCATGATTACACTGAATAATCCTCAATCATAATCATACCAAGTCCATCTATGCACTACAGCCACGATGACTTTCAAACAAATATAAACATGAGGATGATGACAATGATATAAGAATTCAATAAAACAAGTTCAAGAATTAATTTATTCAGAACTAATAACGTCCAAATTGTCAACATGATACTTCTTTTTGTAGAGTAAAATTCAAGAATGCTCGAAGAATATTTCCATGAAAAGATCTTGAATGAAAGCGCAAATATCAAGGATATTCCACTAATTTCATAGAGTATAAGTCAAAACTTTAACCAACCGAGTATAATAAAGAATGAAATAACAAAAGAAATCACCATGCATGTGGTACTTCGCATAGACAGGTTATTCCAACAGAATAATAAATAACGGAACCAGGTCAGGCAAAATTCGCACCTACAGAATGTTCCAACAGAATAATAAAGAATGGAATAACAACAAAATCACCATGCATGCGGTAGATTGCATAAATATGTTATTCAAAGAATACTAAATAACGGAACCGTGTCAAAGTAAATTTGCACCCGGCAGGATGTTCCAACAGAATAATAAAGACGAAAACCAGTCCCATGTAAAATGCATGCATGAGGATATTCCAATAAAATAATAAAGAATGGAATAATAGAAGAATTTCACCAAGTATAGGGTAGTCCACGATATGAGTTATTCTAATGTAATAATAAAGAATGGAATAATGTAAGTTCTCTTCATGAATACAAAAGAAATAATACCCCTTTACCTTAAGAAGAAGAGTCTTTGGATGTAGGAGTAGTGAAGTAGCGTAATACTTTTCTTCTTTTCTCTATAATTTCTCTCTCTGAGTTTCAAAGAATTAAGTAAGAAATAATGAAGAAATGAGCATCTATTTATAGAAGAATGGACCAGTATAGTAACTAATTCATGAACGGTCCGGTTGATTTACTTTTAATCTGACTATCCATATTTAAAGCAAAATCTTTTAAATAAAATATAATATATTCTATTTATAATCTAATAAAATGAATAACTTTATAAAAATATTTTACTACGTAAACACTATGTAGGCACTTATGCAAACACTATACATAATAAAATATAATATATTCTAATTATTGTCTAATAAAATAGATAACTTTATAAAAGTATTCTCATTTTATATAAAAAGATTTTACTATTAGCCTAATAAAACTAATAACTTTATAAAAGTATTCTGCTTTTATATAAAAAGCTTTTCTGCTTTTATTATATTAATAATACTAATAAAACAAAACTTCATCATCATTATTATTATTCACACTATTAATCGACTGTGTTGTTCCCAGAAAAGAGGGGCTTTCCAATAAGGATTTCTCCCTATCATGCCGTGCAATTAGGTGACCAAACCTCTCCTCAAGTAACTTCTAGACATCGTTAATATTGCAAATAATAATATTAATAACTCATCTATCTCAATTATTGATTTAATAACATATAAAATATCGATAATAATTGAATAAATCGAATGACTTCTCACGTAAGCATCAATAATCAATACAGGTGCTACTATGCTGTACTCTGCCAGACATCAGTTGTTTTTACTATCGAGTAGTTCAACAAAGATTAATGGTAAAACTTCCGCCATTATTTTCAATAAAATATTTTTGTCGTTTTCTCGATCCGATAATAATTTCATTATTAGGGGTCCACTAATGATTGTGTCGTCGCATTTAATATTCCCCGTTAAAACGAATATTCCCCACCAATCGAATATTATATAACAACTTGCGACTTTTACAAAATTTATAAATATTACCCACAACTATAACATAATATCAAATTCATTTCATAATATTCAAAAATGATAATTATAGAAAATTCATCTTTATTCATAAAAAGTTGGGGTCTTACATGAAGTCACTTTGAAAGTCGCGGAAGTCTGGCCAGAAAGGCATCAAGCGCTTCAATAATAGTAAAGCCATGCCATTAATGCATTATACTGTCAATTCATCTACTACGCCAATACCACTCATATCGCTTAGTTCATGGCTGCATGAGCTCCTCGTTCCCAAACAGTAAACACTCTTTAAATGACCTAGAAGAAGGAAGGGGTTGATATAAATAGAAAGCGAAGCTGCTACATTCATTATCGAGGAATATTAGACATCGCAGATATCAGATAAAATTTATTAGAGCTTAGATTAGTATTTATTTTCAGTCTTTTTATCTTTCTAGGAGAGAAAGAAGCTTGTGAAGGGAAAGATAGTTATTGCATCCGACACAGAGCTCAGAGTTATACACGTGAAGAGAAGATTTGGAGAAAGAACACTTCAAAACAGGGGTTTTCTTAATCCAAATCTCCCATTTATTTGTATTTGTCTGATAATGAGTAATGTATTGAAAATGCGTGTTAGTACCATAGTTATGAACTAACTCCATTTTTAAGATTGTAATGTAACCTGATGATTAGCTTAATCAACTTTCTCTCCTATTTTATATAATGAATCATTTTGGAATGGGTTGTTGTATTTCGTATTTAATGTCTGATTGCTTGATAAAGAAATTGGTATTGATAGTGATGGAAAATGATAAATGGATGTTATTATCTATCTTTAAATACAGCAACACCTGTTATGACCATGACATTGAAATGTGTGCATAATATGCTAATAGGATAGACATATCCCCATTTGCCGTGTGTGGCCTTAAGACTTAGCTTAATGACATTGACCTAGTTATTGTCGCCAATAGATATATTGTGATTTAGCTGATTAGGGATGTGCATTTGACCTTCGACAAAAGCTTTTGCATGTTTATTGTTCTCGGTCGACCATTCCTTGATTTATTTATAATCCGAAGAGTTAGGAGATTAGGTGATGCATTAGGGGAATTGTAATCCTATCTTGAATTCCTAACACAACTATTTCTCTTGATTTTTATCGCCTCTATCAAATAAATTTAACCAACCATTTGTTTTCACTTGTTTAAATAAGATTAGTAGCGTCTTTGCATTAGTAATTGTTTTCTGTTAAGACTTCATCCTTGTGGGTTCGACACTCTACTTACATATATTACTTGTGGTCACAGATGTCTTGCGCGCATTTATTCGCAATAGCTAAATCGACCAATAAGTTTTTGGCACTGCTGCTGCGGGACTTAGAATTAATTGTTTTCAATATTAAAACTAAGTCATTACGATCTTACTTTTAAACCGAATTTTCTATTTAATTTCTCTTTTGTAGTCTTCATTTTTATGCCACCTCTAAGGGACGAAATATAATACCTATCTATCCCGAGGTTGATAGAACATTCAGACGATCATGAGGGAAAAATCCGAGGACAAACTCCCGCTTCTATCATAATGGTTGAGGAACTTCAAAATCTCTCGAGGAGTACGTTATGCCTCACATTGACGATCTCCAAAGAGCATTCTAAGGCCCGCCATCCAAGCCAATAATTTCGAGATTAAGCCGTGGACCATTCAAATGTGCACCAACATTCATTTGGGGATCATTAAACGATGACCCCAATGATCACCGATAAACTTTGTGGAGATCTCGTGACACATTTAAATGCAACGGAGTATCCGATGATGCCATCGACTCGTAATTTTTCCATTTACTTTAAGGGACAAAGCCAAGAGCTGGCTTCATTCATTACCGTCTGGCTCCATTACCACATGGGCTGACTTGGCATAGAAATTTGTGGCGAAGTTCTTTCTGCCCGCTAAAATAACTAGGCTCGTGCACAACATCACGCCCTTATATCGGTTTGAATCCGAAGTCCTTATACGCACTGGGAGCGGTTTAAGGATCTTCTAAGGAAATACCCGCACTATGGTTCCGCCAAAGTGGCTTCCCATCCGCACCCTTTACAATGGATTGTCCGGATCTACTCGTTCGAGTATAAATGCCGCATCTAGAGGGGAATTCATGACCAAACATCACACAAACAGGATATGAGTTGGTGGAGATAATGGCGGCCAATAATTACCAATGGCCAATGATATGCAAGCCTCGAGAAGGGCAAATGGGTTTATGAGGTGGACATTTTCACATCGTTAATGGCTCGTAGCGGCGCTTATAAAAAAGGCTTGACACCATTGGACCATCGCTAGCTCAAAATGTGCAGAGTCGTCGGGTTCAATGTGAATTATGTCAAGGGAGCCACCCGACAGATCGGTGCGCGATAAGCCCTGAGTCTGTACAATTTGTTTCCAACTACGGGCGGCAACAAAACACAAGTCTTCCCACTCATTATGACCCGGGTTTAAGAAATCATCCAAACTTCTAATGGGGTAACAACAATAACAACAACAATAGTAACAACCCCAACCTTCATCCACCAGGCCGAATTATGCTAACCCTCCTGGATTCCAATCTCAGACTCAATTCAACACACAACCACAGAGCACTCATAATCAGTTCCACCATCCCCCACCTCAACAGGAAAGGAAGCCCAGCTTAGAAGATCTCCTGTCCAGGTACATAGCCCAGAATGAAACCAGAAGTAACAATCAAGAAGCCTCTATTAGGAATCTTGAAGATGAGATGGGGCAAATTACTCTCAGATTAAATGATCTTCCACCAAAGCATTGCCTAGTGACACTGATGTCAACCCAAAACGGGAAGGCAAGGAGCAGTGTAAAGTAGTAACCCTCAGAAGTGGGAGAACCACTAAAGAATAAAGTGGACAAAGTGCTCTAGTGGAAGATGAAGTAGAAACTGAAGAGGAACCTCCAGTGAAGGAGAAGACTGCGACACGTAGGGGTGAAGAAAGTGGTCAAGACAGACCTCCAACACCATCTCCTCCAATGACTATAGTCAGTCAACCTCTCCTCAGTTGCCTTTCCCCAAAGGAATGCAAAAATGTAAGTTGGATACACAGCTTTCCAAATTCTTGAGGTTTTCAAAAGATCGCACATAAATATCCCATTTGCAAAGGCATTGGAGGGAATGCCTAGTTACGCCAAGTTTATGAAGGACATTCTATCCAATAAGCGCAAATGGGGACTATGAGACGGTGGCACTGACAGAAGAGTGTAGTGCCATCCTTCAAAACAAGCTTCCACCGAATCTAAAAGATCCGGAAGTTTTACAATCCCACGCACCATCAAGGACCAGCTTTATCGGGAAGGCTCTATGTGATCTAGGGGCCAAAGATCAACCTCGATGCCCTCATTATTTATAAGAAGTCGGGACTTAACGAAGCCAAACCCTACTAGCGTCACATTGCAATTGGGCCGAAGCGGTGTCTTTGACGTACCAAGGGAATTATAAAGGATATGCTTTGTGAAGGTGGACAAGTTCATATTTTCTACGATTTCATAGTCTTGGATTTTGAAGAGGATAGGGAGGTCCCGATAATATTAGGAAGGCCGTTCTTGGCAACTGGGAGGACCCTGATCGATGTTCAAAAAGGGGAGTTAACAATGAGAGTACAGGATCAGGAAGTGACGTTCAATGTCTTCTGATCAATGAAGTATCCTAATACCCCTGAGGATTGCTTCCAGATTAATACAATTGATAATTTAGTGAAGGGGGTATTCTCAGAAACTTGTATTCAAGACCCTTTGGAGGCTACATTAAATGGGGTAGTACTACGGAAGAGCCCACACATGTGGAATGTGGCATGTGGCTCGATGAACCTCAAAGATCGAAGCAATTCCACCGACAGTTCGAGTCTCTAAATAATAATGAGGCATCTACTTCCAAGGCTCAGCCATCGATCATCAAACCTCCTGTTCTGGAGCTTAAACCGTTGCCTAACCTCCTAAGGTATGCTTATTTAGGGAATTCATCTTCTTTACCTGTGATAATTTCTGCTTCTCTAACTAAGTGTCAGGAAGAAAAGTTGCTCCTCAGGCTCAAGAAATACAAAACGGCCCAAGGATGGTCAATTGCTGATATAAAAGGGATCAACCCGACTCTATGCATGCACAAAATTCTTCCGGAGGAAGGCACAAAGCCATCTATAGAGCATCGAGGTGGCTAAATCTCATTATGAAAGAGGTCATCCGAAAGAGATCATTAAGTCATGAGATGCGGCATTATCTATCCCATCTCCGATAGCCCTTGGGTTAGTCCAATTCAAAGCGTACAAAGAAGGGAGGGATGACGGTTGTGTCCAATGAGAACAACGAATCGATTCCCACCAGATTTGACCGGGTGGCAAGTGTGTAATACCCTCAGATCCGAGTCCCAAATCACTACTGGATCCGGTATTCTATTTCTATAACTATCATGGAAGATATAAACATAATTATTTATATATTAAACATTACACACCATCCCCAAGGTCGAGAACTTTCACATAATACCTAAATCAATATTCTATCCGACATACAAATTTATTATCATACATTATTGTTACAAATTTAGTTTATATATAATCCAAAGTCGATATGTCTTCGATTTTTCCCCAGATTCCGACGATTCTTCCTAATCTGCAATGTTTATCATGCTATAGCAAGGTCGAAGCAACAATTTTCCCAAAGAAGTATAAGTTCAATTAAAGATATATCATGATCGAAAGAATCAACAATAAGTCATTAACTTTCTACAATATAAACATTGTGAAAGAGCATGAATAAATTTTTATAGCTGAATGAATAATGAACATGAATAAATCAATTGGACCAAATGGTAATGAAGGTGATCAGCCTTTCATACCAGATGAATACATGCAATGTGCACAGAGTACGAATCAATAATTCATAGACATGGTATAATCAGTAATGATTAACCCCAAGCATATTTCAAAAATATCAACTCGAGGTTGAGTTAGAGAACTTGCATCATGCTGATTATCAAGCATGCAACCTTTATCGCTTTGTCTCAAGACCTTTAGTGTTAATCCTCTTGATTTCTTTTTCTTCTTTCTTCCTCTCCCATGGACGCCTTTTCTCTTTTTTTTCTTTGTTTTAGTTTAGACATAGGTTTAGAAATCTAGCATAACTTAGTGTATATACAATATACATATAACACTTATAATTATAGAATATGTAACTCCTAATATAATTACATATACTAATTATCAATTTAATATATAAGTTACAAAAGTAGAAATTTAAAAGCCCTAAGGCTTGTTTGGCAAAACCATATTATTTTTTAAAATCAGGTTTTAATAGTTAAGGTCTTGTTTGGATAAAATAGGTTTAAAACAAAAGTAAGGCCTTGTTTGGGAAAACGATTTGAAAAACTCTTTTAACTCTTTTAATAGATCCTTTAACACATATCCTTAATGTTATCCTTTAATTAATTAAATCTTAACATTAATTTAATTAATTAAAAGTGTAACATCAATTAATCACATAAAATTGTCACATTATAATTACTCGCTAATTATAACTTCATGTAACAATTACCACATCACTACATTATCTCAATTAAATTAAAACTATAACATAAAATCATTACATATTAATTAAATATTAAATAATCATTTAATTAATACAATACACTTAATTACATTACTCCATATTAATCACATAATCTCAATAAATAATTCAATTAAAATATTTATTTACTTCAATAAATATTAAATTAACATTTAAATTGTCTTCACACCAATTCACATATTTCACAATATATAACATATATATACATACTGTGATTTTAAACATCTTAAAATAAGAATTTTATTTATTAAATTCTCATTTATTAATTCTTAAAAATTTGCGATGTCACATCCTTCCCTCCTTATAAGGATTCCGTCCTCGAAATTAACGAAACCTCCCTTACTCGGTTTTCGCAAAATCTCTCTCACAATTATCGTTGAATAACTTCAACACGTTAACTTAGCAAAAAGTTTTACATATATATATACTTCATTCATTTCTTCTACAATTTTTTTTTAGGTTTTATCACATAACCTTCAATTAAACATAGTCATATATCAAATATTATATATTCTTTAACCCATTCATTTCCTTTTCTAAGGATCGTAATCATAAACACTCGAGATATTACATTCACCCATTCTTCTAAGAATTTCGTCCTCAAAATTTTATTTATTAATCTTTATTCATTCAATCTATAAAAATAGATTTTATGTTAATACTTTATTCATTCATTGGGTTCTATAACCACTTCTTTCCACAAAGATCTTTCTACAATTATTAAACTTTTCTATTAAAAGTTTTACATTATTCTTTGATAACTCACCTCCTTCTCACTTAAAAAAATTTTCTTTTCTCACTTATTCAATATATTCATCATTTAGTGTTGCATTCTATGACTTACTTCTTTCTAAGGAATATCATCCTTACCACATTCACCTTTTAGAATAACAAGAATATTCCACAATTGCTCAATAATTGGGAAGCAGTATAAATAACTCAGGAATTATAAAAGATTCCAAATTATGCTGAGGGTCATAAGACCACGAACTATGTCCACAGTTGCAAGTAATCTTTCAACTTCAACTTTAACAATTATAAGACTATAAGGACTCTCGTACTTAGGGTGTTAAGCCCTTCATACGATGTATTGTGCACAAATATTTAAACGTTATGCGTATGTCCATAGTTATAAGTAATCTTTCAACTTAAACTTTAACAATCATAAGACTATAAGGACTTCCGCATTTAGGGTGATCAAATTTTCGTATAAATATATTATGCACAAACATCTTAACGCCTCCGCCGTAATCCCTCATAAAAGGGTTGTTCATCTCAAATTTTCAACATATGAATCCGCACTAAAACAATTTGGTTTGGCATAACTTTTCAAGAAACGCTCAATTTCATAAACATCTTTCAATAATCGCCTAAATTTAATCAAATAGCATGAGACTTCTACAATAATTCTGACATCAATCAAAATATATATATATATATATATATATATATATATATATATATTCTCATATCTTAAAGAAATCTCAAAATATTTTTATGACGTCATAATATCGCATCGTATTTACAAATTCGCTTGAGGATTCCGCTATTTGGTTATTTTATCATACTACATCATACCATAGTAATGACGATCCTTAGATCACCTCCAACACTAAGTAATAATCGCATCGATGACTCCATCATTTTTATCTTCTCCGCACTGTGTTCCATGATGCATCGATGATATATATAAATATATATATATATATATATATATATATTTTTCAAATCATTTTTGTTCAAATCAAGCAATTAGCATGTATATACGAATAACGGTATTATTTTTAAAACTCACTGGTTTCATCATTTGATCCAATGTTTTTGAAGAAAATAGAAGTGCAAACATCAGCACGAAGTCAATAAATTTCGAAAGTCTAGCATAGCTAGAAGATTTGGAATACCTATGCTCCCATCATCAACTCCACTTTCTATAATGATCTATTGCTTAAAAGGTCTATCTATTCCTATCATCTTCAATACTCCATTCACACTTAAATATACCCCAGTTCATCAAACTTACCGCACATTAGAAGTTCAGGAACTAGCCATAATAATATGAGTTTAAGAACTTGTCCTAGTGCACCATATAAAGGCCCATTCGCCGAGGGGTTCAAAACATACCATATTATTATTATGAGTCACAAACTTACCATATGCATTAGTTTTAAGAACCGCACCTAATCCTAATAATATCTCGACTAATCTTAATAGTTTCTAACTATCAAATATACACATGAGAAAAAAATCACCTTTTCGCCATTATATACATCGATAATACAAGACCAACATTCTAATGATTATCAATGTGATAAACCGAAAAGCACAAAACCCTCGCCCATACAAAGATTTGTACAACTCAAACACCACACGAGTCCTCAATTAAAATCTCACCTAACTCTATCTTACTTATAACTTGCTTTTCGCTTTCTATACAAATTTTTCAGACATCATCATATATAACTCCTCGTGAGTTATCTCGCATTATTTCATAGTACATTATCTTCATAAAGATCAAGCTATAATTATTCAAACATTATGTAACCATCTTTCTTTTATAATGTATCACGCCAGATCTTATTATATAATCATCTCCCTAAAATTCTTTTCTTAACTTGTGATTGTTTTGTTTTACGATCCTCTTTCTTTCCTTTTTTTCATCATTTACGATTTCATTTATACTTTTAATCATACGACTTTGTCTATTCACCATTATTCATTATCTTGGCTATCGGAGGTAGGCAACTCCCCATTCTTATCTACATATCTCTTCAAGATTCTTCTTTGAATCTTCTTGTTTATTTATTAACTCTTCCTTTAAGAATTTAATATAATTCACGCTATTTCAATATTTTATTCGAGTTTTATCCTCGCCATTCTAATATTCTTCTTATAACATTTCTAGGACTAAACTCATCCTATACATCTAAATATATGAAAAGAATCACCTTTTCATTATAATGTAACTTAAACTTAACTTCTTATTCTTTAACCTAAGGTCATAGCCTAAGGTACTCTTACCTAAGGTGTATAACCTATAGGCTTTGATACCAACCGTAATACCCTCAATCCGTCCCAAATCACTACGGATCTAGTATTCTATTTCTATAACTATCATGAAGATATAAATATAAACTGCTTATATATTAAACATTACACACCATCCCCAAGGTCGAGAACCTTCACATAATACCTAAATCAATATCCTATCCGACATACAAATTTATTATCATACATTATTGTTACAAATTTAGTCGCATATATATATCCAAAGTCGATATGTCTTTGACTTTTCCTCCAGTATCTCGACGATTCGGCCTAATCTGCAATGTTTATCATGATATAGCAAGGGTGAGCAACAATTTTGCCCAAAGAAGTATAAGTTCAATTAAAGATATATCATGATTGAAAGAATTGAACAATAAGTCACTAACTTTCTACAATATAAACATCAGGAAAGAGCATGAATAAATTTTCATAGTCGAATGAATAATGAACATGAATAAATCAACTGACCAAATGGTAATGAAGGTGATCACCTTTCATACCAAATGAATACATGCAATGTGCACAGAAAGTACGTAATCAATAATTCATAGACATGGTATAATCAAGAATGATTAACCCCAAGCATATTTCAAAAATATCAACTCGAGGTTGAAGTTAAAGAACTTACTGCATCAGCTGATTATCAAGTATGCAACCTATATCGCTTTGTCTGAAGACCTTTAGTGTTAATCCTCTTGATTTCTTTTTCTTCCTTCTTCCTCTCCCATGGATGCCTTCTCTCTCTTTTTCTCTTTGTTCTTAGTTTAGACATAGGTTTAGAAATCTAGCATAACTTAGTGTATATACAATATACATATAACACTTATAATTATAGAATATGTAACTCCCAATATAATTACATATACTAATTATGAATTTAATATATAAGTTAAAAAAGTAGAAATTTAAAAGCCCTAAGGCTTGTTTGGCAAACCCATATTATTTTTTAAAATCAGGTTTTAATAGTTAAGGTCTTGTTTGGATAAAACATGTTTAAAACAAAAGTAAGGCATTGTTTGGGAAAACGATTTTAAAAACTCTTTTAACTCTTTTAATAGATCCTTTAACACATATCCTTAATGTTATCCTTTAATTAATTAAATCTTAATATTAATTTAATTAATTAAAAGTGTAACATCAATTAATCACATAAAATTGTCACATTATAATTACTCGCTAATTATAACTTCATGTAACAATTACCACATCACTACATTATCTCAATTAAATTAAAACTATAACATAAAATCATTACATATTAATTAAATATTAAATAATCATTTAATTAATATAATACACTTAATTACATTACTCCATATTAATCACATAATCTCAATAAATAATTCAATTAAAATATTTATTTACTTCAATAAATATTAAATTAACATTTAAATTGTCTTCACACCAATTCACATATTTCACAATATATAACACATATACACATACTCGTACTTAAACATCTTAAAATAAGAATTTTATTTATTAAATTCTCATTTATTAATTCTTAAAAATCTGGGATGTCACAGAGTGTGCATGGATTACAGGAAACTTAACAAATTGACCTGTAAGGATCACTTTACCCTTTCTTTCATTGATCAAATGCTTGACCGGTTGGTTGGGCACGAATATTATTGTTTGCTTGATGGGTACTCGGGGTATAATCAGATTTCTATTGCTCCTGAAGATCAAGAGAAGACGACATTCACATGTCCGTATGGGACCTTTGCCTTCCGAAAAATGTCTTTCGGGCTATGTAATGCTCGCGCAACATTTCAGCGGTGTATGATATTAATCTTCTCTGACATGGTTGAAAAGACCTTGGAGGTCTTCATGGACGACTTCTCAGTATTTGGGAGCTCGTTTGATAATTGCTTAAAAAATCTGACTGTTGTTCTCCATCGATGTATCGAAACCAACCTGGTGCTGAATTGGGAGAAGTGTCACTTCATGGTCGAAGAGGGCATTATTTTGGGTCATCGGGTTTCTGTAGGCGGAATTGAGGTTGATAAGGTAAAGATTGATGTGATCAATAACCTTCCACCGCCCACCTCAGTGAAAGGGGTAAGGAGTTTTCTCGGGAACGCCGATTTCTACAAAGGGTTTATTCAGGACTTCTAACGGATCACCAAACCGTTGTGCACGCTCCTGGAAAAGGACGTGCCTTTCCAGTTCGATGACGCCTGCCTGAGCGCCTTTGAGTTATTAAAGAAAAGGCTTGTCTCGGCACCTATTGTGGTAGCTCCAGACTGGGCCTACCTTTTTGAGCTGATGTGCGACGCCAAAGAATTTTGCAATAAAGGGGCGGTGTTGGGCGGAGAAGTGGAGAAGGTCTTCCACACCATTTACTATGCCAAAGAAGACATTAACAGATGGTCGCTTAAATTATACCACCACCGAGAAGGAGCTATTGGCGTCGATATGCATTTGATTAGTTCTGCTCTACCTCAATGGAACGAAGGTGATCGTATACACCCCATCACTCCCATGAGTTTGATAGAAAAAGAAGGATGCTGGCGAGATTGATACGATGGGTTCTCGCTTCTCCGTGAGTTTGATTTAGAAATCGAGACAAGAAGGGACAGAAAATCAAAGTTGCCGACCACTTATCGAGATTGAAAACACCACGCCGCCATCGACGGCGATAAAAGACATAAATGACTTTTTCCTGGACGAGCAACTTTTTGTGGTCAATGGAAAAGTTCCGTGGTACGCAGACTTTGCCAATTACGTCAGTTGCCAAGTGCTTCCCCCAAAACCTGAGCTATCAGCAAAGGAAGAAATTCCTAAAGGAAGCCAAGCAATATCTGTGGGATGAGCCCTTCCTGTTCAAGCAATGTTCGGATCAGATTCTGTGAAAATGTTTGTCGGCAGAAGAAATTGAAGGTGTGCTACATCATTGCCACTCGTCAAATTATGGAAGTCATTTTGGAGGCCAACAAACTGCAGCTAAGGTGCTTCAGTTGGGATTTTATTGGCCCACCCTATTCAAGGATGCATACGCATATGTGATGCACTGCAACAGATGCCAACGGGTGGGCACTATATCGAGACGACATAAGTTACCACTGCAGAATATCCTGGAAGTGGAGTTATTTGATGTATGGGGCATCGACTTCATGGGACCATTCCCGTCCTCTTTCAACAATCTCTACATCCTTGTGGCAGTGGATTATGTCTCAAAGTGGGTGGAAGCAGTCGCCTTGCTGACAAACGATGCAAAGGTGGTGCTTCAATTCCTTAAGAAGAATATTTTCACCCATTTTTGCACACCTCGGGCCATCATCAGCGATGAAGGGTCGCACTTTTATAACAAATACTTTGAAACCCTTCTAGCCAAGTATGGGGTAACTCATAAGATCGCCACTGCCTACCACCCACAAACCAGCGGTCAAGCTGAAATTTCAAATCAAGAGGTGAAACGAATCTTGGAAAATATTGTTAACCCAAATCGTAAGGACTGGTCTAAGAAGCTAGATGATGCATTGTGGGCCTATCGAACATCTTATAAAACGCCTATCGGAATGTCTTCGTATAGGCTTGTCTATGGTAAGGCATGTCATCTCCCAGTTGAATTGGAGCACAACATTTACTGGGCTATTCAGAAGCTCAACTTTGATCTTGAGGCAGCTGGTGAAAAGCGACTGTTGCAACTTAATGAATCAGACGAGTTTCATCTGTAAACGTATGAAAACGCTAATTTGTACAAGGAGAAGACAAAGAGGTGGCATGACAAGAAAATCCTTGAGAGGCACTTTTAATAGGGCCAAAAGGTTCTTCTTTTCAATTCCCGTCTAAAGGTATTTCCTGGGAAGCTTAAGTCCCGATGGTCGGGCCCCTTCATAGTTGCCAAGGTTTATCCATACGGGGCAATAGAGGTTGAGAACCCGAATTCTGACACAACCTTCAAGGTCAATGGATAGAGGTTAAAACACTACTAAGGCGGCGAAGTTGACCGGTAGAATACCTCCATTACACTTAGAGACCCGGTGTAAGACGGGATGATAGTCAAGCTAACGACTCAAAATCAAGCACTTGATGGGAGGCATCCCCATCTCAGTATCAAACAAATTGCTTTATTTTTATTTTCTAAAGTTCCATTTTGTCTATCTAGTTATTGTCTGAGTTCTGTATAGTGCTTGTGGTCTGTTTAATTCATGTAGTTAGTTTTTGTAATTCCCCAGTTGAGCTTGTCAATAATATATTTCTTGTCTGGTTTACTGATATGGTTTAGTGATATGAAAGCTTGGCTTGTGTAGGAATTATTGAGGTCGCGTCGTGGAACAATGTTTAATGTGTTGATCTCGCGCCCCGGCACCGTCTATCGCACCCCGACGCCATCCTTGGCGCCCCAGCGCCATCCATTACCCAACCACACTGCTAACTCGTGCCCCAGTGCCAACCCTTGAGTTATAATCCGCGTTGCAGTGCCATGTATTTTGGGACCACACTGTTAATTCATGCCCCAGCGCCATTAATCGCGCCCTGGCGCCATTAACATTGTATTATTTCGCACCCTAGCGCCATGCCTCGCTCCTCGACGCCATTATTAATGCCCCAGCACCATCATCGGCGCCCCAGCACAGCCAACAAAAGTTTTAATTTTAAATCACAGATTTTTTATATCAGTTCATCTTCTTCTCTCCAAACAAACGTTAGTTGCTCTCCAGCCGTTAGCCAAAGATTGCGTCGGTTGGTTTGCCATCTTTTTCATCAACCATCGGCAATTTCCAACCATTTGGTTGCCCAACCGTCTCACCGGTTGCTTTTCCTTCCTCGCGCCTTCACCTATAAAAGCTAAGCAAGGTACGGTGATTTGGCCAACTATTAACTTGCACAGAGATCTGTATACACACAGCATTATATCATCTTTTGTTATACCATGGCTCCTAAGCATCCACGAACAAGTGTCACCTCTTCCTTCTTCGTCCCCGAGCACTGTTACGGCGTGGGATGTCACCAAATTTCCAACCGAGGAAGGCTATAAGCGCTTATACCTGCATTTCCGTCACTGCGTACTTCAAGATTTCGAGCGAGGCCTTTGGCCTGATGATAAAGATGGCCAAATGAATGCCATGATTAGCGCCATGAAGTGGGTGCACTTTACCAAGCCCCAAATCTGCCATGGTAGCGGTAGTGAAAGAATTCTATGCTAACGCCATTCTCAAGTTCCTCGGCACAGACACCATGGTCGGGGAAGTTGATCTCATTTGATAGCAAGGCAATCAATGAAGTTTATGGGACTCCTAATTTTGATGGTCACGATTATAGGGAGAATGGGATTTGGCACTATCAGTCTGATGAGATTATTGCCAAACTGTGTAAGCTTGGGACGGTGTGGAAAACAAATGATTACACTGGCGAGAGAACGTCATTTCCCCAGCAGGCCCTTAGCCATTACGACAAGGCATGGTATGCTTTTATTTGCTCTAATATCCAGCCTACGCGTCATGTCAGTGATGTAACCAAGGAAAGGGCGACTTTGCTTTATGCGATAGTTACGGGGCAAAAGATTGATGTTTGGGTTCTGATCAATGAATTAATTAAGAAGGATATCAACAACAAGGTTATGTCTGGCCTCCCGCACCCGTCTCTTATTACCCGACTTTGTAGGAGGGCGGGTGTTTAATGGGAAATTGAAGATGTGACCCTGCCTCCTATGTCTGTTATTGACCATCATCTTATCGGGCCGTTATTTCGCTTTGAGGAGCGCCATCGCACTTCCCATCGAGAAGGATTTTTACCAGCCCAACCAACCGCCGCTTATCCGATGATCCACAACCATCCATCGCGGGCAGAACCTCCACTCACGCTTGCCCCGCTCGCGAGATCTGTGGATTCTGAGACCCTTGCTCAGATTTTGAACAGCTTAGATTTTCTACACTTAAGATTGATACTATCGCCCAATGGCAGAACTAGTTCCACCATTATCATGCAGAGTTTGCCAACATGCTCGCCAACATTCATGCCGCTCAAGGAGGCGAGGATGCTGATTTCATGCCTTTTCTATTCCCCGCTCCTCCAATATATGCTCCCTATCCACCGCAATTTTTGCCGCCTAATGAGGCGGCCCGAGCAAATGAGCCAGTCAATGTGGATGATGATGGCGAGGATGATGATGATCTTGAGTTGTTCGGCTTGCATGAGGATCTTGAAGGTAGTGATGGTGATCAAGGAGGCGATGTTGTTAATGTTTGAGACTACACAACAGAGGCCAGTGAGGACACGGGCCAAAGTTCAAGTTTGGGGGAGACTTCCTTTTATTTATTTATATATGAATTGTGTTAGTTTTATAATATTTTAATTTTAACTGCTGTGTAAGTATGTTAGGATGGTATTTGGGCATGATTGCCCGTGACTCATGGTTTGAATATTTTTATATCTATTGTGATTATTATCGTGATTTATCTTTTGGTTTTGGATTTGGATACATGCTTTAATTTATTTTGGATGCATGCCTTTACTTAGTAGTATTTTATGTTTCATAATATTTTATGATTTTGGTTATATATCTTTAGTTTGGGGAATATCTTGACTAAGTTAGATATTGTCTCATTTTAAGCCTTATTTTTTTTGGGATTTTCACTGATTAATTGGTATACTCGATGCCATGTGTTATGGCTTTGCGCGTTGTTGAAATAGGTATTCTATAATATTTAGTTTTTATGTTTAACTCTAGCCTGTAGTCCAGAATCGCTCTATATCTTTGGGTTAGGATAGTTTAGCGTTAAGTTTTGTTTGTGGCCTTTGCTTTGACCGCCTTTAAAAGTATATCATTTTCCTAGGCTAGTGGCAAAAGTTATGCGAATTTAAGGCTTGTGTTTTGTAAAAGTCGAGACTGTCTTGGATCCATCCGTTTAGCGAGCACTGGCCTATTATCTCTCTAGTAGTTTTCCAGCCAGTGATCGCTATTTACCCGCTGATAATAGTCATTTATTATATACTCTGTAATTTTAAGTTTTTAAAGACTTTGATGCTTTAGCATTCTCGGCCTTAATTTTAGTTGATAGTTTTGGTGTTCAATCGTATCTTGTATTATAGGGTATGGTTGTCTGATAGTTTGCTTGAGGACAAGCAATAGCTTAAGTTTGGGGGTATTTGATGAGTGGATTTCATACCCGCAAATTTGACCTTTTATTGCTTAATTTTGTTGCCTGTTTTCAGTCTTTTGGTTAGCTTGCATAGTTTTATTGTTGTTTTCTCTGTTAAAGTTCTCTACAGATATATTATGCATTTTGTTTCCAGTTTTCTTATACAGTTTGCTAAGCTCACGCCCCGGAGCCAGGAAGTTGCACCCCAGCGCCATGTAACTTAAGAACACACTTGAAAGTGGTGCCTCAATACATACTTGGCCCTTGGCGCCATCCTCAGATTCGACCCTCTTCATTAAGTGGCGCCTAGGCGCCCCTCCTAGTTTAAGCATCCGCGCCACAGCACCGGTAGAAGCTTAAAGTCAATTGAAAGTCGCTATCAAGGCTGTAGCGCGCTACTGGCGGCTAGGCAGCATGGCAATCTCAAATACCACTCATATTGCTTAGGCTCACGCCACGTATGAGTCTCGTTCCCAAACAATAAACACTCTTTAAATGACCTAGAAGAAAGAAGGGGTTGATATAAATAGAAAGCGAAGCTGCTACATTCATTATCGAGGAATATCAGACATCGCAGATATCAGATAGAATTTATTAGAGCTTAGATTAGTATTTATTTTCAGTCTTTTTATTTTTCTAGGAGAGAAAGAAGCTTGTGAAGGGAAAGATAGTTATTGCATCCGACACAGAGCTCAGAGTTATACACGTGAAGAGAAGATTTAGAGAAAGAACACTTCAAAACAGGGGTTTTCTTAATCCAAATCTCCCATTTATTTGTATTTGTCTGATAATGAGTAATGTATTGAAAATGCGTGTTAGTACCATAGTTATGAACTAACTCCATTTTTAGGATTGTAATGTAACCTGATGATTAGCTTAATCAACTTTCTCTCCTATTTTATATAATGAATCATTTTGGAATGGGTTGTTGTATTTCGTATTTAATGTCTGATTGCTTGATAAAGAAATTGGTATTGATAGTGATGGAAATTGATAAATGGATGTTATTATCTATCTTTAAATACAGCAACACCTGTTATGACCATAACATTGGAATGTGTGCATAATATGCTAATAGGATAGACATATTCCAATTTGCCTTGTGTGGCCTGGAGACTTAGCTTAATGAACTTGACCTAGTTATTGTCGTCAATAGATATATTGTGATTTAGCTGGTTAGGGATGTGCATTTGACCTTCGACAGAAGCTTTTGCGTGTTTATTGTTCTCAGTCGACCATTCCTTGATTCGTTTGTAATCCGGAGAGTTAGGAGTTTAGGTGATGCATTAGGGGAATTGTAATCCTATCTTGAATTCCTAATACAACTATTTCTCTTGATTTTTATCGTCTTACTGAAATAGCTTAACCAACCATTTGTTTTCACTTGTTTAAATAAGATTAGTAATGTCTTTGCATTAGTAATTGTTTTCTGTTAAGACTTCGTCCTCGTGGGTTCGACACTCAACTTACATATATTACTTGTGGGCCGCGTATGCTTGCGCGCGATTTGGCAATAGTTAAATCGACCAATAATAGTACACACATGTGAACACATAGTTATAAGCATGTGAATTAATAACAATTAATTGCTCATTTATCCGATTAATTACCCGATTGGTCAGTATAACTTCCAGACATCAATTATTATCGAAATAAATGTCAATTTCCACTAACAATAATAATCCCAACACAATGGAACTATCAATTTCATCTTTAATCAACATGAACTTATTCATAATTAATATTATAACTCACAATATTTAACAACCATATCGTTCCCAGGAAAGAGGGGGCTTTCCAATAAGGATTTCTCACTATTGGAGCGCAATTAGATGACCAAACCTCTCCTTGACAGAACTTCTAGACATTGTCAATATTGCAAATAATAATATGAATAACTTTGTCGTCTAAATTATTGATTTAATAATATAATATATTATACAGATAATACTGTGACAATAATTGAATCAATAATATGAGAGATATGATGCAAAACAATTATCGTAGTAATAATTGAGTATAACCTGAGTGACTTCTTACGTAAGCATCAATAATCAATACCGTGTATTACTATGCAACCACGCCAGACATCAGTATTTTTTACTACCGGGTAGTTCAACAGTTTTAACGATAAAACTTTCGCCGTTATTTTTATAAAAAGATAATACTGTCGTTTTCTAAATACGACAATACTTCTATTGTGGGGTTCACTAATGATTGTGTCGTCGTGAGAATATTCTCTGTTAAAACGAATATTCCCCGACCAATCGAATATTCTCTGACACAACGAATATTTTATATCAACTTGCCTACTTTGAAAAATTTTCAAATATCACCCTTAACTTTAACCTTTATCAATTTAACCATTTACTAAATAACATAATAATTATAAGAAAATCGAATACTTTCATTTCATAAAATTTGGGATCTCACTAAGTAAAAGTACGATGTCTACGCTGTGGTTGCACAATGAAGCACACCAGTATTGTACAAAGATCTTTGATTATTGATGCTTACGTGAGAAGTCACTCAGTTTTATTCAATTATTGCCATAATAATTGCTGCATAATATCTCACATTATTGATTCAATTGTTGTCACAATATTTTATATTATTAAATCAATAATTTAGACGATAAAGTTATTCATATTATTATTTGCATTATTGACGATGTCTAGAAAGTTCTGTCGAGGAAAGGGGGTTGGTCATCTAATTGCGCGCCAATAAGGAGAAGTCCTTATCGGAAAGCCCCCTCTTTTCTAAGAATGATCCGTTGTTAACATTATGAAGTTATAATATTAATGATGAATAAATGTTATTAAAAGTGAGTTTTGTGTAGTTTAGTGAATTGAGATAAATAGAAGGGTTTTTTATAAAGTATTTGTTGTAATTTTGACTTATTATATGGACCCCACTTACTCATTTTTTAAAATTATCGGTAGAAAGTTATCTCAGTTTTAATTTTATTACTTTTATATATATATATATAAGTTTTGTTTTAGTAGATTATAAATAGAATATATTATATTTTATTTAAAGTTTTTGTTTTATTAGAATATTTTATTAAATAGTGATGAATAGTAAAAATCAGAAAATCACATGAATTCAACCGGTGAGCACCCGTGAGTTTTCGACTGTTCACCCGTGATTTCTAAATTCAAATAGTGCCATGCCATTTTCCTATAAATAGGATGTTTAGTTTAGAAATGAAAATCACACCAGAATTAGAGAATTCTTCTTCTATAATATTGAGCGTATTTCTTTTGAGTTTAAAGAAGCTTTGAGCGTAGAAAATAGTATAAGTTTTCTTCAAGAATATCTTCGCCATACCAGTTAGAAATACTCTCCATTTAAGGTAAAGGATATTATTTTTGTTCAATACTCGTAAGAAATAATATTTTCTTCCATACTCTGTAGTATGTAACTAATATTATTTCGTTTCATATTCCTAATTCTACACTTATTTTGATAAGTATTGCTTCTATACTCCTTGAAATTAGTAGAATATCCTTGAAATTTGCGTTTCATCAAGTAACTTTTCACGAGAATATTTTTCTGAACATTCTTGTTAAATTTTAAACTTTTCATGACGGGGTACTATTCACTCGGGTACTATTCACCCAGGGTACTATTCATAACAAAAATTGATTTCTTTTCTATCCAAATTATTTTTACATGAATATTATTCTTGAATTTTACTCCACAAAGCAATTATCATGTTGACAATTTGGACATTCTTAAACTCTGAATAAAATTGAATTAAAAATCTTTAATATTTATCCTTGATTTCGTTTGATTGAATTCTTATATCATTGTCATTATCCTCATGCTTATATTGTGATTAAAGTCATCTTTGGCCCATAGTGCATAGATGGACTGTTGATTGGTATGATTATGACCATGATTTATGTATCGGTATAATCATGACCTGTAATGTTACAAATGATGTGGTAAAAGTCCTCATTGGCCCGTAGTGCATTGATGGACAGTTGTTGGCATGATCATGACCATTGGTGATAATAACGAATATCCTTGGCCCGTAGTGCATGGATAATTCATGGATGTGATACTAATGAATATCCTTGGCCCTTAGTGCATGGATAATTCAGTGATGTGGATTATTTATTGAGCTGTGTTATAATAATAAAATATTAATGATGAACTTTTAAATCATAGAAGATAGTAGATATCATGCTCTACTTGACTCTTCTAATGGATTGTTTGTTCCGTTGCAGTTAAACTTGTTGTCAATACCAGTTTAACACTGTTGAAGGCTAACAATAATTTATTATGCATTATCTTAGTCATAATATTCTTTACTGGGCAAGTTTAGCTCACCCTTTTCTTTCATTGTTCTCTTCAGAAAATGAGAATATATAGCTGGGACTAGTCGGGGAATGGAGTGACGGTCCAGATGGATGCTATAGTAGTCCTCACTATTCTATGAAATAGTGTGATAATAAATGTAATGAAGACTTCATTTGAGTTTTGATATTGTCTGCGAGACAATATTCATGTTAAAACTCTCAGCTTACGTTTATTGTATTGTATAAATTAAGTTTGTATTTGATTTCTATACCATGTATTTGGCGACTCAGAATGGGTGATGTATACCTATTTTGGGGGCGTCATAACTATAATATTTTAGTCGAGTAAAATGAAAAGTTCAATGTCTAGTCTAATATTATTAATCATTATTATAAAATATATAAAAAATAAACATTTTAACATTACATTATGACTGAACACTACTATGGAGAGGCTCAGATAATGTGCTACTCATTTATAAACCAAATGAAGAATAATCTTTTTAAGAAATAAAACACTAACACTTATAATTTCAATACTAAATACAACCCAATAAAAAGACACAAGAAAATATAAACTTATCTATCTATGCACCCGGTTATGTGTGCCACACGGCCTCCCTCTATCTCTAGCCTCTCTCGAAGGTCCTCTACGTGGTTCTCGAATGTGTGCAGGTAGAGGTGTGAGCAATGTTGACTCGTCCTGTATAGGTGTCAATGACTCGAAAGATGAAAATTGCGACATTGAGGGAAAAACTTGATATGAAGATGGAACTCTGCCACGTGATGAAAGTGGACTAGGGATTGACTGTGTATATAGCAAATGATGCGGAGTACAAAATTGAGATGGATCATAGTCCATATCATCTGTCTCTACATCATCTTACAACGTTCGAGATGAACACGGGATGTCGTGTGGCTGAGATGTTGACAAGATGTACTCACGACCTCTAATATAGCCTCGTATTTGTTCAGTGTAAACTGATGTGGAGTATGTATCCGTACGTTGTTTGCCATGTCCACGTGGGCGGGGTTTCTTAGATTGTACGACGGGATCGGTTGGCTGATGGTCTAACAAATGTGACTGACCTACATAAGTAAGGGTCCTAGTACTGATCGTCATAGTTTTCGTAATATGATGAATTGTATTATTATCTACGTTTACGCATCTGTATCTCTCTACCAATGTATAGGTTTGGCACCCCCAAAATAGGTATACATCACCCATTTTGAGTCGCCAAATACATGGTACAGAAACAACTACAACTTCATTAATACAATTGTCGTGCAAAATACGGCAACACATAAACTGTGAGTTTAAATACAAATATTGTCTTCTAGACAATATCCACAGTCAAATAAGTCCTCATTACAATTATTGATACATTATTTTACAAAATAGTGAGGACTACTATAACAACTGCCTTGGAACATCACTTCACACCCCGACTACTTCCTGCAATATTTTCGCTTCCTGAGAAGAAAAATGGAACAAAAACGAAAAAGGGTGAGCTCAACTAGCCCAGTAAAGAATATTATGAATAAGATAATATAGAACAAATTATAGTTAGACTTTAATAAATAAGATAAAATATAATGGACAACAAGTTTTAGATCAATATTCGCAGCGAAAATAACAATTTATTAGAAGAGTTTAGTAGAGAATAAAATCTACTATCATCTATGAATTTAAAAGTCCATCATCAATATTTTATCCATGTAACATCAATCAATATACATCTTGAATCAAATATTCATCTTTGCACTACGGGCCAAAGATATTCATCTGTATGACCAGTTGGTTATGTTCATCTCAACACCTGTTCATCTTTGCACTATACAGGCCAAAGATATTCATCAAATAATCATTCATCTTTGCACTACAGGCCAAAGATATTCATTAAGTATCACCATTAGGACTGAGGATGATGAAAAATATTTTAAAGAACAAATTAAGTGAGATAAAAGGACAAAGTTTAGGGATTCGTACTTTAGATAATCCAAGTTCAAATATACTCCATAATAAACCATAGTGGAGTAAAATTCAAGAATGAAGTTCAAAACATGGATACAATCAAATATAGTAACCATAATAGACATCTGGGACAAAGAAGAGAAAATTTTATTTTTTGGTGAATAGTGTCGTATTTGTGAATAGTGTCGTATATGTGAATAGTAACCCCGACACAAAAAGGTAGAAATTTCACAATAAAATTCATACCAATATTTTGGCATAATGATATTGAAAGAAATAACATCATTTACGAAGAAAATAACATCCCTTACCTCAAAAGAACAGTACTTTTGAATGGAATATCGGATATGATGTTGAAGGAAACTTGCACTGAATAACAACTCTTAAAGTATCTAAATACTCACAAGAATATGCTCGATAATATAGAGAGTGAAAACTTCAGATTCTGGTGTGATTTTCAATTCTAACCTAAACACCTATTTATAGGAAAATGCCAGAACGCCAAAGTAGAATAAATTAATAAAATAATATTTTTTTTCAAAAATTTTCTACGCACACCTCTTGGACAAAAATTCAACCACCACCAGTGGGTCCCACCAAAATTCAGATTTTCCCCACCAACCAAAAGTGGGGCCCACCCATGTTTTTAATAAAAATATTTATTTTTGAAACTTCAATAATTCATAATAAATAGTCCTTTTTATCAGAAATATTCCAATCTCATGTCTATTCCATAGGAAATTTAATTCTCTGTAACTTTGCAGAAGAGAGTTTTTCCAAATTCCAAACAGAAAATAGCCCGAAATCCACATACGGATGATTTTTAATACCTGAGTTCCAACAAAATACTAATAAAACACATCAGCATTAATTCCTTCATTTATATCCACATAAAAATAAATATTTTCTTATCATATAAATCAATAATTAATTATTCACAAATAATATTACTGAATCACAATACTGACAACCAGGTTGTTCCCAGGAAAGAAAGGGCTTTCCGATAAAGATTTATCCTTACTGGAACGCAATTAGGTGACCAAACTCTTTTTCTAGACAGAACTTCCTTAGACATTGCTAATAATGTTATCTAATAATATTATTCAAATAATATGAATTATTGATCTGATAATGGAAATATTGTGCAGGGATAATTATTTAAACAACAATAATAAAATATCAACGTAGCAATTATTGAATCAATAAAATATTGAACAGTAATTACTGTAACAATTATTGAGTAGTACCTTCTTATGTAAGAATCAATAATCCAATAATACTTTGTACAATCTGTAGTACATCTTTTTGTGCAACCAGCGTATTCATCGTATTTTAACCAAAGGGTATTCTAACAGTGTTAACGGTAATAATTACGATGTTATTTATAAAAACTTAAACTTGTCATTTTCTTTATCCGACCGTTTTCCGTTATGGGGCCCTTAAATGGCTGCCCCATCGTATGAATATTCCCCGACAGCAAGAATATTCCATGACCAAACGAATATTCCCCGACAACAATGAATATTTTATAACCACTTGCTTATTTTGCAAAACTTGCACATTTCACCCATAACCAAAGTATTATATCAATTAACACCTTATTATTTCAAAATAATGAATAAAGGAAATTCAATTTTATTTATAAAAAGTTGGGGTCTTACAACCTCCCCTCCTTATGAAATTTCATCCTCGAAATTGACGTACGTACCTGGTATTTCGAAAAGGTGAGGATACCTCGCTTATATTTCCGATTCCAACTCCCAGGTCATTTCCTCAGTACCATAGTTCCTCCACAAAACTTTGACTTGTGGTATAACCTTTGTGCGTAGGACATGCTCCTTCCTATCCAAGATCTTGACAGGTACATCCTCGTACGTTAAATCTTCGGCTATCTCGTCTGGTTCGAATGCAATAATGTGGTTTGGGTCTTTCACATATTTACGAAGCATAGATATGTGAAAAACATTATGAACACGAGACATGCTCGGAGATAATGCGAGTCTATAGGCCACATTTCCTATTCGGACAAGAATCCCAAATGGACCAACAAATCATGGATTGAGTTTTCCTCTCTTCCCAAATCTTGTAACTCCCTTCCATGGAGCAATACGTAACAATACATGATCTCCAATATTAAATTCCACGTCCTTTCAATGAAGATCTGCATAACTCTTTTGTCGATCCTGTGCCATTTGTATACGTTGTCGAATTGTTTGGATCTATTATGTAGTCATGCGTACCAATTCTGGTCCCAACAACGTTGCTTCATCCACCTCATCCCAGCATAATGGAGAACGACACTTTCGTCCATACAACGCCTCGAATAGAGCCATACCTATACTTGCTTGATAACTTTTGTTGTAGGAGAATTCCACCAATGGCAAGTACTTATCCCAACTTTGTGACTCCCCCAAAATAGGTATACATCACCCATTTTGAGTCGTCAATAACATGGTACAGAAACAACTACAACTTTATTAATACAACATAAAAACTGTGAGTTTAAATACAAATATTGTCTTCTAGACAATATCCATACCCAAATAAATCTTCATCACAATTATTGATACATTATTTTACAAAAATGGTGAGGACTACTAAACAACTCTCTAGAACCATCATTCCATACCCCCGACTAGAACTTGCTACATTCTCGTCTCCTGAGAATAAAAATGGAACAAAAAGGAAAAGGGTGAGCTCAACTAGCCCAGTAAAGAACATTATGACTAAGATAATATAGAACAAATTATCGTTAGTCTTCAACAGGGAAAAATCTGAGAGAATATAATAGACAACAAGTTTCATATCAATATTTGCAGTGGAAATAATAATTCATAGATGAGTTACGTAGAGAATGAAATCTACTATAATCTATGAATTTAAAAGTCCATCATCATTATTTTATCCCTGTAACATCAATCAATAAACATCTTGAATCAAATATTCATCTTTGCACTACAGGCCAAAGATATTCAACAGTTGGTCATGTTCGTCTCAACACCTGTACATCTTTGCACTACGGGCCAAAGATATTCATAAGAAAATCAACCATCTTTGCACTACAGGCCAAAGATATTCAGTAATATCATCTATTAGGACTGAGGATGATGAAAATATTTTAAAGAAAACGAATCCAGTGAAACAAAAGAATAAATATTAAGGATTAAGATTATTTAATTATTTCATGTCCAAAAATACCTCATAAATAATCATAGTGGAGTAAAATTCAAGAATGATCAAAACATGGATACAATCAAAGCTAGTATCCACACTAGATATTTTGGACAAAAAACAAAAAAAAAATTAATTTTTCTGTGAATAGTGACGTATTCATGAATAGTGTCGTATATGTGAATTGTGCTGTATACGTGAATAGTAACCCTGACACAAAAAGTTCCAAATTTGATTAAAAGTTCAGATCAATACTTTGGCATAATGATATTGAAAGAAATAATATCATTTTAAAAAAAATAATATCTCTTACCTCGAAAAGACAGTACTTCTAGCTGGAATATCGAATATAGTGCAGAAGGGAACTTGGACCGTATAGCAACACTCAAAGTATCAAAATACTCATAAGAATACGCTCAATATATAGAGAGAGAAAGAGAGAGAAAACTTCATTTTCTGGTGTGATTTTCAATTCTAACCTAAGCACCCTATTTATAGGAAAATGCTTAGAACACCAACGCAGAAAATTTATTAAAATAATTATATTTAATAAATATTCAAGCCCACCACCCAAGAACCCGAATTTAGTTCATTTATCACACATGTGGGATTGAAAAAAAAACATTTTTCTTGATTAAAACAATTAAAACTTCCAAAAATCAATTATTCTAGAACTCCGGAACTTCAATAATTCATAATAAATAGCCATAGGAAAGTTTTTCTAAATTCCAAACAGAAATTGACCGAAATCCATAAACGGACGATTTTACAGCTATAATCAAATTTCAGTCAAGAAATGGGGTCCACCGACACATAAAACATGTGTTAATCATTTAATGCAACAAAAATACTCTTCCTCCTCACATACTCATATATCCCACATTCATTGTAAAAAATATCACCATTATTATATTATTAAAATAATATATTTAAATAAATTATTTTATTAGAAAAAAGATAAAATATTAATTTTCAACAATTGTCACATTAAAAATTTTCTCCATCTATATCCATATAAAATCAATATTTTCCTCATCATATAAATTAATAATTAATTATTCATAAATAATATTACAGAATCATAATACTGACAACCAGGCAGTTCCCAGGAAAGAGAGGGTTTTTCAATAAGGATTTCTCCTTACTGGCGCGCAATTAGATGACCAAACCTCTCCTTAGACAGAAATTTCTAGACATTGCCAATAATGTTATCTAATAATATTATTCAGATAATATGAATTATTGCTCCGATAATGGAAAATACTATGTAGTGACAATTATTGAAACAACAGTAATATAAAATATCAACGCAATAATTATTGAATCAATAAAATATAATAATTGAATAATAATTACTATAACAATTATTGAGTCTTCGCTTCACGTAAGAATCAATAATTGGTGCAATACCGTGTGCTACTGTGTTTTAACCAACGAGTATTTCAACAGTATTAACGATAACAACTACGTCGTCTTTTATAAACAACTTATATTTGTTGTTTTCTTCATCTAATCGCTTTTCGTTATGGGGCCCACACAAGGTTGCGCCGTCATACGAATATTCCCCGACAGTAAGAATATTCCACGACCAAACGAATATTTCCGATGATAATGAATATTTTATAACCACTTGCTTATTTAAGATATTTATGATTTTACCCATAACTAATCATATTAATCAAATTAACCCTTACTATTTCAAAATAATAAATAGAGGAAATTTAATTTCATTAATAATAAGTTGGGGTCTTACAACCTCCCCTCCTTATGAAATTTCGTCCTCGAAATTGACGTACATACCTGGTGTTTCGAAAAGGTGAGGATACCTCACTTTCATTTTTGTTTCCAACTCCCAGGTCATTTCCTCAATAGCATGGTTCCTCCACAAAACTTTGACTTGTGGTATGACCTTTGTGCGTAGGACATGCTCCTTTCTATCCAAGATCTTGACAGGTACCTCTTCATACGTTAAGTCTTCGACTATCTCATCCGGTTCTAACTCAATAACGTGGTTCGGGTCTTTCACATATTTACGAAGCACGGATACGTGAAAAACATTATGAACACGAGACATACTTGGAGGTAACGCGAGTCTATAAGCTACATTTTCGATTCGGTCAAGAATCTGAAATGGACCAATAAATCATGGATTGAGCTTTCCTCTTTTCTTGAATCTTGTAACTCCCTTCCATGGAGCAACTCTCAACAATACATGATCCCCAATACTAAATTCTACGTCCTTTTGATGAAGATCCGCATAACTCTTTTATCGATCTTGTGCCATTTGTATACGTTGTCTAATCATTTGGATCTTTTCCGTAGTCATACGTACCAAATCGGGTCCCAACAATGTTGCTTCACCCACCTCATCCCAACATATTAGAGAGTGACACTTTCGTCCATACAATGCTTCAAATGGGGCCACACCTATACTTGCCTGATAACTGTTGTTGTATGAGAATTCCACCAATGGTAAATACTTATCCCAACTCCATTTGAAGTCTAGGACACAAAGTCTTAATAAATCTTCAAGAGTTTGAATAGTCCTCTCTAATTGTCCATCCGTTTGAGGATGGTAATGCTTCAACTTTCCCACGTTGCATGAGAACACATCCTAACCCTTTGCCTGAAGCATCGCTGTAGATAACAAATCCATCTGAACCAGATGGTATTGTCAAAACGGGTGCCGAAATGAGTCTCCTCTTAAGCTCTTGGAAACTCTTCTCGTATTCCTCACTCCATACGAATTTGATATCTTTCCGAGTCAGCTGAGTTAATGGAGTAGCGATTCAGAGAAAATCCTTCCACGAATCTCCTATAATAACCAGCTATGCCCAGAAAGCTACGTACTTTGGTCACCGTCTTCGGTTGCTCCCAACTTTGTATTGCTTCAATCTTCGCCGGGTCAATAGATACTCCATGTTTTGACACAACGTGCCCAAGGAATGCTACTTCCCCAAGCCAGAACTCGCATTTCTTCAACTAACATAAAGCTTGTTTTCATGAAGCCTTTGGAGTACCAGCTTCAAATTGTGCTCATGATCTTCACGGCTTTTGGAATATATGAGGATGTCATCAATAAAGACAACAACGAACTAATCCAAATAATCCTTGAATACTCAGTTTATCATATCCATGAAAGTCGCAGGAGCATTAGTCAATCCAAAAGACATGACTAAGAATTCATAATGCCCTGCATGGAGTTCTCAAGGCGCCTTTTGAATATCCTCGGTTCTAATCTTCATGAGATGATATCCGTAAGCGAAGATCGATTTTTGAAAAGAATTGTGCTCCTTGAAACCGGTCAAACAAGTCATCAATACGAGGTAGCGGATATCTATTCTTGATGGTGACATGGTTCAATTCCGATAGTCAATACAAAGTCGCATACTCCGTCTTTCTTCTTTACTGAATAAAACAGGAGCACCCCAGGAGATATACTAGGACGAAATGAAACCGATGTCCAACAACTCACGTAGTTAGACCTTTAACTCCTCGAAGTTCAATAGAGCCATTCGATATGGGGTTTTAGAAATGGGCTTTGTACGAGGTTCAAAATCAATAAAGAATTCAACTTCACGTTACGGGGTAGACCCAGGAAGTTCTTCAGGAAATACGCCAAGAAAGTCAATAACAACAGGAATATTATTTAAATCTGACGTGTCTTTATTCAAATCCATAACATGGGCTAAGAAAGCTTGACATCCATTTTTTAATAAACGAATGGCTTTATGGCTTGATATAAGAGTTATTGATTTTAATGGTTTAGTTGCTTGAATTCGAACAACAGGTTGGTTAGGAATATGAAAACTAACAACCTTACAAAAATAATCAATTTTGGCATGATGAGTAGTTAACCAATCAATCCCTAAAATCACGTAAAATGCAAATATCTTTAAAGAGATTAGGTCAACAGGTAATGTGATGGTGCCAACTTGGATCAAACAAGATTTATAAACAGTGGATGTGATGAAAGTTTCTCCTAACGGAGTTTCCACAAATAGGTCAAAGTCTAATTTCTCCGGAGTCAAATTTAAACGTTGAGCACAAGCAGGAGAAATAAATGAATGGGTAGCATTGGTATCTAGTAAGGTATAAACTTCACAAGAATTTATGATTAGCATACCCGTGATCACCTCATTTGGGTTCCTCACATTTTGACCAGTCACGACAAAAGCTCTTCCAGGAACCGTTGACTTTGACTTTTCTGGGACAGCCTTTTGAGTCACCATCCCCGCTGGACTTGGTTTTGCTACAGTGCAATCTCGAGCGATATGTCCTTCCTTTCCATAATTATAACATACCTTAAACTGTTGTGGGCAGTTTGGGCTGATATGTCCTTCTTTCCCGCACTTATAGCATATGACCGATGGTCGTTCTCCTATCTTGGAACCATTCTTTCTTTGGTCTTTGACGTCTTCGCATTATCATTGTTAAATCTCCTTTTTAAAATCTCCCCACTTCGCTTCTTCTATTCTCATGGCCATGATTACCACTAGAGTGGTTGCCGCTCTTGTCCGTATTCTTCTTTCTCTCCGCCGGTTATCGTTGTTACGATGACTCACATCACACCGGATGATCCTCGGTTGTGGACCCTCGGTTGACCAGTAGTTTCGTTATCTCGCTCTAATAATTGAGCCATGTTGACAACATCCGAATAGATAGAAAATTTATGAAAATGAGATATTGACGTATGCTTGAGGTTTCAAACCTCTCGAAACATCTCGTGTCATACGTTCCTCATTCTCCACCAAATGAGGTGCAAACTCGATAACTCATGAAACTTACGCCTCGTCTTTGGGACACTTTGTCATGTTGTTTTATTCCAATCTAATAAACTCTACCTCCTTCATATGACGAACACTTTCAGGAAAGTATTTGTCATTGAACAGTTTCTGAAATGTCTCCCAAGAGGCATCTTGTGGCGCCAAGCCTAGATGGATACGCTTACGATTCCCACCAAAGTCCGCCTCATTACGGAACATAAAAGTGGCGAATGGAACCTTTTGTTCCTCCGTGCATCCCAAGACATTGAATATCTTGGTAATATGCTTGACCCACGTCTCCGCCTTAATCGGATCCGACTTTCCCCAGAATTTTGGTGGTCCCAACTCTTTGAATTGCTTGGCTGTGACCTGCTGTGCGTTGCCATTGTTTCTTCCTGTATTTTGAACATGAATCTCCTTCGTCTGGTTTTGCATGAACCGCAAAAAGCTTCTAAACATCTCATTGTTCATCGTCTGCTCAGTGGTGTTATTTATAGGAGGAACATTGCCAGCCTGTTGCACCTTCTCCTCGCTGGTGAGTACAGGCGTCTTCACAGTCGCATTTACTCCACTGTTAACATTCTCAGTTGTCATTCTCAAATACTGCCATAAAATAAGGATTAATCAAACAAATTAACATATAACATAATATTCCTATATTATGACCGACCAATAAATAAGCTTAGGTAGGACACACTAGCAAAGGATTTACTCGTCTCTCCCCTCCTAGTTCTATTCCCCGATCTCCACCAGAGATCATAGTCCTAAGCTCGATATTAATCGTGGCGCCCCAAAATAGGTATACATCACCCATTTTGAGTCGTCAATAACATGGTACAGAAACAACTACAACTTTATTAATACAACATAAAAACTGTGAGTTTAAATACAAATATTGTCTTCTAGACAATATCCATACCCAAATAAATCCTCATCACAATTATTGTTACATTATTTTACAAAAATGGTGAGGACTACTAAACAACTCTTTAGAACCATCATTCCATACTCTTACTAGAACTTGCTACATTCTCGCCTCCTGAGAATAAAAATGGAACAAAAAGGAAAAGGGTGAGCTCAACTAGCCCAGTAAAGAACATTATGACTAAGATAATATAGAACAAATTATCGTTAGTCTTCAACAGGGAAAAATCTGAGAGAATATAATAGACAACAAGTTTCAGATCAATATTTGCAGTGGAAATAATAATTCATAGATGAGTTACGTAGAGAATGAAATCTACTATAATCTATGAATTTAAAAGTCCATCATCATTATTTTATCCTTGTAACATCAATCAATAAACATCTTGAATCAAATATTCATCTTTGCACTACAAGCCAAAGATATTCAACAGTTAGTCATGTTCATTTCAACACCTGTACATCTTCTTGACTACTGGGCCAAAGATATTCATAAGAAAATCAACCATCTTTACTCTACAGGCCAAAGATATTCAAGAATATCATCTATTAGACCGAGGATGATGAAAAATATTTTAAAGAAAACGAATCCAGTGAAACAAAAGAATAAATATTAAGGATTCGTATTTCAGCTATTTCATGTCCAAAAATACCTCATAAATAATCATAGTGGAGTAAAATTCAAGAATGATCAAAACATGGATACAATCAAAGCTAGTATCCACACTAGATATTTTGGACAAAAAACAAAAAAAAACTAATTTTTCTGTGAATAGTGACGTATTCATGAATAGTGTCGTATATGTGAATTGTGCCGTATACGTGAATAGTAACCCCGACACAAAAAGTTCCAAATTTGATTAAAAGTTCAGATCAATACTTCGGCATAATGATATTGAAAGAAATAATATCATTTTAAAAAAAATAATATCTCTTACCTCGAAAAGACAGTACTTCTGGCTGGAATATCGAATATAGTGCAGAAGGGAACTTGCACCGTATAGCAACACTCAAAGTATCAAAATACTCATAAGAATACGCTCAATATATAGAGAGGGAAAGAAAGAGAAAACTTCAGTTTCTGGTGTGATTTAACTTTATCAAAAATACTCATAAGAATACACATTCTTGTACTTTCTTCTTCATGCGTATCAGCTCTAGGTCTATGGCTTGAGCAGATTTAACTTTATCGATTAAAGTCGGTTCATATGTTTGAGTTGTCGCGAGGCATAGGAACTCTATGGCTTCTATTCATATGTTTGATATCATCACGTTCGTACTTGGAGCCTTTAACTCTATCTCCATCCTTTGTAAGTTGTACAAAATGGGTCTTTGTGTTAACAACATCGCACTCGTACCCGTATACGATCTTCTACTCAATGCGTTAGCTACAACTTTTGCTTTTCCAGGATGATATTGAATGTTATAGTCGTAATCTTTCAACAGCTCGAGTCAACGTCGTTGCCGCATAGTGAGTTCCTTTTGGGTGAAGAAATATTTGAGGCTTTTATGATCCATATAAATCTCCACTTTCTCCCCATACAGGTAGTGTCTCCAGATTTTCAACGCGAAAATGACTGCTGCCAACTCCAGATCATGAGTAGGATAATTCCTCTCATATTCTTTGAGTTGTCTCGAGGCATAGGCAATGACTTTCCCATGTTGCATCAGAACACATCCAAACCCTTTGCCTAAAGCATCGCTATAGATAACAAATTCATCCGAACCAGATGGTATTGTCAGAACAGGTGCCGAAATGAGTCTCTTCTTAAGCTCTTGGAAACTCTTCTCGCATTCTGCGCTCCATACGAATTTTGCATCTTTACAAGTCAGCTGAGTTAACGGAGTAGCAATTCAAGAAAATTATTCCACGAATCTCCGATAATAACCAGCTAAGCCCAGAAAGCTACGTACTTCGATCACCGACTTCGGTTGCTCCCAACTTTCTATTGCTTCAATCTTCGTCGGGTCAACAAATACTCCATATTTTGACACCACGTGCCCAAGGAATGCTACTTCCTCAAGCCAGAACTCACATTTCTTCAGCTTGGCATATAGCTTGTTATCACGAAGCCTTTATAGTACTTGCTTCAAATGGTGCTCATGATCTTCACGGCTTTTGGAATAGATGAGGATATCATCAATAAAGACAACAGTGAACTGATCTAAATATTCCTTGAACACACGATTCATCATATCTATGAAAGCAGCAGGAGCATTAGTCAATCCAAAAGACATGAATAAGAGTTTATAATGCATGTACCGAGTTCTGAAGGCAGTCTTTGGAATATCCTCAGTTTTACTCTTCAGCTGATGATATTCAGAACAAAGATCGATCCTTGAAAAGAATTGTGCTCCTTGTAACTGGTCAAACAGGTCATCAATGCGAGGTAGTGGATACCTATTCTTGATGGTGACATGGTTTAATTCCCAGTAGTCAATAAAAAGTCGCATACTGCCATATTTTTTCTTTACGAATAAAACAGGAGCACCCCAAGGATATGTACTAAGACGAATGAAACCGATGTCTAACAACTACTGTAGTTAGACCTTTAACTCCTGAAGTTCAATAGGGGGCATTCGATATGGAGTTTTAGAAATGGGTTTTGTACCATGTTCAAGGTCAATAAAGAATTTAACTTCACGTTCTGGGGGTAGACCGGGAAGTTCTTCAGGAAATACGTCAGAAAATTCACTAACTACAGAAATATTATTCAAATCTGACGTATTTTTGTTCAAGTCCATAACATGGGCTAAGAAAGCTTGACATCCATTTTTTAATAAACGAATGGCTTTATGGCTTGATATGACAGTGATTTACTTTAGTGGTTTGGTTGCTTGAATTCGCATAACAGGTAGGTTAGGAATATGAAAACTAACAACCTTATAAAAACAATCAATTTTGGCATGATGAGTAGTTAAACCAATCAATCCCTAAAATCACGTCAAATACAAGTATCTTTAAAGAGATAAGATCTACAGGTAATGTGATGGTGCCAACTTAGATCAAGCAAGATTTATAAACAGTGGATGTAATGAAAGTTTCTCTTAGTGGAGTTTCCACAGATAAGTCAAAGTCTAATTTCTCCGGAGTCAAGTTTAAACGTTGAGTACAAGCAGGAGAGATAAAAGAATGGGTAGAACTAGTATCTAGTAAGGTATAAACTTCGTATGAGTTTAAGATTAGCTTACCCGTGATCACCTCATTCGGGTTTCTCGCATTTTGGCCAGTCACGACAAACGCTCTCCCTTGAACCACCGACTTTGTTTTGTCCGTAGTCGCCTTTGATACCACTGACCCTGTTGGACTTGACTTCGCTACCGGACAAAATCGAGCTATATGACCATCTTTTCCACAACTGAAACACACCTTGGAAGGTTATGAAGAGTTTGGACTTATGTGTCCCTCCTCTCCGTATCTGTATCATTTAACTTGTGCTCGTTCTCCTCCCCTAGAATTTGTTATTGGTGTTGGTGCTACTGCTGATGTCTTCCCATCATTGTTGAATCTCCTCTTTTTGAAATCTCCACTTGACTTACCTCTCCTATTATCATGGCCACGATTACCACCAAAGTGGTTACCGCTTTTGTCCGTATTTTTCCCTCCCCGCTAATTATCATTGCTCCGATGACTGTTGTCACCGGTTTGACCTTGGTTGTGGTCCCTTGATTGAACATACTCATTATCTTGCTCTAATAATTGAGCCCTATTGACAACATCTGAATATAGAGAAAATTTATGAGAGATAAGGTATTGACAAATTTTGGGTTTTAGACCTCTTAGAAACATCCGCGTCATACGTTCCTCATTCTCTACCAAATGAGGTGCAAACCTGGATCACTCTACGAACTTCGCCTCATACTGGGACACCGTTATGTTGTTCTGTTCCAGTCTAATAAACTCTACCTCTTTCATATGGCGAATACTTTCAGGAAAGTACTTGTCATTGAACAGTTTATGAAATGTTTCCCAAGACATATTGAGTGCGGCTGGCTGGGTATGCTTCACAGATTCCCACCAGTAATCTGCTTCACCATGAAACATAAAAGTGGCGAATAGAACCTTCTATTCCTCTGTGCATCCCAAGACATCGAAAATTTTGGTAATTTTCTTGACCCACATTTTCGCCTTATTCGGATCCGGCTTTCCCAAGAACTCTGGTGGTCCCAACTCTTTAAACTGCTTGGCTGTGACAAACCGCGTGTTGCTATCATTTCCACCCGTATTTTGTACACAAGTCTCCCTCGTCTGATTTTGCATGAACTACAAAAAGCTTCTAAACATCCCATCATTCATCGTTTGTTCGGTAGTGTTGTTTACAGGAGGAATATTGCCTTCCTGTTGCACATTCTCCTGGTTGGTGATTAAAGGTGTCTCCACGGTCTCATACACTCCATTGTTAACATTCTCAGCTACCATTCTCAAATACTACCACAAAACAAGGGTTAATTAAAGAAAATGACATAGAACATAATACCCATATATTCTGACCGACCAACAAATAAGTTTAGGTAGGACACACTAGCGAAAGATTTACTCGTTTCTCCCCTCCTAATTTTATTCCCCTATCTCCGCCAGACACCATGTCCCTAAGCTCTAATACCAACTGTGAAGCCCCCAAAATAGGTATACATCACCCATTTTGAGTCGCCTAATACATGGTACAGAAACAACTACAACTTCATTAATACAATTGTCGTGCAAAATACGACAACACATAAACTGCGAGTTTAAATACAAATATTATCTTCTAGACAATATCCACACTCAAATAAGTCCTCATTACAATTATTGATACACTATTTTACAAAATAGTGAGGACTGCTATAACAACTGCCTTGGAACATCACTCCACACCTCGACTACTTCCTGCAATATTTTCGCTTCCTGAGAAGAAAAATGGAATAAAAAGGAAAAAGAGTGAATTCACCTAGCCCAGTAAAGAATATTATGACTAAGATAATGTAGAACAAATTATCGTTAGCCTTCAATAAATCAGATAAAATATAATGGACAACAAGTTTTAGATCAACATTCACAGCTGAAATAACAATTCATTAGAAGAGTTTAGTAGAGAATAAAATCTACTATCATCTATGAATTTAAAAGTCCATCATCAATATTTTATTCATGTAACATCAATCAAAATACATCTTGAATCAAATATTCATCTTTGCATTACGGGCCAAAGATATTCATCTGTATTACCAGTTGGTCATGTTCATCTTAACACATGTTCATCTTTGCACTATACGGGCCAAAGATATTCATCAAATAATCATTCATCTTTGCACTACAGGCCAAAGATATTCATCAAGTATCACCATTAGAACTAAGGATGATGAAAAATATTTTAAAGAATAAATTCAGTGAGATAAAAGGACAAAGTTTAGGGATTCATACTTTAGATAATCCAAGTTCAAAAATACTCCATAATAAACCATAGTGGAGTAAAATTCAAGAATGAAGTTCAAAACATGGATACAATCAAAGATAGTAACCATAATAGACATCTGGGACAAAGAAGAGAAAATTTTATTTTTTGGTGAATAGTGTCGTATTTATGAATAGTGTCGTATATGTGAATAGTAACCCTGACACGGAAAGGTAGAAATTCCATAATAAAATTCATACCAATATTTTGGCATAATGATATTGAAAGAAATAATATCATTTACGAAGAAAATGATATCTTTTACCTTAAAAGAGCAGTACTTCTGAATGGAATAGCGGATATGATGTTGAAGGAAACTTGCACTGAATAGCAACTCTCAAAGTATCTAAATACTCACAAGAATACGCTCGATAATATAGAGAGAGAAAACTTCTGACTCTGGTGTGATTTTCAATTCTAACCTAAACACCTATTTATAGGAAAATGCCAGAACGCCAAAGTAGACTAAATTAATAAAATAATATTTTTCCAAAAATTTTCTATGCATACATCTTGGACCAAAATTCAGCCACCACCAGTGGGTCCCACCAAAATTCAGATTTTCCACATCAATCGAAAGTGGGGCCCACCCATGTTTTTAATAAAAATATTTATTTCTGAAACTTCAATAATTCATAATAAATAGCCCTTTTATCAAAAAAAAAAATTGAATCTCATGTCTATTCCATAGGAAATTTAATTCTCTACAACTTTGCAGAAGAAATTTTTTCTAAATTCCAAACAGAAAATGCCCGAAATTCACATACGGATGATTTTTAATACCTCAATTCCAACAAAATACTGATAAAACACCTCAGCATTAATTCCTTCATTTATATCCACATAAAAATAAATATTTTCTTATCATTTAAATTAATAATTAATTATTCACAAATAATATTACCGAATCACACTACTGACAACCAGGTCGTTCCCAGGAAAGAGGGGGCTTTCCGATAAGGATTTCTCCTTACTGACATGCAATTAGGTGACTAAACCCCTTTCCTAGACATAATTTCCTTAGACATTGCCAATAAACCTATCTACTAATATTATTCAAATAATATGAATTATTAATCTGATAATGAAAATACTGTGCAGGGACAATTATTGAAACAATAATAATAAAATATCAACGTAGCAATTATTGAATCAATAAAATATTAAACAGTAATTATTGTAACAATTATTGAGTAGTACCTTCTTACGTAAAAATCAATAGTCTAACAATCTTTGTGCAATACATCGCTCGCTTCTTCAGGCAACCAATGCGTAGACATCGTACTTTTTAACCACGTGGTATTCCAACAATGTGTTAACTGTAATAATTACTGTCCGTTATTTATAAAAACTTAAACTTGTCATTTTTTTCATCCGCCCATTTTCAGTTATGGGGCCCTTAAATGGCTACTGGCAAAAATTTAATATTCCCAACGATGAAGAATATTCCACGACCAAACAAATATTCCCTGAAATAATGAATATTTTATAACCACTTACTTATTTTATAAAATTTTTACATTTCACCCATAACCAAAGTATTATATCAATTAACACCTTATTATTTCAAAATAATAAATATAGGAAATTCAATTTTATGTATAAAAAGTTGGGGTCTTACAATAGTATCGTGCAAGATTCTCAACGTGTAAAATAATATATGTAGAATATGTCATGTCATTGGTAAAATATTATATGTATCAACATATTTACAGTGTTTTATTATATTGTTTTAGTCTATGCAATTTATAATGAATAATAATAAGCATTATTTAAAAAATAACAATGTAACAATGAATTAATTATTTTCTAACATACCAAATAAGTTGTAGCTCAATGTGTCCCCTCGAACTCCCCAGTCGTCTGTTGAGTCGGCCTATGATTTAAAATATGACGTCGTGTAACGCTTCGATATCAAGACATGTAATTAGGATTTAAAAATTTGGTATTACACTACTTGAAAATCCACCTAAAGTAACAGTCGTTAACCGTATATATAGGCTAAAATATTGTCGCCTTAGAAGACATCGCTAAAGGCTATTGCGACGGTCCTATATACCTATACCGACGATTGGGCCGTAGCTAAAAAATAGACCAAAACGTGCTTGAAGGTTCTTATACATATACAAAGCAGAATGTTCAATAGAAAATTACATGTTCACTAGCATATTATAGTAATTGCTACCAAGAAAAAAGGCTCCTAATATAAATATGGCACTTCATTTTATTTATTTTTTGGTATGTTGAGTGCAAAGATTTTAGAGTGTCGCTAGTTATTCTATGAAAGTATAGAAACTTTTAAAGAGTGAATTGTTGGGTATGTACCCTAGTAATATGATTCACTTTTGTTTCTAATAGATTTACTTGTATATATCCAATTGTAAATCAAGTATGTCCCTTAAATATTTTGAAATTACATAATCAAATGATCCGCACAATAGCTTAAACTTGAGACCATCCAAAAGCTATCTACATAAAATAAACAAACAAACAAAATAAAAAGAAATCCATAAAATGTATCCATAACCAATCACATATAAGAAGAAATAATGCAAACAATTAAAAAAAATAAAACAAAATAAAAATCTCTTTTGGCAACAGACAATGATCCTAAACTAGTACAGAGAACTCACCATGAAATTGGAGTTGGCTACAGAGCTACTTTCTCTATCTGCAGTTACATAAAGTGCAAAATGTTGATAATAGTAAACACAATATTCTTATATAAATCCACAAGAAAAATTGATATTTTCATGTGGAAATATCAATAATAATGTCAACATTATTATTGGTATATGATTCACCTGAATATCACCCACGGACTATTCAAATAATTCCGCCTTAACTTTTCCATCCATAGATTTGCTTGTTTAACATAATGGCCATTCACCTTCTCAAAGATTGCAGCATAATGAAGGAAACCACCTCATCATTACCAAGACAATTATCAATAATTCCACACCGATAGAGGATTTCAACGTCTTTAGGCGAATTAATGAGACAATCCATAAATTTCGCATAGTCTGTAATGAAATTGAAGCTATTATCATGACCATACTGTTCATATGCAATGAGATTTCTGAAGAAAGACTATCCTATCTTCAATTGTCAAAGGGGGAATTTGCATTACCCCGTGTCTAAAATTTATGTCAAACAAGCTACCATTCTGATTCTTCTCAAACTTGATTCAAGCTTCTATAAACTCTATTGCACAATCAAAGAACCTCCATTTTTTCTCTTTGCTGTGAAATCTTGCCCTTCAAATGGAAGCCAATTATCATGCACTAACCCAAGTAGATGGTTGATTTTATATCGCTGATCCCCATCACAATTTTCTCTGTATCCAGCGGAAAAAACGTAGGGCAAGATAAATGAACCTTTTATGTTGGACTACTACTACCACCATCTCGGACCTATTACATTTATTATCACACTATTTTATAAAATAGTGAGGACTACTACTGCCACCATCTCGGACCGTCACTCCATTTCCTGACTAGTCCCGGCTAGGATCTCATTTCCTGAAGAGAACAATGAAAGCAAAATGGTGAGCTTAACTAGTCCAGTAAGAAATATTATGACTAAGATAATGTAGAATAAATTATCGTTGGCCTTCAACAGTGTTAAACTGATAAAATATAATAAACAACAAGTTTAACTGCAGCGGAACAAACAATCCATTAGAAGAATCAAGTAGAGCATGATATCTACTATCTTCTATGATTTAAAAGTTATCATCAATTTTATTGCTGAGACTCAGCTCAATAAATAATCCACATCACTAAATTATCCATGCACTACGGGCTAAGGATATTCATTATTATCAACAATGGTCATGATCATGTCAACAACTGTCCATCAATACACTACGGGCCAATGAGGACTTTTACCACATCATTTGTAACATTATAGGTCATGATTATACCGAATAATCCATGGTCATAATCATACCAATAAACAGTCCATCTATGCACAACGGGCCAAAGATGACTTTCATCACAATATAAGCATGAGGATGATGACAATGATATAAGAACACAAATAAATGAAAGCAGAGGATAAATTTTAAAGATTTAAAATTTAATTTATCTAAAATTCAATAATGTCTAAATTATCAACATGATACTGCTTTGTGGAGTAAAATTCAAGAATAATATTGTATCAAAAATGATTTGGATCGAAAAGAAATCAATTTTTATCATGAATAATAGTACCCCGTGAATAGTACTTCAGGAACAGTACCCCGTGAAAATAGTACCCCAGCATGAAAAAAATTAAAATTTATCAAGAATGTCCATAATAATATTTTCATGAAAAAATACTAGATGAAGCGCAAATTTTAAGGATATTCTACTAATTTCAAGGAGTATAGAAGCAATACTTTAATAAAATGAGTGTAGAATTTAGAATCTGAAACGAAATAATATTTATTACATACTACAGAGTATGGAAGAAAATATTATTTCTTACGAATATTGAACAAAAATAATATTCTTTATCTTAAAAAGAGAGTACTTCTGACTAGTAGGGCGGGGATATTCTTGAAGAAAACTTATACTGTTTTCTACGCTAAAAGCTTCCTTAAACTCTAAAGAAATACGCTCAATATTATAGAAGAAGAATTCACTGATTCTGGTGTGATTTTCAATTCTAAATTAAGCATCCTATTTATAGAAGAATAGAAGGATACTATTTAGAAAAAAATATCACGGACGCACAGTGGGGAAAAAAATTTCACGGGCGTTCGGCGTCTAAATTCACATGATTTACTATGCAAATACTATGCATAATAAAATATAATATATTTTATTTTTCATAAAAAAACAAAACTTATTATATATATATATATATATATATATATACTCCCTCCGCTTTACGTTACTACTCCCCCCCCCCCCATTTCCTAACAACATATATATATATATATAAAACAAAACTGAGATAATTTTCTACTGACAGTTTTGAAAAATGGGTAAGTGGGGGTCATGTAATAAGTGAAATTTATAACAAATACTTCATAAAAATCCCCTATATTTATCTTAGTTCACTTGGCTTCACAAAACATATTTTTAAACAATAATTATTCATCAATAATATAACTTGCAATATTAACAACCAGATCATTCCCAGGAAAAGGAGGCTTTCCGATAAGGATTTCTCCTTGTTGACACGCAATTAGGTGATCAAACCCCTTTCCTCGACAGAACTTTTTAGACATCTTCAATAATGCAAATAATAATATGAATAACTTTATCATCTCAATTATTGATTTAATAATATAAAATATTATGACAATAATTGAATCAACAACGTGAGATACTATGCAGCAATTACTTTAGCAATAATTGAGTATAACTGAGTGACTTTTCACGTAAGCATCAATAATCAATACCGTGTGCTACTATCCAACCACGCGTATTATTGTACTTTTATCACCGGGTATTTCAAATGTTAACGGTAAAACCTTTGCCGTTATTTTTATAAAAGTTATTTATGTCATTTTCTAACTCCGATAATAATTTCGTTGTGGGGTCCTCCAATGATTGTGTCGTCGTACGAATATTCCCTGTTAAAATGAATATTCCCCGACCAATCGAATATTTTATAACAACTTGCTTACTTTGCAAAATTTATAAATATTATCCACAACTATAACATTATATCAAATCCACACCATAATATTCAAAATGATATTTAGATAAAATTAATCTTTATTCATAAAAGTTAGGGTCTTACAACCTCCCCTTCTTATGAAATTTTGTCCTCGAAATTGGTGTACGTACCTAGTATAACGAAGAGGTGAGGATACATTGATTTCATTTAGATTCTAACTCCTAGGTCATTTCCTCAACATCGTGGTTTCTCCATAAAATCTTGACTTGAGGTATAACCTTGGAGCGTAGAATATGTTTCTTCTTATCCAAGATTTTAACTGGTACCTCTTTATACGTTAAATCTTCCGATATCTCGTCTAGTTCTAACTCAATAATGTGGTTCGGGTCTTCCACATATTTACGTAACATAGATATGTGAAAAATGTTATGAACACGAGACATACTTTGCCGTAAGGCGAGTCTATAGGCCACAATTCCTACTCGATCGAGGATTACAAATGGGCCAATGAATTGAGGATTGAGCTTTCCTCTCTTTCCAAATCTTGTAACTCCTTTCCATGGAGAAACACGTAACAACATATAATCTCTAACATTAAATTCCACGTCCTTTCGATAAAGTTTAGAATAACTCTTTTGTCGATTTTGTGAGGTTTTTATACGTTGCCGGATCATTTGAATCTTTTCCGTTGTCATGCATACCAATTTCGGTCCCAACAACGTTGCTTCACCCACCTCATCCCAACATACTGGAGAACGACACTTGCATCCATACAACGCCTTGAATGGAGCCATACCTATACTTGCTTAATAACTGTTGTTGTAGGAGAATTCCACCAATGGCAAGAACTTGTCCCAACTTCCTTTGAAGTCAAGAACACAGAGTCTTAATAGATCCTCTAAAGTTTGAATAGTCCTCTCCGACTGATCGTCTGTCTATGGGTGATATGCCGAGCTAAATCATAAATCCGTGCCCACAGCTTTCCGCAAACTAACCCAAAACTGTGAAGTGAATTTTGGGTCTCGATCAGAAACTATGGATACTGGCATACCATGCAGTCTTATAATCTCATTTATGTATATACGAGCAATACATTCAAGTAAATAAGTTTCTAGTATAGATAAGAAATGAGCAGACTTGGTAAATCTATCAACAATGACCCAAATTGCATCTATGCCTTGAGAAACCTTGGGAAGACCAGTAACAAAAACCATGGTAATGTGTTCCCACTTCCATTCTAGAATTTCCAGTGGTTGCAATGGACCTTTAGGCACTTGATGCTCCGCCTTGACACGTTGACAAGTTAGACACCGTGAGATAAACTCCGCGATCTCTCTTTTCATATTGCTCCACTAAAATGTATGTCGAAGATCACAATACATTTTGGTACTCCCAGGATGGATTGCAAATGGTGTGTTGTGTGCCTCCATCATGATCTTATACTTCAAATCAGAGTCGTTAGGAACACAAAGTCTGGAGTTGACTCGTAGTATTCCTTCTTCATCGATTCTTGCTTCCGGAATATCACCCACTTATACTTTCTTCCTCATACGCATCAGCTCCAGGTCTGTAGCTTGAGCGGCTTTAACTTTATTGATTAAAGTCGGTTCTACTCGTATATTTGACATCATCACATGGGTCCTGAGTCTTTAACTCTATCTCCATCCTTTGTAAATCATACAAAATGGGCCTTTGCATTGACAATATCGCACTCCTACCCGCATATGATCTTCTAGTCAAAGTGTCAGCTACCACGTTCGCTTTTCTATGATGGTATTGAATGGTATGATTATAATCTTTCAACAGCTCGAGCCAACGTCGTTGCCGCATGTTGAGCTCCTTTTAGGTGAAGAAATATTTGAGGCTTTTATAATCCATATAGATCTCAACCTTCTCCCCATATAGGTAATGCCTCCAGATCTTTAGCGCAAAAATGACTGTTGTCAACTCTAGATCATGAGTTGGATAATTCCTTTCGTATTCTTTGAGTTGTCATGAGGCGTAGGTTATGACTTTCCCATGTTGCATGAGAACACATCCTAAACCTTTGCCTGAAGCATCATCAGAGATGACAAATCCCTCACGAACCGATGGTATTGTTAGAAACAGTCTTTGAAATGAGTCTCCTCTTGAGTTCTTGAAAACTCTTCTCACATTCCTCGCTCCAACTGAATTTTGTATCTTTTTGAGTCAGCTGAGTTAATGGAGTAGCGATTCGAGAAAATCCTTCCACAAATCTCCGATAATAACCAGATAAGCCCAGAAAGCTACGTACTTCGGTAACTAACTTAAGTTGCTCCCAGATTTGAATTGCTTCGATCTTCATTGGGTCAACGGATATTCCGTGATTTGATATCATGTGCCCAAGCAATGTTATTTCCTCAAGCCAGAACTCGCATTTCTTCAACTTGGCATATAGCTTGTTTTCACGAAGCTTTTGGAGTATCAGCCTCAAGTGTTGTTCATGATCTTCACAGCTTTTGGAATATATGAGAATGTTATCAATAAAGACAACCACAAAATGATCCAAATATTCCTTGAATACTCGGTTCATCATATCCATAAAAGCAGCAGGAGCATTAGTCAATCCAAAAGACATGACTAGGAATTCGTAATACCCGTAACAAGTTCTGAAAGCAGTATTTAGAATGTCATAAGTTTTAATCTTTAACTGATGATATCCAGAATGAAATCGATCTTTAAAAAGAATTTGGCACCTTGCAATTGGTCAAACAGGTCATCAATGCGAGCCAATGGGTACCTATTTTTGACGGTGACATGATTCAACTCCCGATAATCAATACAAAGTCGTATACTCCCATCTTTCTTCTTTACAAATAAAACAGGAGCACCCCAAGGAGACGTACTAGGATGAATGAAACTGATGTCCAACAACTCCTGCAGTTGGGTTTTCAACTCATGAAGTTCAATAGGAGCCATTCGATATAGGGCTTTGGAAATGGGTTTTGTGCCGGGTTCAAGGTCAATACCAAACTCGTTTTCACACTCCAGGGGTAGGCAAGGAAGTTCTTCAGGGAATACGTCAGGAAATTTATTAACAATAGAAATATCATTCAAATCTGACGTATTTTTGTTTAAATATGTGACATGGGCTAAGAAAGCTTGACATCCGTTTTTCAATAAACGAATAGGTTTATGGCTTGATATGACAGTAATTGACTTTAGCGGTTTGGTTACTCGAATTTGCATAATAGATTGGTTAGGAATATGAAAGCTAACAACCTTACGAAAATAATCAATTTTAGCATGATGAGTAGTTATCCAATCAATCCCTAAAATCACATCAAATGCAAGTATTTTCAAAGAGATAAGATCGACAGGTAATGTGCGGATGCCGATTTGAATCAAACAAGATTTATAAACAGTAGATGTAATGAAGGTTTCTCCCAACGGAGTTTCAACAGATAAGTCAAAGTTTAATTTCTCTGAAGTTAAATTTAAACGTTGAGCGCAAGTAGGAGAAATAAAAGAATGAGTAGAACCGGTATCAAATAAGGTATAGACTTCGTAAAAGTTTATGATTAACTTACCCGTGATAACCTCGTTCGGGTTTCTCGCTTTTTGGGAGGTCACGAAAAATGCTCTCCCTTGAATTACCGGCTTTGACTTTTCTGGGACGGCATTTAGTGCCTCCATCCCAGCTGGACTTGACTTCACTACACGATAAAATCGGGCTAGGTGACCTTCTCTTCCACAATTGTAACACGCTTTGGATTGATGCATGCAGTTTGGACTGATGTGTCCCTCTCCTTCGCATTTGTAACATATGACCAGTGGTCGTTCTCCTTCCTTAACAACGGGTGTTGGTTCTGACGTCTTTCCATCATTATTGAATCTCCTCTTCTTGAAATTTCCACTTCTATTATGTTGGCTAGAATTACCACCGAAGTGATTACTATTTCTGGCATGTTGACTTCCTCCACATTTGTTGTCACCGCTTCGATGATTGCTACCACTGGTATTATAGATTTGTCGGCTACTCTCTCTTGGTTGGGTTGACTCATTATCGCGCTCCAATAACTGAGCCCTATTCACAACATCTGAATACAAGCAAAGTTTGTGAGAAATGAGGTATTAACGTATTTCGGGTTTCAAACCTCTTAGAAACATTCGTGTCATATGCTCCTCATTATCAACCAAATGGGATACAAACCGGGATAACTCAGAAAACTTAGCCTCGTACTACGACACGATCATATTATTTTATTCCACCTTGGTAAATTTCACCTCCTTCATGTGACGAATACTTTCGAAAAAGTACTTGTCGTTGAACAGTTCTTAGAACTTTTCCTAAGACATCTTCAGTGCGGCAAGTTGAGTACACTTTATAGATTCCCACCAATAATCTGCCTCTCCTAGCAACATGAAGGTGGCAAATGGAACCTTTTGCTCCTTGGAGCATCCCAATACATCAAATATCTTGGTGATCTTCTCTATCCACGTCTCTGCCTTAAGTGGTTCTGGCTTTCCCAAAAACTCTGGTGGTCCCAGCTCCTTGAATTGTTTAGCGGTGACCGTACAAGAGTTGCCAGTGTTTCTACCTGCATTTTGCACAGGAGTCTCTCTCGCCTAATGTTACATGAATTGCAAAAAGCTCCTAAACACCCCGTCGTTCATCATTTGGTTGGTGTTGTTGTGTACATGAGGATTATTGCCTTCCTGATGCACATTATCATAGTTATTGATCATCGGTGATTTAACGGTCTCATGTGCTTCATTGCTATTCTCAACATTCTAGGATGTCATTTTCAAATACTGCCACAAAACAAGGGTTAATTGACATGCCACATATTATCCCTGTATTCTGACTGACCAATTAAATAACAAATAAACTTAGGTAGGTCATACTAGCGAAGGAATTACACGTCTCTCCCCTCCTAGTTCTAATCTCACATCTCAGCTAGGGATAATATCCTCAAGCTTTGATATCAACTGTGACGCCCCCAAACTAGGTATACATCACCCATCTTGGGTCGCCAAATATATGGTACAGAATACAAATACAAACTTAATTATACATGAGCTGAGAGTTTTAACACGAATATTGTCTTCTAGACAATATCCAAACACAATAGAGTCCTCATTACACTTATTATCACACTATTTTATAAAATAGTGAGGACTACTACTGCCACCATCTCAGACCGTCACTCCATTCCCCGACGTTCTAATTTCTTGAAGAGAATAATGAAAGCAAAAGGGTGAGCTCAACCAGCCCAGTAAGAAATATTATGACTAAGATACTGTAGAATAAATTATCGTTAGCCTTCAACAGTGTTAAATAGATAGAATATAATAAACAACAAGTTTAACTGCAGCGAAACAAACAATCCATTAGAAGAGTCAAGTAGAGCATGATATCTACTATCTTCTATGATTTAAAAGTTATCATCAATTTTATCGCTGAGACTCAGCTCAATAAATAATCCACATCACTGAATTATCCATGCACTACGGGCCAAGGATATTCATTATTATCACCAATGGTCATGATCATGCCAACAACTTTCCACCAATTTTTTACAGGCCAATGAGGACTTTTACCACATCATTTGTAACATTACAGGTCATGATTATACCGAATAATCCTTGGTCATAATCATACCAATCAACAGTCCATCTATGTACTACGGGCCAAAGATGACTTTCATCACAATATAAGGATGAGAATGATGACAATGATATAAGAATCCAATTAAATGAAAGCAAAAGATAAATTTTAAAGATTCAAAATTTAATTTATCTAGAATTCAATAATGTCCAAATTGTCAACATGATACTGCTTTGTGGGGTAAAATTCAAGAATAATATTGTATCAAAAATGATTTGGATCGAAAAAAAATCAATTTTTATCATGAATATTATCCCGTGAATAGTACTTTGGGAATAGTACCCCGGTATGAAAAAATTTAAAATTTATCAAGAATGTTCAGAATAATATTCCCGTGAAAAGATACTAGATGAAGCACAAATTTCAAGGATATTCTACTAATTCCAAGGAGTATGGAAGCAATACTTGAGTAAAATGAGTGTAGAATTTGGAATCTGAAATGAAATAATTACTTACATACTACAGAGTATGGAAGAAAATATTATTTCTTACGAATATTGAATAACAATAATATCCCTTACCTTAAAAAAAGAGTACTCCTGACTAGTAGGGCGGGGATATTCTTGAAGAAAACTTATACTATTTTTTACGCTCAAAGATTCCTTCAACTCTAAAGAAATACGTTCAATATTATAGAAGAAGAATTTTCTGATTCTGGTGTAATTTTCAATTCTAAACTAAGCATCCTATTTATAGGAGAATGGAAGGATACTATTTAGAAAAAATATCACGGACGCATAGTGGGAAAAAATTTCACGGGCGTTCGGCGTCTGAATTCACATGATTTACTATGCAAACACTATGCATAATAAAATATAATATATTCTATTTTTCATAAAAAAAAAAAAGCAAAACTTATTATAATATATATATATAATACTTATATATATATATATATATAAAACAAAACTGAGATAATTTTCTACCAACAGTTTTAAAAAATGGGTAAGTGAGGGTCCGTGTAATAAGCAAAATTCATAACAAATACTTCATAGAAATCCCCTCTATTTATCTCAATTCACTTGACTTCACAAAACATATTTTTAAACAACAATTATTCATCAATAATATAACTTGCAATTTTAACAACCAGATCATTCTCAGGAAAGAGGGGGCTTTTCGATAAGGATTTCTCCCTGTTGGCACGCAATTAGGTGACCAAACCACTTTCTTCGACAGAACTTTCTAAACATCATCAATAATGCAAATAATAATATGAATAACTTTATCGTCTCAATTATTGATTTAATAATATAAAATATTGTGATAATAATTAAATCAACAACGTGAGATACTATGCAACAATTACTGTAGCAATAATTGAGTATAACTAAGTGACTTTTCACGTAAGCATCAATAATCAATACCGTGTGCTACTATCCAACCACGCGTATTATTGTACTTTTATCACCGGGTATTTCAACAGTTAACGGTAAAACTTTTGCCGTTATTTTTATAAAAGTTATTTATGTCGTTTTCTAACTCCGATGATAATTCCGTTGTGGGGTCCTCTAATGATTGTGTCGTCGTACGAATATTCCCTGTTAAAACGAATATTCTCCGACCAATCGAATATTTTATAACAACTTGCTTACTTTGTAAAATTTATAAATATTACCGACAACTATAACATTACATCAAATCCACACCATAATATTCAAAATGATATTTAGAGAAAATTAATCTTTATTCATAAAAGTTGGGGTCTTACATTTTCACCAATACTAACAGTAACAGAATCTGCTCTGTCGTTCTGCTGCATATTGTTATAAAAGCACAATGATGCCCTGATGCAAAAAGATTAAATTAGACCACTTCTTAAGGGTTAAGACCAAAGAAATTAGATACAGAATTCAATGACTCAGTATTGAATGATAATCTGATATGTAACTGATGTAATCTTTACATGTTACAATTAACATGTCAAAATTTATATTTAGCTTGGTTTAAACAGTTTATTGGTAAACTACTTCAAATTTAAACAGCTTATTGGTAAACAACTTATTATTTAAAATATCTTATTTGTGTGTACCTTGTACAGAGCTCACTGCAGATACCAAATATGATAAACTCCATGACACGCTTGCGTGAGGTGGTCGTCGCCTGAATTGTTTCTAGCACAGTTGTTGGATGAATTGCTTGCAACACCTTAACCCCTCGTCTATATGTAGACGGTAATCTTGGTACAATTGCTCGCGTTTAGAATGGACACCAACGATACCTTGACCCCTCGCTTATATTAAAGCGATAATCTCGGTACAATCAACGATTGATGCGGTAAAAGACGCCACACACAACTATGAATTGTTGTAATCTAAGTCAAATTGAATCTCAAAAATAACTAAGAAAAATACTTAGGAATTCTTCAAAGAACCAAAAGTATAGAATAACCTCACAAATATATTGAATAATGAATAATGTGTTTGATTACATCAACTTGGACCTCTATTTATACTACTCAAAACATTCCAAATCCTAATAATAATATGAACAAATTATTCTAATCCTAATAGGAATTACAAATCATAACCCTAATTTCTACAAGGAAGTAGAAATCAATTTGGAAAAGAAATTCCTATTTCTATAAAACAATAGAAACCTTATGTAGAAAGTAAATCTAAACTAATAATAAATCCTAATTATAATAGAATTTAAAATCTAATAATCCTTGCCCAATTGAAATTATAAAATTCGTAAATATGTTGAATCCGAGATTCCGAAGTTAATTTGGAGAGTTATGGAGTGAGAAGGCTGCTTAATACTTTGCATGTAATCTGGAACTGAAAACTTTGTTCGTTCCCAGTAGACACAATAGATCTAGAAGGGGGGTTGAATAGATCCTTTTAAATTCAAATACTTTTCTGATTTATTTTGTATTGCTAATAATTTAGCAAATGACAAACATAAGAATCTTTTCAAGCACAGCGGAATAAGTAAAAGATTCTCTTCATTAATATATTCATAATCATTCATACATTGTTCGTAGAGTTAGTTCAGTAGTAAGCAGTTAGAACATACATGGCAGTTATAGCAGTTATAATGTAAATGACATAAAGTAAAAGACACAAGGGGTTTTAAGTGGTTCAGAGACTCAAGCTCCTAATCCACTCTTCTGTTTTCAACTAGCAGGATTTCCACTAAGGAAGGGAAGCACCCTGAATCACTAAGATTCCTTCAAGGCCAGCAGCCTTGGGACTTCAGTTCACTAAGAACTCTTCAAGGCCATCACCTTGGAACTTCTCTAGTTCCTTTGGAACTCTTCTGCCCAAAGAGTTTGAAACTTCATTTAGTCCCTCCCACAAGGACCCCTCAGAATACGGCTTCTTATTGTTGTAGTTGTTGATGTTGTTGGTGTTGAGCTACTAAGATGTCATTAAGCTCTGAACATCTTTTGTACTTGGCAGCTTTGTGTGGTCCTCTTTGCATTATACTTTGAGTCTGGACCACATCTTCTTTGGTGCAGTTGATCTTTACTCTTTTCTGCTCATCTTCATCTGATGTCAGTTGTGCACCATCACCATCTAGATTTGCTAAGTCCCTGAGCTTTTGGTAGACTTCGTCTGGCACTTAGCAATCCCTGAACCCTTCTTGAATGTTTTGCAGACATGGTTCTGCACTTGTTTAGTTTCAGCTTTAAGTTCATGGTGATTCGTAGAGTGGCTCTCCTGATCTTCTTTGTACTCTGCCACTTTTCTGAATGTTATCTCCTTGGCCTTCTCGGCTCTCAGCTTGGCTGCCATCTTCATTGGCATTCTCATCTTTGTTGAGTGAAGCTCTAATCTGTTTAAGTCCTTCTTCAAAGCTGCTTCACTTCCACCTTGGTAATCTCACTGTCACTGAGACTTGTTCTGTTGATCTTTGGTGGAACTCGTAGAGTCAACAATAGCATTCCCAACAACTCAACGATTCTACAACATTGCAATCATCAACTCATTTTGATCTTTGAAGCTCTGTTGATTTATACTGCTTCCCAATCTTTCCGCTGGAAGGTAGCCGTTGAAAGCTATTCAAATTGCTTCACAGATCTCGAGTTATTTGGTGCAAACTGCAGATGTGACATGACATCTTTTTCTGACTTTCTCGACATCGCTGCGATCATCGTTTCACCTACCACCTCGCCGATATGTTACTTTAATGTCTCGGGCAGGTTAACCACTTTATTTCCCCCTTTTGATTTCTTGATTAGAGGTTGTCCTTGCATTGATGCTCTCAATAAGCTTTTGTCCGAATGCAGGCCTTCAGATTGAACCGTTGTCAATGCTTCAATTCTCAGTTGTTCGAACTCAACGATTCTGATGCATTTCTTCTTGGACCTGATCGTAGTGTCTTATTGACTGATGTTTATTGACATGTAAAGTCAGCACTACGATCTTGAAGAGTGTTCACTTGATCTTTAGTGAAGAACAACTCTTCCTTCTTTCGTGCAGTGCTTTAACGCTTCTGTTTGCCTTGACTGCTCTCAGATACTGATGGCTTGATTCCTTGCTCTGGCCCCTTCTGAATAACAAGACACTTCATATTTGTGGCGTGTCCACCGCTTTCTCCTCAGGATCTCCCGCTCACTTATCATCAATGGACTGACCCAATGCTTAATCACTTTAGCCTTGTTCTTCAGAGGCTGACCAGTATCTTTGTGTATACTCCATCAGTTCCTTCTTCGTTTGGCAAACACTACGATCCTGGTTACTTCCAAGATCGTTGTCATCTTTTCACTTGACAGCTACTGCATATGCTGACTTTTCTTAGTCAGCTACTGAAGCCTTCTTGCGATCATCTTGTGGAAGACTTCATCTCGAATGGCTTCACAACTCAATCTGGATGCTGATTGGGTTGATGCTTAGATCTTCTATTAGCTTGCATGCCATTCGTTGAGTGCTCTCTGGCTTCCTTTAGGTGAGATGTATCTTTGCAGTACCAACTAGAGGCTTCATTCCTTTGGATATTCTGGGAGTGCTCAATTGTTGAAGAATCGTGTTTGCTCTACGATTCCACTTTGCTTTGTGAGCACATCTATTGAGGTCTTAGCTCTGCACTCTACGATTCAAATTTCGACCGTATGCGACACTTACGACTCGAGATCGATCTTGACACTATGATTTCACATCAGGCTTGTTGTCTTTATCTGATCTTGCTCGACTACGATCTCTACCTTTGATACGATTAGTAGACTCTACGACTCTGACTGTAGTCTACGATTCTTGACTTGGCTTCTTGGCGGATGCTCTATTTACCATAAAGCGTCGTATGCTTTTTACGATTCTGAACATGACTTCCTCAGTAGACTACGACTCCGAGGAAGTGCTACTCGACACACTACGATCCTTCCTCGTCTCTCCTGGCAGTCTACGAACTCCGAGATCTACTATCTTGACACTACAATTCTGCCATGATAGCTCTCGAGTTTTCCTTGACTCTCCTGACAAACTACGATTTCAGTGCAAAGGCTTTCGACGATCGATGTTTATCTCATTACATCATTCGATCAACCTAACATGCTTGATCTATCTATGTTTATAGTCCTTGTACATCATTTCTTTTTAAGGACTTTGCTTCTATTTTGCTTATGTAGGATTAACCTAACATATTTGATCAATTCATTTTAAGTCCTTGTACATATGTTTCTATAATCTAACAAAGGACTTTACAGCTTTTCTTAATGCAAGCATACTTGCATATTCATTCATATATATATCATAATCAAATCATATATAAGTAGGAATATCATTCACATATTTATTCCTTACAAACTTGTTATGTAATAAGCTTGTTGGTTGGTAATTTGTGGCCCCCACATCAATGTAATAATTAGGAATGAATATTAAGTAGCTTCCATACTTATTAAATTGTATGATTTCCTTTCCATGCAGGAATTTATAAATCCAACTTCATATGTTCCACTTGATAAGTTATATCCACATGATATAGTAAGTTTAGTCCTTGCTGTAATTTGTGGGCTTAGAATGATCAGAACTGGGCTTGTATCAAATTGACCCAAATTTGTGTCTCATCCTTCTCTTCGGGTTTCCTTGTGTTATCTTCAGCCCAAATATCTTGGATCAATCCATTGAGACCTTGTTTGAACCTCTTAGTTCTAGCCTTGCTTGATCCCCACGTCCCTTTAGTCTTGTTTGAGTCCATGCATGTCATGTCCTCGTCAAAACAGGGATCGAGACTCGAGGGGCACAGCCACACACAACACAACAGAGGTTAGGGCTCGGATTAGGAAGAGTCGCGACTGGGCTCGGATGGGGAAGGGTCGCGACTGGGCTCGAATGGGGAAGGGTCACGACACAGAGACAGCGAGAGACAGAGAGAACGTGACAATGGGCGATGAGACAGAGAGAGATCATGATGATATGCTGGGATTTGGGCGCCGTGAGAGACAGAGGAGAAGCTCTCAAGTAGTGAAGAAGGAGAAATCAAAAATTAAAATGCAGAAGCCCTAAACTCTAAAGTCTGAAGGCATTTTTTTTTAATGTTTAATGCTTTAAGCAACAAACCGGTCAAAACCGTGAACCGGTTCACTGGGTCAACTGGTTGGAACGCCAATTCATCGATTTTTAGCGATTTTTAAACAAAATTAGTTCAATAGTTCAAACCGGACCGTTGACAGAACCGGTTCAATTTTTTACCGGTTTGACTGACGATTCGGTCCGAATTTTAAAACCTTGGTGAAAACTACTTATAATTTCATCCAAGTAATATTTTCTTAAAAGAAAAGAAAAAATAAATATATAAAAATAATAATCTATGTCAACGAACATAAATTTAACCATCTATACTTCTAAAAAAATATAATATTCGAAATAATGTTAAAATATAATGTCAAAAATAAATATAATGTCAAAAATGAATAAGTATGCTCCAATAAAATTTTAGATTTCATTTCCTCATTTCTCTTACATTTTCCTCGAGTTTTCCAGGTTTCGGAAGGAGCCTTAATGAAATTCATAATAAGCACTAAAAGTATGTATAGATAAAGATGGGCCTGACAATTAATCACAAACTCAACAGGTCCGTCTAATTTTGATCTTAATGGGACCCGAATTTTAAAACTGTATAGGGTTAAGGTTAGGATCGGGTATAAAATATATCCTCTCACCCCTCACCCCGCCTGCTTGAGCCAATTCAGGCCGCACCCAATTGTATGTATATATATATAATTTTTTTAAAATACGAATTTTGTATATATATAATTATGTACTTATTTAGGTTATTTCATTATAATTAATTCATAACATTTGTAATATAATATGTTGCTAATAATAGAAATGTTACATGTTTATGTATAGAACATTTGTAATATAATATGTTACTAGTAATAGAAATGTTACATATTTATGTAATATAACATTTGTAATATAATATGTGTATGTATAGAACAAAGTTCCATCTACATTTCCATAATTTTTTCCGTTGCATGTAATTTTTTCCATGTCATGGCTTAAGTAGGAATATGTTCAAGTTTATTCTCCTAAAAGTGTAATTTTAAAAACAAAAATTAAAATCTCTAATTTTGGAATAGAGAGAATAGTATATTGGCTCTAATTTGATAAATAACTTTATACTCTTTATGTTTTTGAAACTATTTGATGAGGATCTGCTAGCTGTAAGTTATTTTCGATTTAACCTAAATTTTTACACTATTTTGCGTTCTTTAAAGTGTGTTAACTGGAGGAGGATGGAGGTAGTTTATGGATATATTTGACCAAAAATCGAATATTGCTGGGTTCGCTGGTTGCCTTGGAAGTTGAATGATGGAAGTATATTTCCTACACCCCATTTCAGTCCAATCACTTACCACTAAGGAAAGTAGCATGTAATGGTTTATTGTAGTTCAAAAAAAATAAAATCCTTATACATGGTTAGCATAGTGTTTCAAAGCACTTTTTTATATACAGAGAGATACAGAAGGAAGTGGTTCTGGTTAGATAGCTACTCGAATCCTATAATTATAAGAAGAAATTTTATTTTTGATAAAAATATTATTTTGGAGGTAATCATATTTGTAATAGGTATATTTATTATATGGGTGTGTCTTAATTAGATTATAAAAAGAAGAGGTGTGAGTACTCTATAAATAGAATTTTGTGAATAGAGAGAGGTAGAACGCACCAAGAGATAGTAACATCTTAGAGTGTTGTCCAGTCCTGGAGGGGTGAGCAATTCAGTTATATTCGAATCGAATAACTTTTTCGGATATAACCGAATACCAAAATCTTCTAAATTTCACTATCCAGATAACTAACCAAATTACCAAATATCAAATAACCAATTTGAAAATTCGGTTAATAACCAAAATTAAGTTTCATTTTATCAAACAAAAAAATTAACTGTCCAAATTGGCAAAACAATACGGAGTTTTCAATCACTAATTAACAACATATCCCAACTTCAATTTGTTCTCAGACAAGTGTTTGGCTAGCTAGCCATTTCAAATCCAGAAGGTCCAACTAATACAACATATCCCAATTTCTCCAAATTCCAAGTACTCACAACTCACAAAAGAAAACAACTCTATTTTTTACAACACACTGCACATCATATACCCATTAACCCATTATAGAAAAAGATGATTAAAGACACTTTGTAGACGGATGTCTCACGCAAGGCTGAGAAGTACTTTTCGAGAAGATCTGATAAACTTTTGTAACAAACAATTTCAACAACAAATGAAAGACTAGCAGCTGATAAAGATACTGAAATGTATCAGCAGCTGTTTGAGTGAGATTTTCTTTGAAGATTAAAACCAACTCTGCCATACCCTGCCAAACATAAAAGGATAAGCAAATTAATTAACAAACATGGTATCACATCTGCAATCTGCATACTGGAATAAGAGTTTGATGGTGTTTGCTAAGTTCTCATCTGTTTATGCTTCTGTGCAACTTTCGGTTTTTCAAATCTTGTACAACAAATCTTTTGAATTTTCCACATTTGTATTACATAGAAATTTAATAAAACTATTTTTGCTAATCTTAAAAAAAAAACTTTCCACACAAAAGGATTCAATATTTTATAAAAAATCTTAAAGCTGAAAAAACCCACATCAACAATTCTTCACTCACGTGCGAGTTATGACCTATCCCTTAACAATTTTATCACATAAACATCAAAACCCTAAAAACTAATAAACCCAACTTTGAAACTTGTTTTTCTTTTTTTAATAAAAAAAATATTCTAATTTATACGTGAAGATCTACCCAACATTAGCCATATTAGTACATCTCAAACCATTGAGATATTTCGTATCAATCATGTATTGAATAAATTTAAAATTGTAGATGGGTTAATAATTAAGTATGGTAAATCTCAACCAAAAAGTTTAATCCTTTTGACTCGTGAAATTAAATGTGGTAGTGTCTTGTGTTGTGTGTGCAAATGCGACGCATGAGTTGCCCCATTCTCCCCTAACAATTGTATCAAATCCCAAAACAAAAAAATCAAAAAAAATAGAAAATAGTAAGAAGTAATGGAGAATACCTTTTTAATCGTGAAATCCAATCCCTTTTGCTTGGCTTCTGTAACGGATTAGACCTGAAAAGCATTGAACCTCTTGCTCACAAACATCACATTTGTTGTTTCCTTTCGCCCCTGACCAATTGAGTATACATTCTTCATGTGTGAGGGTATTTGGGCACAAACATTTTGCCTTGAACATATTTCCTGTTTCAAATGTTTTGAAACAGAATTTACATACAGCTTCTTCCACAGGTATTTCTTCTCTATTTTCAGATGTTAAGTCCAAAATGTTGAGATTTGATTCAATAAGAACAAATGCATATAAGAAACTAATTAGCAAACTCATTCCTTAATGTACATTTATTAGTGCACAATTGTACTTTTTAATATGTAATTACTAGTGCAACTACTAATTGTAACGCTAGATAACAATTTGCTAAATTGTCAAGTCGGATGTCATATCTCTACAAAGCAATAAACTTCGAATAAAGTTTTGCATTTTAAACATAAAAGTAGAATTTTGGTTTCTCTTTGAGTTGTTTAATACTTACTGTTGGGATATGTAAGAGTTGCAAAATCAGTAGGTTTCACAATAATAATGTTTTGTCCATCCCTCATCATAAAATTCGCGCCCTACATGAAATTTAAACAAGCAATAATTAGTTTGATTGTCCATGTAATCCACTAACACGATAATTTAAATAAATGTTGATGTTCATGTGCAATTAGAATCTCGACATGAAAGTTCCATCTTTTCTTAAAGCTTTGGTTTCACAAACATATACGGTATTTCTTTTCTCGTAAATTTTATTTAATATTAAAATTTAAGAATAAACTTTGTAGTTGATAAAATTATTTTAAAATATATAATTTCTTACTTCCTACGTCATGGAAAGAGCTGCGTGCAAATTAAGTATGTCAATATCAAAATCTAAAATGCAAAACAAGAATTACATTATTTAGCATAAAAATGGGTTTAATAATGTCACAACAATACTAATTAACGATGAAAAAAAATATGAGTTTAATACTGTCATAACAATATATTAATACAGGCAAAACAAATATGTATTCAACAACTGTTTCAGCGAGATTTTGAATTTTTAGCAAAATTTTGAATTTTCAATTACAGTTATTACTCCAACAGTATTATTATTATTACTCTGCATTAACATCCTTCTAAATAATTATCTTTACCTAATATATATGAAAAAAAAAAGAGTTAAAAAGTAAAATTGAACTATCATCTCAGAACAAAAGGTTAATATAATTACATATTTATATTTATCTTATTAGAAATCAACTTTTTTAGGGGGAGATAATTAGAAGTCAACTCACCCCTGTATCTGCAGGATTCGTCTCCTTCCGAGTACTGGAAAGAGGAAGAGGACGAAGAGGACGAGGACCTGACGGTCCTGACCAATAACCCTTGCGTTTTCTGTTATCCATTCTGATCACCTGAAAAATCAAGCCGACAAGCAAAACAAAGGAATAAATAGTTCAGAAATTGTATGGAGATGAAGAATGCTTGGCTTGGCGTAACATCGATTAACCATTTTCAATAAGAGAATGCAAGTTAATTTGTTAAAGTAGGTACGTACCTCAACGGCTGAGAATGTAAAGAACAGAGAGGTTGAATAAGGATTTGAGAAAATTAAGAGAGAAATTTCGGAAATTAGAAGAAGACAAGCTGCGGAATTTTTTTGTTCGGTTTTATCTTATGTTGATGAGTTTCTGATTCTGGTTGCTGGGTATCTCAAGATCGGAATATATGGAGTTTGCCGGTTTTTTATCGGCGTTAGTCGATGTTTGATTTCTCCGTGTTTTCCTCACGCCGGCTGCAGCAGTGCTTGGGTCATCTTGATAGACCTCGACGTCTGGGCTCGGCAGCTTCAGATGTTTCAGATTCCAAAGTTTGAATTTCAAAACTAATGAGTTTGACATATGGGCGCCGTGTTACATAGGCATGTTTTGGTTTCCCGCCTATTTTTGTGCAATGTCAATTTTTTTAATATACACAAACAATTTAGCAAAAAAAATAAAATTGGAAGAGAAAATCGTAGATAGAAAAAGACAAACTTTTTGTATCATTTTCGGGGTTGAATATATTTTTTTTCAGTCGGTTTATAAATATATTATTGAACTGATTTTTTTTAATTAAACTTTAATTTTTTTACAAAAATTTAAAATACTGTCTACTCTGTTAAAAACTTAACAAAAAGTCTACATAGTGGAATATAACACCCACCTTAAATTTTTTTTAATAATAATAACAAAATAACTTTAGTTTTATTTTTCAGTGTTCAAGCTTGGACTCTTTTTTTTAAATAACAAATAATTAAATTAATAATAAGTATATTAATTAAATAAATTAATAATAAAATATATTAATTTATAATTTTTACAAATATATAAAATTAATGAATTCATATTATTTTTAAATATTTTAAGTTCACTTTAAAAATATAAAATCATCTAATATTTTGAAATGGAGGATTATTATTATTATTATTATTATTATTATTATTATTATTATTATTATTATTATTACTATTATAATTATAATATTTAAAAACAAATTACTATCAAAACAGCCATTATATTTTTCAAAATAAATTAATTTATAAATTTAAAACAAGTTATGAATAATATTTAAAAACAAATTACTACCAAAATTAAAAAGAAAATAAAATCAAACTAAAAGAAATAACTTGAAGGCAAAACACATGAAGGCAAGAGAAACATATCCGATCATATTTGATCAAACTACATGAATGCAAGAGAAACATATCTGGTCAAATAAAAAGGATATGATCTAAATGCAGCCAAATCAAAAATATCTGGTCAAATAAAAAGGATTATCCAATCAGATCAAAATGCAACCATAAACTGCAGCAGATAAAACCAAAAAGAAATCTTCAGAACAATCGAAATCAAAGTTAGAAGAAACAACTCAAGAATCAACAGCAGGTCGAGTTTCCCTTTGAATCTTCGACTGTCATCCCTTCTTCAATCCAAACCCAGAAATTTTTTTTGATGAAACATGAATGTTCTAAAAAATTCAATTTTCGTCAAAAATCTTTGCCCACTGCTGCGAATCTTCTTTTTCTTCTTCAAGAATGCATCAATCTAAAACATAAATATATAGATTAACTAGAAATTTCTTCAACTTTTATGTTATTTATAATTTTGTATAAAGTCAATTAATAAATTGAAATTAAAAGAAATCAAATGTCATGAATTGTAAATAATATATTCATCATGATTCAACCTGAATCTTCATCAAAGCCGAAACATATTGTCCTGACCATCGCTGTAAATTTTGGACAAAAAAAAAAAAAAAAAAACTTAAATTATAACATAAAAAAAAAAGAATAAAAAACTTAAAATTTTTTTGTGTATTATTTCTGAATTTTTAATAGAAAATTTAAAAAATTACTTGCATTTTTGAATTTCAATAAAAAAATAAAGATAAATATCAGTTTTACAAATTTACTATTCTATTAATTATAACCATTGAACCATAAATAAAAATATGCAAGTTAAATTTAATCAAAAAAAAATTCCATAATCAGGCCAAGAAGTAGTTCGTGGCAACAAAGAAGTCATTACACAACATCTAACATCTAACAAATATACCATCCTCAATACACAACATCTAACAAATAACATCAAGTAAGAATTAAAGATTTTGTAAAGGAAGAGCAGCATCCAAGTTGAGCCTCTCTTCCTCAGCAACACACTCTACTGCTGTTTGAACTTCTCCCAGCAGCTTTTCATTAATACTACCCCCCATGGTAACTATAGTGATCTGCAAATAAAACATTCTTCTGCCTGCAACCCAATTTGTTATTCATCTATAAAATCAATCATTTGTTATTAAATGAAACTAGAGCAAAAAACAATTTTAACAAAAGACTCCAAAATCATTTTTTTGTCATTGTTAAACTGAACAAAAAAGAACATGAGAATTTAAATTGTCATACTATTGGCTAAAAATGACAGAAAATTAAGATGACTTAAAATCTCAGCAATTCAACTAACATAACAAATTTAGCATCCATGAAAAACATTTTGATGTAGCACATGATTTTGAAAGCTTGAATTGTAAAAAATAACTGAAAAAATGAGAAAATTGTTACCAGCATAGGGTGAAGACTGCAACCCAGAAACGACCTGGGCACCATCTTCATACAAAACACATGTAAAAGGTTCTTCGGCAACACTAATGCACATAACAGGACTCCGCAATGCCAAAGTAGAGATGCAGTCATTCAACTCGACAGTATTATAATCATTTTATCTCATATATGATATAACATGGCAGAGTATTATCTAGAAATAATAAACAAAGACGCATATATACAGAATCGCATAAATTGAAAGAATGCAATTATAGGAGAATCCTTTCACCATATCACCAAAATAGAGATGCAGTAAGCACAAAGCAGAATGTTCAATAGAAAATTACATGCCTATCCATATACAAAGCAGAATGTTCAATAGAAAATTACATGTTCACTAGCATATTATAGTAATTGCTACCAAGAAAAAAGGCTCCCAATATAAATATGGCACTTCATTTTATTTATTTTTTGGTTTGTTCAGTGCAAAGATTTTAGGGTGTCGCCTAGTTATTCTATGAAAGCATAGAAACTTTTAAAGAGTACCCTAGTAATATGATTCACTTTTGTTTCTGATAGATTTACTTGTATATGTCCAATTGTAAATCAAATATGTCCCTTAAACATTTTGAAATTACATAATCAAATGATCAGCACAATAGCTTAAACTTGAGACCATCCAAAAGCAATCTACATAAAACAAACAAACAAACAAAAAAATAAAAAGAAATCCATAAAATGTATCCATAACCAATCGCATATAAGAAGAAATAATGCAGACAACTAAAAAAAAAAGAAAACAAAATAAAAACCTCTTTTGGCAACAGACAATGATCCTAAACTAGTACAGAGAACTCACCATGAAACTGGAGTTGGCTGCACAGCTACTTTCTCTATCTGCAGTTACATAAAGTGCAAAATGTTGATAATAGTAAACACAATATTCTTGTATAAATCCACAACAGAAATTGATATTTTCATGTGGAAATATCAATAATAATGTCAACATTATAATTGGTATAAAATTCACCTGATAACAGTAAACACAGTTTGTGTAACTGCGAGTACAAGTAATACAAAAGCAGCAAAAACTGAAATAATCGCCCACCGACTATTCAAATAATTCCGCCTTGACTTTGTCATCCATAGATTTGCTTGTTTATCACAATGGCCATTCACCTTCTCAAAGATATTCACCTTCTCAAAGATTGCAGCATAATGGAAGTGCTTATTAGGCCCCGTGACAGAGTCCGTAATCTTGTTGAAAATGGTGGAAACCAACTCATCATTGCCAAGCCAATTATGAATAATTCCATACCGACGGAGTATTTCAACGTCTTTAGGCAAATTAATGAGACAATCCATAAATTTCACAAATTGAAGCTATTATCATGACCATACTGTTCATATGCAATGAGATTTCTGAAGAAAGACTCTGTCCTATCTTCAATTGTCAAAGAGGGAATTTGCATTACCCCATGTCTAAAATTTATGTGAAACAAGCTACCTTCCTGAATCTTCTCAAATTTGATTCCAGCTTCTATAAGCTCTGTTGCACAAAGAATGAACCGCCATTTTTTTTTCTTTGCTGTGAAATCTTGCCCTTCAAAATTCAAATGGAAGCCAATTATCGTGCCCTTCAAATGGAAATTTTGTCTGTATCCAGTACCCGGTAAAAGCTAGATTACGAAAAAAACGTAGGACAAGATAAATGAACCTTTCAATCATGTCAAACAACTCGCACAGAACAAAGAATGGAAGTTGGTTCTCAAATAGCATCAAATCGCGTTGTAAACTGCTAACAATCCAATCCATTCTAAAAATGGGGTCATGTTTGATAAGATATATTTAAGAGAGAAAAATGACCCCATTTTTAGAATGGATTGGATTGTTAGTAGTTTACAACGCTTTTGATGCTATTTGAGAACCAACCTCCATTCTTTTCTTTGTTCTATGCGAGTTGTTTGACATGATTGAGGTTCCAAACCAACATAAAAGGTTCATTTATCTATACAGACAAAATTGTGATGGAGATTAGCGATATAAAACCAACCATCTACTTTAAATGTATCTTAAATATATCTTACGGAGCAATTCAACGATGAAAAAACCGTCTAGTACCATCATCTCGACAAGTTCATTTGTGTTAAAATTTATGGATTCTGCATAACATGCCTGGTCTTTTGCTTCAAGTAATCTCATAGCACTCACATATTTTTCAACAGTTTCATTTTTTTCAATCATTTTTTTGTTGAAGACAAAATTGTAAATATCTCAACTTATGCTCCTCCATTATTTTAAGATTGTCTTTAGGCAATGATATCTCCATTATTTTAAGATTGTCTTTAGGCAATGATATCTGGTTCGTAAGCCCTCGTTCTGCTGCATATTGTTATAAAAGCACTAGGATGCCCTGATGCAAAAAGATTAAATTAGACTACTTCTTAAGGGTTGAGACCAAAGAAATTAGATACAGAATTCAATGACTAAATATTGAATGATAATCCAATATGTAACTAATGTAATCTTTACATTTACAATTAACATGTCAAAATTTATATTTAGCTTGGTTTAAACAGTTTATTGGTAAACAACTTCAAATTTAAATAGCTTATTGGTAAACAACTTATTATTTAAATCAGCTTATTTGTGTGTACCTTGTACAGAGCTCGCTGCAGAGACCAAACAGGGATCGAGACTCGAGGGGCACAGCCGCACACGGCACAACAGAGGTTAGGGCTCGGATTGGGAAGGGTCGCGACTGGGCTCGGATGGGGAAGGGTCGCGACACAGAGACAGCGAGAGATCGTGACAATGGGCGATGAGACAGAGAGAGATCGTCACGATAGGCTGGGATTTGGGCGCCGTGAGAGACGGGGGAAAAGCTCTCAAGCAGTGAAGAAGGAGAAATCAGAAATTAAAACGCAGAAGCCCTAACCTCTAGAGTGTGAAGGTGTTTTTTTTTTAAACAAAATTAGCTCAATGGTTCAAACCGGACCGGTTCAAGTTTTTACGGATCTGACCCACGATTTGGTCCGGATTTTAAAACCTTGGTTAAAACTACTTATAATTTCATCAAAGTAACATTTTCTTAAAAGAAAAAGGAAAATATATATATATATATATATATATATATAAAATAATAATCTATGTCAACGAACATAAATTTAACCATCTATACTTCTGAAAAAACATAATTTTCAAAATAATGTTAAAATATAATGTCGAAAATGAATAAATATGCTCCAATAAAATTTTAAATTTCATTTCCTCATTTTCCTTCAATTTTCCTCGAGTTTTCCAAGTTTCTGAAGGAGTGAAATTAATTATAAGCACTAAATGTATGTATAGATAAAGATGGGTCTGACAATTAATCTCAAACCCGACAGATCTGCCCGATTCCGATCTTAATAGGACTCGATTTTTAAAACCGTATAGGGTTAGGATCGGGTATGAGATATACCCTTTCACACCGCCCCGACCCAATTATATGTATATATTTAATTTTTAAAATATTAGCATTTTGTATATATATAATTATGTACTAAATTTATTTAGGTTATTTCATTATAATTAATTCATAACATTTGTAACATAATATTGCTAGTAATAGAAATGTTACAAGTTTATGTATAGAACATTTGTAATATAATACTCCTCCTCCCCCCCTAATTATTTGATATTTTAGAGGTGGACACAAGAATTAAAATAATGATTGAAAAGCATTAAATATAGTACTCAATTGTTTATAATACCCTTAAATCTTTTGTTGGGATGAGGAGAGTTTTGTTGGGATAAGGAGAGAGAAAGAGTTTAAAGTATAAAAAAAATAGGCTATGAATCCCCCAAAATAGGTCCACACAACCCATTCTGAGTCGCCAAATACATGGTACAGAAAATAACTACAAACTTCATTATTACAATTGTCATACAAAATACATGATGTGAGTTTTAATACAAATATTATCGTGTAGACAATATTCAAACTCAAATAAAGTCTTCATTACAATTATTGATACACTATTTGTAACGCCCCCAAAATAGGTCCAATCCACACAACCTAGAGTCGCCACGAAATACACTCAATGCAATTTCCAAATACAAACTTCATTATTACAATTATCGTGCAAAATACGATAACACATATGTTGTGAGTTTTAATACAAATAGATACCAACTATGACTCTCATCCCTTTACCTGTATAGCACATCACATTGATACCTTACAATGATACATTACATAAAGGTACAGTGTAAGACCCCAACTTATTATTAATGAAATTTAATTTTCTCTATTTATTATTTTGAAATAGTAAGGGTTGATTTGATTAATGTGGATAGTTAGGGTAAGATACGCAAATATTTCAAAATAAGCAAGTGGTTATAAAATATTCATTGTTGTTTGGGAATATTCGTTTGGTCGTGGAATATTCGTATCGTTTGAGAATATTCGATTTATCACAGCAGCCCATGTGTGTGGGCCCATATAACTAAAAGCGATTGGATGAGGAAACGACAAATATAAGTTGTTTAAAAATAACAAATAGTTGTTATTCAAGTATCTTTGTTAAAATACTCTTGGTTAAAACACAAGAAGATTACTGTGATTGCACCAATTATTGATTCTTACGTAAGAAGGCACTACTCAATAATGGTTACGATAATTATCGCTCAAAGATTTTATTTTATTAATTCAATAATTGTCATATTGATATTTTATATTGTTGTTGTTTCAATAATTGTCATTACACGTTGTTTTTCATTATCGAGCAATAATTCATATTATCCGGATAATATTATTAGATAACATTATTGGCAATGTCTAGAAAGTTCGGTCAAGGAGAGGTTGGTCACCTAATTGCGCTACCAAGAAGGAGAAATTCTTATTGAAAGCCCCTCTTCCCTGAACCGCCTGGTTGTCAATATTGTGATTCTATAATATTATTTGTGAATAATTAATTATTGATTCATATGATGAGAAAAATATTGATTTTATGTGGATATAGATGGAAAAAAATTTTAATGTGATAATTGTTGAAAATTGAAATTTTATATTTTTCGATAAAATAATTCATTTAAATATATTATTATATTTTAATAATATAATAATGGTGATATTTTTACAACGAATGTGGGATATATGAGTGTCACGAGGAGGAAGAGTATTTTTTGTTGCAATAAATATTTAAAACATGTTAAACATGTCGGTGGACCCCATTTATCGATCGAAATTTGATTATAAACGTAAAATCGCTTCGCTTGTGGATTTCTATTCAATTTTATTTGGAATTTGGAAAAACTTTCTTCCGCAAAGTTGTAGAGAATTGAATTTCCTATAAAAAATCGCAAGATTCAATTTTTCGATAAAAGGGCTATTTATTATGAATTATTGAAGTTCAAGTTCAAAATAATTAATTTTGGAAGTTTAAAATATTTTAATTATAAAAACGTTTTTGTTTGTTTTGTGGGCTACAACATGTGCATAATGAGTCGAGATCAGATCTAGGAAGGTTGGCGAGAAATTTTAATATATATATTAATATTTTATTAAATTTTCTGCTTTTGTGTTCTAAGCGTTTTCCTATAAATAGGGTGCTTAGGTTAGAATTGAAAATCACACAAAAATCAAGTTTTCTCTCAATATTATCGAGCGTATTCTTGTGAGTATTTTGAGTATACTTTGAGTATTGCTATATCTGGTGCAAGTTCAAGTTATAGTCGATATCCTGTGTTTCAACTAAAGACTGTCTTTGTGAGGTAAGGGATATTATTTTTTTTTCAGAATGATATTATTTCTTCAATATCATTATGTTTGAAATATTGATCCAAGTTTTTATCAAATTTGGAACTTTTGGTGTTTGAGATTACTTATTCACGATACATCACTATTCACGATACTTGTATTATTCACGAATCTGGCACTATTCATCGAAAAATGAAAAATTTTCTTTTCGTCTAAAATATCTATTCGGATACTAGCTTTGATTGTATCCATGTTTTGATCATTCTTGAATTTTACACCACTATGATTATTTTTGAGGTATTTTTGGACGTGGATAAAACAAAGTACGAATCCTTAATCCTTAATCCTTGTCATTTTGTTTCACCGGATTCGCTTTAAAAATATTTTCATCATCTTCGCTTTTAAATGATGATATTATTGAATATCTTTGGCCAGTAGTGCAAAGATGAATGATTTCTCAAGAATATCTTTGGCCCAGTAGTGCAAAGATGAACAGTGTGTTTAGATGAACACGACTTAACTAATGAATATCTTTGGCCTCAGTAGTGCAAAGATGAATATGTGATTCCGCATATATATTGATTGATGTTACGGGATAAAAGATGACGATGAACTTTTAAATTCATACATAGAAGATAGTAGTTTGCATTCTCTACTTAACTCTTCTAATGAATTATTATTTCACCGCTAATATTGATTTAAAATTTGTTGTCTATCAGATTCTATTAGATTTTTCCTGTTGAAGACTAACGGTAATTTGTTGTATATTATCTTAGTCATAATATTCTTTATTGGGCTAGTTGAGCTCACCCTTTTCCTTTTTTGTTCCATTTTTCTCAAGAGGCGAGAATATAAATGAGTACGCAGTCGAGGTATGGAATGAAGGTTCTAGAGAGAGTTGTTTAGTAGTCCTCACCATTTTGTAAAATAACGATCAATAAATGTGATGAGGATTTATTTGAGTATAGATATTGTCTGAAGATAATATTTGTATTCAAACTCACGCTTTCTTTGTTGTAATAATAAAGTTGTAGTTGTTTACTTCGCACTACGTATTGACAACTCGTAATGGGTGATGTATACCTATGTTGGGGGTGTCATACAAATTGGTATCGTAGCTTAGGATATGATCTCCATGAGAGATCGGGGAATAGAACTAGGAGGGAGAGATGAGTAAATCCTTCGCTAAATGTGTCCTACCTACCTAAGCATATTTGTTAGTTGGTCAAGATATAGGGATATTATGTGATATATTGATTTCCTTAATTAACCCTTGTTTTATGACAATGATTTGAGAATGTCGACCGAGAATATTAACAATGGTAATGAGACCGTGGAGACGCTCAGTACTCACCAACGAGGAGAACGTGTAACAGTCGGGCAATGTTCCTCCCGTGAACAACACCAATCGAAAGCGTATGATGAACGAGGGATGTTTAGAAGTTTTTTGCGCTTCATGCAAAAATCGACGAGGGAAACTCGTGTTCAAAATACAGGAGAAAATGATAGCAATTCACGGGTTTTTCACAACCAAGCAAGGTTCAAAGAGTTGGGACCACCGAATTTAAGGGAAAGCCAAATCCGATCATGGCGGAAACACGGGTCAAGCAAATTACCAAGATATTCGATGTCTTGGGATGCACGGAGGAACAGAAGGTTCCATTCGCCACCTTTATGTTCCGTGGCGAGGCGAGCACTCATCGGTGGAGTCTCAGTGAAGCGTACCCATCCAAATAGCACTCAAAGATGTCTTGGGAGACGTTTGAGAACTATTTAATGACAAATACTTTCCGAAAGTGTTCGTCGTATGAAGGAAGTGGAGTTCATCGATTAGAGCAAAACAACATGACGGTGTCTCAAAGATGCGAGGCAAAGTTTGCGAGAGTTATCGTGTTTTGCACCTCATTTGGTGGAGAATGAGGAACGATGACGCGGATGTTTCTTAGAGGTTTGAAACCCGGCGATACGCCAAGATCTCATTTCTCATAAATTTTCTCTCTATTCGGATGTTGTTAACGTGGCTCAATTATTAGAGCGAGATAACAAGTACGGCCAACCGAGGGACCACAACCAGGATCATACCGAGAGATGGCGGTCAACAAAACAACGATAATCACGGAGAAAGAAAAAGACGGACAAAAATGGTAACCACTCCGTGGTAATCATAGCCATGAAAATAGAAGAAATGAGTCGAGGAGATTTTAAAAGAGGAGATTTAACAACGACCATGTGAAGACGACAAAGGTCTTGCGTGAATCGGTTCTAAGGGAGGAGAAACGACCACCCATTATATATACTAAATGCGGAAAAGAGGGACATATCGACCAAACCGCCCACAACAGCTCAAGGTATGCTATAATTATGGAAAGGAAGGACATATCGCCGAGATTGACGCAGTAGCGAAACCTAGTTCAATGGGGACGGTGACTCAAAAGATCTGTCCCGAGAAAAGTCAAAGTCAACGGTTCTGGAAGAGCGTTTGTTGTGGATCGGTCAAAATGCGAGGAGCCCAAACGAGGTGATCACGGTAAGCTATTTATAAATTCTTACGAAGTTTATACCTTACTTGATACCGGTGCTACCCATTCATTTATCTCTCCTTCTTGTGCTCAACGCTTAAACTTGACTCGGAGAAATTAGACTTTGACCTATCTCGTGGAAACTCCGTTAGAGAAACTTTCATCACATCCACCGCTTATAAATCTTGTTTGATTCAAGTTGGCACCATCACCTTACTTCATTGACCTTATCTCTTTAAAGATACTTGTTTTTGATGTGATTTTAGGATTGATTGGTTAACTACTCATCATGCCAAAATTGATTGTTTTCGTAAGGTTGTTAGTTTTCATATTCCTAACCAACTGTTGTATGCAATTCAAGCAACTAAACCATTAAAATCAATCACCGTCACATCTAATTATAAAGCTATTCGCTTATTAAAAACGGATGTCAAGTTTTCTTAGCCCATGTTATGGATTTGAATAAAGACACGCCAAATTTGAATAATATTCTGTTGTCATCGACTTTCCGACGTATTTCAAGAACTTCCTTCCAACTACCCCGAACGTGAAGTTGAATTCTTTATTGATCTTGAACATGGTACAAAGCCCATTTCTAAAACCCCATATCGAATGGCTCCTATTGAACTTCGTGGAGTTAAAGGTCAAACTACGTGAATTGTTGGACATCGGTTTCATTCGTCCCCAAGTACATCTCCTTGGGGTGCTCTGCTTTATTCGTAAAGAAGAAAGACGGAGTATGCGACTTTGTATTGACTATCGGAATTGAACCATGTCACCATCAAGAATAGGTATCCTCTACCTCGTATTGATGACTTGTTTGACCAATTGCAAGGGCACAATTCTTTTCAAAATCGATCTTCGCTCGATATCATCACCAAGATTAGAATCGAGGATATTCCAAAGACGCGCTTTTAGAACTCGATGACGGGCATTATGAATTCTTAGTCATGTCTTTTGGACTAACTAATGCTCCTCGCGGCTTTCATGGATATGATGAACCGAGTATTTAAGGAATATTTAGATCGGTTTGTTGTTGTTTTTATTGATGACATCCTCATATATTCCAAAAGTCGTGAAGATCATCATGAGCACCATTTGAAGTTTGGTACTCCAAATGCTTCGTGAAAACAAACTATATGCCAAATTGAAGAAATCGAGTTCGGCTTGAGAGAAGTAGCATTTCTTGGGCACGTGGTGTCAAAACATGGAGTATCCGTGGACCCGCCGAAGATTGAAGCAATACAAAGTTGGAGCAACCAAGTCGGTGATCAAGACGAGCTTTTGGGCTTAGCTAGTTATTATCGGAGATTCGTGGAAGGGTTTTCTCGATCGCTACTCCATTAACCCAAATAACTTCGGAAGGATACAAAATTCGCTTGGAGCGAAGAATGCGAGAAGAGTTTCCAAGAGCTTAAGAGGAGACTTATTTCAAGACTTTGTTTCTAACAATACCATCCGGTTCTTGGATGGATTTGTTATCTCAAATGATGCTTCGAGCAAAGGGTTAGGATGTGTTCTCATGCAACGTGGGAAAGTCACACTATGCCTCGACAATAATTTAAAGAGTATGAGAGGAATTATCCTACTCATGATCTAGAGTTAGCGCAAGCAGCTTGTTTTCGCTAAAAAATATGGAGGCACTATCTATATGGGGAGAAAGTGGAGATATATTCGCACCATAAAAGCCTTAAATATTTCTTCACTAAAAAACTCTCAACACGCTAGCAATGACGTTGGCTCGAGCTATTGAAAGACTACGACCACACTATTCAATACCATCCTAGTAAAGTTTAACGTGGTAGTGACGCGAAAGTAGAAGATCATATGCGGAATGAGTGCGATGATGTCAAGTATACGACAGAGCCAACTTTAATAGAAAAAGTTAAGGTTGCTTTCAAGCCACCCAATCGGAGTCGATGCGTATGAAGAAGAAAGTACAAGAAGGAGCTATTCCTAAGCTTAAATTGATGAAGAAGGAATACTTGAGTCCACTCTAGATTTTGTGTCCCTAACGACTGATTTGAAGTACAAGATTATGATGGAGGCACACATACCATTTGCAATCCATCCTCGAAGTACTAAAATGTATTGTGATCTTCGACATACATTTTGGTGGAACAATATAAAGAGAGAGATTGCAAAGTTTATCTCGATGTGTTTAACTTGTCAACGTGTAAAGGCGAGCATCTAGTACCTAAGGGTCCGTTGCAACCACTTGAGATTCCGAAATGGAAGTGGGAACATATTACCATGGATTTCGTTACGGGTCTTCCTACTACGGTTTCTCAAGGCATCAATGCTATTTGGGTTATTGTTGATAGATTAACCAAGTCCGCTCATTTCTTGCCGACACGGAGACTTATTCCTCGAACGCCTTGCTAGTATGTACGTGAATGAGATTGTGAGGTTGCATGGCATGCATGTATCCATAATTTCGGACCGTGACCCAAGATTCACTTCAAGATTTTGGGTTAGCTTGCAAAAAGCTATGGGCACGGATTTACGATTGATTCAAGATACCATCCTCAAATGGACTCGACAATCGAAAGGACTATTCAAACTCTTGAAGATCTATTAAGACTCGTGTCCTGACTTCAAGGGCGGTTAGGATAAGTATTTACCATTGGTGGAATTCTCCTACAACAACAAGTTATCAAGCAAGTATAGGTGTGGCTCCATTTGAAGCATTATATGGACGAAAGTGTCGCTCTCCAATATGTTGGGATGAGGTGGGTGAAGCAACATTGTTGGGACCCGAGTTAATGTATATGACTCACCGAAAAGATCCAAATGATTCGACAACGTATACAAACCGGCACAAGATCGACAAAAGAGTTATGCGGATCTTCATCGAAAAGACGTGGAATTTAGTATAGGGGATCATGTATTGTCATGAGTTGCTCCATGGAAGGGAGTTACAAGATTTGGGAAGAGAGGAAAGCTCAATCCACGATTTATCGGTCCATTTCAAATTCTTGACCGAATAGGAAATGTAGCCTATGAACTTAAGCGTTACCTCCGAGTATGTCTCGTGTTTATAATGTGTTTCACATATTTGTACTTCAGAAATATGTGAAAGACCCAACCACGCTTATAGAGTTAGAACCCATTTAAATAGCCAAAGACTTAACGTGTGAGGAGGTACTGCCAAGATCTTGGATAGGAAGGAGCATGTCCTACGCCAAGAAAGGTCATACCACAAGTTAAAGTTTTGTGGAGGAATCATGCTATAGAGGAAATGACCGGGAATTGGAAACGGAAATGAAAGCGAGGTATCCTCACCTTTTCAACACCAGTGTACGACGTCAATTTCAAGGATGAAATTTCATAAGGAGGGAGGTTGTAAGACCCCAACTTATAATTAATGAAATTTAATTTTCTATTTATTATTTTGAAATAGTAAGGGTTGATTTGATTAATGTGGATAGTTAGGGTAAGATACGCAAATATTTCAAAATAAGCAAGTGGTTATAAAATATTCATTGTTGTTTGGGAATATTCGTTTGGGTCGTGGAATATTCAGATCGCTTCGGGAATATTCAGATGCGACGGCAGCAACCTCGTAGGGCCCCATAACTAAAAAGCGATTGGATGAGAAAAACGACAAATATAAGTTGTTTAAAAATAACAAATAGTAGTTATTCACATAATTATCTTGTTAAAATACTCGGTGGTTAAAACACAAGAAGCACTACGGTATTGCACCAATTATTGATTCTTACGTAAGAAGGCACTACTCAATAATGGTTACGATAATTACTATTCAAAGATTTATTTTATTAATTCAATAATTGTTGCGTTGATATTTTATATTGTTTGTTGTTTCAATAATTGTCATTACACGTTGTTTTTCATTATCGAAGCAATAATTCATATTATCTCGAATAATATTATTAGATAACATTATTGGCAATGTCTATAAAGTTCGCTTCTAAGGAGAGGTTTGGTCACCTAATTGCGCCACCAGAAGAGAGAAATTCTTATTGAAAGCCCCTCTTCCTGAACCGCACGGTTGTCAATATTGTGATTCTGTAATATTATTTGTGAATAATTAATTATTGATTCATATGATGAGAAAATATTAATTTTATGTGGATATAGATGGAGAAAAGTTTTAATGTGACAATTGTTGAAAATTGAAATTTTATGTTTTTCCGATAAAATAATTCATTTAAATATATTATTATATTTTAATAATATAATAATGGTGATATTTTTACAACGAATGTGGGATATATGAGTATACTGAGAGGAAGAGTATTTTTGTTGCAATAAATGTTTAAAACATGTTAAACATGTCGGGGACCCCATTTATTATTCGAAATTTGATTATAACATAAAATCGCCTTGCTTGTGGATTTCTTGGTCAATTTCGCTTTGGAATTTCGAAAAACTTTCTTCTGCAAAGTTGTAGAGAATTGAATTTTCTATAAAAAGTCGCAAGATTCAAATTTTCTGATAAAAGGGCTATTTATTATGAATTATTGAAGTTCAAGCTCAAAATAATTAATTTTGGAAGTTTAAAATATTTTTAATTATAAAAATGTTTTTGTTTGTTTTGTGGGCTACAACATGTGCATAATGAGCTGAGATCAGATCTAGGAAGGTTAGGCGAGAAATTTTAATATATATATTAATATTTTATTAAATTTTCTCTTTTTGTGTTCTAAAGCATTTTCCTATAAATAGGGTGCTTAGGTTAGAATTGAAAATCACACCGTAAATGAAGTTTTCTCTCTCTATATTATCGAGCGTATTCTTGTGAGTATTTTGAGTATACTTTGAGTATTGCTATACTATGCAAGTTCAAGTTATAGTCAATATCCGGTGTTTCAACTAAGAGATCTGTTTTCTTGTGAGGTAAGGGATATTATTTTTTTAAGTAATGATATTATTTCTTCAATATCATTATGTTTGAAATATTGATCTGAAGTTTTATCAAATTTAGAATTTTGGTGTCTGAGTTTACTATTCACGATACTCACGGACTATTCACGATATCTGACTTATTCACGAATACTAAGACTATTCATCTAAAATGAAAAATTTTCTTTTCGTCTCAAATATCTCTATTCGGATACTAGCTTTGATTGTATCCATGTTTTGATCATTCTTGAATTTTACACCACTATGATTATTTTTGAGGTATTTTTGGGCGTGGATAAAACAAAGTACTTAATCCTTAATCCTTAATCCTTGTCATTTTGTTTCACCGGATTCGCTTTCTTTAAAATATTTTCATCATCTTCGCTTTTAAATGATGATATTATTGAATATCTTTGGCATGTAGTGCAAAAGATGAATGATTTTGAAGAATATCTTTGGCCCAGAGTGCAAAGATGAACAGTGTTTAGATGAACATGACCCGATTGATGAATATCTTTGCCCTATAGTGCAAAGATGAATATGTGATTCCGGACGTATATTGATTGATGTTACAGGATAAAAGATAGACGATGAACTTTTAAATTCATACATAGAAGATAATAGTTTGCATTCTCTACTTAACTCTTCTAATGAATTATTATTTCATTGCGAATATTGATTTAAAATTTGTTGTCTATCAGATTCTATTAGATTTTTCCCTGTTGAAGACTAACGGTAATTTGTTGTATATTATCTTAGTCATAATATTCTTTACTAGGCTAGTTGATCTCACCCTTTTCCTTTTTGTTCCATTTTTCTCAGGAGTCGAGAATATAGCGAGTACGAGTCGGGGTATGGAATGAAGGTTCTAGAGAGAGTTGTTTAGTAGTCCTCACCATTTTTGTAAAATAACGTATCAATAAATGTGATGAGGATTTATTTGAGTATAGATATTGTCTAGAAGATAATATTTGTATTCAAACTCACAGTTTTGCTGTTGTAATAATAAAGTTGTAGTTATTTTTGTACCATGTATTGACAACTCAGAATGGGTGATGTATACCTATTTTGGGGGTGTCACATACAGTCAATAACTATTTTAGAAATTAAAATCTTTGAAAAATGCTCAAGGAAACCTTCGTACATACGAGGCCATGCATCTAAGTTATAATAGATATCATATGACTCGAGAATTATATAGACCCCAAAGAAAAACGAGAAAATGTCTATCATGTTCTTTCCAATGGTGAGTCTTATCTTGCCATATAAATATCTCCATTGTCTTCAATTGAGAATTATATTTCAACCAAACTCCAAGATTATATAGGTAGTGCACATAGATATAATCAGCAAGTGGATGTGCACAACCCTGTCTTATGACAACACGATGTGAGACCCCATATTTTATGAATAAATATTTAATTTTTCTCGAAATAATTTTTTTATATTATGATGTGGATTTGATATAATGTTATAGTTGTGGGTAGTATTTAGAAATTTTTTAAAGTATGCAAGTTGTCATATTATATTCGATTGGTCGGGAATTTTTTTTTTGTCAGGGAATATTCGTACGACGGTACAATCATTGGTGGACCCCACAACAGAATTATTGTTTGATTAAGAAAACGACAAAAATATTTTATTAAAAATAACGGCGGAAGTTTTACCGTTAATACTGTTGAATTATTTGGTAGTAAAAGTACAGTAATACGCGTGGTTTCATAGTAGCACACGGTATTAATTATTGATATTTATGTGAGAAGTCACTCAGTTTTGTTCAATTATTGCTACAATAGTTGTTGCATAGTATCTCACATTATTTGATTCAATTATTGTTGATTTATAAGTTTTGTTTTATTAGTATTATTAACGTAATAAAACAAAAACATCTTTTTATATAAAACAGAATACTTTTATAAAATTATTCGTTTTATTTGATAATAATTAGGTTATATTATATTTTATTATGCATAGTGTTGCATAGTGTTTTGCATAGTAAAATTATAAATAGAATATATTATATTTTATTTAAAAGATTTTGCTTTAAATATGGATCGTCAGATTAAAGTAAATCAATCTGGACCGTTCATGAATTAGTTACTATACAATCCATTCTTCTATAAATAGAAGCTTATTCCTTCATTATTTCTTACGAATTCATTAAAACCTAAGTATGACCTACCTAAGTTTATTTGGTATTTAATTGGTCTACGATTATATAGGGATAATATGTGATATGTTATTTAACCCTTGTTTTGTGGCAGTATTTGGAAAATGACATCCGAGAATATTGAGAATATCATTGGAGCACAGAGACCGTTTGAGTCTCCACAGATCAATAATCGGGATAATGTGCACCAGGAAGGCGACATTCCTCAGGAAAACAACAACACTGACCAAATGATGATTGATGGAATGTTTCAAGGCTTCATGCAATTCATGCAACATCGGGCAAGATCGGCTCTTGTTAATAATGCAGGTAAAAATAATGGCAACCCACGGTCGGTCACCGCTAAGCAATTCAAGGAGCTGGGACCACCAGAGTTTTTGGGAAAGCCAGAACCACTTAAGGCGGAGACGTGGTTAAAGCAGATGACTAAGATATTTGATGTCTTGGGATGCTCCGAGGAGCAAAAGGTTCCCTTTGCCACCTTTATGTTGCGTGAAGAGGCAGATTACTGGTGGGAATCTGTAAAACGTACCCAGCCTGACGCACTCAAAATATCTTGGGAGAAGTTCTAAGAGCTGTTCAATGACAAGTACTTTCCCGAAAGCATTCATCACATGAAGGAAGTGTAATTTATCAAGTTGGATTAAAACAACATGACCGTGTCACAGTACGAAGCCAAGTTTGCCGAGTTGTCCCGATTTGCGTCCCATTTGGTTGATAATGAGGAGAGAATGACCGCGAATGTTTCTAAGAGGTTTGAAACCTGAGATACGTCAATATCTTATCTCTCATAAACTATGTTTGTATTCAGATGTTGTTAATAGGGCTCAGTTATTGGAGCGCGATAATGAGTCAACCCAACCAAAAGAGTGCAAATAAGAAAATGATAATACCTAGGTGATAACAATCATCAAAGCGGTGATAATAAGCATGAAGGAATAAACATGCGAAAATGGTAACCACTTCGCCGGTAATAATCATACAAAACAATAAGAATGGACATTTCAAGAAGAGAGATTCAACAATGATGGAAAGACGTCGGATCAACACCGTCGTTAAGGAAGGAGAACGACCACCTATCATATGCTTCAAGTGTGGAGGAGAGGGACACATCAGTCCCAACTGTGCGATGCCATCCAAGGCATGTTACAACTGTGGAAGAGAAGGTCACCTAGCTCGATTTTGTCGTATGGTGAAGTCAAGTCCACCGATAGTGATGCCAAAGGATGTCCCGCATAAGCCAAAACCTAGAGTTTTTAGAGAGAGCATTTTTTTTCGTGACGAAGAACCTGAATAAAATTATCACGGGTATGTTAGTCATAAACTCTTGCGAAGTCTATACCATGTTAGATACCGGTTCTACTCACTCTTTTATTCCACCTAGTTGTGTTCAATGTTGAAAGTTAACTCCGGAGAAGTTAGACTTTGATATATCTGTTTAAACTTCGTTGGGAGAAACCTTCGTTACCTCCACTATTTATAAATTCTGTTTGATTCAAATCGACACTTTCACGTTACCTGTCGATCTTATCTCTTTGAAAATACTTTCCTTTAATGGGATTTTAGAAATCGATTGGTTAACTACTCATCATGTTTTTCGTAAGGTTGTTAGCTTTCATATTCCTAACCAACCTGTTATGCGAATTCAAGCAAATAAATCCTAAAGTCAATCATTGTTATATCAAGCCATAAGTAAAGATCCCGATCCTTTCATTGTTGACTTCCTTATGTAGAATGCACCGAAGCCAGACTTTTTGTAGGTGACATCGTGAATGAAGATGGCAAGTTGATAGGTATCAATGTGACGTACTATCCAAGTCTTGGATGAGGGTCACAGTTTTGAACGATATTTCTATTGTTAATAAATTTCCTGACGTATTCTTGAAGACTTCTTAGCCTACCCTTAGAGCGTGAAATCGAATTTTGTATTGACCCCAGTACAAAAACCCATTTCTTAAACCCTCAAATATTTCTTTACTTAAAACAAACGTATCATGCGCCAAATACGTTGACTCGAGCTGTTGAAGATTACGATCGTACTATTCAATATCATCGTGGAAGAGCGAACATGGTAGCTGACGTGTTGAGTAAAAGACCATATGCGTTTACAAGTGCAATGTTGTTAACATAAAGACTCATTTAGTATAACTTATAAATGATGAAGATAGAGTTAAAGACTCTAGGGATCCACATGAAGATAACGAATATATGAGTAGAATCGACTTTAATCGATAAAGTTAAAGTCGCTCAAGCTACACACCCGGAACTGATGAATGTGAAGAAGAAGGTTCAAGAGGGCGTTATTCTAGAAGTAAGAATCGACGAAGAGAGGAAATCTCAACCCTCGATTTAATTGGCCCATTTGAAATCCTCGATTAAGTAGGAGCTGTGGCTTATAGACTCGTTTTACCGCCAAGTATGTTGTGTGTTCATAATGTTTTTAACGTATCGATGTTACGTAAATATGTGGACGACCCGAACAACATTATTAATTTAGAACCGGACGAGATAGCGGACGATTTAATGTTTCAAGAGATACGTGTTAAAATCTTGGATAAGAAGAATCGTATTCAACACTCAAGGATTATACCTCAAGAGTTAGAATCTGAAATAAAGTCAAGGTATCCTTACCTGTTCGGCATACCAGGTACGTACGTAAATTTCGAGGGCGAAATTCTATAAGGAGGGGAGATTGTGAGACCCCATATTTTATGAATAAATATTTAATTTTTCTCTAAATAATTTTTTTTATATTATGATGTGGATTTGATATAATGTTATAGTTGTGGGTAGTATTTAGAAATTTTGCAAAGTATGCAAGTTGTCATATTATATTCGATTGGTCGAAAAATTTTCTTTTTGTCAGGGAATATTCGTACGACAGTACAATCATTGGTGGACCCCACAACAGAATTATTGTCGGATTAAAAAAACAACAAAAATATTTTATTGAAAATAACGGCGGAAATTTTACCGTTAATACTGTTGAATTACTCGGTAGTAAAAGTACAATAATACGCGTGGTTGCATAGTAGCACACGGTATTAATTATTGATGTTTATGTGAGAAGTCACTCAGTTTTGTTCAATTATTGCTACAATAGTTGTTGCATAGTATCTCACATTATTTGATTCAATTATTGTTGATTTATAAGTTTTGTTTTATTAGTATTATTAACGTAATAAAACAGAAACATCTTTTTATATAAAATAGAATACTTTTATAAAGTTATTCATTTTATTTGATAATAATTAGGTTATATTATATTTTATTATGCATAGTATTGCATAGTGTTGCATAGTGTTTTGCATAATAAAATTATAAATAGAATATATTATATTTTATTTAAAAGATTTTGCTTTAAATATGGACCGTCAAATTAAAGTAAATCAATCTAGACCGTTCATGAATTAGTTACTATGCAATCCATTCTTCTATAAATAGAAGCTCATTCCTTCATTATTTCTTACGAATTCATTAAAACTCTAGAGAGAGAAACTATAGAGAGAAAGAAGAAAAGTATTCTGCTATTTCACTACTTCTTTATTCAGTTCTTCTTTATACGGTAAGGGGTGTTATTTTTTTGTATTCAAGAAGAGAACTTCTGTTATTCCATTTCTTTATTATTCTCATTGAATAACTTTTGTATCTGCTGCTACCCTATACTTGGTGACATTCTTCTATTATTCATCTTTATTATTACTCTTTGGAACATCATATTCATGTGTTTTACACCTACCTAGTTCCGCCTTTATTATTCTGCTGGAATATCCTCGCATCAGGTGTTTTACACCTTAACTGGTTCCGCTCTTTATTATTATTCTCATTGGAATATCACATGCACGTGTGTTTTATACCGGACCGGTTCCGTTATTTAGTATTCATTGGAATAACTTTTATCTGTCATCAATCTGCACCGCATGGGTGATTTCTGTTGTTATTCCATTCTTTATTATTCTGTTGGAACATCCTGTCGGTGTGAATTTCACCTGACCTAGTTCCGTTACTTATTATTCTGTTGGAATAACCTGTCTATGTGAAGTACCGCATGCATGGTGATTTCTTTTGTTATTTCATTCTTTATTATACTCAGTTGGTTAAAGTTTTGACTTCTATACTCCATGAAATTAGTGTAATATCCTTGATATTTGCGGTTCATCCAGTATCTTTTCATGGAAATATTCTTCTGAGCATTCTTGAATCTTACTCTATAAAGCAGTATCATGTTGACAATTTGGACGTTATTGATTCCTGGACAAATTAATTCTTGAACTTGTTTTATTGAGTTCTTATATCATTGTCATCATCCTCATGTTTATATTTTTTTAAAGTCATCTGTGGCCTGTAATGCATAGATGGACTCGGTATGATTATGACCAGGGATTATTCGGTGTAATCATAACCGTAATGTTATAAATGATGTGGTAAAAGTCCTCATTGGCCGTAGTGCATTGATGGACGATTGTTGGCATGATCATGACCATTGATGAATACACAAATATCCTCGGCCCGTCTTGCATGGAATTTGTGGTCGTGACCTAATGAATATCCTTGGCCATAGTGCGGGGATGATGTGGATTATTTATTTAATTTGAGTCTCGGCGATAAAAGTGATGAAAAACTTTTTAAATCATAAAAGATAGTAGATTTTATTCTCTACTTGACTCTTTTAATGGATTGTTTGTTCCGCTGTAGTTAAACTTGATGTCTATTGTATTTTATCAGTTTAACATTGTTGAAGACTAACGATAATTTATTTTGCATTATCTTAGTCATAATATTTCTTATTGGGCTAGTTGAGCTCACCCTTTCTTTCACTGTTCTCTTCAGGAAATGAGAACGTAGCTGGGACGAGTCGGGGAATGGAGTGATGATCCAGATGATAGTATTAGTTAGTAGTCCTCACTATTCTGTTAAAAAGTGTGACAATAAATGTAATGAGGACTTATTCTGAGAGTGGATATTGTTTAGAAGACAATATTTATATTTAAACTCACAGCATATATTTTGTCGTATTTTACACAACTGCTGTATTATTAGTTTGTATTTGAATTTTATATCATGTATTTGGCGACTCAAGATGTGTGATGTATACCTATTTTGGGGGCGTCACACACGAAGTTGTAGGTCATTAGACATCTTGTATGATAGTGGCAAAACACCCTTCCAAAGTTGGGTTCACCTCAACCTATTCGGTTCACCAACATCAACGGTTAAATGACGTATAAAATACGACACACTTATCTAAAATTCTTAATAAAATTAGTTTCATACTGTTTTAGGGGAAATCTCAACAGCTATAGACCACCGTTCTATTTCCCTGTTACCCCCTCTCGACCCAGCTACACTCTTATTACCTGAAAGAAATTGTGAAGCAAAAGGGTGAGCACAAATAGCCCAGTAAAAAATATCATGACTAAAGATAATTAAATTATCAATAGCATTCGTCAGTAATAAATCAGAGATTTAGAACATATGGTAGATGATAAAAAAAATTCAACCATAGTTGCAGGATAACGAGCAATCCATTAGAGGAGTCAAATAGACCATAAAGTCTATTATCTTCTCTATGTTAAAAGTCCACTAACAATGTTATATCCCTGTAACATCAGTCAACAGTTCCTGTCCACAATCATGTGAATAACTCATAATCATAATTATAGCTCTAAATTCCTCTTCTCATCTAGGACGAAGATAATTTTCATCACTTGTCTTTACCCGAAACATCAAAGATCATGCATGGTTATACCAAATCATAATTCCTATTCATAATCATACTAATAAATTCATCTTTGCACTACGTCCAAAGATATTCATCAACAGTTCATATTTGCACTATAGGCCAAAGATATTCAACAACAGGTCATCTTTACACTACGGGCCAAAGATATTCAACAATAGGTCATCTTTAGACTTTGACTTATTTGTTGAAACTCTGTTAGGAGAAACCTTCGTTACATCCACTGTTTATAAATCTTATTTAATTCAAATCGACACTTTCACGTTACCTATCGACCATATCTCTTTGAAAATACTTGCCTTTTTGATGTGATTTTAGGAATCGATTGGTTAACTACTCATCATGCCAAAATTGATTATTTTCGTAAGGTTGTTAGCTTTCATATTCCTAACCAACCTATTATGCGAATTCAAGCAACCAAACCACTAAAGTCAATCACTGTTATATTAAGCCATAAGTAAAGAGCCCCGATCCTTTCGTTATTGACTTCCTTGTGTGGAATGCACTGAAGCCAGACTTTCCGTAGGGGACGTTGTGAATGATGATGACAAGTTGATATGTATCAATGTGACGTACTATCCAAGTCTTGGATGAGAGTCACATTTTTGAATGATATTTCTATTGTTAATAAATTTACTGATGTATTCTTGAAGACTTCTTAGCCTACCCCTAGAGCGTGAAATTGAATTTTGTATTGACCCCAGTACAAAACCCATTTCTTAAACCCTCAAATAATTTCTTCACCCAAAATGAATGTAACATGCGCCAAAGATGTTGGCTCAAGCTGTTGAAGATTATGACCATACCATTCAATATCATCGTGGAAAAACGAATGTGGTAGCTGACGCGTTGAGTAGAAGATCGTATGAGTTTACGAGTGCGAATATACGAACCCATATAAAGATAACGAATATATGATTAGAACTGACTTTAATCGATAAAGTTAAAGCAGTGCAAGCTACATACTCAGAGCTGATGAATGTGAAGAAGAAGGTTCAAGAGGGCGTTATTCTAGAAGCAAGAATCGATGAAGAGAGGAAATCTCAACCCTCGATTTTATTGGCCCATTTGAAATCCTCGATTGAGTAGGAACTGTGGCTTATAGACTCGTTTTACCGCCAAGTATGTCGCGTGTTCATAACGTTTTTCACGTATCAATGTTACGTAAATATGTGGATGACCCGAACTACGTTATTTAATTAGAACTAGACGAGATAGCAGAAGATTTAACGTATGAGGAGATACGTGTTAAAATCTTGGATAAGAAGGATCGTATTCAACACTCAAAGGTTATACCTCAAAAGTTAGAATCTAAAATGGAGTCAAGGTATCCTCATCTCTTCGGCATACCAGGTACGTATATAAATTTCGAGGGCGAAATTTCATAAGTAGGGGAGATTGTAAAATTCCAAATTTTACGAATAAAGATTTAATTTTCTCAAAATATTTTTTTGAATATTATGGAATGAATTTGATATAATTATAGTTGTGGGTAATATTTATAAATTTTGAAAAGTATGCAAGTTGTTGTATAATATTCGATTGGTCGGAGAATATTCGTTTTATCGTGGAATATTAGTACAACCAAGACAATCATTGGTGGACCCCATAATGTAATTATTGGCTTGATTGAGAAAACGACAAAAATATTTTTATGAAAATAACGACGAAAGTTTTACCGTTAAAACCGTTGAACTACTCTAGTAGTAAAAGTACGATGAATACACGTGGTTGCATAGTAGAGCAATACGATATTGATTATTGATGCTTACGTGAGAAGTCACTCGCTTTTGTTCAATTATTGCTACAGAAATTGTTGCATAAGTATGTCACGTTATTTGATTCAATTATTGTCGATATTTTATATATTATTAAATCAATAATTGAGATGACGAGTTATTAATATTATTATTTGCAATATTAACGATGTCTGAAGTTACGCCAAGAGAGGTTTGGTCACCTAATTGCGCACCAATAAGGAGAAATCCTTATTGAAAGCCCCTCTTTCTGAGAACGACACAGTGGATTAATAGTGTGAATTATAATAATGATGATGAGTTTTTTTATTAGTATTATTAATGTAATAAAATAGAAAAGCTTTTATATAAAAATGAATACTTTTATAAAGTTATTTGTTTTATTAGACTATAAATAGAATATATTATATTCTATTATGCATAGTATTTTGTATAGTAAAATCTTTTATATAAAAATGTAATACTTTTATAAAGTTGTTTGTTTTATTAGATTATAAATAGAATATATTATATTTTATTATGCATAGTGCTCTGCGTAGTGTTTTGCGTAGTAAAATCTTTTTATATAAAATAGAATACTTTTATAAAGTTATTCGCTTTTATTAGATTATAAATGGAATATATTATATTTTATTTAAAAGATTTTGTTTTATTAAAATATTTTATTAAATCAATATGGACCATCCGATTAAAAGTAAATCAATCTGGATTGTTCATGAATTAGTTACTATTCAGTCTATTCTCCTATAAATAGAAGCTCATTCCTTCATTATTTCTTATGAATTCATTGAAACTTTAGAGAGAGAAACTATAGAGAGAATTCTTCTTTTATAATCTTGAGCGTATTTCTTTAGAGTTTAAGAAAGCTTTGAGTGTAGTGCAAGTTTTCTTCGAGTATATCCTCTCCCTACCAGTCGGAATACTCTTCCTTATTATTATGTTGGAATAAACTGTATACGTGGGCTACCCTATACTTGGTGAAATTCTTCTATTATTCCATTCCTTATTATTATGTTGGAATAATGCATACATCTTGCAATCTGCATACATGGTGAAATTCTTACATTATTCCATTCCTTATTATTATGTTGGAATAACTTTTATCATCTGAGTACTACATACACGTGGTGAAATTCTTCTATTATTCCATTCTTTACTATTACGTCGAAATATCCTCATACATTCGCTTTTATGCATGACTGGTTCCATTCTTTATTATTCTGTTTAATATCTCACGTCGTGCGTGCGTTTTACGCATGATCCAGTTCCATTATTTATTATTACATTGAATAACTTTTGTCTACGCGGATCTATCGTCGATGCATGGTGAATTCTTCTGTTATTCCATTCTTTATTACTCTGTTGGAATAACCTGTCTATGTGGACTACCACATGCATGGTGAATGACCCTTCGTATTCATTTCTTATTAAATTGTGAAAATGACCTGTCTACGTGGATTACCGCATGGTGGGTGAAAATCCATTGTAGTTTCATATATTCTATGATACTCTTTTGGTTAAAGTTTTGGCTTCTATACTCCATGAAATTAGTGGAATATCCTTGATATTTGCGCTTCATCCAGTATCTTTTCATGGAAATATTCTTCTGAGCATTCTTGAATTTTTACTCCACAAAACAGTATCATGTTGACAATTTGGACGTTATTGGTTCCTGGATAAATTAATTCTTGAACTTATTTTATTGAATTATTATGTCATTATCATCATCCTCATGTTTATTTTATGTTGAAAGTCATCTGTGGCCTGTAGTGCATAGATGGACTTAGTATGATTATGACCAGAGATTATTCGGTATAATCATGACCGTAATGTTACAAATGATGTGAAAAAAGTCCTCATTGGCCCGTAGTACATTGATGGATAGTTTTTGGTATGATTATGGCTATGGATTCTCTTCGGCCAAGGGTGCAAAGATGAATTGTTTTATGGAATGATCAGGACCGTTGATGAAAACATAATTATCTTTAGCCCGTAGTGCATGGATAATTCGTAGTCGTGATATTAAAGAATATCTTTGGTCTGTAGTGCAGGGATGATTTGATGATGTGGATTATTTATTAAGCTGAGTCTCAACGATAAAATTGATGATAAATTTTTTTTAATCATAGAAGATAGTAGATTTTATTCTCTACTTGACTCTTCTAATGGATTGCTTGTTCCCTGCAGTTAAACTTGATGTTTGTTATATTGTATCAGTTTATCACTGTTGAAGGCTAACGATAATTTATTCTGCATTATCTTAGTCATAATATTTCTTACTGGGCTAGTTGAGCTCACCCTCTTGCTTTCATTGTTCTCTTCAGAAATGAGAACGTAGCGGGGACTAGTCGGGGAACGGAGTGACGGTCCCAGATGATAGCATTAGTAGTCCTCACTATTCTATGAAATAGTGTGATAATAAATGTAATAAGATTGAATTTGAGTGTGGATATTGTCTAGAAGATAATGTTCGTATTAAAACTCTCAGATTTTATTTTATCGTATTTTACACGACAGTTGAATAATTAAGTTGTATTTGAATTCTGTACCATGTATTTAGAGACTCAGAATGAGTGATGCATACCTATTTAGAGGGCGTCACAGATTGAGTCGGAGACACCGAGACAGTTCATACTTCACAATCGAGAGTCGAGACTCGAGAAACATTAAGCAAGAAGAGGCTGAGCTCTTGATTTGAGATCTGGGACTTGGGAGCGGCGGCTAAGACAAAAAATGATTGAATCAGAATAAGTAAATACTCAGATAATAATAATAGTATAAAATTATTATTTTTTAAATATTAATATTCTATTATTCGCAATTTTAAATTATCTATTTTAAAAACCAAACCGAATAATGAGCAATAAATCAGATATAACCGAAATAAGAAAAAAACTAAAAAACCAAAATAATTCAGTTAAAAAAGTTCGGTTCGGTAGTTCGGTTTTATCCATTTTTTGCTCACTCCTAGACCTAACTTCTTTCCTTGACAGAACTTTCTAAACATTATCAATAATGCTATCTAATAATATCATTTCAATAATATGAGTTACTGTGTCGTGACAATTATTGAATCAATAATATAAAATACTATTCAATTATCACTGTAGAAATTATTGCATCAATAATATGAAATCTCGCGCAATTTCTTCATATCAATTATTGAGTGACTTCTTACGTAAGAATCAATAATCGGAGATATCTGTAATACCGTCTGAGCCACCGCACATCCATCCCAGACATCGCATTTCTTTTCTCACTGGGTATTTCAACAGTTTTTTAACGGTAAAAGTTTTGTCGTTATTTTTGTCGCTTTCTATATCCGACAGTTATTCCGTTATATGGTCCGGTCCACCAATGATTGCGCCGTCGTAAGGATATTCCCGATAAAAAGAATATCTCCCGACCAAAATGAATATTCCCCCATAAAACAAATATTTTATGACCACTTGCTTACTTTGCAAAATTTGCACATTTCACCCATAACTATAACATTATATTAAATCAACACCTTATTATTCAAAAATAATAATTAGAGAAATTAAATCTTTATTCATAAAAAGTCGGGGTCTTACATAGGCAGAGTAATGAGGTGTAATTTTGAAAAATTATCATTAATTCTCCTAGATTTGAACAAACGTCAAATAATTAGGGACAAATGAAAAACTCTAAAACGTCAAATAATTAGGGACGGACGGAGTCTATTGCTAGTAATAGAAATGTTACATGTTTATGTAATATAACATGTGTATGTATAGAACAAAGTTCCATTTACATTTTCGTAATTTTGTCCGTTGCATGTAATTTTGTCCATGTCATGGCTTAAGTAGGAATATGTGCAAGTTTATTCTCCTAAAAGTGTAATTTTAAAAACAAAAACAAAAATCTCCAGAATAGTATATTGCCTCAAATTTGATAAATAACTTTCTACTCTTTGAAACTATTTGATAAGGAGGATCTGCTAGCTGTAAGTTATTTTTGATTTAACCTAAATTTTTACTCTATTTAAAGTGTATTAACTGAAGGAGGATGGAGGTAGTATATGCCATATGGATATATTTGACCAAAAATCGAATATTGCTGGGGTGCCTTGGTTGCCTTGGAAGTTGAATGTTGACCTTCCGTTTTGCTGAATGATGGAGGTATATTTCCTACACCCCATTTCAGTCCAATCACTTACCACTAACGAAAGTAGCATTTAATGGTTTATTGTAGTCCAAAAATATAAAATCCTTATAGAACTCCCTCCGTCCCTATTTAAATGACGTTTTAGAGTTTTTTATTTGTTCCTAATTAATTGACGTTTGTTCAAATCTAGGAGAATTAATGATAATTTTTCTAAAATTACCCCTCATTACTCTGCCTATTTTTTTGGTACTTTAAACTCTTGTGCTATGATAAATTAATAATTTAAGGGTATAGACAATTGAATACTATATTTAATGTTTTTCAATCATTATCCCAATTCTTGTGTCCATCTTTAAAACACCATTTAAATAGAGATGGAGGGAGTACATGGTTAGCATAGTGTTTCAAAGCACTTTTTTATATACAGAGAGACAGAGAAGGAGGTAGTTCTGGTTAAATAGACAGAGAAATTTTACTTTTGATAATAATCCTATTTGTAATAGGTATATTTATGACTAAAAGACAATTTGCACCCCAAACTTTAATTTCTATTTATGTTTACACCCCAAACTTAAAAAGGTGTCTAAGTACGCCCCAAACTTCATTATACGTAATAAAACGCACACTTTCTTCATTTAACCGGTCAAAAGTGACCGGCTAAGGCTGTAACACAAGTTTGGGATGCAAATTGTCTTTTAATCTTAAAAATTGGCAAAAATAATTAATTTTAAATAAAATAATTAGTTTTAAAAATAAAAATAAAATAATTTATTTTAAAATAAAATAATTAAAATAAATATTTGGGATTAATGATTAATAATTAATCATTAACTTGTAAAATGATTATTTTATTTTTAATTTTAAAATTAATTATTAATTATTCCTGTTAAAAAATCATTAACTTGTAAAAAAAAAAAATTTTGCCACATAAAAAAAATCTGCTTTTTATTTTTAAAATAGAATTTTGTAAAAATAGAATTTTTTTTAAAACAAAATTTTTGAAAAATAGATTTTATTTTACAAGTTAAAAATAATTCTATTTTTGTTTTTAAAAACTGATTTTTTTAAAACAAAATAAAATTCTATTTTAAAAAATTTTGTTTTAAAAAATTCTATTTTACAAAATTACATTCTTAAAAATTACATTTTTGTTTTTTAAAATAGTTTTTTGTTACAAAATTGTTTTTACAAATTTCAATTTTTAAATTTTTTTGTTTTTAAAAACAATTTTTTTTTTAAAATAAAATAAAATTGCTTTTAAAAAATTCGCTTTTACAAAATTCTACTTTTTGTTTTTAAAAATGCAATTTTATTTTGTTTTTAAAAAATTATGTTTTTAAAAAAAAATATTTTTAACTTGTAAAATATAATTTTGTTTTTGGAAAATTACATTTTTAAAAAAATCTATTTTACAAAATTTTGTTTTTAAAAACAAAAAGTAAACTTTTTTATGTGGCAAAATAATTTTTTGACAAGTTAATGATTTTTTAACCTAATGATTAATAACTAATTTTAAAATAAAATAAAATAATCATTTCACAAGTTAATGATTAATTATTAATCATTAATTCTAAATATTTATTTTAATTTTATTATCTTAATTATTTTATTTTAAAATTAATTATTTTGTTTTTATTTTTAAAACTAATTATTTTATTTAAAATTAATTATTTTAAAATTATTTCATTTTTTTTAAAATTAATTACTTTTGTCAATTTTTAAGATTAAAGGATAATTTGCACCCCAAACTTGTGTTACAGCCTTAGCTGGCCAGTTTTGACCGGTTAAGTGTAAAAAGTGTGCGTTTTGTTACGCATAATGAAGTTTGGGGTGTACTTAGACACCTTTTTAAGTTTGGAGTGCAAACGTAAATAGAAAGTAAAGTTTGGGGTGCAAATTGTCTTTTATTCTATATTTATTATATGAGAGTGTCTTAATTAGATTATGAAAAGAAGAGGTGTGAGTTCTTTATAAATAGAGTTTTGTGAATAGAGAGAGGTAAAACGCACCAATAGATACTTCGGGGTGTAAGAAATCAACATGCTCTAAAACCCCATTAACAATATAGTGATCCAAAATAGTGCGGCCAAAGATCACCAGCGGTTAATCGCGTGAGAAAGGGTAATGAGCGATGCTGAGGTAGAGGAAGAGCCACGCGTCGAGACAAAAAAGGTGAGAGAGGAGAGATAGGACTGGAGTTATGAATAAGAAGACGACTGGAGCTTATGAGTGAGAAGAGAGCTGCTGATTGTAGAAAATGATATATATATATATATATATATATATATATATATATATTGCTAAATTGAGAGTATATTGAAAGAAACCAAAGGAACAAGATCTATAGTGTGACGCCCCCAAAATAGGTTTACATCACCCATCTTGAGTCGCCAAATATATGGTACAAAATTCAAATACAACTTAATTATACAACAGTCGTGTAAAATACGACAAAACATAATCTAAGAGTTTTAATAAGAATATTGTCGTCTAGACAATATCCACTCTCAATGGAGTCCTCATTACAATTATTATCACACTATCTCACAAAATAGTGAGGACTACTATGACACCATCTGGACCGTCACTCCGTTCCCCGACTAGTCCCGACTACGTTCTCATTTCCTGAAGAGAACAATAAAAGAAAGGGTGAGCTCAACTAGCCCAATAAGAAATATTATGTGACGCCCCCAAAAATAGGTATACATCACCTATTCTGAGTCGCCAAATACATGGTACAGAATACAAATACAATCTTAAATATACAACAAGAGCTGTGAGTTTTAATACAAATATTGTCTTTTAGACAATATCTACTCTCAGAATAAGTCCTCATTACATTTATTATCACACTATTTTATAGAATAGTGAGGACTACTAAGACACCATCTCGGATCGTCACTCCGTTCCCCGACTAGTCCCTTTCACGCTTCTTATTTCCGAAGAGAACAACAATGAAAGAAAGGGTGAGCTCAACTAGCCCAGTAAGAAATATTATGACTAAGATAATGCAGAATAAATTATCATTAGTCTTCAACAATGTTAAACTGATAAAATATAATATGTAAGACCCCAACTTATTATAAATAAAATTAAATTTTCTCTATTTATTATCTTGAAATAGTAAGGAGTTAATTTGGTATAATGCTTTGGTTATAGGTGAAATGTGCAAATTTTACAAGTGGTTATAAAATATTCCTTTTGTCGGGGAATATTCGTTTGGTCGTGGAATATTCTTTTTGTCAGGAATATCCGTCTTTACAATAAGCCCTTCATTCGTGGTCCCCATAACAGGATAATTGTCGGATGAAGAAAACGACAAAGTATGAGTTTTTATAATTAACGGCGTAATGGTTACCGTTAACACTGTTGGAATACCCGGTAGTTAAAATACAGTAATATGCGTGGTTGCAAAGATCATCACCTGCAGATATTACACAATATTTTTGAATTATTGATTCTTACATAAGAAGGCACTACTCAATAATTGTTACGATGAATTCTTGCTTCAATATTTTATTTTATTGATTCAATAATTCTTTGTGTTGATAGTTTATATTATTGTTGTTTTAATAATTATCACTGCATAGTATTTCCCATTATCAAATTAATAATTCATATTATTTGAATAATATTATTAGATAGCATTATTGGCAATGTCTAGAAAGTTCTGTCAAGGAGTGGTTTGGTCATCTAATTGCGCGCTAGTAAGGAGAAATCCTTATCGGAAAGCCCCCTCTTTCTTGAGAACGGTCTGGTTGTCATAATTGTGATTCTGTAATATTATTTGGGAATAATTAATTATTGATTTATATGATAAGGAAATATTTATTTTATATAAATGATGGATTTATTTATTTTATGTGATTATAATTGAAGGGGTTAATGTTGAGGTGTTTTATCTGTATTTTTGTCGGAATGGAGGTATTAAAAATCAAATCAGTATTTTTACGATATATTGCGTGAGTTATAATTTTTAATCGTAATTGGATCTTTGTAATTATTGGATATGTTATACATATATAAGTTGGGTATATGTAATACAAATTTTGAACCGTTAAAAATGAACGAATGATTTGTTATGAATTTTAAGAGGTGACTGCTTCAGAAATTAGGGTTATAAATGATTTTTGGTGGAAAATTCTAGAATTGAGTGGGCCCCACTTTTGGTTGGTGAGAAATGTGCTCAAATTGAATTTCAAATGTGGTGGGTGGCAATAGTAGCAGGTAAAGCCATCAAGTAGCAGGTCAAGTCTGCTTCGGCGTGCTAACATTTTTCTATAAATAGAGGGCTAAGTTAGAATTGACAATCACACCAGAAAAAAGTTTTCTCTCTTTCTCTCTCTATATTATCGAGCGTTTTCTTGTGCGCATTTTGATACTTGAGTGTTGCTATACGGTGTAAGTTCCTTCAAAGACTATATCCAAAGATTTCGAATCGTAAGTACTATCTTTTTTGAGGTAAGGGATGTTATTTTCTTCATATATGATATTATTTCTTTCAATATCATTATGCCGAAGTAGTGATCTGAACTTTTAATCAAATTTGGAACTTTTTATGTCGGGGTTACTATTCACGTAAACGGCATTATTCACGTATACGGCACTATTCACAAATACGGCACTATTCACCGAAAAATAAAATTTTCTCTTTTTCTTCCAGATGTCTTTTATGGATACTATCTTTGATTGTATCCATATTTTGATCTTTATTTTTGAATTCTACTTCACACTTGGTTATTATGAAGTATTATTGAATTTGGATAAATCGAAATACGAATCCCTAATATTTGTCCTTCTGTCTCACTGGATTCGTTCTCTAAAATGTTTTTCATCATCCTCAGTCCTTAATGGTGATACTTGATGAATATCTTTGGCTCAGAGTAAAAGATGAATGATTACCTGTTGAATATCTTTGGCCCGTAGTGCAAAGATGAACAGGTGTTAAGATGAACATGACCAACTGGTTATACAAATGAATAACTTTGGCCCGTAGTGCAAAGATGTATATTGATTGATGTTACATGGATAAAATATTGATGATGAACTTTTAAATTCATAGATGATAGTAGCTTTCATTCTCTACTTAACTCTTCTAATGAATTGTTGTTTCCGCTGTAGTTGTTGATCTAAAACTTGTTGTCTATTGTATTTTATCAGATTTTCCCTGTTGAAGACTAAGGATAATTTGTTGTATATTATCTTAGTCATAATATTCTTTAATGGGCTAGTTGAGCTCACCCTTTTCCTTTTTGTTCCATTTTTCTTCTCAGGAGGTGAGAACATAGCATGATCGGGTCGGGGTATGGAGTGATGGTTCTAGAAAGATGTTTTAGCAGTTCTCACTATTTCTGTAAAATAGTGTATGAATAATTGTAATGAGGACTTATTTGGGTGTTGATATTGTCTAGAAGACAATATTTGTATTTAAACTCACAGTATGTGTTGTCGTATTTTGCACGACAATTGTATTATTGAAGTTGTAGTTTGCTTTCTGTACCATGTATTTGGCAACTCAGAATGGGTGTTGTATACCTATTTTGGGGGCGTCACAGTTGGTATCAGAGCTTAGGGATATGTTCTCTGGCGGAGATCGGGGAATATTACTAGGAGGGGAGAGATGAGTAAATCCTTCACTAGTGTGTCCTACCTAAGCTTATTTGTTGGTCGGTCATAATATAGGGATATTATGTGATATGTTAATTTGTTTAATTAACCCCTGTTTTATGGCAGTTTTTAAGAATGGCAGCTGAGAACGTTAACAATGGAGTCTATGAGACTGCGGAACAATCTTTGATTACCAACCAAGAGAACATGCAATGGGAAGGCAATATTCCTCCTGTAAACAACACTACCGAGCAAACGATGAATGATGCGATGTTTAGAAGCTTCTTGCAGTTCATGCAAAATCAGACGAGAAAGACTTGTGTACAAAATACGGGTAGAAATGATAGCAACGCACGGTCTGACACAACAAAGCAGTTCAAGGAGTTGAGACCACCAGATTTCTGGAGAAAGCCCGATCCGATTAAGGAGGAAACGTGGGTTAAGCAAATGACCAAGATATTCGATGTCTTGGGCTGCACGGAGGAACAGAAGGTTCCATTCACCACCTTTACCAGATTACTGGTGAGAGTCTGTGAAGCGTACCCAGCCAGCCACACTCAACATGTCTTGGGAAAAATTTCAAAAACTGTTCAATGACAAGTACTTTCCTAAAAGTATTCGTCATATGAAAGAGGTAGAGTTTATTAGACTGGAACAGAATAACATGAAGGTGTCCCAGTACGAAGCGAAGTTCGCGGAGTTATCTAGGTTTGCACCTCATTTGGTAGAAAATGAGGAACGTATGACACGAATGTTTCTGAGAGGTCTAAAACCCGAGATTCGACAATATCTTATCTCTCATAAATTTTCTTTATATTCAGATGTTGTAAACATGGCTCAATTATTAAAGCATGATAATGAGTATGTTCAACCGAGGGACCACAACTGTGGTAATACTGTGGTGATGGCCGAAATATCGGAGCGATGATAACCAGCGAGGATGGAAGAATACGGACAAAAGCGGTAATCACTCGGGTGGAAATCGTGGCCATGACAATAGGAGAGGTGAGTCAAGTGGAAATTTCAAAAAGAGGAGATTCAACAATGACGGGAAGACATCAGCAGCAGCACCAACACCAACAACAAATTCTAGGGTAGGAGAACGACCACCAGTTAGATGCTACAGATGCGGAGAGGAGGGACACATAAGTCCAAACTATTCACAGCCTTCCAAGGTGTGTTTCAATTGTGGAAAAGACGGTCACATAGCCCGATTTTGTCTGGTAGCGAAGTCAAGTCCAACTGGGACGGAGGCACCAAAGGCGACTACGGACAAAACAAAGTCGGTGGTTCAAGGAAGGGCGTTTGTCATGACTGGCCAAAACACGAGAAACCCGAACGAGGTGATACGGGTAAGATAATCTTGAACTCTTGCGAAGTTTATACCTTACTAGATACCGGTTCTACCCATTCTTTTATCTCTCCTGCTTGTGCTCAACATTTAAACTTGACTCCAGAGAAATTGGACTTTAACTTATCTGTTGAAACTCCGTTGGGTGAAACCTTTGTTACATCTACAGTTTATAAATCTTGCTTGATCCAAGTTGGCACAATCACATTACCTATTGATCTTATCTCTTTAAAGATACTTGCATTTGATGTGATTTTAGGGATTGATTGGTTAACCACTCATCATGACAAAATTGATTGTTTTCGTAAGGTTGTTAGTTTTCATATTCCTAACCAACCTGTTATACGAATTCAAGCAACTAAACCACTAAAATCAGTCACTGTCATATCAAGCCATAAACCTATTTGTTTATTGAAAAATGGATGTTAAGCTTGTTAGGTTTGTAATATTCATAACGCAATCAAATTGCAAAAATTAAGCGGAAGCGTAGAAAATCAGAGTTTAAAATTTTTACAAACCATATACCCGGATCACCCTTTATGCATAATTATTAATTAAACGAAAAGATAAAGAATAAAATCATACCCTTGAAGATCGAGCTTCCTCAGGTACAAGTTCACCTCCAAATCTTTTCGCGTTTAATCTTGAATCCACCGGGTTTGGTTCCTTCCTTTGATCAACGTTAGCCACCCAAATGTTTGGCCTCTGGAGGTGATCCACCAAGGAAGAAGAAAATTCAAGAAGGGGTTGGTTGGCTAAACCCTAGTTTTTCTATCTCTATAGAAAAGGTGTACTCCCAACAACTTGGAATTATTACGTAGTTGTTAAAATCAACAACCCATATCACCCATAATAAGACTCTCTTTATTTATCGATGTGGGCAACCCTCCTTAACAATTAAGAAATTGGGTTTTATTTAATTAATTAAATTCTTTTTAATTAATTAAGCTCCCTAATCTTATTAGGGATAATTAATTAAACTCCTTTAACTAATTTTCCTTCCTAATCCAATTAGGAATAAATGAGAGTACTTATATTAAATTAATTCCTAAACTCTTTTAGAAATTAAAATAATAATAATTGTAATAATATTAATAAGACTCCTCTTATTAATTTATATTTAATATTTCTAAAATATTAAATAATAAATATTAAGCTATTTAATTTATTCTATCACCATAGATTAAATTAAATATACTTAACATATTATTACGATTATGCCATTAACTTCTTAAATAATTATTCTTCCTTTTATGGTGTGACCCTTTAGGTTCTCCATATTAAACCTATTAGAATAAATCAATTAGAACAATTCTAATCTTATTTAAATAAATAAATTAAATAATTAATTTATTTAAATAAATAATATTTATTCTACAATAGGGATAAGCCTCCCTAATGATCAACGACTTTCCGGATAATATAGATTTCAACATTAATCATAAAAGAACCTTTGAGTAAATAGTTACTGCAGATAATTCAATCCTTCCACCATACAATGTCCCAATTAAATATAAGACATAAATTACCATCAAGTCTTATTTTATTTAATTATATGTATTTCGATCCTTAAATGCACAACTCCAAATAATGCAAATTAGAAACTCCTTTCTAATTTCATTCTCGCCTTAACCAAGGACTCTTTGGGTTGTCATTTATCGAATCACATAGACATTTCTCTTCTTTTATTAGAAGTGGTAGATTCTTTATCGATCATACATTATCTCCATGTATAACTTATTATACCCAAGCATACCCTTTGATATACCCTAAGGGTCTTAAGGAATAAGTCAAAGTATAACTCATCATACACAAGATACTATGATGATCTCAAGTCCAAGGATTACTTGTACTTTACTATCACTACTGAAATTCCTATTGACAGCAAATAAAACTCCATTAGGTATTCCTTAGCGAGCCACGCTCATTGAACTTATTCTCTAATAAGCACCTACATACTTTGCTTTAGTGTGTCTCCACACAAATGATCATGAGATCAATCATCCTCATCCAATGAAAGCAAGCAACGTATGTACCAATCTATCCGGATTCACTAATCCCCAATTTAGTAATCCAATGATTGGGAACTATTTTAGTTTTAAGCTTTCTAAGAATTTAGATCTCATTAGAATGATCATCATCATTATTCTAAAAGCATTGCTTAAAACTATGGGTTTATCACATATTATAAAAACAAAGATCATGTAGATAATTAAAAGCCTTTAATAAATTAATACTTTTTATTAATAAATGAATAAGATTGTTTACAAAGTATATGCTTTATCATCAAACATGATTGGCTTGTGTGCATACTACTTTCAATCTCCCACTTGCACTAAAGCCAATCGTCATGGTATCTTATACTCTTCTTCTCTAAGTGACGATTATCCTGCCATTGGATAAGCTTTAGTTAATGGATATGTAATGTTGTTCATGAGAGTCCACTATCTATATAGTGATTTCCCATCTTTCAATGATTCTAATAATCAAATAAAAGTGCCACAACACATGTTTAGATCCAAGATGAGACTTAGGAACTATTCCTAGTTACGTAATGAACTTTTAATCCAAACAATCAACTTGCGCCTTCATTTATAGCTATATACTTTGTCTTTATCACTAAACCAAAGAACTCTTTCTTTGTTTGGAACCTTTCCAATTCACTTTGCACCACCTGCTCAAGATAACGCTTTACCTTAAAGTGAATTTTACGTCGTCTTGAGTCTGTCTTCGAAAACTTGAGTCTGTTAAGCCCTCTAGTTTTAATTTAGACCCACCATGAATATGATCATATCCTTAGTGCCTAAGTAGCACTTTAAGATGTTTTCAACGACTCATAGTGAACTTCCCCAAAATATGACCGATCAACATCGTGTCTCGTACATTTCATTGCATACATGATTGTCACTCATGCGACCTCTCTTTTCGGAGACTATTAAGAGATACACTCCATAGCTCATCGACATGAGACATCTATTGAGTTTGCCATGCTAAACGACTTTTTAGCATCAAATGAATATACGTTCCTTGGGTTAAGTCGAGCATCCTCTTAAATCTATCTATATAGATTTATTTCCCCAATTAAGATACTCTTCCAAATCATTCATGGAGGAATGTTTAGACAACTTTATCATTACTGATTGTAGCATTAGTATGTCATTCCTTATCCGTAGTATATCAACATATAATACTAGGAATGTCACGATGCTCCTACTGACCCTTTTGTACACACTAGAAGTCTTACCTTATCGAATGTAACTCTGGATCATCATCTTCTATGATGTGTACCTCATCATCATCATCTATGATGAATCCATACCTCCTGTATCTTCTTGGTACTATTCCATTTTATTTATTCTGATTGTGGTACAATAGGTCTATCTACGTGTTCCTCTTATTTGACTTATAGTGTTTTGTGGTTCTTGAACTTTACAAGATCTATTATCCTCCCACTAGCCCTTCAATGATAAACACCTTTATCTTAGAAGGCGTGTTTTTACAACAAACACCTTTGCTAAGTAGAATTATAGAACATATACCCTAAACTTACTTTAGGATGTCCCACAAATCGACACTTGTCAAATCTTGTCCCAAGCTTATTCTTTGAAACATTTTCACATAAGTTGGACAATTCCTTATCTTAACATACTTAAGATTACGAATCCTCCCTATCCATAACTTTTATGGAGTCTTGGGGCCGGATTTTGAGGTTACCATTTTCGTAGATATCTGTACCCATTTCTAGGACATTATCCTGAAGGATCTTTGGAATGTCGGTAAAATCATTATGGACCGCACCATGTCCAACAAGGTACGATTTTTCATTCGATACATCAATCGCTTATTACGTGTCGAGATGTGTCCATTATGAAAAAAACCATTTGAGATGATCTAGAAACTTATTGCACAAGTATTTATTCCTTGATCTAATCAAAGAATCTTAATACTTTGCCAATTTGTTTCATTTCAATTCTTTGAACCTTTCAAATAATTCATACTTGTATTCAAGAAATACACACATTCAACTCTTTGAATGATCATCTCCTTTTCTTATACTAATTTGTTCAATATGCAAAATTATTTTCATGTAAGTCAAGTATACAAAATTTATTAAGTAATATTCCAGATTCTATACAAAACATTATTATTATAAATAGAACAACAATTGTTCTTAATTATAATACCAAAATTTCATTGTCCAACAATAAAATGGAAATAATATTTTTAACAAGAATCTGAATACAATAACAACTTATTGACTTAATAGATTTGCTTCAGAGGCATTGCTAAACTATAAGTTTCTATAGCTAATGCAAACAACCTTTGCTTCATTTTCCACATATAGGATTACTTATCTTTGTTTAACTTTCTACTACGCTTGGTCCTTCATAAATCTATATTTATGATAACCAAAGCTCGATATCCAATACCCAAGTAGAACCTCGACTTAAAGAAAATTTATTTCAATCATGAACAAAAATCGTATTATGAATCAAACTTTCACTAAGCTTCTTTGGTTAGCCTCTCCGCAAAATGCTTTTTCACGCTTTATTTCCAAAGTGTCCGGGCTTATAGCGGTGGAAGCAAACTCCTTTGCCATCCATATCGCTTTTGTTCTTATTATCCTTTGTTTTTGCCTTTCTATTTACCTTCTTAGAATCGTTCTTCTTTTCAGAAGATCCTTTGGCCCCTACCAGTAAGACATGGTCTTTCTTGGTTGGAAAGTGACTCTCAACATTTTTCAACATGTTAAGCAAATCAGCAAAGCTGATATCTAGCTTGTTCATATGAAAAATTCACAACAATTGAAAGGAGTCCGGGAGTGAGTGCAAGATCAAATCTTGGCTCAACTATCCATCCATGACAAAACTTGTTGTCCTAATTGATCAATCAAATTGATTATGTTAAGAACTTTTATCATCTGCATTATAGTGTGCCATTGGCCATTCTAGATCGGAAGAGCTCCTTAGATATCTCGATATCTATCGGTCCTACTTTCCTCACCATCAACTACTTGATGTGCGGGAATATAGTAGGAGCATCCATAGTTTCACATCTCGTGTGGCTCAAGCTCGTTACTCGTGGATGCGAGCATGATGCATCGAGCCAATCGTGCATCATCTTGCCACTTTCTAAAAGTAGCAATCTCTTCCTCGAGGCATTGTGCTGCAACCATTGCGAGGATATAGGATATGAGGACATAAGATAGCTTTTCAACATGAGAACTATTCTCAAATTCCTTAACCAATCCATTTAATTGATGGCCGGTTAATTTAGCATCTAATATGCTTCATGATGATAGTAATTTTAGACATTACAAAATTACAGAAATGAATTTGTAATTAACAACATTTTAACATACATTCTTTTATTAATTACCTAAATAAATTAGGTCTTGTTTTAAATTGGTATCTCCCACTATTTTCTTCAAACTATATTACCTCACTTATATAGTTCGGCAAAATCTAATTAAAGATTTGCTAGTGAGAATAAGGATCCCATTTCAAATGTATATAGCCTTGTGGTGACACAACAAACTATATATAAATAAATAGGTAGACAACTTTTGTCAATTACATCAACTATGCAACTCCTTTTCTTTTGCCTCTTAGATTATTTTGATCAAGTGGTGGCACATCCGAATCAAAATTATCCAAGTTAAGTCCGACCTAGCACTCCAAATATTCAAAAAGAAAATATCATCCTTGTGGTGACACAACAAAACAATATTGTTCATATTTCTTTATAAGCATCAAATGTGATAAATTAACATCTTAAATACTTAATACTTGCCTTGTGGTGACACAACAAACTCATATTAAATATTTAATACTCTATTAATTTTATCATGCTAGAAAGCGACGCTCGATATTCCAAATATCTTTGAACGCTTAGGACTTAATATAAAAAAAGCGAGGGGTTTGTTATTAATTTGTCTCATCTTGTTTAGCGCGCATTTACATATATATATATAAAATACGCGCGTATATTAATAAACATGCGAAGCATGTTTGCATAATATATAATATATATAGTATAAGCATGCACATATAGAATACTATATTCTACCCGGATTGATTATGGACTTTTATTCTAGTTTGGTTCACTAGAGCCACCAAGTGAACCAAAAGGTCAAACCCTAGGGGTGCAAGAAATAATATTTAAATATAACTATTACATTTAAACCCTGGGCTCCATTACAAATGGGTCTTCAAGCTCCTTCGCTTTTGATCTCCAATTTTCAAAATTAATTCTAACTATTCCTATTACAAAACTATTTTAAAATAAATAGAAACCTTGATCGTAATCGAGGGAAATACATAGGAGGAGATAGAATTTACATTAAGAAAAATTAGAGAAGGCGAGGTCTGTGCAGACCCCATTTAATAAAACCCATACATTCACGCATCCAACTAAAATAAATCCAATCGCATTGGTCAATAGTCCATAATCAATCCCATTTATTATCATACACATCACCATATGCATCAATAAATAACATTCATCTCATGAATAATAAACATTTAATATATATATTGATATCATTTAATGGGCAAATTTAGTTAGTATAAAATCTATTTTTGAATCAAAATAAACTCCTTTATTTTAATCCAAATTTAAATCAAAATAAAACTATTTTATTTTAATTTATCCTATTTTGAATAAAATAAACTATTTTATTTTAATCAAAATTTTAATCAAAATAAACTCCTTTATTTTAATTAATTATGGAATCCAATTCCATGTAAAAAAAATCTTCAATTAAAATAAACTCTTTTATTTTAATTAATTATGGAATCCAATTCCATGTAATAAAAAAATCTCTAATTAAAATAAATTCTTTTATTTTAATTAATTATGAATCCAATTCCATGTAAAAAAAAAATATTAAAGGAAACACGGATTATCTTTCCTATTCACAAATAAACTCCTTTATTTTGAATAATATGAAATCTTATTCCATATTTAAATAAACTCCTTTATTTAAGGAAATACGGATTTTCTTTCCTATTCACAAATAAACTCTTTTATTTTGAATAATATGAAATCTTATTTCATATCTAAACAAACTCCTTTATTTAAGGAAAGATGGATTTACTTCCCTATTCACAAATAAACTCCTTTATTTTAGGAAAAATAAAATCCAATTTCAACTCCAATTAGTTATTATGGAATCCAATTCCAACTCTAATTAGTTAGCATGAAATTCTAATTTTAAAATTAAAATAAACCTTTTTATTTTAAGATTAAAATAAACCTTTTTATTTTAAAATTAAAATAAATTTTTATCTTAATTATAAAATAAATAAAATTATATATATATAATAATAATAACAGGAACTGTTATTATATATATATATAAATAAACCGGATTTCCGTGTACTAAGTTAAGAAACCAACAGGAATGCATTCATTCACTTTTATTTCCGTATACTAAGTTAATAGTTCCGTGCATGCATTCACTTTTCTTTACATTGGCCACGTGCTTGTGGAATCCGGCAGCCTTTTTTTTTTTTTTTTTTTAATTTTCGTGGCCTGCCTGTTATATATTATACAGCAGCTACCACGTGATGTTTTTAAAAAAAATTCTCCTGCTATCTCAAGACAATTCCGTGCATTCATGAACTTTAAAAAATTAATGTAACAAAAAACAAAAAAAAAAAATTGTTGCCATGCTTAGCTCCTGCCGAATCACAACCTGCTGCTTGACTTGCTTTTTTTTTTTTTTTATTTGGATGACCTGAAGCTGCCTTGAAAACCATGCGAACTTCAAAAATTAAAAAAACCGTGCACATGCTTATGAATTAAAACCAGCAGCCTTGAGTAATAAAGCTTGCTCGCGAACGACAGCTTCCAAAAAAAAAACGGCCCCCTTTTTTTTTTTTTTTTTTATTATAAATTTTATACCATAAAATTATGCCCAATTAAATTGTTCTAAACACATATCAATATACATATCAAATCTGAACAATTAATAATTCGCATAAAGGTTTGGCTCTGATACCACTGTTAGGTTTGTAATATTCATAACGCAATCAAATTGCAAAAATTAAGCGGAAGCGTAGAAAATCAGAGTTTAAAATTTTTACAAACCATATACCCGGATCACCCTTTATGCATAATTATTAATTAAACGAAAAGATAAAGAATAAAATCATACCCTTGAAGATCGAGCTTCCTCAGGTACAAGTTCACCTCCAAATCTTTTCGCGTTTAATCTTGAATCCACCGGGTTTGGTTCCTTCCTTTGATCAACGTTAGCCACCCAAATGTTTGGCCTCTAGAGGTGATCCACCAAGGAAGAAGAAAATTCAAGAAGAAGGGGTTGGTTGGCTAAACCCTAGTTTTTCTATCTCTATAGAAAAGGTGTACTCCCAACAACTTGGAATTATTACGTAGTTGTTAAAAATCAACAACCCATATCACCCATAATAAGACTCCTCTTATTTATTGATGTAGGCAACCCTCCTTAACAATTAAGAAATTGGGTTTTATTTAATTAATTAAATTCTTTTTAATTAATTAAGCTCCCTAATCTTATTAGGGATAATTAATTAAACTCCTTTAACTAATTTTCCTTCCTAATCCAATTAGGAATAAATGAGAGTACTTATATTAAATTAATTCCTAAACTCTTTTAGAAATTAAAATAATAATAATTGTAATAATATTAATAAGACTCTCTTATTAATTTATATTTAATATTTCTAAAATATTAAATAATAAATATTAAGCTATTTAATTTATTCTATCACCATAGATTAAATTAAATATACTTAACATATTATTACGATTATGCCATTAACTTCTTAAATAATTATTCTTCCTTTTTATGGTGTGACCCTTTAGGTTCTCCATATTAAACCTTGTGAATAAATCAATTAGAACAATTCTAATCTTATTTAAATAAATAAATTAAATAATTAATTTATTTAAATAAATAATATTTATTCTACAATAGGGATAAGCTTCCCAATGCGATCAACGACTTTCCGGATAATATAGATTTCAACATTAATCATAAAAGAACCTTTGAGTAAATAGTTACCGCACAATTCAATCCTTCCACCATACAATGTCCCAATTAAATATAAGACATAAATTCTTTGTCAAGTCTTATTTTATTTAATTATATGTATTTTCGATCCTTAAATGCACAACTCCAAATAATGCAAATTAGAAACTCCTTTCTAATTTCATTCTCGCCTTAACCAAGGACTCTTTGGGTTGTCATTTATCGAATCACATAGGACATTTCTCTTCTTTTATTAAGTGGTAGATTCTTTATTGATCATACATTATCTCCATGTATAACTTATTATACCCAAGCATACCCTTTGATATACCCTAAGGGTCTTAAGGAATAAGTCAAAGTATAACTCATCATACACAAGATACTATGATGATCTCAAGTCCAAGGATTACTTGTACTACTATCACTACAGAATTCCTATTGACAGCAAATAAAACTCCATTAGGTATTCCTTAGCGAGCCACGCTTCATTGAACTTATTCTCTAATAAGCACCTACATACTTGCTTTAGTGTCTCCACACAAATGATCATGAGATCAATCATCCTCATCCAATGAGCAAGCAACGTATGTACCAATCTATCCGGATTCACTAATCCCCAATTTAGTAATCCAATGATTGGGAACTATTTTAGTTTTAAGCTTTCTAAGAATTTAGATCTCATTAGAATGATCATCATCATTATTCTAAAAGCATTGCTTAAAACTATGGGTTTATCACATATTATAAAAACAAAGATCATGTAGATAATTAAAAGCCTTTAATAAATTAATACTTTTTATTAATAAATGAATAAGATTGTTTACAAAGTATATGCTTTATCATCAAACATGATTGGCTTGTGTGCATACTACTTTCAAAGCTCTCTTAGCCCATATTATGGACTTGAACAAAAACACGTCAGATTTGAATAATATTCCTGTTGTTAGTGAATTTCCTGACGTATTTCCTGAAGAACTTCCTGGTCTACCCCTGGAACGTGAAGTTGAATTCTTTATTGATCTTGAACCGGGTACAAAGCCCATTTCCAAAACCCCATATCGAATGGCTCCTATTGAACTTCAGGAGTTAAAAGTCCAACTACAGGAATTGTTAGACATCGGTTTCATTCATCCTAGTACATCTCCAACCTCGTATTGATGACCTGTTTGAGCAGTTGCAAGGAGCACAATTCTTTTCAAAGATCGATCTTAGCTTACGGATATCATCATTTGAAGATTAAAAGCGAGGGTATTCCAAAGATCGCTTTCGGAACTTCGATGCGGGCATTATGAATTCTTAGTCATATCTTTTGGATTGACTAATGCTCCTGCTGCTTTCATGGATATGATGAACCGTGTATTCAAGGAATATTTGGATCAGTTCGTTGTTGTCTTTATTGATGACATCCTCATCTATTCCAAAAGCCGTGAAGATCATGAGCACCATTTGAAACTGGTACTTCAAAGACTTCGTGACAACAAGCTATATGCCAAGCTGAAGAAATGCGAGTTCTGGTTTAAAGAAGTATCATTCCTTGGGCACGTGGTGTCAAAACATGGAGTATCTGTTGACCCGACGAAGATTGAAGCAATACAAAGTTGGGAGCAACCGACAAGATGTTCCAACAGAATAATAAAGAATGGAATAACAACAGAAATCACCATGCATGCGATTACTTGATGCATGACAAGGTTATTCCAATGAATAATAAATAACGGAATCAGTCGCGTAAAATGCACGAGCATGGATATTCCAATGTAATAATAAAGACGGAACCAATCCCAAGAAACGCATGCATGTGGATATTTCAATGAATAATAAAGACGGAACCAGTCCGGCAGAAATGCATGAAAGATATTCCAAAGAGAATAATAAAGATGTAACCAGTCCGAACGAAAACGCATGGCGGGATATTCAAACAAAATAATAAAGAATGGAATAACAGAAGTTCTCTTTATGAATACGAAAGAATAACACTTCTTACAGGTACAACAAATAATATTCCTTACCTTATAAAGAAGAATACTCCGACGGTAGGGCGGGAATATACTCAAAGAAAACTTGCACTACGCTCAAAGCTTCTTAAAATTCTAAAGAAATACGCTCAAGATTATAGAAGAAGAATTTTCTGAATTTCGGGTGTGTTTTCAATTCTAACTAAGCATCCTATTTATAGGAGAATAGAAAGGATACTATTTAGAATTTTTCACGGACTGCACAGTTGTTAGAAATCACGGACGCAACTTTCCAAGCCATCCACTTCTTCTTTTTTTGTCCCGTGAATCCCCCTCCCCCCCACCAAAACATTTAGCATATGTATATATAACATCATTACCCCCACCAAAACAAAAGCTCTAGAAAAATCCAAAAATAAAAATAGCCGGATTACTACAAGTCTAGGCCAATTCTAAATCATTAGCCTAAAATGATAGCAAAAACACTTTAGTAAAAATCACCACATGCAATTATCAAATGACTAATTGTGAAGTGGTGGAGGATGTCCACCATATACATTATAGTCCAATATTTCATCTTATTCCACAAAAGTATTAGTTTTCTAAGTTGAAAGAGAGTGAAATAATATAGCAGAATGTAGATGAAAAAGAACATACACATACCTGCACATCTTTATATATATATATATATATATATATATATTCCACTTACCACAACCATACGACACCAAAAACATTTCTTATAATATTCTTCTCTTTTGACAAGTCGAGAGTGGCCCAATAAATTCACTAAAAACATAAGCATTGTGACACCCCCAAAATAGGTATACAACACCCATTCTAAGTCGTCAAATACATGGTACAGAAAGCAAACTACAACTTCAATAATACAATTGTCGTGCAAAATACGATAACACATACTGTGAGTTTAAATACAAATATTGTCATCTAGACAATATCCACACCCAAATGAGTCCTTATTACATTTATTGATACACTATTTTACAAAAATAGTGAGTACTGCTAAACAACTATCTAGACCCTTCACTCCATACCCCGAATAGATCCTGCTATGATCTCACCTCCTGAGAAGAAAAATGGAACAACAAATTATTATGACTAAGATAATATACAACAAATTATCATTAGTCTTCAATAGGAAAAAAATCTGATAGAATATAATAGACAACAAGTTTTAGATCAATATTCTGCAGCGGAAACAACAATCCATTAGAAGAGTCAAGTAGAGAATAAGTTCTACTATCTTCTAAGATTTAAAAGTCCATCATCAATATTTTATCCTTGTAACAACAATCAATATACATCTTTAATCAATATTCATCTTTGTACTACAGGCCAAAGATATTCATTTGTATCACCAGTTAGTCATGTTCATCTCAACACCTGTTCATCTTTGCACTATGGGCCAAAGATATTCATCAGTTTAATCATTCATCTTTGTACTACAGGCCAAAGATATTCAGTAATATCATCATTTAGGACTGAGGATGATGAAAAATATTTTAAAGAAAAAAAATCCAGTGAGACAGAAGGACAAATATTAGGGATTCGTGTTACATTTTATCCAAGAGCACTAATACTTCATAATAACCAATTTTGAAGCAGAATTCAAAAATAACGATTAAAACATGGATACAATCAAAGATAGTAGCCAAAATAGACATCTTGGACAAAAAGAAAATTTTTTATTTTTCTATGAATAATAGTGTCGATTCGTGAATAATCTTAGATATCGTGAATAGTAACTCCAGACACAAAAAAGTTTCAAATTTGATTAAAAAGTTCACCAATATTTCAAAGATAATGATATTGAAGAAAATAATATCATTTAAGAAGAAAATAACATCCTTACCTCAAAATAACCGTACTTCCGATTTGATTTCTGGATATAGTCTTGTGAAACTTGCACCGAATAAGCAACTCTCAAAATATCAAAATACTCACAAAAATACGCTCAATAATCTAGAGAGAAAAAAACTTGTTTCGTGTGATTTTCAATTCTAACCTAAGCGCTTTTTTTATAGGAAAATCTTTAACGCATACATAGAGACTAAAATATTAAAATATATTATTTCTTATTCAAAATTCTACGCATGTGCTAAGTTGGAAATTTAGACCAGCCACCTTTGAACCAATTTTCAGCAGCCCATGTGTATTCAACACAAGTGGGTCCCACCCATAATTTAATAAAAATCATTTTATTTTCCAAAACTTCAGTAATTCATAGAAAATAGCCCGTTTATCAGAAAAATATGAATTTTATGTCCATTCTGCCTGAAATCGAATTCTCTACAACTTTTTAGCTTTGAATTTTTTCAAATTCTAAGCCAAAAATATCCGAAATCCACAAACGGGTGATTTTTAATACTTCCATTCTGACAAAATACTGATAAAACACCTCAGCATTAATTCCTTCAATTATATCCACATAAAATAAATAAATCCATCATTTATATCAAATAAATATTTCATTATCATATAAATCAATAATTAATTATTCACAAATAATATTATAGAATCATAATTATGACAACCAGGCCGTTCCCAGGAAAGAGGGGGCTTCCAATAAGGATTTCTCCTTACTGGCGCACAATTAGATGACCCAACCTCTCCTTGACAGAACTTTCTAGACATTGCCAATAATGTTATCTAATAATATTATTCAAATAATATGAATTATTGATCTGATAATGGAAAATATTGTGCAGTGACAATTATTGAAACAATAATAATATAAACTAACAACGCAGCAATTATTGAATCAATAAAATAAAATATTGAAGAATCACCGTAATAATTATTGAGTAGTGTCTTCTTCACGTCATTTAATCAATAATTCAACAATCTTTATCTGGTAATACCGTGGTGCTACCTTGTGCAACCACACGTATTACTGTATTTTAACCACCAGGTAATCCAACAGTGTTAACGGTAACAATTACGCTGCTATTTATAAAACTCAAACTTTGTCATTTTCTTCATCCGATTGTTATTCCGTTATGGGGCCCACAATTAACTACGCCGTTGTACGGAGATTCCCGACAAAAAGAATATTCCACGACCAAACGAATATTCCCTGACAGAAATGAATATTTTATAACCACTTGCTTATGTTGCAAAACTTGCACATTTCACCCATAACCAAAGCATTATATCAAATTAACACCTTATTAATTTAGAATAATAAATAGAAGAAAATTCAATTTTATTTATAATAAGTTGGGGTCTTACAACCTCCCTTCCTTATAAAATTTCGTTCTCGAAATTGACGTACGTACCTGGTGTTTCGAACAGGTGAGGGTACTTCGCTTTTATTTCCGATTCTAACTCCCAGGTCATTTCTTCAATAGCATGGTTCCTCCACAAAACCTTAACTTGTGGTATAACCTTGGTGCATAGGACATGCTCTTTCCTATCCAAGATCTTAACAGGTACCTCCTCATACATTAAATCTTTGGTTATCTCATCTGGTTCTAACTCAATAATGTGGTTTGGGTCTTTCACATATTTACGAAGCATAGATATATGGAAAACATTATGAACACGAGACATGCTTGGAGGTAATGCGAGTCTATAGGCCACATTTTCTATTCGGTCAAGAATCTCAAATGGACCAACAAATCGTGGACTGAGCTTTTCTCTCTTCCTAAATCTTGTAACTCCCTTCCATGGAGCAACACGTAACAGTACATGATCTCCAATATGAAATTCCATATCCTTTCGATGAAGATCAGCATAACTCTTTTGTCGATCCTGTGAGGTTTGAATACATTGTCGAATCATTTGGATCTTTTCTGTAGTCATGCATACTAATTCCGGTCCCAACAAATTTGCTTCACCCACCTCGTCCCAGCATATTGGAGAACGACACTTTCGTCCATACAACGCCTCGAATGGAGCCATGCTTATACTTGCTTGATAACTATTGTTGTAGGAGAATTCCACCAGTGACAAGTACTTATCCCAACTTCCTTTAAAATCTAAGACACAGAGTCTTAATAGATCTTTAAGGGTTTGAATAGTCCTCTCTGATTGTCCGTCCGTTTGAGGATGATATCTGAACTGAATCATAAATCTGTGCCCATAGCTTTCTGCAAGCTAACCCAAAATCTTGAAGTGAATCTTGGGTCACGATCCGAAAATATGGATACTGGCATGCCATGCAATCTCACAATCTCATTCACGTACATACGAGCAAGACATTCAAGGGAATAAGTCTCACGTATCGGCAAGAAATGAGCAGACTTGGTTAATCTATCAACAATAACCCAAATTGCATCTATGCCTTGAGAAACTTTGGGAAGACCTGTAACGAAATCCATGGTAATGTGTTACCACTTTCATTTCGGAATCTCAAGTGGTTGCAATGGACCTTTTGGCACTTGATGCTCCGCCTTTACACGTTGATAAGTTAAACACCTTGAGATAAACTCTGTGATCTCTCTCTTCATATTGTTCCACCAAAATGTATGTCAAATATCATGATACATTTTGGTACTCCCAGGATGGATTGCAAATGGGGTGTTGTGTGCCTCCATCATGATTCTATGCTTTAAGTCAGAATTTTTAGGAACATAAAGTCTAGATTTGACTCGAAGTATTCCTTCTTCATTGATTCTTGCTTCTGGAATAGCTCTTTCTTGCACTTTCTTCTTCATACGCATCAGCCCCAGGTTCGTAGCTTGAGCAGCTTTAACTTTATCGATTAAAGTCGGTTCTACTCGTATATTCGCCATCATCACATGGGTCCCTGAAGTCTTTAATTCTACCTCCATCTTTTACAAGTCATACAAAATGGGCCTTTACGTTGACAATATCGCACTCGTACTTGCATATGATCTTCTACTCAATGCGTCAGCTACTACGTTCGCTTTTCCAGGATGATATTGAATAGTATGATTGTAATCTTTCAACAGTTCAAGCCAACGTCGTTGCCGCATGTTGAGTTCTTTTTTGGGTGAAGAAATATTTGAGGCTTTTATGGTTCGTATAAATCTCCACTTTCTCCCCATACAAGTAGTGTCTCCATATCTTCAATGCGAATACGACTGCTGCCAACTCCAGATCATGAGTAGGATAATTCCTCTCATATTCTTTGAGTTGTCGCGAGGCATAGGCTATAACTTTCCCATGTTGCATGAGAACACATCCAAACCCTTTGCCTGAAGCATCACTGTAGATAACAAATCCATCCGAACCAGATGGTATTGCCAGAACAGGTGCCGAAATGAGTTTCCTCTTGAGCTCTTGGAAACTCTTCTCACATTCCTCGCTCCATACAAATTTTGTATCCTTCCGAGTCAACTGAGTTAATGGAGTAGCGATTCGAGAAAATCCTTCCATGAATCTCCGATAATAACCAGCTAAGCCCAGAAAGCTATGCACTTCGGTCACCGACTTCGGTTGCTCCCAACTTTGTATTGCTTCAATCTTCGCCGGGTCAACAGATACTCCATGTTTTGACACCACGTGCCCAAGGAATGCTACTTTCCCAAGCTAGAACTCGCATTTCTTTAACTTGGCATATAGCTTGTTTTCACGAAGCCTTTCAAGTATCAGCTTCAAATGGTGCTCATGATCTTCACGGCTTTTGGAATAGATGAGGATATCATCAATAAATACAACCACGAACTGATCCAAATATTCCTTGAATACTCGATTCATCATATCCATGAAAGCAGCAGGAGCATTAGTTAATCCAAAAGACATGACTAAGAATTCATAATGCCCGTACCGAGTTTTGAAGGCAGTCTTTGGAATATCCTTAGTTTTAATCTTTAGCTGATGATATCCGAATCGAAGATCGATCTTTGAAAAGAATTGTGCTCCTTATAATCGGTCGAGCGAATAGTCATCAATGCGAGGTAGCGGATACCTATTCTTGATGGTGATATGGTTTAATTCTCAGTAGTCAATACAAAATCGCATACTCCCTGCTCTTTCTTCTTTACTGAATAAAACAGAGCACCCCAAGGAGATGTACTAGGACGAATGAAATCAATGTCTAATAACTCCGTGAGTTGGACTTTTAACTCCAAGTTCAATAGGAGCCATTCGATATGGGGTTTTAGAAATGGGTTTTGTACCGTGTTCAAGGTCAAAAAGAATTCAACATCACGCTCGGGGTGGACCGGAAGTTCTTCAGAAATACATCGTGAAATTCTCTAACAATGTAAATATTATTCAAATCGACTTGTCTCTGCTTCAAATCCATAACATGGGCTAAGAAAGCTTGACTTCCGTTTTTCAATAAACGAATAGCTTTGTGGCTTGATATGATGATGGATCGATTTTAGTGGTTTAGTAGTTTGAATTAAGTATGACGGGTTGGTTAGGAATATGAAAACTAACAACCTTACAAAAATAATCAATTTTGGCATGATGAGTGGTTAACCAATCAATTCCTAAAATCACATCAAAAGCAAGTATCTTTAAAGAGATAAGATCAACAGGTAATGTGATAGTGCCAACTGGGATCATGCAAGATTTATAAACTGTAGATGTAACGAAGGTTTCACCCAACGGAGTTTCAACAGATAAATCAAAGTCCAATTTCTCCGAAGTCAAGTTTAAACGTTGAGCACAAGCAGGAGAGATAAAAGAATGGGTAGAACCGATATCTAGTAAGGTATAAACTTCGCAAGAGTTCAAGATTAGCTTACCCGTGATCACCTCGTTCAGTTTCCTCACGTTTTGGCCAGTCACGACAAACGCTCTTCCAGGAACCGCTGATTTCGACTTATCCAGGACAGTCTTTGGAGTCACCATCCCCGTTGAACTTGGTTTCGCTATAGTACAATCTCGAGCGATATGTCCTTCCTTTCCACAATTATAAAATACCTTGGATTGTTGTGGACAGTTTGGACTGATATGTCCTTCTTTCCCGTATTTGTAACATCTAACTGGCGGTCGTTCTCCTCCCCTAGAATTTGTTGTTGGTCTTTGGTCTTTGGTCTTTGCCATTGATGTCTTCCGCCATTGTTGAATCTCCTCTTTCTAAAATTTCCACTTGACTCTCACCTCTCCTATTATCATGGCCACGATTACCACCGAGTGGTTACCGCTTTTGTCTGTTTTTCCTTCCTCATTGGTTATCATCGCTCGATGATGGCTAACACACTGTATGACCACAGTTGTCAGGTCCTCGGTTGAGTATACTCATTATCTCTCTCTAATAATTGAGCCTCATTGACAACATCCGAATACGAGAGAAAATTTATGAGAGATAAGGTATTGACGAATCTCGGGTTTTAGACCTCTCAGAAACATCCGCGTCATACGTTCCTCATTCTCCACCAAATGAAGTGCAAACCTGGATAACTCTGCAAACTTCGCCTCGTACTAGGACACCGTCATGTTGTTTTGTTCCAGTCTAATAAACTCTACCTCCTTCATATGACGAATACTTTCAGGAAAGTACTTGTCATTGAAAAGTTTCTGAAATCTTTCCCAAGACATGTTGAGTGCGGTAGGTTGGGTACGCTTCATGGATTCCCACCAGTAATCAGCCTCTCCACGGAACATAAAGGTGGCGAATTGAACCTTCTGTTCCTCTGTGCATCCCAAGACATCGAATATCTTGGTAATTTGCTTGACCCGCATTTTCGCCTTAATCGGATCGGGCTTTCCCCAGAAATCTGGTGGTCCCAACTCCTTGAACTGCTTGGTCAGTGATGCATCAAGCGTTATCACTTCCACCCATATTTTGTACACGAAGTCTCCTCGTTCGGTTTTTGCATGAACTGAAAAAAGCTCCTAAACATTCCATCATTCATCGTTTGCTCGGTAGTATTGTTTACAGGAGGAATATTGCCTTCCTGTTGCACGTTCTCCTGGTTTATGACTAAAGGTTGTTCCACAGTCTCATAAACTCCATTGTTAACATTCTCAGCAGCCATTCTTAAATACTATCATAAAACAAGGGTTAATTAAATAAATTAACATATCACATAATATCCCTATATTATGACCAACCAACAAATAAGCTTAGATAGGACACACTAGCGAATGATTTACTCATCTCTCCTCTCCTAGTTCTATTCCCGATCTCATGGAGACCATATCCCTAAGCTTTGATACCAACCGTGAAGCCCCAAAATAGGTATACAACACCCATTCTCGAAATCGAATATATGATGCAGAAAGTAAACTACAACTTCAATAATACAATTGTCGTGCAAAATACGACAACACATACTGTGAGTTTAAATACAAATATTATCATCTAGACAATATCCACACCCAAATGAGTCCTTATTACATTTATTGATACACTATTTTACAAAAATAGTGAGTACTGCTAAACAACTATCTAGACCCTTCACTCCATACCCCGAATAGATCCTGCTATGATCTCACCTCCTGAGAAGAAAAATGGAACAAAAAGGAAAAGAAAAGGGTGAGCTCAACTAGCCCAGTAAAGAATATTATGACTAAGATAATATACAACAAATTATCATTAGTCTTCAATAGGAAAAAAATCTGATAGAATATAATAGACAACAAATTTTAGATCAATATTCTGCAGCGGAAACAACAATCCATTAGAAGAGTCAAGTAGAGAATGAGTTCTACTATCTTCTAAGATTTAAAAGTCCATCATCAATATTTTATCCTTGTAACAACAATCAATATACTTCTTTAATCAATATTCATCTTTGCACTAGAGGCCAAAGATATTCATTTATATCACCAGTTGGTCATGTTCATCTCAACACCTGTTCATCTTTGCACTACGGGCCAAAGATATTCATCAGTTTAATCATTCATCTTTGCACTACAGGCCAAAGATATTCAGTAATATCATCATTTAGGACTGAGGATGATGAAAAATATTTTAAAGAAAACGAATCAAGTGAGACAGAAGGACAAATATTAGGGATTCGTGTTATAGTTTATCTAAGAACACTAATACTTCATAATAACCAATTTTGAAGCAGAATTCAAAAATAACGATCAAAACATGGATACAATCAAAGATAGTAGCCAAAATAGACATCTTGGACAAAAAGAAAAATTTTTATTTTTTGGTGAATAGTCTTGTCAGATATCGTGAATAATGTCGTCATATCGTGAATAGTAACTCAAACAAAAAGTTCCAAATTTGATTAAAAGTTCACCAATATTTTAGCATAATGATATTGAAGAAAATAATATCATTTAAGAAGAAAATAACATCCTTTACCTCAAAATAACCGCATACTCTTGATGAATTTCTGGATATAGTCTTGTGAAACTTACAGACCTAATAGCAACTCTCAAAATATCAAAATACTCACAAAAATACGCTCAATAATCTAGAGAGAGAAAACTTGTTTCTGGTGTGATTTTCAATTGTAACCTAAGCGCCTATTTATAGGAAAATACTAGAACGCCATAGGAGACTAAAATATTAAAATATATTATTTCTTATTCAAAATTCTACGCATGTGCTAAGTTGGAAATTTAGACCAGCCACCTTTGAACCAATTTCCAGCAGCCCATGTGTATTCAACACAAGTGGGTCCCACCCATAATTTAATAAAAATTATTTTATTTTTTGAAACTTCAGTAATTCATAGAAAATAGCCCGTTTATCAGAAAAATACGAATTTTATGTCCATTCTGCCTGAAATCGAATTCTTTACAACTTTGTAGCTTTGAATTTTTTCAAATTCCAAACCAAAAATATTCGAAATCCACAAACGGGTGATTTTTAATACTTCTATTTCGATAAAATACTGATAAAACACCTCAGCATTAATTCCTTTAATTATATCAACATAAAATAAATAAATCCATCATTTATATCAAATAAATATTCTATTATCATATAAATCAATAATTAATTATTCACAAATAATATTACGTAATCACAATTATGACAACCGCATCTGCTCCTCAGAGAAGAGGGCTTTCCAATAAGGATTTCTCCTTTCTTGCGCCGCAATTAGATGATTCCACCTCTCCTCGATGTAACTTTCTAGACATTGCCAATAATGTTATCTAATAATATTATTCAAATAATATGAATTATTGATCCGATAATAGAAAATATCTTGTCTTGATGACAATTATTGAAACAATAATAATATGAACTAACAACGCAAAGAATTATTGAATCAATAAAATAAAATATTGAACGAAGAATTCATCGTAATAATTATTAAGTAGTGCCTTCTTACGCATTTAATCAATAATTCAACAATCTTGCGTAATACCGCAGTACATCTTCTTTGTGCAACCACACGATATCGTATTTTAACCACCAGATAATCCAACAGTGTTAACGGTAACAATTACGTTGTTATTTATAAAACTCAAACTTTGTCGTTTTCTTCACCCGACAGTTATTCCGTTATGGGGCCCACAATTGACTGCGCCGTCGTACGGAGATTCCCGACAAAAAGAATATTCTACGACCAAACGAATATTCTCCGATAAAAATGAATATTTTATAACCACTTGCTTATTTTGTAAAACTTGTACATTTCACCCATAACCAAAGCATTATATAAAATTAACACTTTATTAATTTAAAATAATAAATTAAAAAAAAATCAATTTTATTTATAATAAGTTGGAGTCTTACCACCATTCTTCAATTTTATTTTTTTATTTTTCGCGGCCTCCACCAATTAATACCTTTAATATCTTATTCTTACCAAACAGAAGATTACCAAACAGAAGAGGAAGACTTCAAAAAGCCTTGCACCTTCCATTTCTCCATTTAATTCCCATGGCCCCACTAATTTATCAAATGCATTCACGATGAAATAAGGCTTATAAGCCTTGCACATTCTTTATTTCTCTTATTTAGTCACATGGGCCCATTACTTCATTTATTTCAGTCACCAAGCTAGTTTTTCGGATAAAGGAGGGAGTAAGGTTCAAATATATATATATATATATATATATATATATATATATATATATATATTAATAATTTTTATTAAAACATTTTAGAGAAGAAAATCATTTAAGGAATATGGACTCTAAAACACCAAACATAGCATAAATAATAATTTCCTTGTCAATTTTAATAATAAAATGTAATATGCAAACGCATGCAAACATTTTCTACAATTAGTAGTCTACATTAAACTCTCTAAGTGAAAATAAGATCTTGAATCAACTGCATTATAAGGAATTCAAATACTAACAAATCATCCGTGAATTCCTTTCTCTCCTCCCATTATTTCCTCCACACGTGGGCCCCACCCATGGCCCCACTTCTTATTATATTAAATAATTTTTTATCGATTACTTTAAAAAATTAGTAAATGAGGGTCCATAAAATAAATAAAATTTATAATAAATACTTCATAAAAATTCCCTCAATATTTTTAATAAATTTTATTATCATTATTATAATTCAAGAAAAAGTAATCTTTATTTTAAAAAAAAATTAGGATCTTACAAAATAGATATATTTATATTGTCATTCTCTTTATTTCGAAAGAGAGGCTAAAATTTTAAGACAACAAAATTTGCAGGACCGAGGGTGACTAGAGTACTTCTAGGAAAATCTTGGGCTTGACAAAAACATATTGTTTACCCATGTTACAATTAATCATCTCATTATTCTTAATTCAATTTTCAAGAAATAACTGAATACAGAGATAAAACAAAGATGAATACTAAGATGTTTGAGAAAATGAGTGAGTATGAAGGTTGCCCCCTCCTATTTATTTATAGGAGGGTTGGTGACCATTTGGAAGGGTGTTTAGCCCTTTGAAAAGGCATAGGATGTCACTGAAAAGGCATATATGACATCCATTGGTCAAAACGACGTAGTTTTGATCATATGCAGTATAGGCGCGTCCATTCGGACATATAAAACGACGTAGTTTTAATATTAACTGAACCAAAACTACGTAGTTTTACTTTAGTAGAAAAGGCGCGACCAAAACGACGTAATTTTAGGCACTTTGTTCAAATATCGTATACCGCTTTCCTCAAAACGACATACGCTTTGATTATACCGCTTCTCAAAACGACACAGTTTTGATAATAGAATTAAATAAATAAAATTTAAATAAATTTTAATTAAAAATTTAAATAAATTTTGTCTAAAAAGATATATACTGCACTATAAACCACGCCCTTTGCAGCCGTGCCTCTAAGCGGCCACAGGTAATGAGTTCGAACCTAACCTTGGCTGGGTCCTCTCCCTTCCATTAAAGTGGGGTGCCCTTGGGGCCAAACCCAAGAAAGCACTTTCCTCAGATATAAACATATAAAATATTTAATTCTATCCTATGTGGGACTTGATTTTTCTCACATGTATTTATTATCTTTTATCGTGATCTTTGGGAGTTAATATCTCATTCATTACTCCATGGATTTGAGCTTCCAAATACTTAATTTAATCTACTCATGGAGTAGAACACATTAATATATGGAATCATTAAAAATAATTAATGACACCTATATTAATTTAGGCTCAAATTCTAACAATAAGTAGCAAATTCATATTGGATTTTTTTTGCCATCACAGTGGGTCCAAACCTTTCTTGTGCTTTTAACCATACCGTTCTTCAAAAATAACTCTAATGATGTATTTTCCCTAATATCTCTCTCTAATTAGCATCTTTTCGCCAAACTTGGTTTAACAAAGGCCTCGCCTACAACTGTTCAGTTATCTAGTCTCTTTGACAAAGAACTGTAGAGGCGACGTAAAAATTACCATAATGAAGCTCATGCATGTTTTAGTGGTTACACTACTGATATGCTACTAAGTGTATGCTGTTGCAGAAGAGAACAACAGCCAAAAGAAAACTTTCTTTGTAAAATTTTCACATATCACCCTTAATAGAATAATAATTATAAGAAAAATTAAATACTTTCATTTCATAAAATTCGGGGTCTCACATATTATGACTAAGATAATGCAGAATAAATTATCCTTAGCCTTCAACAGTATAACAACTAATAGAATACAATAGATAACAAGTTTTAAATCAACAACTGCAGCGGAATAAGCAAACCATTAGAAGAGTCAAGTAGAGCATAAAATCTATTATCTTCTATGATTTAAAAAGATTTTCATCAACTTTATCGCTGAGACTCAACTTAATAAATAAACCACATCATCCCTGCACCACGGCCAAGGATATTCATGTAATCATTAATGGTCGTCATGATTATACCGAATAATTCTTGGTCATAATCATACAAACAACTGTCCATCAATGAACTACAGGCCAATGAGGAATTTTACCACATCATTTGTTACATTACGGTCATGATTATACCGAATAATCCCTGGTCATAATCATACCAAGTCCATCTATGCACGTAAGCCAAAGATGACTTTAATCACAATATAAGCATGAGGATGATGACAATGACATAATAATTCAATAAAACAAGTTCAAGGATAAATTTTAAAGATTTATAATTTAATTTATCCAGAAATCAATAACGTCCCAAATTGTCAACATGATCTTCGCTTTGTAGAGTAAAATTCAAGAATAATATTCATGCACCAAAAATAATTTGGACAGAAAAAAAAAAAATTTTTTGGGTAAATAGTACCCCGTGAATAGTATCCTGTGAATAGTACTTTGGGAATAGTACCTCGTGAATAGTACCCCAAATATTTGAATGAATAGTAATTTGGGTGAATAGTAACCCGTGAATAGTAACTCGTGAATAGTACTCCGACACGAAAAGTACCCCGAATACCCGAGTGAATAATACTAGAGTGAATAGTAACTGGGTGAATAGTAACTCGTGAATAGTAACTCATAAAAAAATATACCAAAGAAAATGATATTTCATGACAAGTACAAAAGAAATGATATCTCATACGAGTATAATAGAATATACAAAACTGCAAATGGATTTTCACCCGCCATGCGGTAATCCACTTAGACAGATCATTTCCACAATTTAATAAAGAATGAATACGAAGGATCATTCACCATGCATGTGGTAATCCACATGTATAAAAGTTATTCCAATGTAATAATAAAGAATAGAATAACGTAAGAATTCACCGGGCATGCGATAGAACGCATGATAGATTATTCCAATGTAATAATAAATAATGGAATCGAATCAAATGCGTAATACGCATGCACGTGATATTCCAATGTAATAATAAAGAATGAAACCAGGTCATGCGTAATCCGCATGCATGCGATATGATATTCTAACGTAATAATAAAGAATGGAATAACAAAATAATTTCACCATGTATGTGGTATCAGAGCGTATACGTTATTCCAACATAATAATAAAGAATGGAATAACAGAAGAATTTCACCATGTATGCGGTACTTCGCATAGACATGTTATTCCAATATAATAATAAAGAATGGAATAACAGAAGCTCTCTTCATGAATACGAAAGAAATAATACCCCTTACCTCAAAAGAAGACTGGATACTTGAATAGTGAGGTAGTAGACTTCTCTTCTTCTTTCTCTCTATAATTTATCTCTATAATAATTGCTCTATAACTTTAGTGAATTGGTGAGAAATGAAGGAAGAATGAGCTTCTATTTATAGCAAAATATAGTTTCGATAATTGCACGTTTTGGGGCTCAAAGTATTACAGTATAATACCTTCCTCTTTTCCTTCATTTTTAATTTAGTCCTGCAAGTATTATCAAACTTGCACCACTTCCCCTAATAGTAAATCATGTGAATCAATAGTTCTAGACATGTAAAAACATAAATTACAGTATAGTACCTCCATCTATACCTCCATTTTTAACTTAGTCATGCAAGTATTATCAATCTTGCACCACCTCCCCTAATAGTACAAGAATGTGAATCAACAGTACACACATGTGAACAAATAGTTATAATCATGTGAATTAATATCAATTAATTGCTCATTTATCCGATTATTTACCCGATGGGTTAATATAACCTCCAGACATCAATTATTATCAGAATAGATGTCTATTTCCACTAACACTAATAATCTCATCACAATAAAACTATTAATTTCATCTTTAATCAACACGAACTTATTCATCATTAATATTATAATTCACAATATTTAACAATCAGGTCGTTCCCAGGAAAGAGGGGGCTTTTCGATAAGGATTTCTCCTTATTGGCGCAATTAGGTGACCAAACCTTTCCTCGATGAACTTCTAGACATTGTCGATATTGCAAATAATAATATGAATAACTTTACCGTCTCAATTATTGATTTAATAATATAACATATTATGCAGATGATACTGTGACAATAATTGAATTAATAATATGAGAGATATGATGCAATAATTACTGTATCAATAATTGAGTATAACTGAGTGACTTCTTACGTAAGCATCAATAATCAATACCGTGTGCTACTATGCAACTACACGTATTACTGCACTTTTACTATTGTGTAGTTCAACAGTTTTAATGGTAATACTCTCACCGTTATTTTTAAAAATGATAATTATATCGTTTTCTAACTCCGACAATACTTCCGTTGTGGGGTCCATCAATGATTGTGCTGTCGTACAAATATTTCCTGTTAAAACGAATATTCCCCGACCAATCGAATATTATATAACAACTTGCATACTTTGCAAAATTTATAAATACTACCCATAACTATAACACTATCTCAAATCCACACCATAATATTCAAAAAAATATTTTGAGAAAATTAAATCTTTATTCATAAAATTTGGGGTCTTACAATCTCCCCTCCTTATAAAATTTCGCTCTCGAAATTTACGTACGTACTTGGTATGCCGAAGAGGTGAGGATACCTTGACTTTATTTCAGATTCTAACTCTTGAGGTATAACCTTTGAGTGTCGAATATGATCATTCTTATCCAAGATTTTAACACGTATCTCCTCATATGTTAAATCTTCTGCTATCTCATCTAGTTTTAATTTAATAATGTGGTTCGGGTCGTCCACATAATTATGTAACATCGATACGTGAAAAACGTTATGAACACGCGACATACTTGGCGGTAAAATGAGACTATAGGCCACAGTTCCTACTCGATCAAGGATTTCAAATGAGCCAATAAAATCGAGGGTTGAGATTTCCTCTCTTCATCGACTCTTGCTTCTAGACTAACGCCCTCTTGAACCTTCTTCTTCATATTCATCAGCTCTCAGTATGTAGCTTGAGCGGCTTTAACTTTGTCGATTTAAAGTCGATTCTACTCGTATATTTAACATCATTACGTGGGTCCCTAGAGTCTTTAACTCTATCTTAATCATTTGTAAGTTATACGAAATGGGTCTTTGTTTTAACAACATCACACTCGTAACCGCATATGATCTTCTACTCAACGCATCAGCTACCACGTTTGCTTTTCCATGACGATATTGAATGTTATGGTTGTAATCTTCAACAACTCGAGCCAACATCTTTGGTGCATGTTACGTTTATTTTAGTTGAGGAAATATTTGAGGGTTTACGAAATGGATTTTGTACTGGGGTCAATACAAAATTCGATTTCACGCTCTAGGGGTAAGCTAAGAAGTCTTCAAGAATACGTTAGGAAATTTATTAACGATAGAAATATCATTCAAAACTGAGACTCTCATCCAAGACTTGGATAACACATGTAATGAAGGTTTCTCCTAACGGAGTTTCAACCAATAATTCAAAGTTTAACTTCTCTGGGGTCAAATTTAAACGTTGAGCGCAAGCAAGAGAGATAAAAGAATGGGTAGAACCGGTATCTAATAAGGTACTTCGCAAGAATTTATAATTAACTAACCCGTATTATGTGACGCCCCCAAATTCAGGTACTTAAAACTCGAACTCGGTGCTTCACGATACCATTTCTATGAGCGGAATAATACTAATAATAATAACAATAATATAATTAACAAACTTAATTTATATAATTATCAAAGTCTATCTCCCCAGGTACGAGACCTTTAATTACATTCCTTATAATACATGACATTAATTATATATATATATATATCATTGTCTTAATAATATAAAACTATTACAGCAACTACCATGAATCTTATTTGGTTAGCTTTCCTTTTCCTTTGTTTCTGCATGAGCCTTCTAGTTCTTCAAACTTAACTGAAAACATTTAAATTAAGCAAGGATGAGCATTTGAGTGCCCAACAAGTAATAACAATTATAAATATTAGCTGAAAGGATTTAAATGTTTTCTTTATATAACCCCCTCTACAACAAATCAATAGTTACAAGTAATGCATACAAGGATAATAATAACATAACAACTCTCTTTCACATTTTTGAAACTACGTATTGACTATAAGTAGGGTTAAGATGACATGTCATGAACATTGTTTTCATTTTCAAAAGGGTTAAACAGAAATTCATCTGCAAACCGTCATAACTTACGGACACGGGGGTGATCAGCCCGTTGTGCCCTGCATTGATCAATACTACATTTCAAGAACTCTGTCCGCCTTGGGCGCATAAAAGTTTTCCCGTGTAAGGGATGTTCATACTTGTCGGTGTTTCAAACCAAAGGTTTTATCTTGTTCAACAATAATCTATACTTCAACATATATATATACAGGTAAATGACAAAGGTGTATCAACATGTGTTTAACTGCAATGATTATCCAAGTGGGGACACTTGTATAACCATTTTATAGAAATTAACGAACATAATATATATTTGAATTACCATATACTAACATGTTGATAAACAATGATCGGATATAGAGTTTATCGCAATAGAGTTAATAATATAGCATAACAATAATATAATTCTGAAACTTCTTACTCATGTCTATTGCATAAAGGAAATGAAAAGGTAGTATACTTGCCTGATACGCTGCTTACAGAATGCAACTTAGTTTTATCTTTTATATCACGACCTATCATTAATCAGATCATTCGTTCGATTAGAACAATATACTGTAACACATAATACTGCATTTCGCAGTCAACACATAACCTAATCACATTATCACACATATCCAATAAATATCAATCACAAAAATCATTAATACAAAAAAATATCTAAGTACGGATCAATTTAAAAACATGCTTGCAGTATCTTGTGACCTTATCGATTAATTATCAAGTCTAAGACTCTATTCGTAGCTCAACATCTCATGAATTATATCGTACCATATTATTTTTAAATGACTTAAAATAATTTTTAAACACTTATTATAATTTATCATTTAATTTTCAAATATCTAATCATTATTAAATGATTTAAACTTCAAATAATTCTATTATCATTAATATTTAATTACTATTAAACTATTAATGAAACCATTACCAAAATATTAAAGTTATTTATAATAAGTTAAAATACTCTTAATATATTAATATTACCCTTAAATGATTTTTAAAATATTTAAAATTATTTTTAAATAATTACCACTAATATTTAAGTATTAATGTACTATTTATCCAAATATTAAAAGTCATTAATTATAACTTAAAATATTTTAATACATTTATATCCTTTTTAAATGATTTTTAAATTAAATAAGCTATTTTTTAAACTATTTATTTAATATAATTATTAAATAAATTTAATATCATTAATATTAAATAAATATCATTAATATTAAATTATTAATGAAATTATCCTTTAAATATTAAAAGTTATATTTAATAACTTAAAATATCTTTAAACATTTTATTTTCATTTAAAAGATTTTTAAAATAATAAAATCATTTTTAAACTAAATTATTTAATATAATTATTAAATAACTTTAATATCATTAATAATAATTAATTAATGAAATTCACCACAAAATATTAAAAGTCATAGAAAATAACTTAAAATATTTTCTTATACTATAATATAATTTTAAATGATTTTTCGTTATTAAAATCATTTTTAAATAATTTATTTAATATTATAATTAAATAAATTAAATACTTTTAATATTCCAAAAATATTAAATATTTATGAAATATATCCAAAATAATTAAAATATAATTTTCGGACATTAAAATAATTTTAATAATTTATTTTGTATTTTTAATAATTTAAATCTAATTTTCTATAATTATATAATAAAAATATAATTTTATTACTAAATTATCGCTAAAGGGTGCTATAGCGCGACGTATCGTCGCTATAGTGTGTTCTTCATCAAACCTGAATCTACTACGTGTCATTTGTTGCAGTGACCGTGTTTTGACCATTAATGATTCAATTATGTGTTGTGTTTATGGACTTGTTTCGGTCGATCCGGTAGAGAAAATGTAAGACTACAAGATCCAAAGAAGAAACATGTTCATATCATGCATCAAATGAAAGATCTAAGCCATCAAAGTGGTCGTTGAGGTCGTTTCTTCTTTCTCGGGTTGCCCGAAATGAAGAAGAATGATCGTCGGGGACTTACTTTGGACCTCCACTACATCGATCGTGTATTTTTTTTTTGTGTTCTATAACCTTGGGTTGTAGACAACATGTAGGACTACTGATTTATCACTTAACATAAACAAAACATCAACATAATCAACGATTTATGTCGGTCAACTCTTGTCGAAACGTAGTTCATAGAGTTTTTCGGAATTTCCGAAAGTGCATTCAGTGATCAAATGGTCTAGTTTGACCAATCATTACGACCATAGTATGTGTTTTTTTCAGAGATATAAAACATGTATCTAGTGTCTAGATAACCGCCATATATCTATTACAACAAAATCAACAAACAATAATAAACCCGACGATCTACGGCTTAAAATATCTTAACGATTGAGTTTTTAACTTTTTGTCGCTTGCGAATTTACAAAGTCATTTGTTTACCAACGGTCTTTTTCGACCGTGAATAACTTCTATTCTAGACATAAAATGACTCTAATTCTTTTTGCATATTAAAGATCACATTACAAGCTACATAACAACTTAAAAACAACAAAATCATAACGACCAAAGATCTGTGGCCAATTCGACATTTGTTGTCGGACCACGCTTAACAAAATTTCTAGATCTTGAAAATGCTAGATTTGAGCTTATAGATGTTATGTATCTAACATGTATCAACCCGGATCACTTACTAACACTATAAACAACATATTACAACACTTAAACACAACATCTAACAATGATTTTGGATGAAATTCAAACTAAGGTTTTATACCTTTTCTAAGCTTTGATTCTGATTTCTATGCTCCTGATTTGATGTTTGTGTTCGTGGGGCTTGATTATAGACTGATATAGTAAGGGAATTTCGAAGGTTTTTGAGAGAGAGTGTCAAGAATGTGTATTGTGAACAAATGAGCATAAATGTCACATTTTCTCTCTCTTAAATTATGTAATGAATTGATGCAATTAAGTTGGCTAATTGATTCTTATATAATGGAATGCTAGCTGTTAGGTTGGTAGGGTAGGGTGCCAAGATTGAATAAGATTTGCTAACAATAATTCACTAATGGGACAAAAAGGGCATAATAGTAATTTCATTTAAAATTTCAAGGGCATTCTTGTCCAAGGTGATTGAATCTAGGGTTTAATCACTAGATTATAAATCTTATAATTTCCCAAATAATTTCTAGGGTTTGACAAATCAAAATTAGGGTATATAATAGAAAATTATGGTTTTTAATATTAGGGTTCCTTAATGTTATTAGGGTTCTCAAATTAACAATTAGGGTTTCTTAATTAACAATTAGGGTTTCCTAATTATCAGTATAATTTACTAAAACAGTAATTACAATTTCTAATTTCAACAAATTAGGGTTTTCAAATAATAATTAGGGTTTCTCCTAATTACAGAAATTATCTAATACACAGTAAAATTCATGTAACACAATTACTGCTCAGTCTTAACTCATCACTGAGTTTAACAATTAGGGTTTAACAACACGATATAAGGGTCATGACATAATTTACCACAATTGACCAACATTAACAGTCTACAGATATAGGGTATATATTTATAGCACTGAAAAATTAAAATATAACTAATATCACATTATTATTCTCATTCCTAGATAAAAATCCAAATTTAGGGTTTGGATTCCATATCTGTCTTATCCTTCAGATACAACATCAATAATCAAGTTAAAATAATTAACTTAAATATTACGAAACAGATTCATATAATAAAATATTTATTGTCATAATTCTAATTATCATTTCAATTATTATTTAAATAATATCCAATCATGTTTTCATGGAAAATAGTTAATAAAACATTCCTGCTATAAAAATTAATTACAGTAAGAATATAATTTGTAATAATTAATAATTCTAAAATTATTTCTAATTTTTCAAGTGATAAATATATTTGCATTTATCATTCACATTACTTGACACTTATTCTCACCATTTTAAAAAAAATTTATATGCAAAATTTCCTATTTATTTATATAGAAAATATCGGGTTATTACATTCACCCTCCCTTATAAGGATTCCGTCCCCGGAATCACCGTTTAAAACTCATATGTACAAGGGTACATAGCATATATAATCATTGCAAGTAGACCTCGATCATAATTGATCAAACTGATCTTTTACTATTCAACATAACGCTTGTGTATCTGATTAAACAGAAGTTTGATTTCTAAAAGGACTCAAATTCTTCTTTCAAAATTTCTTTATAAAATAATTTACTATATATATAAGAAAATCATATAAAATATATAAGTTATTCGAATAACACCTGGAGTTCCATTTCCAGCTGCCACAGTATCCTGGACCGTCATGTTGAAGATCCTCGTGGTTGCTTTTGTTGGGTTATTGGTTGAGGTCGGTCCTGTGATTGCCAAAGTCCCACTGCCTTTCCCCGTGGTTACATTCCCTGCCTCCATTCTCCTCTTTGGACAATCCTTTACTTTATGTTCAGTCGATCCACATATAAAACAACCACTGTTCATTCTAGGATTGGGGCAGTTGGGAGAGATATGACCCTCCTGTCCGCATTTATAACATACAAACTTACCCTTCAGGTACTCACCAGAGTGATTCTTCCCGCAATTCTTACACTGCACCACCTGCTTCTTTACACCTTCCTGTTTCACCTGAACATTCCCAGAAAAATTCTCCTTTCTTTTCTCACCCCTATTTCCACTATTTCCTTCCACCTTCAAAGATCCTTCTGCCTTGCTTCTGTTTTTCTTCTCCTTGTTGTAGAGGCTCATGGCCTCACTCCCTTCCTCAACTATGATAGCCTTCTCCATGAGTGCTGCAAAAGTATTAATTTACAATACTGCCACCTTATTGTAGAGCCAGGGTTTTAAGCCTAGCTCAAACCTCCTTGCCTTCCTAGCCTCCGTATCAACTTGATGTGGAGCAAACCTAGACAACTCATTAAACTTTGCGGCATACTCCGCAACAGTCATGTTCTCCTGCTTTAACTCTAGAAATTTCACCTCCATCCTAGCTTGCATACTAGCTGAGAGATAGTTTTCGAAAAATAAAGTCTTAATGTAAGACCCCAACTTTTTGAATAAAGATGAATTTTCTATAATTATCATTTTTGAGTATTATGGAATGAATTTAATATAATGTTATAGTTGGGGGTAATATTTATAAATTTTACAAAGTATGCAAGTTGTCATATTATATTCGATTAGTCGGAAAATATTCTTTTTGTCGGGGAATATCCGTGCGGCGATTACAATCATTAGTGGACCCCACAATGTAATTATTGCTTGGATTGAGAAAATGACAAAAATATTTTTATGAAAATAACTATGGAAGTTTTATCGTTATCTTGTTGAACTACTCGGTAGTAAAAGTACAATAATACGTGTGGTTGCATAGTAGCAATACACTACAGATTGATTATTGATGCTTATGTGATAGTCACTCGCTTTTGTTTTATTAGTATTATTAACGTAATAAAATGTAAACATCTTTTATATAAAATAGAATACTTTTATAAAGTTATTCGTTTTATTTGATAATAATTAGATTATATTATATTTTATTATGCATAGTGTTGCATAGTAAAATTATAAATAGAATATATTATATTTTATTTAAAAGATTTTGCTTTAAATATGGACCGTCAGATTAAAGTAAATCAATCTGGACCGTTCATGAATTAGTTACTATGCAATCCATTCTTCTATAAATAGAAGCTCATTCCTTCATTATTTTCTTACGAATTCACTGAAACTCTAGAGAGATAAACTGTAAGAGAGAAAGAAGAAAAATATTCTGCTACTTAACTACTCTTATATTCAGTTTCTTTTACGGTAAGGGATATTATTCTTTTGTATTCATGAAGAGAATTTCTGTTATTCCATTTCTTATTATTCTGTTGGAATAACCTGTATACGCGGGCTACCCTATACTTGGTGACATTCTTCTATTATTCTGTCTTTATTATTCTGTTGGAATACCACAATACATGTGTGTTTTACATCGGACTGGGTTCCGCTCTTTATTATTCTCATTGGAATATCCTCGCCATGCGTGTGTTTTACACCGACTTCAGTTCCGCCTCTTTATTATTCTGTTGGAATATCACATGCGTGTGTTTTACACTTTGGACCTGGTTCCGCTTTTTATTATTCTCATTGCAATATCTTTATGCATGTGTTTTACACCTACTGGTTCCGCTCTTTATTATTACATTTGGAATATCCTATCTCATGTGTTTTTACACCGGATCCGGTTCCATCTTTATTATTCTGTTAGAACATCCTCGCTTGTGTGAATTTCACCGACTGGTTCCGTTATTATTATTCTCGCTGAATAACTTTGTCATGCAAAGTAATCGCATGCATGGTGATTTCTTTTGTTATTCCATTCTTTATTATACTCGGTTGGTTAAAGTTTTGACTTCTATACTCCATGAAATTAGTAGAATATCCTTGATATTTGCGCTTCATCCAAATATCTTTTCATGGAAATATTCTTCGAGCATTCTTGAATTTTACTCTACACAGAAGTATCATGTTGACAATTTGGACGTTATTGATTCCTGAATAAATTAATTCTTGAACTTGTTTTATTGAATTCTTATATCATTGTCATCATCCTCATGTTTATATTTTTTTTAAAGTCATCTATGGCCTGTAGTGCATAGATGGACTTGATATGATTATGACCAGGGATTATTCGGTGTAATCATAACCGTAATGTTACAAATGATGTGGTAAGAGTCCTCATTGGCCGTAGTGCATTGATGGACAGTTGTTGGCATGATCATGACCATTGATGAATACACAAATATCCTTGGCCCGTAGTGCATGAAATTTGTGGTCGTGACCCTAATGAATATCCTTGGCCGTAGTGCAGGGATGATGTGGATTATTTATTTAGCTGAGTCTCAGCGATAAAAGTGATGAAAAACCTTTTAAATCATAAAAGATAGTAGATTTTCTTCTCTACTTGACTCTTTTAATGGATTGCTTGTTCCGCTGCAGTTAAACTTGATGTCTATTGTATTTTATCAGTTTAACATTGTTGAAGACTAACGATAATTTATTCTGCATTATCTTAGTTATAATATTTCTTACTAGGCTAGTTGAGCTTACCCTTTCTTTCACTGTTCTCTTCAGGAAATGAGAACATAGCTGGGACGAGTCGGGGAATGGAGTGATGGTCTGGATGATAGTATTAGCTAGTAGTCCTCACTATTTTGTTAAATAGTGTAATAATAAATGTAATGAGGACTTATTCTGAGAGTGGATATTGTCTAGAAGACAATATTTGTATTTAAACTTACAGCATATGTTTTGTCGTATTTTACACGACTGTTGTATTATTAGTTTGTATTTAAATTTTGTACCATGTATTTGGCGACTCAAGATGGGTGATGTATACCTATTTTGGGGGCGTCACACTTAAACCTATCCCAAGTAACTACTCCTTCTCCTGCCCTAGTTTTATTTGCCTCCCACCAAAAGTTAGCCTCCATTTTTATCATATAAGTGGCAAAAGCGGTCTTTTGTCCCTCATCTACCCTAGCAATTACGAACGCCTTTTCTATCTCATTAACCCACGTCTGGGCTTCTATAGGGTCAGCTGATCCTCTAAATTCCGATGGTCCTACTGCTTTGAAGTCTTTTAATTTTGCTGTTTATTGTCTCGTGGTTTCTGTGTACCGGTATTCCTCTCGATATGCTTTGAGCTACCATGTTTACAAAGTTTTGCATCGGGTGTTTCTGTTGTCCCTCAGTGTTGATGACAGATTCTTCTTCCCTTTGGTTTCGAGTTTGACGTCTTGGCGGCATTATCTAGTTAAGTAAAACCATAAATTATACTTTATTAACTTACATTCTAAACCTTATTGCATAAGATTAATATATTAAACTTGTTTCATTTCTCAAACTTAGATTCATATTCATTCATCGAATATTTTACATAGCATAGCACTTACTGCTTTAAACACCAGCTATCCCTTTGTGACTACAAAAGTCGGGATTTACAACCTTGACCAACACAAAAGTTGAAACTATTTCATTACACAAACATACTTATCACCCATATTACCTTAAACATACCTACACAACAGAACCTATACTACCTATTTACTAAGCCTTTTCTCTCGGACAACTCTTCGCCTGATGATCCTCCATCCCACAATTAAAACATGCGCCTAACTTAAAGTCGGGACAATGATGAGAGGTATGTCCCTCATGTCTGCAATTGTAACATATCTTTCTCCCTTTCTTCTTATCAGGTTTTCCTAAATCATGGTCTTCTATCTTTCTTTTTCCCTTATCTCTCGGAGCTGCACACGATGTGTTGTTTGAGGCTCCTATCTGATCAATTTGGATTTTAAGCTTATCCTGCTCTTCCATTGTTTTTATTAACGCCTGACGTAGTTGACTATTCAACAGTTTTTCTATTTACCATAGCTTTTCCAGAGAAGAAACCTTGTTCCTCAGATCCTGCACCTCCGTTGATGCTTGATCAGCTTCAACTTTAGTGTCTGAATCACTATCTGTTAGTTCCACCATTTCTGGATCTGGTACTACATTTTCTATAATAACCACCTCCTCAGATTTGATTTCATTATGAGCCTCTATTTCAGCTATTGGCTTCGATATTACCTCGGGTGTATGGATCTGATCCTTCCTCAAGTTATAAGCCCACAACAAACCTTTTCCACCAGACATCTACACACATAAATTATCCTGATTAGTATATAGTATATACACACAATAAATAAGAGTTTTATATAAGTTATCTTTTATTTTGTTTGACGATGAATTTGTTCAATTCATCTCCTTTTAAACTCGATATGAGTTATCTGTATTGTCAACGTTTTCCCCCGTTCTAAGGTTATAGCCTAAGGTCGATCCCACCTAAGGTTTCTAACCCTAAAGCTCTGATACCAACCTGTGACACCCCCAAATTCAGGTACTTAAAACCCGAACTCGGTGCTTCACGATACCATTTCTATGAGCGGAATAATAATAATAATAATAATAATATAATTAACAAACTTAATTTACATAATTATCAAAGTCTATCTCCCCAGGTACGAGACCTTTAATTACATTCCTTATAATACATGATATTAATTATATATATATCATTGTCTTAATAATATAAAACTATTACAACAACTACCATGAATCTTATTTGGTTAGCTTTCCTTTTCCTTTGTTTCTGCATGAGCCTTCTAGTTCTTCAAACTTAACTGAAAACATTTAAATTAACCAAGGATGAGCATTTGAGTGCCCAGCAAGTAATAACAATTATAAATATTAGCTGAAAGGATTTAAATGTTTTCTTTATATAACCCCCTCTACAACAAATCAATAGTTCTGAAGTAATCTGTACCAAGGATAATAATAACATAACAACTCTCTTTCACATTTTTGAAACTACGTATTGACTATAAGTAGGGTTAAGATGACATGTCATGAACATTGTTTTCATTTTCAAAAGGGTTAAACAGAAATTCATCTGCAAACCGTCATAACTTACGGACACGGGGGTGATCAGCCCGTTGTGCCCTGCATTGATCAATACTACATTTCAAGAACTCTGTCCGCCTTGGGCGCATAAAAGTTTTCCCGTGTAAGGGATGTTCATACTTGTCGGTGTTTCAAACCAAAGGTTTTATCTTGTTCAACAATAATCTATACTTCAACATATATATATACAGGTAAATGACAAAGGTGTATCAACATGTGTTTAACTGCAATGATTATCCAAGTGGGGACACTTGTATAACCATTTTATAGAAATTAACGAACATAATATATATTTGAATTACCATATACTAACATGTTGATAAACAATGATCGGATATAGAGTTTATCGCAATAGAGTTAATAATATAGCATAACAATAATATAATTCTGAAACTTCTTACTCATGTCTATTGCATAAAGGAAATGAAAAGGTAGTATACTTGCACGATCACATTACTTCTACGAATGCAACTTAGTTTTATCTTTTATATCACGACTATCATTAATCGATCATTAGTTCGATTAGAACAATATATTTGTATACATAATATCGCATTTCGCATGATCACACATAACCTAATCACATTATCACACATATCCAATATCGTTGAATCACAAAAATCATTAATACGATCAAAATATCTAAGTACTGATCAATTTCTCAAACATACGATTGTCTTCGATGACCTTATCTGCTAATTATCAAGTCTAAGACTCTATTCTGTAGCTCAACATCTGTAACTATCAGCCATATTATTTTTAAATGACTTAAAATAATTTTTAAACACTTATTATAATTTATCATGAATTTTCAAATATCTAATCATTATTAAATGATTTAAACTTCAAATAATTCTATTATCATTAATATTTAATTACTATTAAACTATTAATGAAACCATTACCAAAATATTAAAGTTATTTATAATAAGTTAAAATACTCTTAATATATTAATATTACCTTAAATGATTTTTAAAATATTTAAAATTATTTTAAATAATTACCACTAATATTTAAGTATTAATGTACTATTTATCCAAATATTAAAAGTCATTAATTATAACTTAAAATATTTTTAATACATTTATATCCTTTTAAATGATTTTTAAATTAAATAAGCTATTTTAAACTATTTATTTAATATAATTATTAAATAAATTTAATATCATTAATATTAAATAAATATCATTAATATTAAATTATTAATGAAATTATCCTTTAAATATTAAAAGTTATATTTAATAACTTAAAATATCTTTAAACATTTTATTTTCATTTAAAAGATTTTTAAAATAATAAAATCATTTTTAAACTAAATTATTTAATATAATTATTAAATAACTTTAATATCATTAATAATAATTAATTAATGAAATTCACCACAAAATATTAAAAGTCATAGAAAATAACTTAAAATATTTTCTTATACTATAATATAATTTTAAATGATTTTTCAGTTATTAAAATCATTTTTAAATAATTTATTTAATATTATAATTAAATAAATTAAATACTTTTAATATTCCAAAAATATTAAATATTTATGAAATATATCCAAAATAATTAAAATATAATTTTCAGACATTAAAATAATTTTTAATAATTTATTTTGTATTTTTAATAATTTAAATCTAATTTTCTATAATTATATAATAAAAATATAATTTTTATTACTAAATTATCGCTAAAGGGTGCCTATAGCGACGTAACTGTCGCTATAGGTGTTCTTCATCAAACCCAGAATACGCATGTCACTGTACGAGTGACCAGGTTTGACCATTAATGATTCAGTGTGTGTTGTGTTTATGGACTTGTTTCTGGTCAGATCTGGTAGAGAAAATGTAAGACTACAAGATCCAGCAAGAAACATGTTCATATCATGCATCAAATGAAAGATCTAAGCCATCAAAGTGGCTGTCAGAGGCTGTTCTTCTTTTCTGGGTTGCCCAGAAATGAAGAACAGATCGTGGGGCTTACTTTGGACCTCCACTACATGCTGATCGTGTATTTTTTTTTTTGTGTTCTATAACCTTCAGGTTGTAGACAACATGTAGGACTACAGATTTATCACTTAACATAAACAAAACATCAACATAATCAACAGTTACAAGCTGGTCAACTCTTGTCAGAAACGTAGTTCATAGAGTTTTCTGGAATTTCCAGAAAGTGCATCTGTGATCAAATGGTCTAGTTTGACCAATCATTACGACCATAGTATGTGTTTTTTCAGAGATATAAAAACATGTATCTAGTGTCTAGATAACCAGTTACATATCTATTACAACAAAATCAACAAACAATAATAAACCTGACAGATCTCTGGCTTAAAATATCTTGTCAGACAGAGTTTTTAACTTTTTGGGCTGCCCAGAATTTACAAAGTCATTGTCGGTCAATGGTCTTTGACCGTGAATAACTTCTATTCTAAACATAAAATGACTCTAATTCTTTTTGCATATTAAAGATCACATTACAAGCTACACATAACAACTTAAAAACAACAAAAATCATAAACGACCAAAGATCTGTGGCCACTGACATTTGTTGTCAGACCACAGTTAACAAAATTTCTAGATCTTGAAAAATGCTAGATTTGAGCTTATAGATGTTATGTATCTAACATGTATCAACCCAGATCACTTACTAACACTATAAACAACATATTACAACACTTAAACACAACATCTAACAACAGATTTTGGACAGAAATTCAAACTAGGGTCTTATACCTTTTCTAAGCTTTGATTCTGATTTCTATGCTCCTGATTTGATGTTTGTGTTCGTGGGGCTTGATTATAGACTGATATAGTAAGGGAATTTCGAAGGTTTTTGAGAGAGAGGGTCAAGCATGAGTATTGTGAACAAATGAGCATAAATGTCACATTTTCTCTCTCTTAAATTATGTAATGAATTGATGCAATTAAGTTGGCTAATTGATTCTGATATAATGGAATGCTAGCTGTTAGGTTGGTAGGGTAGGGTGCCAAGATTGAATAAGATTTGCTAGTAATAATTCACTAATGGGACAAAAAGGGCATAATAATAATTTCATTTAAAATTTCAAGGGCATTCTTGTCCAAGGTGATTGAATCTAGGGTTTAATCACTAGATTGTAAATCTTATAATTTCCCAAATAATTTCTAGGGTTTGACAAATCAAAATTAGGGTATATAATAGAAAATTATGGTTTTTAATATTAGGGTTCCTTAATGTTATTAGGGTTCTCAAATTAACAATTAGGGTTTCTTAATTAACAATTAGGGTTTCCTAATTATCAGTATAATTTACTAAAACAGTAATTACGATTTCTAATTTCAACAAATTAGGGTTTTCAAATAATAATTAGGGTTTCTCCTAATTACAGAAATTATCTAATACACAGTAAAATTCATATAACACAATTACTACTCAGTCTTAACTCATCACTGAGTTTAACAATTAGGGTTTAACAACACGATATAAGGGTCATGACATAATTTACCACAATTGACCAACATTAATGATCTCAGATATAGGTATATATTTATAGCACTGAAAAATTAAAATATAACTAATATCACATTATTATACTCATTCCTAGATAAAAATCCAAATTTAGGGTTTGGATTCCATATCTGTCTTATCCTTCGTATACAACATCAATAATCAAGTTAAAATAATTAACTTAAATATTCTGAACAGATTCATATAATAAAATATTTATTGTCATAATTCTAATTATCATTTCAATTATTATTTAAATAATATCCAATCATGTTTTCATGGAAAATAGTTAATAAAACATTCCTGCTATAAAAATTAATTACAGTAAGAATATAATTTGTAATAATTAATAATTCTAAAATTATTTCTAATTTTTCAAGTGATAAAATTTATCGTTCACATTACTTGACACTTATTCTCACCATTTTAAAAAAAAATTATATGCAAAATTTCCTATTTATTTATATAGAAAATATCGGGTTATTACATGTTAACTTCGTTCGGGTTACTCGCTTTTTGTGAAGTCACGAAAAACGCTCTTCCTAAAACCACCGACTTTTTTTTATCCGTATCTGCCTTTGGTGCCACCGTCCCAGCTGGACTTGACTTTGTTGCATAACAAAATCGGGCTAGGTGACCTTCTTTTCCACAATTGTAGCATGCTTTGGACTGCATCACGCAGTTTGGACTGATATGTCCCTCCCCTCCGCATTTGAAGCATACAATTGGTGGTCGTTCTCCATCCTTGAAAACGGGTGTTAGTGCTACTGCCGACGCCTTCCCATCATTGTTAAATCTTCTCTTCTTGAACTTTCCACTTCTATTATCTTGGCCATGATTACCACCGAAGTGGTTACCATTCATGGCCTGATAATTTCCCCCACGATGGTTATCATTTTTCCGATGGCCGTTGCCACCGGTATGATTATTATCATGTTGTTGGTCGTTGCCTTATGGTTGTGCTGACTCATTATCGCGCTCCAATAATTGAGCCCTATTCACAACATCTAAATATAAAAAAAGTTTTTGAGAAATGAGGTATTGACTTATATCGGGTTTCAAATCTCTTAGAAATATTCGTGTCATTCGCTTCTCATTATCGACCAAATAGGATGCAAACCGGGATAACTTCGCAAATTTAGCCTCGTATTGCGACACGGTCATATTGTTTTGCTCCAACTTGATAAACTCCACCTCCTTCATGTGACGAATACTTTCGGAAAAGTACTTGTCGTTGAACAGCTCTTGGAACTTCTCCCAAGACATCTTGAGTGCGATAGGCTGGGTACGTTTTATAGATTACCACCACTAATATGCCTCTTCACGTAACATAAAGGTGGCGAAGGGAATCTTTTGCTCCTCGAAGCATCCCAAGACATCAAATATCTTGGTGATCTACTTTAACCACGTCTCCGCCTTAAGTGGTTCTGGCTTTCCCAAAAACTCCGGCGGTCCCAACTCCTTGAACTGCTTAGCAGTGACCATCCGAGAGTTGCCAGTGTTTCCACCTGAATTTTGAACAGGAGTCTCTCTCGCCTGATATTTCATGAATATCATAAAACCTCTGAACATCTCATCGTTCATCATCTGATCGGTGTTGTTATTTACCCGAGGATTATTGTCTTCATGTTGCACATTATCCTGGGTATTGATCGTTGGTGACTCAACGGTCTCATGTGCTTCATTGTTAATCTCAATATTTTCAGATGCCATTTTCAAACACCATCCACAAAAACAAGGGTTAATTGACATATCACATATTATCCTATACTCAATGAGACCAATTAAATACCAAATAAACTTAGGTAGGTCATATACTAGCGAAGGAATTCCCCGCTCTCCCCTCCTAGTTCTTGTCTCACATCTTAGCTAGGGATCATATCCCTAAGCTTTGATACTAACCTGTGGCGCCCCAAAACAGTATACATCACCCATCTTGAGTCGCCAAATACATGGTACAAAAATTCAAATACAACTTAATTATACAACAGTCGTGTAAAATACGACAAAACATAATCTAAGAGTTTTAATAAGAATATTGTCATCTAGACAATATCCACTCTCAATGGAGTCCTCATTACAATTATTATCACACTATTTCACAGAATAGTGAGGACTACTATGACACCATCTGGACCGTCACTCCGTTCCCCGACTAGTCCCGACTACGTTCTCATTTTCTGAAGAGAACAATGAAAGAAAGGGTGAGCTCAACTAGCCCAGTAAGAAATATTATGACTAAGATAATGCAGATTAAATTATCCTTAGCCTTCAACAGTATAACAACTGATAGAATACAATAGACAACAAGTTTTAGATCAACAACTGCAGTGGAATAAGCAAACCATTAGAAGAGTCAAGTAGAACATAAAATCTACTATCTTCTATGATTTAAAAAGATTTTCATCAACTTTATTGCTGAGACTCAGCTTAATAAATAAACCACATCATCCCTGCACCACGGCCAAGGATATCCATGTAATCATCAAAGGTCATGATTATACCGAATAATCTCTGGTCATAATCATACCAACAACTGTCCATCAATGAACTACAGGCCAATGAGGACTTTTACCGCATCATTCGTTACATTACGATCATGATTATACCGAATAATTACAGGTCATAATCATACTAAGTCCATCTATGCACATAAGCCAAAGATGACTTTAATCACAATATAAGCATAAGGATGATGACAATGACATAATAATTCAATAAAACAAGTTCAAGGATAAATTTTAAAGATTTATAATTTAATTTATCCAGAAATCAATAACGTTCAAATTGTCAACATTATACTGCTTTGTAGAGTAAAATTCAAGAATAATATTCATGCACCAAAAATAATTTGGACAGAAATAAAATATATTTTTCGGATAAATAGTACCCCGTGAATAGTACCCTGTGAATACTACTTTGGGAATAGTACCTCGTGAATAGTACCCCGATATGAAAAGTACCCCAAATACCCGAGTGAATAATATTTGGGTGAATAGTAATTTGGGTGAATAGTAACTCGTGAATAGTACTTCGACACGAAAAGTGCCCCGAATAATCGAGTGAATAATACTAGAGTGAATAGTAATCGGGTGAATAGTAACAAGTGAATAGTAACTCGTAAAAAAAATACCAAAAAAATGATATTCCATGACAAGTACAAAAGAAATGATATCTCGCACGAGTATAATAGAATATACGAAACTGCAAATGGATTTTCACCCGTCATGCGGTAATCCACGTAGACAGATCATTTCCACAATTTAATAAAGAATGAATCTGAAGGATCATTCACCATGCATCTGTAATCCACATAGACAAAGTTATTCCAATGAATAATAAAGAATAAAATAATGTAAGAATTCACCGTACGTGCGATAGACCATTAATCGATGCATTATTCCAACCGAATAATAAATAATGGAATCAGTCAAATGCGTAATACGCATGTAGACGTGATATTCCAATGTAATAATAAAGAATGGAACTGGTCATGCGTAATCCGCATTACGACATAATATTTTAATAGAATAATAAAGAATGGAATAACGTAAGAATTTCACCGTGTATGCGGTACTTGTATAAGTTATTCCAACATAATAATAAAGAATGGAATAATGTAGGATTTCACCATGTATGTGGTACTTGGCGTAGACAGTTATTCCAACATAATAATAAAGAATGGAATAATGAAGCTCTATTCATGAATACGAAAAGAAATAATACCCTTACCTCAAAAGAAGACCGGATCTTTGAATAATGAGGTAATGACTTCTCTTCTTCTTTCTCTCTATAATTTCTCTTTATAATAATTGCTCTATAGCATTAGTGAATTGGTGAGAAATGAAGGAAGAATGAGCTTCTATTTATAGGAAAATATAGCTTCGATAATTGCACGTTTTGGGGCTCAAAATATTACAGTGTAATACCTTCCTCTTTTCCTTCATTTTTAATTTAGTCCTGCAAGTATTATCAAACTTGCACCACCTCCCCTAATAGTAAATCATGTGAATCAATAGTTCTAGACATATGAAAATACGAATTACAGTATAGTACCTCCAACATTCGTATTTAAGACAATATTCGTATTTAAACTCTCAGCATATGTTTTGTCGTATTTACATGACAGTTGTATTAATTAAGTTGTATTTGAATTTTGTACCATTTATTTGACGACTCAGAATGGGTGATGTATACCTATTTTGGGGAGTCACAATTAAATAATGTGAATCAATAGTTCAATCATGTGAATCAATAGTTATAATCATGTGAAAATACGAATTACAGTATAGTACCTCCATCTATACCTCCATTTTTAACTTAGTCATGCAAGTATTATCAATCTTGCACCACCTCCCCTAATAGTACAAGAATGTGAATCAATAGTACACACATGTGAACAAATAGTTATAATCATGTGAATTAATAGCAATTAATTGCTCATTTATCTGATTATTTACCCGATGGGTAAATATAACCTCCAGACATCAATTATTATCAGAATAGATGTCGATTTTCACTAACACTAATAATCCCAACACAATAAAACTATCAATTTCATCTTTAATCAACACGAACTTATTCATCATTAATATTATAATTCACAATATTTAACAACCAGGTCGTTCCCAGGAAAGAGGGGGCTCTCCGATAAGGATATCTCCTTATTGGCGCGCAATTAGGTGACCAAACCTCTCCTTGATGTAACTTCTGACATTGTCAATATTGTAAATAATAATATGAATAACTTTTGCCGCCTCAATTCTTGATTTAATAATATAACATATTGTGCAGATGATACTGTGACAATAATTGAATCAATAATATGAGAGATATGATGCAACAATTACTGTAGCAATAATTGAGTATAACTAAGTGACTTCTTACGTAAGCATCAATAATCAATACCGCCATGCTCTTATACAACCACGCGTATTCATCGTACTTTTACTACCGAGTAGTTCAACAGCTTTTAATTCAGAACACTCTCGTCGTTATTTTTATAAAATGATAATTATGTCATTTTCTAACTACGACAATACTTTCGTTGTGGGGTCCACCAATGATTGTGTCGTCGTACAAATATTCACTGTTAAAACGAATATTCCCCGACCAATCAAATATTATATAACAACTTGCATACTTTGTAAAATTTATAAATACTACCCACAACTATAACACTATCTCAAATTCACACCATAATATTCAAAAAAATATTTTGAGAAAATTAAATCGTTATTCATAAAATTTGGGGTCTTACATATAGGGTCTCCATTCTTTGTATATTTCTTATCATCATCTCTATCATGTCATCATGATATCACATTCTAACACATTTTAAATCTGGACCATGAAATGGACTATCCTATTCATTTGAAATGGAGAGGATCCTAATTGTGACGCCCCCAAATCTGGGTCCCTCAAACCTCAGATTCGGTGCTCACGGTACAACATTCACATCTTATATAACTACCCATTCATTATGAATTACATCAATCATTAAATTGATTTAATAAAAACATAACAATATCCCAGGTTTTACTAACCTTAACCTAACTTACATACCCTTAAATACTCAAAAGGTTTACATAATGTAAGTATCATGCAATCTTATAAGTTCATAATGTAAGTAACACAATGCTCATGGATATTAATTTGCAAAACGTCCAAGTTCGCCTTTAGAAGTCATTCTAAGACAAGCTAAAGCAACTTAGTACATGCAAGGCAAATTTAAATCGCATTTCATACATAACTAAGCCATATACACATGCTAACAATGTCAGAACTTAAAGTACACAAGTTTCATCAATTTTGTTTTCAAAGTTTCAAGTTTTCTTTAGAAAATATACATTAAAGCAACTAAAACAACTTATGACATGCAAAGGAACATGAGACCACATGTCATACCCATTTTTATACATAAATGAGTCAAACTAACATGCTTAGAATACCATATTACAGCAAAAAAATCACTATCAAGTTCTGGTGCCCGGCGGCGCAACTGCGCCACTTTGGGACAGAACCAGGAATGGTTCTGCTTCGGCAGAACCCAGAAACAAAACACGAATTCCTTTTCTAAATGCAACTCAGACCAACCATATTGTATTCATAACGTACATACCAACTCAGATAACACAATGGCATCCAATTTCAATTCAATTAACAAGTAATTTCATGAATTTCTAAGAATTTATCTAACTTGAAATTTAAAACATACTTAATATTAATGCTACCTCTTGAAGTTGTGATGTTGATTTCTTTCTCCAAGTTTAGATTGCTCACTCAAATTGCAACTCACTCTCTATATGGAATTTATCAAGAAATTTACAAATTGAATTAAGAAGGAGAGAATCTCCATTTATAGAGGGTTTATTACCCATATAATGGCTTTCCCCAATGTTTTAGTTTAACAGGAAGAAGAAAAAGATGATGGATAATGAAGATTTGGTGGAAAGCTTTTCACTGCTACCATTTAGCCCACACCCCAGCCATCATTTGAAATCTTAGGGTTTGAGCAACAAGGAATAGGCTAGGCCAATGACTTATTATGGCTGAGAAAAATTGAGACACTGAATATGAGACAATCAATTAGTTTGGTCTGCACTTAATATATACCCACAAATATATATATATATATATATATATATATATATAACCAGCGGATCCAGTCCGGACTGGAGTAAAATGCGGACCAATTTTTTTTTTGCTTTTTTGCTTTTTTTTTAAACAACTAAAAAAACAAAAAAAAAACTATGGAACTGAAATTTTTTCATAATACAATATTTTGGGCGTGATTTGGATACCTATACCAAAAATATATATACGATGCGCATGCATGCATGCAGGGCATGTTTTGTTATATGTATCCAAATCACACCCAAAACATTGTATCATGTAAAATTCCAGCCCATAATTATTTATTTATTTTTTAGTTGTTTTAAAAAAGCTAAAAAATCCACATTTTAAGAAAATGCGAGTCCAGATAGAAACTAGGACTATATATATATATATATATATATATATATATATATATATATATATATATAATCCATGTATATTGGGTTAGTCCAAATAATATTTGAAATTGGGTTGGAATATAATTTAGATTTGAGTACTAACAACTCATTATTTTCCATAAAACTTATTATTTCAATTATATTCAAATATTATAATGATAATTAATATCAAATATTTATTTTCTAAAATTGAATTTCCTTTCATAATTTTAAAACACGCATTTTATTGACTCACCATGCATCATTATGTCACACAAGGCTTAGTAAATTACATACTTAAGCTTATTTACAAATTATAATATTATTCTTAACATTCCATACTATATTTTATGCATGAAGCGATATTATTGTATTATTTATTTATATGCTCAACACATCAGAAGAAACAAAAAGAATTTTCAAAGATTGGTCATTGGCACAGCTGCGCTTGTTTGTACTGCAGAAGTGGCGCATCTTCACCACTTTGGGACACTCGCACACCAGGCCCTGCTCTTGCAGAATCCAGACCATACAACATATGCAATTACACAAAATAATTACTTAAATGAAATAATAATAATTAGTTTATCCCATTATTAAAATCATTCCTTCATTAATTTAATTAAACAATTTCTTAATCCATCATCACATAAGGTTAAATTAATCTTTTCATTATTTTCTTCGCCTTACGTACTTATCACATATTTAACTCAATTTAAATCGAATCATCGCTTTCCAAGACACACATAATTATATGTATTCCAACATAATTATTCACACATTTTTTATTTTCAATATTAATATTATTTATAAAATATCGTGTGCCACTGTGCAACCACACGTATTACTGTACTTTTATCACCGGGTATTTCAACAGTTAACGGTAAAAGTTTGTCGTTGTTTTTTTATAAAAAGGTTATTTCTGTCGCTTTCTATTTCTGACAGTTATTCTGTTATGTGGTCCACCAATGATTGCGTCGTTGTACGGATATTTCCCAACAAAAAGAATATTTTATGACCACTTACTTACTTTGTAAAATTTGCACATTTTATCCATAACTAAAGCATTATATCAAATCAACACCTTACTATTCAAAATAATATTTTGAGAAATTAAATATTTATTCATAAAAAGTTGGGGTCTTACAGTTGTGTTGGGATGAGGTCGGAGAGCGACGACTTTTGAGACCGAAAAATAGTTCAACAAACGGAAGATGTGATGACAACAATAAGAGCCAGATTAGTAGCAGCTCAAGATCGACATAAGAAATACACAAATTTGCATCGTCAAAGCCGAGCTTTTGAAGTCGGTAGTTTTGTGTTTTTGAAATTGTCTCCCTGGAAAGGGAAGATAAGATTCGGTAAAAAGGAAAATTTGTCTGAGGTTCATAGCACCATTCGAAGTATTGAAGCGATTAGGCGAAGTGGCGTACAAGGTAGCTTTACCTCCTGAATTGGAACACATCCTCAACGTGTTTCACATTTTCGTGCTACGACCATACAAGCCTGATTATAAGCATGTGATTTCCTATGAGCCCATTCAAGTAAAAAAAATATGTCATATGAAGAAATTCTTGTCCAGTTAGTAGATTGGAAAGAGAAAACATTGAGAAATAGGTTATATCTTCTGTAAAAGTAATTTAGCGTAACCACAACGCTGAGGAGGCTACGTAGGGTTAGAGCATAAGATGAGGAGGGACTATCCCCATCTATTCATGTAACCTTGTACTGATCTCAAGGAAGGAATCCCTATAAGAGGGGAGGATGCAATACCTGTGAATTTTATAAATAATATTAATATTGAGAATAAAAAAATGTGAATAATTATGTTGGAATACATATATAATTATGTGTGTCTTGGAAAGTGATGATTATTTAAATTGAGTTAAATATGTAATAAGTATGTAATGTGAAGGAAATAATGAAAAGATTAATTTAAGCATATGTGATATGCTTAGTGTGGCATAATGATGGATTAAGAAACTGTTTAATTTAAATTAATAAATGATTGGTTTAATAATGGGATGGACTAATTATTATTATTTCATTTATGTAATTATTATGTGAAATTATATATGTTGTATGGTCTGGATTCTGCAGGAGCAGGGCTTGGTGTGGGATTGTCCCAGAGTGGCGCAGATGTGCCACTTCTGCAATAAAAATCAGCGCAACTGCGCCAGTGACCAATCTTTGTAAATTCTTTTTGTTACTACAGATGTGTTGAGCATATAAATAAATAATGCAATAATGTTGCTTCATGCATAAAATATAATATGGGATGTTAAGAATAATATTATAATATTTGAATAGTTGTTATATGAGACTGTATGGTAAAAATAAGCTTAAGTATGTAATTTACTAAGTTTGTATAAATAAGCCTTGTGTGACATAATGATGCATGGTGAGTCAATTAAATGTGTGTTTTAAAAGTATAAAAGGAAATTAAATTTTAGAAAATAAATATTTGATATTAATTATCATTATAATATTTGAGTATAATTGAAATAATAAGTTTTATGGAAAATAATGGGTTGTTAGTACCCAACTAAATTATAGTCCAACCCAATTTTAATTATTATTTAGACTAACCCAATGTACATGAATTATATGATTATATGCATATATTTAATGTATGAGGATACTTGCATATATGTGGGTGTACATATATATATATATATATATATATATATATATATATATATATATATATATATGGGTATATATGTGCCCATAACTTAGCATAATGTAGAAATAATAAGCCATTTAAGTTGCCTTGTAAGCAAACAGGGAATTAACCTTAGCATTATTAGTAAGTGCATACCAAACAAATTGATTGTCCCATATTCAGTGTCTCAATTTTGCTCAGCCGTTATAGGCCATTGGCTTAGCCTATTCCTTGTTGCTCAAACTCTAAGATTTCAAATGATGGCTGAGGTGTGGGCTAAATAGTAGCAATGAAAAACTTTTTATCAAATCTTCATTATCCATCATCTTCTTGTTGTTGTTGTTAAACTAAAACATAAGGCAAAGCCATTGTATGGGTAATAAACCCTCTATAAATGGAGACTTTCTCCTTCTCAATTCAATTTGCAAATTTCCTAATAAGTTCCATATAGAGAGTGAGTTGCAATTTGAGTGAGCAATCTGAACTTAGGGAAAGAAAGTAACATCACAGCTTCAAGAGGTAGCATTAATATTAAGTATATTTTGAATTTCAAGTTTGATTCTTAGAAATTCATGAAATTGCTTGTTAATTGAATTGGAATCGGATGTCATTGTGTTATCTAAGTTGGTATGTATGTTATGAACACAATATGGTTGGTCTGAGTTGCATTTAGAAAAGGAATTCGTGTTTTGTTTCTGGGAACTGCCGATGCAGAACCATTCCTGGTTCTGTCCCAAAGTGTCGCAGCTGCGCCGGACACCAGAACTTGATAGTAATTTTTTTTGCGGTAAGTTGGTATCCTAAGCATGTTAGTTTGACTTAGTTATGTATAAAAATGGGTATGACATGTGGTCTCAAGTTCCTTTGCATATCATGAGTTGCTTTAGTTGCTTTAATGTAAATTTTCTAAAGAAAACTCGAAACTTTGAAAACGAACTTAATGAAACTTGTGTACTTTAAGTTCTGACCTTGTTAGCATGTGTATATGACTTAGTTATGTATGAAATGGGATTCAAAGTTGACTTGCATGTACTAAGTTGATTTAGCTTGGCTTAGAATGACTTCTAAAGGTGAACTTGGAAGTCTTGCAATCTAATATCCATGAGCATTGTGTTACTTACATTCTGAACTTATAAGATTGCATGATAGTACTTTTCATGCCTCTAAACATGGTTAATATGTGTACTCATCTAGTTAGACACAATATAAGTTATTCAAGCATGATTTTAAATGAGCTTCAAGTAAAGAATTATATTAGCTATATATAAATGAGTTAAATACATGTGAGCATGCATATTGAAAGTGGTTTAACATCGTTATGTGGTTTAATGATTACATAATTAGTCTCTTGTTGCATGGACTCACTTAACTTTGATTGACTAGAAATTTCAAATCCATTTTCTTGATTTGAAAAAATCCCATCAAATCCACCAGTAGTACTCATAAGATCAAACTCTGATGATGATGAGTGATCAAACTGCAAATTACCCATTTTAATTTCTCCATTAAAATTGCTCAAATCTGGCTTATATTAAAGGTAGGAACCTTGAAGTGTAAGGATTAAGCTAAAAGTGAATATTGAAGTATTGGGAAGAGAATGTGAACGTAATGATATATTTTTTTAGTATTGTTTTAGTTGTTTTGATGATAATTGTACTTTTTCTTTCTCTGCATACACGTAAAAAAAATAGGCATCCGTAGTTTAATATTGTGGAACTTGAAAAGAGAACTTTAAAAAAATATTAAATTTGACATCTACAGTTTAATACTGCGGAGCCTGAAAAATTTTAAAAAAAATTGAATTTGGCATTCGTAGTTTAATAATGCGAAGCCCGAAAAACTTAAAAAAATGAATTTGGAGGGGTATTTTGGATAATTTTTCCGTCTGCAGAATTAAACTGCGGTACCCCCATATTAAACTGTGGACGGCAGATCAATTTTAGACGGGTGAGATTTGTTGTAAAGATAACCTTATCCTTACAATGTTGGCTATAAATAGAATACTTGAAGCTGTCCAGTACCGGCCCTGGGCTAAAGCCCAAGGTGCTCGGGCTTTAGGCCCAAAATTTTTTAGGGCCCCTTAAATATTTGGAACAATTACATATTCTAATACATTTTTAAAAATAATTACATCAATAGTGCACTCATATAATATTTACATAACTAATACACTTTCATATTTATTTACATATTTTAGTGTAATTAGGATTCCTTAATTTAGGGAATTATAATTCAATTAGAATTCCTTAATTTAGGGATTAGTTATAGCTTCTTCTCTCTCTCCTCAAGTTATTTAACAAAATCAACCGAACTCATGATCAGACTCCCGATCACCGATCCCAATTTTCGGCGACTCATCCCCAAACTCCTTCAAGATCGCCATCTTCTTCTCCCCGCCCAAATACTCCTCACAAACGTCTCCACCATAATCCTCGGATTCGCCGTCACCACAGAATCCAGTATCATTTTGAAAAATTAACAAGAACTGAAAATCAATGAAAGCTTCATTTCTGATCGACTTCAAATAAAAATTCAGAAGGTTGCAACAAAGCAGTTACCATGAGAAAACTTCATGTTTTCGCAATTTTGAAGCATATTTGAAAACTTTCCCACACCCAATTTCGAACGAAATACTCCTTCCGAGCATCAACAAGATCTTGAGGGAAGACTCCTCCTCGTGAAATTCCTTCACATGTCTCTTCATGTTACCTTGAAAAGTAAACTGCGATTGCAATTCACCAAGGACACTCAAAAAGTTTACCCCGATGCTCTCTGAAGGTGACGATTTAAGTGGTCCTTCGCTTACGTGAATCGGAGTGAATTCAAAGGTGGTGGTCAGGGATATGAATCTTGGATGATGGTAACCAAACCTTCATACCAAGGTAACTAAATGTCATATCAAAGTAACCAATCAACCTCCACACTTTAAATTTTTTTCTTAATACAATTGGTTACCAAACCTTCAGATCAAGGTAAGCAAACCTTCGTACCAAGGTAACAAAACCTTCATACCAAAGTAACTAATTCACATCCACACCTGCATTTTTTCATAGTGCAGTTGGTAGCCAAACCTTCAGACCAAGGTAACCAATTCAATTTTATTAAGTTACCAATTTCGTTTGAATGTGATACAGTTGGTTGCTAACCATTCATACAAAGGTAACCATTTTATTATTTATGAGTAACAAAATAGTTATAAAAAAAAATTCAGAACATTAAAAGTTACATCTATTTATTTTTAAACTTTTTGTAGGGCGAATTTTCTTCTTATTCTCATTGGCGTTTTGGACAACAGAGATTCGCGGCGGTGTAGCGGCGGAGTATGTGCGGTGTAGCGTCGGTGTAGCGGTGTAGCGATGGTGTAGCGGCGGTGCAGCGGCGGAGATTCGCGGTGGTGTAGCAGCGGAGTATGTGAGGGAGATGAAGATTTGAATTTGAATATTTAAATTTGAATTATAATTTTGAATTTGAATTTGTTTTTGTTGTTAGATCCAAATATTTGAATGTGAATTATTAATTATGGCAGTTATTTGTCCTTGATTTTAGGTTTCTTTATTAATGTGAATTGTACTATTTTTGTAATATGGGTCCTAATTACACCTTTTTAATAATTATTTAGTTGATGCACTTTTCTTGTAATTACTTTCTTTTTGTTGTATACTTATGTAAATGACCCTAAATATTTTCTTCCTTTTATTACTTAAATAGAATACTTAAATATTAAAGCAAATAATCAATCTGTAATATTCTACATATACTGATTATTGTAATATTCTACATATTTAAAGCATATAATTTGTACAAAATAATTTAATTATTATGTACCTGGGGGTTCATCATCAGATTCAGTTTTTTGGATTTTTTTAATTGTTTGGGAGTAGTGTTAGACTTAATAAAGGAGGCCCTATTTGGTAATTACTTTTTTGACTTAGTGATAATGTGATATCTAAATGATGTTTTGAAAATATTGAAATAGTCGGTTATTATATTTGATATTCTTTCAGATTGATCGCTTCTTTTGTTCGCGGAAAAGTTTTTCCTTTTTATCTGCCTTAATAAATTGATTCATGAAAGTGCCCATTTTTTTGTTATCCGCTTTATGTCCTTCAAAACTCAGAGCCGGCCTTGAAGCTGTCAATCTATATTTACTCTTTTATTATATTTTGAGTTTTTTTTTTCCTAATATAAAAAAACAAATTGCGGGAAATTTCTCTTTATTTTTTATTTAATTTTCCTTGTTAAGGAACAAAAAGACAGAAAGATTTAAAAAATAAAAAAATCCCTCAGCTGCACCCCATCCGTCATCGTCTCCTTCCCCTGTTCCAAAACACTAAAATTACATTATTCAATAAAGTGTCACCTTTCAACAATTTCTAATTGATCGGGCTCATAAAAATAAATAAATTTACAGGCTATTATTTATAATATGTGTTGTACGTGTGTCGTGTAGTATGTATTAGTGATAAGTCGAGCAGAATTTGAATTGCTAAGTGCATTTTTTATTTTTTATTTTAGAATTTTTTTCTAAACTTTAATAAATTCAATTAACCAACAACAGTAACGAGCTAGAGTTGTATCATATATATCTTTAATATATTTTGAGAAGCACTATTTTCACATTTATTTTTGATATTTTTATATGATTCTTTCTTACATAAAGGTGGGACTCACTGTTATGCTGATATGCGAACATACTATAAAAATATCAAAAATAGATATAAAAATATCAGTTCATTATATTTTTTACAAATGAATTATCAACGGTTGGTACATAGGTATAAATTTTGTTGGCCCTACCACGGAAAGTGACGTTTCCATTTTAATTTTCATCCATACGCTATATTGAGCGGAACCATTCACAAAAGTGAAAGGGAAATAATAATAATAATAATAATAAAAAGTCTATGCATGCTTTATTACAAAAAATAGAGTAAAGCTTTTTCATCATTCTACACCAAAACTCCTTGTAGTAGCAGCACTACACAATTTGAGGAGCCTAGCTATTAAACATCTCTTGGTCCCTAGTTTAAACTACTGTGGATATGAAGGTGGATATGTAGGAGGACCAGTAGCAGCATAGTCATATGCAGCATAATTACTCTGTCCTCCATATGACCCCTGTCCTAAATAAGCAGCTCCACCTGCTCCAGAGTCTGGAGGTGCATATGGGTATTGTGGAGGAAGTCCGATAGGGCTTTGGGCGTGAGCCCCGCCATACTTGGCTACGTACGAGGGAGTGCTGGGTCCTTCATACATAGTTGGGCTTGGATAGTTATATTGTGCAGAAAATCTGGCAGGCGGGACCTGATGTGACTGAGGAGGGTTCCTCTGGCGGAAGGCGGGGGAATTATTAGAGAACCTGCCAGCTTTAGGTGGCCGGAAGGATGGACCACCACCACCACCCCCACCCCTGGAGCTCCCTCCATGTGCCCTTTTGTTTGAAGGCTTGCTTGTGGATGTGGCACTCTTTTTCTTATCGGCCTTTGCCCTCTCTAGCTGCGTGACGCGCTTCTTAAGGCTGTCTATGGTAAATTGCGATTCAAGCTTGTGGTCTTCCACACATTTTATAATAGCTCTCGTGGCATTCAACTCTGAGTTGTTGGCTTCTTCCTGAAATATAATTGGGTGTAGATAAAAATATCAGGTACTTGTGAATAGCAATTAACTCAACTATAATAGTGCAACGGTAAAGCATTACAAACTCATCTTTCACAATGATATCATGTAACAATCAGGTCGTCTACAAAATCCAAATGGTGTCCAACCCACTCCCTTTCCCAAACCAGGAAAGGAAGATATACATGGTTATAACAAGAGAGAAAATATTTGTTCGAGTTAACTATCAAAAATCAAGTTATCATCAAAAACTTTAAAAAAGAAAAATGAGATGACTGGCTCAAGTATAAAATAAAATGAAATAAAGAGTAAGGATTAACGCACCACTGCAGCCATACTGTAGTTTCCACTCTTTGATACAGAATTTGCACTTTTTCTGCAATTCTTGAGACATGATTTTAGCAGAGACACTGGAGAAAACCGCTCAGTCAACCCCGACTCGGAAGAAAAATACACAGCTTCAATCTCCTTTCCACTTTTCATCAACTCATCAATTACATCTGACAAGAAAACCAGTAAGTTTAACAAAGATATGCAAGTAAAAGAAATCAATAAACCAGCTTGTAGAAACGTGGACGCATTACAATTGCAAGTCCTCAAAGAGTACGAACAAAACAAACACATTGGACATGCCAATTAAGAGATATGTTCCTTACATATCAATTGAATTGACAAATGCAGCTCCCGAGCTCAAAATCAAATAAAAAGTGACTCAGATTAAATTAACTTTTAATTACAAAGCATGGACACACCAGTACACCACTACTGGAACATCCTAAAATAGGAGTAGGACAGAACACGATAAGAACACACCAATTAAAATGTACATTTCTATTTATTTTTTGGCAATGAAATGTCTATATATGAATCTAAGTCTATAAAAAATGAGCTAGTCACTTCTCCCACCAAGCCAACTCGGAACACATGAAGAGTCAAACGCTTCATCCATTCTGATGAAGGGATAGGTAGACCATTGTAACTTGAACCAGAGAGTTTCTTAGTGAAGTGCATCATACTCCATAAAATTACGAGAGAATGAAAGATTCATCCTAAGGAGCGATTCTTCCTTCCAAAAGTATTGTAAAACTTTATTTATGCTACGTATCTAATGATACTTAAATCTAAAAAAGTAATAATACTGAAGAATTTGTAATTTAAAAACCTGGATAGTTAGTAATCAACCCTATCAAGTAGTCATGTAGATACTCAGCAAGTAATATATTATATATGCATGCACAGGCATATGTATTCATGTGTTTATATAGTGCTTATAATAAATAAATAAATAAATAAATATATATATATATATGAGTATTAAGGATGATTATGAGTATTACCACCTCCATCTGGAGGTTGAAGGGGATTGAGAGTAAGAAAATACATTCCTTCATAGTTAGTAGTCAACCCTATTTTCCAATTGTTCTCCCAATAAAATTCATCCTACTTCTTTCAGCATGTGATTTTCCTTGAACTCGATACGGAATGCATTTTCTTGGGCCATGGATATGTTCAATAAGAAACCATAGATAAACACACAACTCCTTGTATAAAATAAATTAACCAACATAATATCTGTATCATATTATAGTAAAATGAAATGTTTAAAATAAAATATAAAAAAAACGTAATCAACTAGTAGAGTTTTAATAATCAGGTGCACATATTAATCAAACTAATTTTTATCAGATAAACTATTTATAATTGTTCTAGTAGTCACAACAAGCAACCTTCTCTATACTTTTTCATAGTACTATGCTACAAGCAACAAGAATGTTCCCAAGTCCAAAAAAGCAGCTAACTAAATTACCAATGCAACTATCATAATAGAATCACTATTTCTGATTCTTAAAACAAACATAAATAGAAATCTACATTATTGCTATAAAAAATAACTTTAACCAACCCTTACCTCCCATTTTGTCTCCGACAAATCCCAACGCCACCGCAAGCTTTGCCATATCCCTCCTCCCAGCGAACTCCAAAACCAACCTCCTCAAAAATTCCTCCTCAAGCTTTTCCTTCAACCCAAGCCCAATTACCATTTGCAAAAACATACTGGCCTCTCCCGCTCCTACCCCTCCACTCCCTGCCCCACCACCCAATACTCCCTTCCACTTCTCCAACACCCCAACCGCCCTCTCTTTCAAATTCCTAGCCACTAATATTTCCGATGATCCACCCAGCACCGGCACCACCACCTGAATTAACAAACTACACGCCCACCTCCTATCCGCCATCCCAACCTTCCCCTCAATTTTCATCCCAACAAACTCCTCCACCGCCTCCAACACCAAACCCAACGGGTCCACTGCCTCATCCACCGCCGCAGCAATCTCCTCCCTCAGCGCCACTGATTCCTTCCTCTTAGCAAGCATAAACCTCATCAACCCAGAAGCATCCATCCTCCTAAAGTACATTTTCAACACCTCCGCCAAATCCTTCTTTCTCTCCCCTACATTATCATCAGAACTCTCCAAATCCAAAACGGCAAGCGCTTTTTGCTCCTCAATGCGAGTGGCAGCCGCAGACTCGCGTTCGGGGATGGCATTCTGGCGATTCTCGAGGGATTCAAGGGATTTTTTGGATTGGGAATTAAAGGACTCGATTTGGGAATCTAGGGCTTGGGTTTTTTGGGCGAGGGTTTGGTAAAGGGAAGTGAAATGGGTGGTTAGGGTTTTGTGAAGGTCAGTAATGGAGGTTAAGAGGGTTTTTCTTGTTTCGAGCTCGGTGAAGAAGGTTTGGATTCGGTCAGGGTTTACTACGAATTCAGCACTGGCCATGTCTGATTGATTCTTGTGAAAAATGAAAAAGCCCTAATTCTTTTTCTTTAGAGAACAACGAGCTGCTTAGGGACCGTTTGGATTGATTTAATTGCTGAAGGCATAAAACTCTAAAGAAGGGTGTGTTTGGTAATTTCTCAATTTGTAATGTTTGGGTAAAGCACTTCTAGGTAGATTTTTTTATTTTTTAGCTCACCCGTTTTAAATTATTAATAATGTAAAATTATTTTATAAATATTTTATAAATTATTGAAGTAGAGTATATCACATCAATAATTTATAAAATATTTATAAAATAATTTGTGTCTTTAATATTACTCTTAAATTATTAGTATCCGGAGGACACACTTACGTGTGTTAATTATTTTTAATTATTAATATTAAAAGTTATAAGATTAAAAAAAGTAAATAGTAGCATGATTTTTAGACCGGATCAAACCGGCAATCAAATCAGAAAAAATCGAAACTAGTCAGCTTTTCGGTTCGGTTTGAACCAATAACCCATTTTTATTCAAAAACCGTTCAAACCCGATCAACCTTTTGTTGAACAGCCTGACTCAGTAACTGGTTCACGGATTTGACCGGTTCATAAAATAATAGATGAAGTCGAAAAAAATGAAACCATCGTCGCAATCGTCTAAATCTGAAAGGAAAAGTGGAAGGACTGTAGACTCAAAATTGCCATCATTTATCACCAATCACCCCCTAAATCAAAATCAAACACCCAAAAAAACAACGAAGACGAGGCAAAACCATATATCATAGCAGAAGAAAACCAACACTTCGGGGAAGGGAATAGAGAAAAAACAGAAGAAATAATTAATGAACCAAATAACGAAGACGACGCGGCAGTGGTCGTGAAAATTGAAAAAACTAAGCCTATTCACTAACCCCAAATCACAAAGTATATCTGATAATTTAATAAAGAAATTATTGAGTTCACCTAGAGAGAGAAAGACTGAGCGATTGAATATGATAGACATTAGCTAGCTAGAGAAGGTCTAGAAGGATGAGCAACTTTTCTAGATTTTTGATTTATTCACTTGTTTGCCCATCTTTAGAAGTAATGTGTCTTGAATTCTTTTACGGCGACAGGGGGTTATTAGGATAGTGACCAGATTTTTTTAATTTTTTTTTATTTTTGATTATGAAAGGTTTAAATATGATTTATTACTCTAAATTATAGATCGTATTTCACTTCAGTGATTCACCTTTTAATTTTGTCAATTAGATGATTAAACTATTAATTTTTTCCACTTCGATCCAATTTAAGTTGCCACGTCATAAATTGATGACGTGGCGCGTTGATTAAGCAAACTAATGCCTATGTGTAATTAAAAAATATTATTTTAATTATATTTTCTAAACATCAAGGGTAAATATGTTAAATCATCAATAAATATAAGCAAACTAAAATCAAGCTTAAATCCTAAATCAGTAAACATTAAAACTAAATGATGAACTCTTTTTTACGGCAAAAATGATAAACATGATAGAGAGAGACAAACATATATCAGTACGACCCCAACTTCTTCTTCTTCTATTTCCTCGTGAGGATTTGAAAGAGTTTGATTTCTCAGCCAGCTAGTATTCTACGACCCGACCCATGAGTTCCGCCGACGAGTTGTTTATGAACGGGAAGATCCGTGTAAAAAGTCGGCTCCGCTTGCTCGATGTGGAAGAGAGTAGAAGTGAAGAGGAAGAGTATTCTGATGATAATGGTGGGAAAATCATTAGGGGAAGAAGAGAGATGAAATCGCGCAATAGATCGTTGCGCAGGATCAGATCTATGTTGCTTGCTATGGACCACATCTCAAACCTTTCCAAAAACGAGGATAAAATTGATGACACGATGGCGCTGCGGAAGAGGATGCTCCGTAGTTTGGTTCATCCTCGCAATGTCTTCTATTAGGATGGATGACGCCCCCAAAAAGGTATACATCACCCATCTTGAGTCGCCAAATACATGGCATGTAATACAAATACAATCTTAAATATACAACAAGAGTCGTGAGTTTTAATACAAATATTGTCTTCTGTGCATAATATCCACTCTCGTAATAAGTCCTCATTACAATTATTATCACACTATTTCATGTATATAGTGAGGACTACTAATGCTATCATCCTGACCATCACTCCGCTCCCCGACTAGTCCCTCGCTACGCTCTCATTTCCTCAAGAGAACAATGAAAGAAAGGGTGAGCTCAACTAGCCCAAAGAAGAAATATTATGGCAAAGATAATCCGCAGATAAATTATCATTAGCCTTCAAAAATGTTAAACCGATAAAATACAATAGATAACAAGTTTAATTGCAATGAATAAGCAATCCATTAAAAGAGTCAAGTAGAGAATAAAATCTACTATCTTTTATGAATTAAAAGTTTTTCATCACTTTTATCACCGAGACTCACTTTTAATAAATAATCCACATCATCCCCAAGACTACTACCAAAGATATTCATTAAGTATCACGACCACAAATTATCCATGCACTACGCCAAGGATATTCTTGTATTCATCAATGGTCATGATCATGCCAACAATCGTCCATCAATGCACTACGGGCCAACGAGGACTTTTATCACATCATTTGTAACATTACTACCATGATTATACCGAATAATCCTCGGTCATAATCATACCAAGTCCATCTATGCACTACACCATGTATGACTTTAAAAAATATAAACATGAGGATGATGATAATGATATAAGAATTCAATAAAACAAGTTCACGAATTAATTTATCCAGAACTAATAACGTCCAAATTGTCAACATGATACTTCTTTGTAGAGTAAAATTCAAGAATGCTCGTAAGAATATTTTCATGAAAAGATACTTAGATGAAGCCAAAAATATCAAGGATATTCCACTAATTTCATGGAGTATATAAGTCAAAACTTTAACCAACCGAGTATAATAAAGAATGGAATAACAAAAGAAATCACCACGTGCATGTGATAGATAAGACAGCAAAGTTATTCCAATGTAATAATAAATACGAGACCAGTCCCACGTAAAAGCGTGCATGTGATATATATATTCAAATGTAATAATAAAGAGCGGAACCGTGTCCCAAGTAAAAACGCATGCATGTGATATTCCAATGTAATAATAAAGACGGAACCAGTCCGACGTAAAATGCATGCATGAGGATATTCCAATGTAATAATAAAGACGCGAAACCGTGTCCAAATGTAAAATGCATGCAGCATGATATTCCAACAAAATAATAAAGAATGGAATAATGTAAGGATTTCACCAAGTATAAGGGAGTCCACAGATACAAAGTTATTCCAATGTAATAATAAAGAATGGAATAATGTAAGAATTTCACCAAGTATAGGTAGTGGCATGATACAAAAGTTATTCCAATGTAATAATAAAGAATGGAATAATGTAAGTTCTCTTCATGATTACAAAAGAAATAATACCCCTTTACCGTAAAAGACAATTGGATATCGAAGTAGTGAAGTAGCGTAATACTCTTCTTTTTCTCTATAATTTCTCTCTCTAGTTTCAAAGAATTCGTAAGTAATAATGAAGGAATGAGATTCTATTTATAGGAGAATGGATCAATAGTAACTAATTTATGAACGGTCCGATTGATTTACTTTTAAACTGACCATATCCATATTAAAACTTAAAGCAACCATTCATACCGATTCACTATTAAAACTTTAAACCAGCGATCCATATTGATTTACTATTATAATTTCAACCAACGGTCTGAAAATTAGCACATCTCCTCATGGAATAATATTGTACCCAAAAATAATTTGGACCGAAAAGAAAAATATATTGTTCGAGTGAATAGTAACTCATAAATAGTAACTCGTGAATAGTAACTCATGAATAGTAACTCATGAATAGTAACTCCGACACGATAAGTGTCCCGAATACCCGATTGAATAATATAACCTCCAGACATTAATTATAATCGGAAAAGATGTCGATTTCTACTAACACCAATAATCCCAACACAATAAAACTATCAAATTCATCTTTAATCAACACGAACTTATTCATCATTAATATTATAACTTATAATATTTAACAACCGTGTTATTCCTGGAAAGAGGGGCTTTCAATAAGGATTTTTCCCTATCATGCCGCGAATTAGTGACCAAACCTCTCCTCGATGTAACTTCTAGACATTGTAAATATTGTAATTTAATAATATGAATAACTTTGTCGCCTCAATTATTGATTTAATAATATAACATATAATGCGTATGATACTTGTGACAATAATCGAATCAATAATATAGAGATATGATGCAAAGAATTACTATAGAAATAATTCAAGTAAAACTAAGTGACTTCTCACGTAAGCATCAATAATCAATACCGTATGCTACTACGCAACCACGCCAGACATTTTACTTTTTTACTACCGGTAGTTCAACATTTTTAACAAGAACACCTCCGTTATTTATAAAATATTTTTGTCGCTTTTCTCAATCCGATAATAATTCCGCTATGGGTACACCAATGATTGTGTTGCTATTGCATTTAATATTCCCTCGCTAAAACGAATATTCCCCAATCAATATTATATATAACAACTTGATACTTTGCAAAATTTATAAATATTACCCACAACTATAACATTATATCAAATTCATTCCATAATACTCAAAATAATATTCATAGAAAAATCATCTTTATTCATAAAAGTTGGGGGTCTTACAACCTCCCTTCTTATGAAATTTCTCCCTCGAAATTAGGGTACGCATTACACAGGTATGTCAAAGAGGTAAGGATACCTTGATTTCATTTCAGATTCTAACTCCCAGGTCATTTCCTCAACATCGTGGTTCCTCCATAAAACTTTGACTTGAGGTATAATCTTGGAGCGTAGAATATGTTCCTTCTTATCCAAGATTTGAACAAGAACCTCTTCATAAGTTAAATCTTCTGCTATTTCGTCCGGTTCTAACTCAATAATGTGGTTCGGGTCTTTCACATATTTACGTAACATAGATATGTGAAAAACATTATGAACACGAGACATACTTGGCGGTAAAGCGAGTCTATAGTCCACAGTTCCTACTCGTTCGAGGATTAAAAATGGGCCAATGAATCGAGGATTGAGCTTTCCTCTCTTTCCAAATCTCGTAACTCCTTTTCATGGAGCAACACGTAACATCACATGATCTCCAATATCGAATTCCACGTCCTTTCGATGAAGATCAGCATAACTCTTTTGTCGATCTTGTGAGGTTTTTATACGTTGTCGGATCGTTTGAATCTTTTCTGTAGTCATACGTACCAAATCCGGTCCCAACAATGTTGCTTCACCCACCTCATCCCAGCATACTGGAGTTCGACACTTTCTTCCATACAACGCCTCAAATGGAACCATGCCAATACTTGCTTGATAACTATTGTTGTAGGAAAACTCCACCAATGGTAAGAACTTGTCCCAACTTCCCTTGAAGTCAAGGACACAGAGTCTTAATAAATCTTCCAGAGTTTGAATAGTCCTCTCTGATTGTCCGTCCGTCTGAGGATGATATGCCAAACTAAATCGTAAATCTGTGCCCATAGCTTTTTGCAAACTAACCCAAAATCGTGAAGTGAATCTTGGGTCTCGATCAGAAACTATGGATACTGGCATACCATGCAGTCTTACAATCTCGTTTATGTACATACGAGCAAGACATTCAAGCGTATAAGTTTCTCGTATTGGTAAGAAATGAGCAGACTTGGTCAATCTATCAACAATGACCCAAATTGCATCTATGCCTTGAGAAACCTTGGGAAGACCAATGAATTTAAATCCATGGTAATGTGCTCCCACTTCCATTCTAGAATTTCAAGTGGTTGCAATGGACTTTTTGGTACTTGATGCTCCGCCTTAACTCGTTGATAAGTTAGACACCTTAAGATAAACAGCGCTATCTTTCTCTTCATATTGCTTCCACCAAAATGTATGACGAAGATCACGATACATTTTGGTACTCCCGATGGATTGCAAACGGTGTGTTGTGCGCCCCATCATGATTCTATACTTTAAATCGTAGTCGTTATGAACACAAAGTCCGGAGTTGACTCAAGTATTCCTTCTTCATCGATTCTTGCTTCCCAAGATAGCACCTTCTTGCACTTTCTTCCTCATACGCATCGCCTCCAGTCCCAGTAGCTTGAGCGCCTTTAACTTTATCAATTAAAGTCGGTTCTACTACTCAGATATTCGCCATCATCATATGGGTCCCTCGAGTCTTTAACTCTATCTCCATCCTTTGCAAGTCACACAAAATGGGCCTTTCGCGTTGCCAATATCGCACTCGTACCAAGATATATGATCTTCTACTCAATGCGCCGCCTACCACGTTCGCTTTTTCGTGATGGTATTGATGGTATGATCATAATCTTTCAATGATTCAAGCCAACGTCGTTGTCGCATGTTGAGTTCCTTTTGAGTAAAGAAATATTTGAGGCTTTTATGATCCAGAAAGATCTCCACTTTCTCCCCATACAAGTAATGCCTCCAAATCTTTAGTGCAAAACGATCGCCGCTAACTCTAGATCATGAGTAGGATAATTCCTCTCATATTCTTTGAGTTGTCGTGAGGCATAAAGCTATGACTTTCCCTATATTGCATGAGAACACATCATAACCCTTTGCCCGAAGCATCATCTGTAGATGACAAATCCTTCGAGCCAGATGGTATTGTCGTAATGTGTTACGAAATGAGTCTCCTCTTGAAGTTCTTGAAAACTCTTCTCACATTCCTCGTTCCAACCGAATTTTGTATATTTTCGAGTCACCGAGTTAGTGGAGTAGCGATTCGAGAAAACCCTTCTACTTAATCTTCGATAATAACCAAATAAGCCGAGAAAGCTACGATTTTCATTAATCATTGATTTAGGTTGCTCCCACTTGATTAGCTTCAATCTTTGTTGGGTCAATGATATTTCATGAATTAATACTACGTGCCCAAGGAATGCTACTTCCTCGCCGTAACTCACATTTCTTCAACTTGGCATAAAGCTTATATTCACGGCTTTTGGAGTATCGACCTTCAAGTGTTACTCATGATCTTCACGGCTTTTGGAATAAATTAGGATGTCATCAATAAAGACGACCACAAAGTGATCCAAATATTCCTTGAATACTCTGTTCATCATATCCATGAAGGCAGCATGAGCATTAGTCAATCCAAAAGACATGACTAGGAATTCATATTGCTCGTACCGAGTTCTAAAAGCCGTCTTTGGAATGTCATCGATTCTAATCTTCAATCGGTGATATCCGTAACGAAGATCAATCTTTGAAAAGAATTTGGCGCCTTGCAACTGGTCAAACAGGTCATCAATACGTGGCAATGGGTACCTATTTTTGATGGTAACATGGTTCAACTCCCGATAATCAATACAAAGTTGCATACTCCCATCTTTCTTTTTCACGAATAGAACAGGAGCACCCCAAGGAGAAGTACTAGGACGAATGAAACCAATGTCTAACAATTCCTGCAGTTGGGTCTTTAACTCTTGAAGTTCAATAGGAGCCATTCGATATGGGGCTTTGGAAATGGGTTTTGTACCGGGTTCAAGATCGATACAAAATTCAATTTCACACTCTGGGGGTAGGCCAGGAAGTTCTTCAGGGAATACGTTAGGAAATTCATTAACAATAGAAATATCATTCAAAACTGACATATTTTTGTTTAGATCCGTAACATGAGCTAAGAAAGCTTGACATCCGTTTTTCAATAAATGAATAGCTTTATGGCTTGAGATGACAGTGATTGATTTTAATGGTTTGGTTGCTTGAATTCGCATAATAGGTTGGTTAGGAATATGAAAGCTAACAACCTTATGAAAATAATCAATTTTTGCATGATGAGTAGTTAACCAATCAATCCCTAGAATCACATCAAATGCAAGTATTTTCAAAAAAATAACATCGACAGATAACGTACGGGTGCCGATTTGAACTAAACAAGACTTATAAACAGTGGATGTAATGAAAGTTTCTCCCAACGGAGTTTCAACAGATAAGTCAAAGTCTAATTTCTCCGGAGTCAAATTTAAACATTGAGCGCAAGTAGGAGAAATAAAAGAATGGGTAGAACCCAGATCAAATAAGGTATATACTTCATTAGAGTTTATGATAAGCTTACCCGTGATGACCTCGTTCGTTCCTTGCTTTCTTCGGGAGGTCACGACAAACGCCTCCTCAGACTACCGATTTTGCTTTTCCGACTGACGCCTTTGGTGCCTCCATCCTTGCTGAACTTGTCTTCGGTGAACGACAAAATCGAGCTAGGTGACCTTCTCTTCCAAAATTATAACATGCTTTGGACGGCATCGCGTAGTTTGAACTGATATGTCCCTCCCCCCCGCATTTGAAACATATGATAGGTGGTCGTTCTCCTTCCTGAACAACGGGTGCTGGTGCTGACGTCTTTCCATAATTATTGAATCTTCTTTTCTTGAAATGTCCATTCTTATTGTTTTGGCCCTGATTACCATCGAAGTGGTTGCCATTTCTGGCCTGTTGATTCCCTCCACGCTTGTTGTCACCGCTTCGATGACTGCTCTCACTAGTATTATCATTTTGCCGGCTGCTATCTTTTAGTTGGGTTGACTCATTATCACGCTCCAATAACTAAGCCCTATTAACAACATCTGAATACAAACACAGTTTATGAGAGATAAGATATTGACGTATCTCAGGTTTTAAACCTCTTAAAAACATTCACGCCATTCTCTCCTCATTATAAACCAAATGGGACGCAAAACCGACAACTCTCGGCAAACTTGGCTTCAGATCGCGACACCTGGCCATGCTGTTTTGTTCCAACTGATGAACTCTACCTCTTTCATGTGACGAATACTTTCGAAAAGTACTTGTCGTTGAATAATTCTTGGAACTTCTCCCAAGTCATCTTCGATCTGGCAGTCAGTTAAAATACGCTTTACGATTCCCACCAAGAATCGCCTCTCGCACGCAACATGAAGGTGGCAAAGGAACCTTTTCTCCCTGAGCATCCCAAGACATCAAATATCTTATTGAAATCGCTTTATCCACGCCTCCGCCTTTAGTGGTTATGGCTATCCAAAAACTCCGGTGGTCCCAGCTCCTCGAATCTGCTTCATGGTGACCGTCCGAGAGTTGCTAGTGTTTCCACCTGTATTTTGGACAGGAGCCGCTCTCGCCTGATGTTGCATGAATTGCATGAAGCCTCGGAACATTCCATCGTTCATCATTTGGTCAGTGTTATTGTTTGCATGAGGATTGTCGCCTTCCTGATGCACATTGTCCTGATTATTGATCTGTGGAGACTCAACGGTCTCCTGTGCTCCATTGATGTTCTCAACATTCTCGGATGCCATTTTCAAATACTGCCACAAAACAAGGGTTAATTAACATATCACATATTATCCCTATACTCTGACCAACCAATTAAATAACAAATAAACTTAGGTAGGTCATACTAGCGAAGGAATTCTCCGTCTCTCCCCTCCTAGTTCTTATCTCACATTTCAGCCAGGGACCATATCCCTAAGCTTTGATACCAACTGTGACGCCCCCAAAATAGGTATACATCACCCATCTTGAGTAGCCAAATATATGGTACAGAATACAAATACAATCTTAAATATACAACAAGAGTTGTGAGTTTTAATACAAATATTGTCTTCTAGACAATATCCACTCTCAGAATAAGTCCTCATTACAATTATTATCACACTATTTCATAGAATAGTGAGGACTACTAATGCTATCATCTGGACCATCACTCCGTTCCCCAACTAGTCCCTCGCTACGCTCTCATTTCACGAAGAGAACAAAGGAAAGAAAGGGTGAGCTCAACTAGCCCAAAGAAAAAATATTATGACTAAGATAATGCAGGATAAATTATCATTAGTCTTCAACAATGTTAAACTGATAAAATACAATAGACAACAAGTTTAACTGCAGCGGAATAAGCAATCCATTAAAAGAGTCAAGCAGAGAATAAAACCTGCTATCTTTTATGATTTAAAAAGTTTTTCATCACTTTTATCGCTGAGACTCAGCTTAATAAATAATCCACATCATCCCTGCACTACGGCCAAAGATATTCATTAGTATCACGACCACAAATTATCCATGCACTACGGGTCAAGGATATTCGTGTATTCATCAATGGTCATGATCATGCAGAAAACTGTCCATCAATGCACTACGGGCCAATGAGGACTTTTATCACATCACTTGTAACATTACGGTCATGATTATACCGAATAATCCCTGATCATAATCATACCAAGTCCATCTATGCACTACAAAAGCCACGATGACTTTAAAAAATATAAACATGAGGATGATGACAATGATATAAGAATTCAATAAAATAAGTTCACGAATTAATTTATCCAGAAACTAATAACGTCCCAAATTGTCAACATGATACTTCTTTGTAGAGTAAAATTCAAGAATGCTCGTAAGAATATTTTCATGAAAAGATATTTGGATGAAGCCTTAAAATATCAAGGATATTCCACTAATTTCATGGAGTATATAAGTCAAAACTTTAACCAACCGAGTATAATAAAGAATGGAATAACAAAAGAAATCACCGTGCATGTGATAGATAGCATAGGCGTAAAGTTATTCCAATGTAATAATAAATACTGGAACTAGGTCCAACAGTAAAACGTATGCACGTGATATTCAACGAATGAATAATAAAGATGGAACCCGGTCCCACGTAAAAACGCATGTATGTGGATATTCCAACATATTAATAAAGATTTTAACCAGTCCCAAGGAAAACGCATGATGTGATATTCCAATAGAATAATAAAGATTTAACTAGTCCCACAGAAAACGCATGCATATGATATTCCAAATGAATAATAAAGAATGAAATAATGATGGATTTCACCAAGTATAGGGGAGTCCACAGATCACAGTTTATTCCAATGTAATAATATAGAATGGAATAATGTAAGAATTTCACCAAGTATAGGGAAGCTCACAGTATATAGGTTATTCCAATGTAATAATAAATAATGGAATAACGTAAGAATTTCACCAAGTATAGGGTAACTTGGCGATACAAAGTTATTCCAACAAAATAATAAAAATGGAATAATGAAGTTCTCTTAATGATTACAAAAGAAATAATACCCCTTACCGTAAAAGACATTGGATATCGAAGTAGTGAAGTAGCAGAATACTCTTCTTCTTTTTCTCTATAATTTCTCTCTCTAGAGTTTCAGTGAATTCGTAAGAAATAATGAAAGAATGAGCTTCTATTTATAGGAGAATGGACTGAATAGTAACTAATTCATGAACGATCCAGATTGATTTACTTTTAAACGGACGGTCCATATTAAAACTTAAAGCAACGGTCCATACTAATTCACTATTAAAACTTTAAACCAGCGATCCATATTGATTTACTATTAAAACTTTAAACCAGCGATCCATATTGATTTACTATTATAATTTCAACCAACGGTCTGAAAAATTAGCACATCTCCTCATGGAATAATATTGTACCCAAAAATAATTTGGACCGAAAAGAAATATATTGTTCGGGTGAATAGTAACTCATGAATAGTAACTCGTGATTAGTAACTCGTGAATAGTAACTCCGACAAGAAAAGTGTCCCAAATACCCGATTGAACAATATAACCTCCAGACATTAATTATCATCGGAAAAGATGTCGATTTCTACTAACACCAATAATTCCAACACAATGAAACTATCAAATTCATCTTTAATCAACACGAACTTATTCATCATTAATATTATAACTCACAATATTTAACAACCAGCATTGTTCCCAAAAAGAGGGGCTTTCCAATAAGGATTTCTCCCTATCATGCGCATGATTAGGTGACCAAACCTCTCCTCGTGTAACTTCTGACATATCAGAAATATTGCAATTTAATAATATGAATAACTTTGTTGTCTCAATTATTGATTTAATAATATAACATATAATGCGGATGATATCGTGACAATAATCGAATCAATAATATGAGATATGATGCGTTAATTAATGTAGCAATAATTGAGTAAAACCGAGTGACTTCTCACGTAAGCATCAATAATCAATACCGTGTGCTACTACGCAACTACGCCAGACATCGCATTTCTTTTACTACCGTGTAGTTCAACAGCTTTAACAAGAACACCTCCGCCGTTATTTATAAAATATTTTTATCGTTTTCTCAATCCGACAATAATTCTATTGCGGGGTCCACCAATGATTGTGTCGTTGTACGAATATTCCCTACTAAAACGAATATTATATAACAACTTGCATATTTTGCAAAATTTATAAATATTATCCACAGCTATAATATTATATCAAATTCATTCCATAATGCTCAAAAATAATATTCATAGAAAAATTATCTTTATTCATAAAAGTTGGGGTTTTACAGTGGAACTCGAAGAGGTGGGTCTCATTGAAGGGGTTTCTTTACAGAAGAGGACCGAACAATGGGCTCCGCAAGTACTTCTCCGTCAAGTTCACTTTGCCGGATTTCCTCGAATCCGACCGGATTCCCAGGACTTGGTTAGCGACAAATATTTTACCGGCGGACGGTACTGATTCTTGGTCTAAAACTCTACAATTTATGCTTTCTTCATGGGTGGATTCAGATGGGATTTTGTTTAATACAGTTGAAGAAATTGATAAGACTGGTTTAGATTATTTTCCAAGAAAATTAAGTTTACCCGTTTGGCTAATTGGTTCAATACATTTATCAGTAGATACCCGAGCTAGATCTGGTAAAAAAATATGGGATGAACTGGAGTTGGGCTTTACAGTTGGTAGTTAGGGTTTTTTGAAAGTGTTTTGTTCAAGAAAGCTAAGAAATATGATCTGCCAAAATGAGATTTATTCAGGATATATAGAGAGAGTGTAAACTTATTCAGGATTATTTTTATTTGTTTGGAACGAATTTTTGGTGATAGATCTGGGTTTGGGATTTTTGGTGATAGATCTGGGATTTTGTTTGGAACAGATGTTTGGTGATAGATCTGGGTTTAGAAGAAACATAAATGAATTTAGGGTGACCTTTTAAATGAGATTTGACCTTTTTACCCTTAGACAATTAATTAACGTAAAAATTTATTTGAAATAATAATTTTTAATTACATGTAGACAGTTATCAGCCTAGTCAGCAGGCCACGTCAACAATTTCTGATGTAGCAGACCCAATTGAATGCAAGTGGAAAAAATTAATAGTTCAATCATCTAATTGACAAAATTGAAAGGTGGATCACCGAAATGGAATATGACCTATAGTTTAGGGTACTAATTCATATTTAAGCCATTACCAAATAATCAATGTGATTTATTGAAACGAATTTTTTTACAAAATGTAGCGATTTAGGTGTCATTTAGATATATATAAAAAATAAGGTTACACAAACTGTAGAACTCTATTTTTTACATGTATCCAAATAACACCTAAATCACTATATTTTATATATAAAAAAAATTTGTTCCAATAAATCACATTAATTATTTGATAGTCAAAAGCTAAAAAAAACAAAAACAAATCCAACCTCATACCCGGTGGAACTGAATCTTTACCATTCTGAGACTTATTGATTGTGTCTTAGTATGGGGTAGGGTATTTTGTCATTTTACTTGGAAAATTAAAATATTATTTTTAAGTAATATCATGATTAATATCTTTTTTTCATATAAATTTAGTATTTATTTGAATTGTATAAAGTAAATATCATACAAATAAGTTTATTTTTTTTAAATAAATAGATTAATTTTACATATTTACTAAATATTATATATAATAAATAATAATTAATATATTTAATTATTTATTACATATTAATGACGTCACTGGGTCAATAACGATTCGATCACTGGTTAGACGATCCATTTATTCGATACGATTTGATAAACTATCCGAGTCTGAGAACCTTGAATAATAGAAAAAACTCATGATTATGAATAGAGAAAGATAAAAAAAAGACGCACATAAGTGGACAAATAAGAGTAAAATGTCGAATTATGTAAAATTAGAAAAAATAAGTTGAGAGAAAAATTAGGAAGTAGGTAGATAATGGACTGTTTATTTTAAAACTTACAAGTGAATTTTATTCAAAAGACTAAATCGACACTTACTTTAAGTCTTACAAAAAGTCTAGACAGACAAGAAAATGGGACAGAAATATTGAACAGGAGGTGTATTTAACTTTTATCTATTTATATTTTTATCTCTATTGAGGGTCAAAACATAAATAGATAAAAGTTAAATACACTCCTGTCCAATATTTCTGTCTCATTTTCCTGTCTGCATAGAAGAACAAGTCTTAAATTATGTTAATAATCATGAAATTATAATTTCTTGAGTTAAAAAAGGAGGATATAATTTGGATTATAAAGTGAGGATACAAGAGGTCAAAGACACTACTGTTCGATGATGTTTGTTTATCTCTTAACAGTTCCACATCTGATTCGATAAGAGGGTAAAATTGTTTGATAAAATTTTGTTTGTCTTTTATCGTCTCTTAATCGATAAGAGAAAGATATAAATCTAAATAAATATGAGCTGTCTCTTAATGAAAAATTTAAATCTATGGAGTATTTATAAATATTGTACTCCCTCCATTCTAAATTTTAATATCATTATTGAGTTTTCAAAATTTAATTTAAAATATTTTAAATTTAAAATTAATATTTTTAAATTTAAAAGTCATTAAAATATTTTATACTTTTTAATTACCAAACAATTTTTAAAATTCAAATGTTATTTCACTTAGATAATCTAATTTATTAAGATATACTAATTATTCAGATTTTAATTTTTTTATAATATAGAATAGATATTAGTACAAGCACAAATAAATTTTATAATAACATTAATAATCGCCACCTACAATATCAGTATAGTTCACACACAAAAAAAAAATCATTCATCTGGTGAGAATTAAACCTAAAATTTAAAATTTAAATTTTAAATCTAGAACTTATCTTTATTATGTATTGCTTGCAAGCAAGGTACTATAAAATTAATTAAAGTTTACAAGCAAGGCATAAAACTATAGCGAAGGCTGTGCTTGACAAATGATAGTACACTGTCATTTACTAGGTTCTCACCCTTATAATATTTGGGCAAAGGCTAGGTAGATTTTCTTTTTAATTTTTTTAGTGTTTTTACTACCACAGAACTCTTATTAACCACATAGTTCTGCTATGTATTGAAATAAATTTGTGCCAAATTATAATTGCGAAACTTAGTAATATATGTTATCGGTAAGAATTATAGGAGGGACGATTATTACACATCTTTCTAAAAAAGTTACTATTAATCCATATAACTGACAATCAAAAAATGAACGTAAAAATACACACACAATATGTATCATTTTCCTTAACTACAAGTTGGGGGAGAGCAAGTTGGATGAGCGTTCTCCCTTCTCCTTTCATACAAACAATGGTCCTAAGGTTTAGGAACGTGTATGTTAATCTTTACTCAACAATATCTTGATGTCACTATTTCTATGAACCCATCTTATATATATATATATATATATATATACACGATTCGGATCTTAAACTCACCTACTTTATCTAAATTTCATCTTGCTTACACTCTCCTTTAGCGACGTCTCGCATTTATTTATTCGGTCTGTCATATATATATAGAACAAATATATCCTATGAAAAATAATCCATAACATATATTTGTTATGGATGAAAAATAGGTAAATATCATTATAACCATCCATTACATAAATTAAAGGCTCAGATTTAAAACACAATTTCGTCATCCGCTAATTGAGCTAGCGGACACATAAAAAAAAAATTTAGGTCCAAATTACCCCATATAAAGCCATTAAGATCTATTTTTTAAACCTCGGATAAATACTGCACCTAAATTTTTTGTGTCCGCTAGTTCAACTAGCGGATGACAAAATTGTGTTTTAAATCTGAGCCCTTAATTTATGTAATGGATGCTTATGATGTTATTTGCCCATTTCTCATTTATAACAAATAAATGTTATGGATCATTTTCATATATATATATGAAAAAAATGAATGTACACAGCTGTGTATTACACAGTCGATTATGACAACAGTTTTTTGGACTAGCGACTGTTTCACCCGTCGTTATAGCTATTCTGGGCTATGACGACAGTTTACCGTCGCCATAGCCCAAAAATCCGTCGCCATAATCCTATTGTGTATTACACAACTGTGTATATACATATAGCCCTATATATATATAATAGAGCAAGGATCAAGTCATACCTTTATCTTATTATTTGCTCTCACCCCCTTTAGCGACGAACTCGACGACGGTTTTGGTTATATAATCTGGCAAGCCTATACTTTTAGCGACGAACAACATATAACGTTCTTTAAAAGTATGAATTTACTGGTTGCATTCGTAACCGAATCGAATTCACGGGTCCGTCTGCTAAAGGGAAAGGTGAACACTGTAAGTAAGATAAAGATGATCTGATCCTGATCGATATATATATATATATATATATATATATATATATATATATATATATATATATATATATATATATACACATATATATATATATGGTCTTGGTCATTTGTTCGAATTCAAATGACTAAGAACATTACTTTTGAAAGTACTCACTTTCACTTGGGATCAGGCACTGCAAATTAATGGCCCAAGATCAATCCATTCTAACAAGAGAAAAATAGAACAAACTTGAGCCAATTCAAGAATGTCTGGGGGTAGGCATTTGCTAGTCTTGAATAAGGAGGATCCCATCCAAATTATTGATCCTTGGACCATTGAAAATTTTCAATGAAAGATTGGCCTTCATAAAGGAATATACATTGCATTGAACTGCATTTATATTACATGAGAGGTAAAACCCATATTCTAAACCAGCTACCAAAAAAATCCCATGGACATGATGATCACACGCACTTCAGACCGGTTTCCTCAAGTCGGGATCTGAAAGAAGGGATGCTCTAGAGCTTCTCGAGCTGTGAGCCGCTCAGATGGGTCAAACTTCAACAAATCATGCAGCAAATCAATAAAGGAAGATCTTGAGCATCCCAAATATTGTGATAACATATTCTGCAATAAAACAGAGATGAATCTATTATTTAAAATGGCCATGGAATTTAAAGCTGCACAAATTATATAACATAAAATGCTACAAAATAACATCGAATGTGATGGTCCACATACTATAAAAGCAGAAAGGAAAAAAAAAGGTGGTAAAGATGGAACCTTCAGGCGGTCTAGCTTTTTCACTGCTCTAATACTCTCTCTTGAAACTGCTCCTTCAGGCCAGTTAAGTCGAGATCGCCTGAAGTACTTTTCAGCACCACGGCTGCATCAGTTGAAGCAAGCATAAACATAATTTATTATAATGCAATATCCAAACTATGCCTCTATATTCATCAGCACAAATAATCATATTTATTGAATTAAACAATTTTTTATGTACAAGATATTCTTCCCACAATTTCACGAATAACTTACTCTGCCCTTCGAATCATATGCTCTGGCAGAGGCCCTAAAACCCTCTCCATCATTGCCAAATGTTCCAAATTCTCGTGTGTCTGAAACAATGCTTCACCCTGACATAATAATTTACTGATTTATGTAAACTATTTCATTTTCTGACTGTGATATATCAGTAAGAAGAAGAAAAGTACAGGACTAACCGAGCAAAGTTCAACAAGTATGCAACCAATACTCCATATATCACATGGGTAGCTCCATCCTAGACCTGCAACAAGCACATATATAAAAAGGGAATGAGAAACAATTCACCAGTTATCAAATCTTTGACATCAAACATAAATCTAAATCCATTTTCTAATTATAACAATAATATCTTGTACGTAATCCAAACCAGAACTTCAATATAAAATTAGAACACAATAGCAGCAGACAACCTCATTGGGCTAAAAGCATGATCAAAATTATGTTTTTGAAATTTAAGAATATATAGGATATATTCGCTTTTCAGGGTCTACATAAGATCGAGAGCACCCGGATGGAGGATAGTTGAATTTTATAACCCACATAGTGGATACCATCTCAAGACATTCTGCTAAAGAAGTGTTTACTTTTATCACGTCAAAACAATTCCAAAAATCACAGACAGGTCAAAAATTGTTACAGTTGAGCATTCTATTCAAGGAACATGGATCGTTTAATTCATGAAACTCCTCCAAACATTTATTTCTAGCGCTTGACAAATTACTTAAATTACTAAGACTAACATCTTACGGTAGCTATTTTCCAACATTACAAGTTCAAAATTTTACGTGCATCATTTAAGGTGCAGAAGATACAAAATTCTACCTCCAATTAATCACAAGTACAATCATGATTAAAAGGTTTAAAAATTGTTTCTCTAATCAACAGAAAGGGCAGATATTGTAATTTAAATAGCATAAGCATCTTTTAAAAAGATAGCATACACAGTAAATACTATCAGGGAATTAGTCAAATCTCCAATTCTAAAAGTCTCTTTTTCTATACCAATTCTTTGACATCACTTGCGTTCTGGAACTAAAACAGTCTCTTGATTGTTCTAGTAAATCCCGGGTGACCATTCATTTTCATGATTCTAGCTATTGAACATCATTGTAGATTACCTACTGTTAGTGGCCTTGAGACACAACACGGGAATAAAAAGTAAACAGAACCGATGCATCTCTCTTTCCCAACAGTATTAGTTACCTAGAATAACCTCGGGTGCTCTGTAATGCCTTGTGGAAACAATGGAGCTATGGTTCTGATTATCATATGCAGTACTACCAAAATCAATCAGCTTAATGGCACTTGACTTTGGCAAGCACCTGAACTGCGTTTCATCTGAAGAAATCCTCTGTACCAATCCAAAAATTTATTTAATATAATAATTGAGTCTATACCCAATTATAAATGGTTCCAACTTTAGAATGCAAATACCTTGCAGCCAGGAAGCTTTAGATATTCAGAAGACACAAGTAGTATATTTTCTGGCTTCAGGTCAGTGTGGATTAAGCATAGGTCATGCATATCTGTTGAGTATGATAAATCATAACAAATGTGTTAAACAAAATTGGTTTGAAAGCCACAATACTAGACCCTGGACAAGTAAAACACAGCCAAGAACTAAATCTGGGTAACTGGTCAAAAAAAGAAAGTACAAAATGAGAGGGACAAAGTAAGGCCAAGAACAATCCACACACATGCTACAGATTCCAAAAGCTGACGTCCAAATTCTCGAACAAGATCCACAGGAAATGGTGAGTATTTATTTCTCTTTAGAAAATCAAATAAACTTGGTCCAAGCCTCTCAAACACCTGATAACACCATTGAAATTCATTCAAATGAAATTTTTGGTTTAGTTCACGTTGTCATGAATGAAGTTCATAAGTAAACCATTTAAGCTAGCAGAGTCAGGATTATTAGTATGCCTATTCACAAGAGGCATGCAACTTTGTATGGAGAAGTACATCAGCAAAGATCAACAACAAACCAAAGGTACAAAGACCAACTACTCCTACAACAAGCGTTGTGCTGCTCCTAGAGGAGCCAAATGTTAAGCCGATCATCAGTTCAGAGTATTGACCAAGAGTCCTTTAAACCTCTCATAAAGAATTAAAGATCTTGGATGATAGGTATTTAGGTACCGTAATTCACTGATAAAATATACACTGAAAGAGAGCAGGAAAAAAAAGTAAAAAAAAAAAATCAATGTACAAGTAGAAATTTTCAATAGCAATTTAGCAAAAAAAAAGAAGAAATTTTCAATTGCATACTTACAATACATATATGGTTGCGGTAATCAAACCAATTCCGAATCTGCACACAGCTACACAAGAGAGCAAAAAGTGTTGTAAGATATGACAACACAAGGGAAAAACCCTTATTCCAAATAAAAACCAATTGAGACGTACTGTGATCCGCCTTTATCATTTTTAGATAGCTTCTCAAGTACATCTACTTCAATCATTGCTGCATCACGATATTTGCGTATGCTTCGAACTACTTTGATTGCCACATATTCTCGTGTTTGACGATCCCAACACTCCAATACTCGACCAAATGTGCCTACAGCACTAGCAATTTGCTGTGACGACAGAAGAAGAATGGCAAAAATATAAGAGTTTGTAGAGAGCAGACACTTGACAGCTAACCTTCACCCATCTTGCTGAGTATTTTATCTGTAAAACATTAGAGAGAAGAAAATTTTTCAAGAATCAGTTCGCAAGTACATATAGACATTAAGATCTTGTAATTCAGCAGTGTATATGACAACATTAGACAAACTTAATAAAAGTAAAAATATCTAAAGATTTAGGGTAGGGGTTAATTGGGTTAAACCAACTTCCCAATTTCTCATACACACACACATTTGTATATAAAAATTAAACTGGGAGAAGTATCCTTGAAGCATCACGAGCTGATCGGACTTGAAACCAACTAACTAAGATCTTGAATTATATATTTCTTTTGAAGTAAAAGAGAAAAAACACTGACAACATATTGTATCTTGTCCCAATAAAATTGTCTATCCAGTTGCTATAAGATTGATATAGAACCACTTTATGGACAAAAGTGCTTCCAGTTTCAACATCAAATCTTTGATACCTCAAGTCAGTCCAAACTAGATTCATTGTGTTAATCAAAAACACAATCTCCAGATATAATTTAAACGAAAACTTCAATAGGCATAAGCATAACTAGTTAAAAAAATTGAGTAACATAATCATTAATCAAATTCATTCAAACATTTGTCCATGTGAGAGCTTCTGTAGGTTCAGCAATAATAAAACAGAAATTGAATATGGAACTCTAACATAATATTAATAAGTTAAAGAGTGGTAGAAAATTTCAACCCGCTTCATAAAAATCATATCTTTTCCAACTCAACAATTAAAATGAAATAACCAAACAACCACCCATAACATTCAATTAAAATCTCACATCTTGGAGTAAGATTCTCCCCAAGATTAAACACGTAATGACCATCACGATCATCATCCCTTTTCGGCGGCGAAACGTGACGGCACAACCCCGGAGGCCGAATCTCACCATAAGCCTGCACCAAATCATTCCCAATACCTCAGTTTATTGGACCCAAAACACAAAACCCTAATTCATTTCTGGCCCTGGAACAATTTTCTTCAACTAAAAACGAAAATCAAACCCTAAATCAATCATAAAGGGCCCAAAGCCAAAACCAACCTCTGTTTGTTCAGGAGGCGCCACATCCCATGTAAGACGGCGTCGTTTCCTGCTATGATCCTTTTCATCCACCATTTCAATCGCCACCATTCAAGGAATACAGCTCTGTATGTATGAAGAATTATGCGTTTGTACATATAGAGGTATACATATATCTATAGAGATTTGTATATATATTTCTGCAATCAAAAGAGAAAGATGAAGCCGATTAGTTCTGATAAACAGATTAGATTAGGGTTCTCCTTTTTATTGGAGAAGAAAGATAGATAGAGAGCGCCTGCGCCGTCCCACAAAAAAAATGTCAGGGTTATATTTTGGTCTTTAATATTTCTAAATTATTTTTTATATTTTTTTGATATTTATATATAAAAAATATTATTATAAATGTATAGCGAAAGTCACTATAGAATTTATAGCGACAATTTTAATATAAAAATATCAAAAAACTATGTAAAATATTAATAGAGAAATCAACTTTTTACCAAAATGTCTAGTAAATATTAGTTCCTTCTTTTACTTTTTGAAGTTGATTTACATAAATTTAGAATTTAAATTGATATGCATTTACTAAAATTTTATATAAATTAAAATTTGAAAGTAGGTAATTTTTATTAGTAATATTTTTTAATATCTTATAATACACAATTGTACCATATAAACTGAATTAATTCATATCAATTTTAAATTTTCACAAATTGATTTTAATAGTTTAAAATATGACGACTTATTTTTCTGTGGAACATAAATAGTATCACAAAAAATATATAAAAATTTACTACAATACCCGTACACATATAAGTTGGTCAATTGACCAAATACACTATCTTATGCAGAAAAGAGATCATATTCCTATTCTCATGTATTTAATATTATTGATCAATTGACCAAAGTTAATTTCATTCTAACCACTTTTCCATACATACACACAAGCAATATGTTTGTTACACTTTCACAATTAGTAGTGTAACATTTTATTCTCATGTCGAAACATGTCAATTTGCAAATATAGTTTTAGAGACAAGAACTCGGGTTGTAAGAGACATATAGTGAGCTAAGATTACCCAATTAACTAACGCTGGTTGAAACAATGAATTGATTTAAACTGAGCTCTACCCATAATGTTACAACCCCTCCATCCCAGCTGCACTAAAGAGTGTTGCAATTTTAATTTTGCAAGAATCTGATAATAAATAAAAGGATTTTGTTGTGTATGTAACACAGGTTGCACATACACTCTTGTTTTTCAGGGGCACATCATTATTTCTGAAGGCTGTAGATGATGAGTTGAAGAATCAAAATCAAGGAGTTTCTGAGTTGACCAACTGCAGTATAATTGGGTAACAATAATTTCTGAATCCCCTGGTAAGGATCCTACACTGGTAAAGAAATAATTTCAGAACATTTTATCTATCATGGGGTTTTAAAATTTTGATCTAGAAGAAGAATTGTTGCAGGGGAAAATGATCGATAAAATGCAGAATGGTCTTATGCATAGTTTCCTAGTTTGAAAAATGCAGACGCAGATACTCTACATGAACATGAATGAATAAATTCAAACAACCAAACAAGGAAAATAAGAAGAAGGTTTTCAAGAAAACCCAAGTCACTTCCAAATAAGAAAATGGACCCCGCTAACAGATTGTCATTAGGAACTTCCATTAGCCTTCTGTGATTGCGTGATCAATCTCAACCCTCCATACCCCTCCATGCAAGAACGAGTATAGTCTGACATGGCTCGGAAGAGCTCAGGCAACCGGATTTTAAGACTCCCAAGTGACTTGTCCCTAACTTGAATGCAGTGTTTTTGGTGAGCTTCCACTTCTTCATCCAACCGCTTCTTCAAGCTTTCCACTGCAAATTGCCTCTCTATAATAGGATCTTTGGGATCTGTCTCTGCACCTCTATCGGGATCCATTTCATCGGGCGGCGTTCTACGTTGCATGTACTTCTGATACCAATCATCAAACGCCTGGCTCTTGCGTAAAAACTCCTTTCTTGTCTCCTCACACTTCTCCTTCAGTTTCATTTCCTCCTCCTGGTGGACAATAATGGCCTTTATCACTGCAGCAAAGGAGGTGATTGCGGTTTTAGCAATCTCATCGGGAAGCTTATCAAGAAGGTCATGCCAAGCAAGGAGGAGGGGTTGAATTGGAGGATTCTGGGTTCTTGGTGGGGACGATACTTTCTCCTTTAAGTTGCTCTCAATGGGGATAAGATTCAACTTCAACCAGCTGCTAAGAGCTTGGATGTATTGTTTCTGATTGGTCACAAGCTTCTCGAATTGCAAATGCCATTCTTGAACGATGTTCCAAAGCTGGACAGTGCGCTCATGGTGATGTCTGCTGGTTTCCTTGGGCGTTCCAGAGACATCTAGGGATTTCAAGTCCATCACAATCTTCAGCTGGTTTTGGTGATGTATGCTCATGAATTCCCACATCATGGCCGTCCTGCAAATTAGATTAATAACGTTAACAACTCGCATGTCCTATTTTTATAACATTGGTTTTGGTGATGTATGCTCACGGATTCCCACATCTTGACCTCTAATTATGCATCAAAGTAAAGATATTATAGAAATGGGGCCAAAGTATTATTCATAATGTTTCATAACTTTGCAGTACTTACTCGTCAACAAGAGCTACAAGTTTTGGGTACAGCTGATCGTCTCGTATGTGATTTACTTCTGAGACTGTTGAATCCAGAGACTGCATGTCAACTATGTATCTTGTATGCAAATGACTTACAGCAGCCTTTGTCTTTTCCAATGACTCAGAACTAGCACCGCGTTTTTTCAGCTTGTTCAGTTGGGAAACCTTCCTCTGATACTCGAGCTTCATAAGCTCACCAGCCTTCCAAACAGATACAATTTAATACAACTATGATAAAAAATTCCAAGAATGGGATGGAGAAAAAGAAAAATGAGAAAAGAAACAGAACAAATGAAATGCAAACACCAAACCAATGTAAATGATGCACCGAACCTTCACTTCCTCGTATAGCTTTTTCTCCCATGCCAACAACTTATCCAAAACAGTGGCGTGTGTCTCATATTCCTCGGTATCATAATTATCCTTCCCACCTTCACCATTGATTGCACCTCTAAATGATTTATTCCACGTAATAACACGCATGACCCTTGCTGCATGATCAATGTGTCCTGCAGATATAGTGCAATACATTAGAATCTGATAATATATCAGAAATATTATAATTTATAAATTACAAAAGTTCAACAGTACTAAGTTGCAAGTTGAAATTCTATTCAGATCACACTCGTAACTGTTTCACATGGCACTCTGTCTGGGGAAGACTAGTAGGTAACGCTCGCTAGTTTTACGGAGTGAAAAAAAATAAGAAATTTTATTAGATGAGAAAAGATATTACAAGCTTAGGGGAAGGACAATGGACTCCATCCTGCCTATAACAAGTGGAAGACAATTCTCACTAATTATGCCTGGTCTTTGGGGACATTGGGAAGTTCCGGTGTGGACAAAATCGGACTTTGATAACATACTGCTAAGCAGCATAATGAACGGAATATTCTACAATTTAAACTAAAATTGAAGAATCTAAGTCACAAAATGAGAAACAGTAAGTACATTTCTCCTATTTTCTTTTGTTGTTTACCATGTACACAGACTGAAGCAAACTTAGTGACCTAACTTTCCAAATAATAGCTGCTCTTCCTCCTTGAATCAAACAAAAGAAATTTATCCACACAATAAAAGAAAGGAAGAAAGAGAACAAGCATATAGGTAGACAAGCCTTGAGCACAATAAAACCAGTATGAAAAGTATATGAAATCTTCAAACTCTGTACCACGGATAGTTTAAGAACATACTTTCTACAGACTGTTCAGGCCAAAACTAAAATCTTCTAAATTGCTGTAATGAAGCATTTCAATTTATACCAACTGTTGGGATTAATTTCGAATTATATACCAAGTTTTTAGCTTTTTACCAAACAATCAAGATAGAATTCTCTAAGCAATTGTGTGAACATTTTCTTGTACGAGAGATAACTGAGCAATCTAAACTTCCCAATTTCCTAAAATCTTTCTAACAATTTACAGCCAAACTTCTGATTAGAAGTATAAGTTCTGCATGTAACACTATAAGCCAAAGCTGCCAAATGACTTGGGATGCCTTGATACTAACTATTCAACTTTACGTGACAAGTTGCCTTGCTACAAAATCATATTGATAATCCATTGACTAATCAAGATACAAAAATATACCAAGTTACTAACCATAAAATTTGAACATAACAATTTCTTATGCAACAACAAAAAATCAAGATAAAAAAAGTTCCACTATTGGCATGTTAACCAAAATCTAACAAACCAAAACAACACTTGCCGCATCACACTTGGACTAGAAACCAAAAAAATTCCCCATATTTTCAAATGTCAAACAGTAAAGTTGGTCAATTTATCAATATTAGCATATAATATATACACCTAAACAATAGAGCCATAATCTTCAAACACAAAATACTAAAGATTGTTCTAGAAAAAACACCAAATACTGAAAATTGAAGCGAATATACTCCGTCAATAGACAATTTAGTAACCTCGATTGTCCGCAAAATTTGAGTGATAATGCAACCGAGTCGCCTCAAGCATCTTCGACACCTCTTGTGCACACTCCGATGCCTTCAGGAAATGATCATCAATGTCACCTAATATCTTCAACAAGTTCACACCAGACTGACTAGACCCACCTTTACCATAATTCCCAACCCCTCTCCTAATATCCGGAGGAGCTGTATTGGAGTGCATAAATTGCTTCTCCCTACCCCCCACCACCACCGGCGTCTCCTCCTCCTCAGTGGTAAACCCCTCCATCACCACTTTCTCTGGGGTCTTAGGCTCAACAACAACTCCACCAAATTTTCCACCCACCAAATTCTCATGATTATTAGTATTGTCCATCTCATTTTCATCATACCTCTCATCAAAACCTTCTCCCTCATCCTCCTCTCTAACATCCTCCATTTCACCTAATGAGGGTCCATGCATATTATCCACCATAAAGAAATAGTCCCAAGCCATCCCTTTAGAATCAGGTGGCGGTGGTGCCACCGGAGTCCGAGGCGGCGTCTCCTCCTTCACCCCATTTCTCCTCTTCCTCAATTGCAATTCACTTTCATCATTTTCTTTCTCATCCAATTCCTCAACAATTTCAATACTCTCCATCTTCCTAATAGGTTTCGAACCCATAAACTCCGGCATTGTAACCGAACGCTGGAGCGGCGGGGTAGGAGAGAAGCTGGGGAGCGGCGGCGGGGCAGGAGAGAAGCTGGGGAGCGGCGGCGGTGGCGGAGGGAGCCCATGATCCATCATCGGCGGCGGTGGGGGTTTTGGGTGTTCTGAAGGAGGATGCATCTGACCCAATTGATGGTGGGTTTGCTCGTGGGCTTCCCCTTGGGCGTAATCACTCAACGCCGCCCCTGTATTCTTCAAGGCTATAGCATACCCGGAGTGGCCGGAGGCAAATGCATTCCGGGCAGTAACAGCATCTTTCATGAAATTTCTCCGGTCTTTGCATCTGGAAACTGATTCTTCATTATCAATCTTCGATTGAGCACAACCCATTTGTTAATCAAGAATCAAGAATGGGGCTTGAATCAAAACTAGGTTTTGTGGGTTTTTTTGGGTTTTTGTGGGGGGTTTTGAGGGTTTTAACAATCAGAGTCTTAAACAAAAATTACACAGATAAATTATACATGGAAATCTAGAGATGGAAAGAGGGATTAGGGCTAAAGAGGGTTTTTTAGAGAGAGAATAAATTGAAGAAATGCTGATAATGAATGAATGTAAGAAAAGAGAAACGGACAATTTTGCACAGAGGTCAGCACTGAGCACGGAGCACGGAGTAGAGAGGGCACAGTTTGGTGATCGTACAAATGTTTTTGTGTACGCTCGCGAGTACCATTTGTAAGTGTACGCTCAGTTTAAAATATATATTAAGTAACGGTCACAAACTTCGAGGAAGAAAAGCGATGTCGTTTAGGTTGATGATTATGTAGGTATTTTTGGCTAAATTGGCTGGTGATATATATTCAGCATAAAAAGTTGTTTGTCAATAAACTCTCTTATTATAACGCGGAGAGAAAACTAATTACTCCATGTCCCATAGTTATATGCTGATTTTCTATTTTAAAATGTTCTAATATATAGACTACTTGCTATTTATAAAATTTAGTTGATTTATTATTTTACTTCTACGCCTTTATAATAAATATTTAACCATTATTTTTTTTTGAAGAAATAACATTCAATGTCATTATTTTTATCACCACATTTAATATTGTTGTATTCTCAATAAAAGAATTTAATTTTTTAGATTTTAGTAGTTTAACATATTTTGTATATAAAAGACAATTATACCAGCAATATTTTTACTCTTAAACTATGAATAAAACAGTGGAAGAACATTCCCAATCTTTCACTAAAGCAACCACGATAAATAATTTGAATTCAACACCAAAAGATGAAGGATTCATTTGTCCGACACAAGATCGTCAAGTGAAGCCATTACTTGATTTGAATTCGACACCCAAAGAGGAAGGATTCATTTCTCCAGCACAACATCGTCAACTTACGGTTTGTAAAATATTGAAAATTTGGTTTCCAAAATTATTTTAGTCGAAAAAGTTAGCAAATGTCTCAAAAGGTGTTTCCAAGGGGAAATGAATCGGTGAAGAAGACAAAGGCGGTGGCGGCAGCAACCGCAAAACCAAAAGCAAAGCCTGTGCAGAAGACGAAGAAGTCGGAACAAATTAAGTCCGGTGCAGCAAAAGGTGTTTCCAAGGGGAAATCAGCGGTGAAGAAGACAAAGGCGGTGGCGGAAGCAACAACAAAACCAAAAGCAAAGCCTGTGCAGAAGACGAAGAAGAGAGCGACACCAACTAAGGCAAAGGCCAAGCAACCCAAGTCTATAAAGTCCCTTGCTGCCAAGAAAACTAAGAAGGCTGTGGCCTGATCAGCTCAACAGAGATATAGATATAATTTAGTTTCCATAAAGCCTTGTTCTACAGTACTCTATATATATTTAGAATCTCTTTCTGGGTAGTCTGTTTTAGTGTGTAGATCCTGCAAACTTGGTCTTGTTTGTAGTCGGTATAAATTTATTAGTCTGTTTTTGATGTTTTATTAAATGTCCCTTGCAATTTTCTGGTTCAATGGATTCATGGAGCGATAGTAAAGCGAGTAATGATTTTTAGTAGTTGTACCAACACTAATTGAAAAATGTCAAAAAGATTCAACAAGAATTTGTAACAGAGATAAACCCAGAATTCAAAAATGTCAATTGGAATCAACAAGAATTTGCAAGAAAGGTGAATAGAGCTAAACCCATAACTCAGAAATGCCAAAAAGAGTCAACAAAAATTTGTAACAGAGCTAAACCCAAAATTCAAAAGTGCTAATTGGAATTGTTGGGTCATGATATTTCATCTATTGGGCCGAATGGATTGGGCTTATTTATTCGATTAATCTTGGGTCTTCATTTTTGGGTCTTAATATTATTTGGGCTTAGTCACTACCCTATATCTGTTAAAACCCTACGAGATCGGGTTGGGTCCGTGGGTTGACCCATTAGATATTTTAATATCTCCTTCTTCAATTGTGCAGAATGATGAAAAAGCATGATAGTTGATCGTTATTTATCGCTTATGCATTAATGAGGATGGGATCCGTGACGGTACGGCGCAGAGAAAAGAGGTCGAGGTAGTGGGTGAACCCAGATACACCCGGCGGCAGAACCATCGATCATGGGGGCCGTAATCGACGGTGGGGATGATACGATTAACTGTGCAAGAGAAGAGTATAACCTAGCAAGGAAGTCTTCAAACAAGAGGTACGAAAAAACATATTACAACTGATAATTTTATCTCTCAAGACACTAGACATTATTATCCTCCATTGTTAACCTTGTGAACACCGATACTGACTCTCACGCCTGAGCTATCCCCCGACGGTCGAAGCCATCAAGCTTTTGGTGTTTATCAGGTTTATTGTCTGCGGGATCGTATGCGTCTTCGTGATTGGGACGTGGCAGAAGATCTTGGCGTTAACATTGGCGCTAGAAGGAGGGCTGTTCTAGTGTCATTGAGCTTTCAATCACATTCATTTAACCTACTTCGGAAGATGGTGAGGAGTAGAGATAGTACGCCAGAGGGGCAGGCGATGGCTGTAAGCTCATCATTGCCTCGTGTTTCAGTAAAAGATCGCCTGGGTCCTTCCAAAAGTGCTCATGAGAGTACGACCTCCAAGCACGAATTAGGAAGTCTTCGTCCGAAGATTCATGGTGGAGCCAGACGAAGGCTGGTCTTTGGTACCGATAAGGAGTGTGATCATGGTCGAAGGCGGACAGAAGGTTCACCGATCAAGACTCATCACCGAAGTGGTCAGGAGGATAGAGCTGCCAAGTTGGCGAGGATGGCGGATGAAGCAGATAAGGCCTTAAAGGTCCTTTTAAAGCAAAGGGAAGATATAGCAGAGCAGATGCTTCGGGTGGCTGAGTTAAGAGACGAAACATCCAGTCATGTTCAGTCCGAAAGACGAAGCAAGCATAAGGAGATGCAACGGCGAGAGGGGAAAGAGCCGGAGCATTCTATACATGTGTCTCGAGATCTTTCTCACGACCGAAGGAGATCGAGGAGCAGAACTCCCGTGGCGTCGAAGAAGGCACTTATGGTCGTTGGTTCTCAGCGTCGAGACAATGACAGACAGATTAGCAGGTCGAGGGAAGTCGTGCCAGAGGCTAGAAAGAAAGAGCATCAACGTGGATATTCTCATCATGAGGATAGGGTTGCACGCCGGAGTAGATCCAGAAGCCCAACAAAGGCAGTGGGGTCGGATAGAGGAGGTCAATCCACTCAGAAGTAGAAAGTCATTCAGGATAAAGAAGTCTCCTCACAGCCAGAAGGTGTGGATTTTCTGGTAAAAGAATTGAAGGAGCTCAGAAAGCAGTTGGCTGAGGTGCAACAGGTGAAGGATACTCCGGGAAAGAAGGCATCCCCTTTTTCCTCGGACATTCTTAAGGAGAAGGCAGACATCACCAAGAAGTTACCTCGCATGGAGAGTTACGATGGGTCTAGAGACCCTTATAACCATAGCCAGGCGTTCGACCGACTTATGGATTATTATGACTTTACCAATGCTGCGAAGTGCCATACGTTTGTTACAACGTTAAGGAAGGATGAGAGGCAGTGGATGGGGACTTTGCCAGCAGATTCAGTATCCTCTTGGACCGAGCTTTGTGACAAGTTCCATGCTCGTTTTGGGAGCAACCAGAGAAGAGGGAAGCCTACGGGCTCTTTAGCACAGGTTAGACAGTTCACCAACGAGTCCTTAGGCCAGTATGTGAAGAGGTTCAGAGAAGCAGTGGGCCAGGTGTCCAACCTCAATGATCTTCAGGCTGTGGGTTTGTTCCAGAATGGGTTAGATCTGGTGAAGTTAGAAAAGTTGGTGAAGAAGTTGATGTTCCACCATCCGAAGAGCTTGGCAGAAGCTTTCGACAAAGCAGAAGGCTATATCGTAGTGGAAGAGGCTATGAATAGCCTGAAACGTCCTTCTTCGGACCAAATAAAGGAGGCAGATGCTCCTAAAGCTGATGGCGATCAGAAGAAGGGGGGAGGGTATAGTGATCGGCCAGAGGGCAGTTCGAAGAAGTATAATAACTTATGGCGACATGGGAGTAGTCGTCCACCTGTTCCCACCCAGAAAGTGAACAAGGTTTACACCAAGCTGAATACGGATAGGTCGGTGATTTTGGACCAGATCAGGAACCAACCATTCTTTGAGCCACCTCGTGATAACTACAAGACAGGACAGGGTAACACTCGAAAATATTGTGGCTATCACCAAGCCGCCGGTCACGACACTAATGAGTGTTGCAATTTGAAGGACTTCATGGAAAGGAAGATTCAAAGTGGTTTCTTTGGTTCAAGATATATGGCCGGAGGGGACCAAAAGATTAGCGAATATCGGCCGCATCGCTCGAGACGGTTCAAACGGTTCCACCCGTCCAAAATGCTCCAACACCACCACCAAGGCACGTCGTTGATGTTATAACCAGTGGGATAGCAGGGAAGTTGGTAGGGAAGAAGAGGAGGGGGTATCTGGATTCAATCATGTTCGTGGCGGGTGCTCCCCCGAAGGCCGACAGACCATTTCCAGGGACTGTTATATCTTTCACCGATCAGATTATCCTTCGAGCTGTCGAGCCTCGTGAAGGGCGTTGGTGATCACCGCACAAGTGGGTTCTAGAGATGTGAAACGAATGATGATAGACAACGGGTCCTCTGTGGATATTCTGTATGCCCATGCTTATCAGAGGATGCATCTTGATGGGCGAAAGATGGAGGTCGGACAAGAGGCTCCCCTATATAGTTTCAAAGAACGATCCGGTCGAAAGAGTTGCAGAGCACAATTGAACCGCCAAAGGGTCTTCAAAGACACTCCTCGCCAGTAGAAATAACATGTAAATTTTATGTTGTGCATGTAGATTCTGGCCACAACGCCATCTTGGGACAACCTACACCGATGACTCTCAAGTCGTGACTTCCATCCTCACTTCAAGATCAAGTTCCCAACAAAGACACGAGTTGGAGGTGGCGTGGGACTTGGATTTGGCCCGTATTTGTTATATCTAATCTCATTATTTCCTCGGGGTAGGGTCGCAAAGCGTATAAAAACCATGGCAATTGAGATCGAGCCCTTCACCGAAAAACGATTCGAGCCATTGGTTGTTCTGCGCAGGAGAGACAGAGGAGATCGAGCTGGTCCTCGGAAAGAAAGACAAAACAGTGAAGATTGGTTCGGGTCTGCCAGAACCTCTTCGGACAAACCTTATGGAACTTCTTCTCTGCTATGCGGACATTTTTGCCTGGGAGCCGCAGGATATGCCTGGAATTAGCCGAAAGATTACCGAGCACAGACTGGATGTGGATCCATCGAAGAAGCCAGTTAGGCAAAAAAGACGGATCTTTGCACCTGAGCATCAGAGGATCATTGATGAGGAGATTGCTAAGCTGATAGCTGCTGACTTCATCTTTGAGATCGACTACCCGTAGTGGATGGCTAATGTAGTGTTGGTGCAGAAGCAGAATGGAAAGTGGCAGGTTTGCATCTACTACACGGACCTGAATAAAGCTTGTCCGAAGGACTTTTATCCTCTACCCTATATTGATCAGCTCATCGACGCCACTTCGGGGTATGCATTACTAAGCTTTATGGATGCTTTTTCAGGTTATCATCAAATCTCCATGTGCAAGGAGGACATTCTGAAGACATCCTTCATCACGCACCGTTCGGTGTATGCCTATAAGAAGATGACCTTTGGCCTGATAAATGCTGGAGCCACTTACCAAAGAATGATGAACTTCATCTTCGAGAGGCAGCTGGGGAGGAACATGGAAGTATACGTGGATGATATGATCATGAAGATCCTGCATGTTTAGAAGCACTTAATTAGATGATCTGGAGGAATGCTTTCAGACTGTCCGTCATCACAAGTTGAGGCTCAATCCAGCAAAGTGTACCTTCGGCCTCGGTGCGGGAAAGTTCCTGGGTTATCTGGTCAGTCAGAGGGGCATTGAGGCCAATCCGGAGAAGATCCAGGCTATTCTTGACATGAAGACTCCTCAATCGTTTAAAGACGTCCAACGTCTGACTGGTAGGATTACAGCTTTGAGGAGGTTCATGTCCAAATCAGCAGAGAGGTGCTTGCCGTTCTTTGACACATTGAAGGGACCGAAGAATACGAAGACGTTCCAATGGACTTCGGAGTGTGAAGACGCCTTCTAAGGCATAAAGACATATTTGTCTTCGGCTCCTCTTCTAGTGAAACCTGCCCCGACAGAGACCTTGTATTTATACCTTACAGCTAGTTCGTTGGCAGTTGGAGCAGTGTTGGTTCGGGAGGTCAGTGGGAAGCAGCATCCGATTTATTATGTCAGTCACGTCCTACGAGATGCTGAAACCAGGTACCCAAATATTGAAAAATTTGCCTTTGATTTGATAATTGCTAGTCGAAAGCTTCGGCAATATTTTTAAGTTCGGCTCCTGGTTGTCTACACGGATCAACCACTGAAGAAGGTAATGGGAAAGCCAGAGGTCTCGGGGAGATGAGCAGCATGGACTATGGAGTTGTCCCAATTTTTCATCGAATACCATCCCCGAACTGCTATCAAAGGTTAAGCCTTGGCCGATTTTATGGTGGAGTGTTCGTTCTCCGAAGCAGATGCTGCGCTGCCAGAAGCTGAGACGTCCGATCGAGCGGTTGTAGTTCTTCAGCACGGACAGAATTCATGGACGCTGTATGCAGATGGATCTTCTACTGCGGATGTTAGTGGGGCAGGGATCATTTTGACAAGTCCGGAGGGATTCTAGGTGCAACAGACCATCAGATTTGGGTTCAAAGCGACAAACAACGAGGCCGAGTATGAAGCAGTGCTGGCAGGAGTTCGACTGGCGAAGAGTCTAGAAGTTCAGAAGCTGATCATTTACAGCGACTCTCAGTTGGTCGTCAAGCAGTTGTCAAGAGATTATGAAGCTCGTGGGACGAGAATGATCAAGTATTTGGCAGAATTGAAAGACCGACTTCAGTATTTTGTCTCTTATGAGTTTCAGGACATAGAGCGTAATGACAATTCCATTGTCGATGCACTGTCGAAGCTGGCCACTACGGATACGGATGTTTTCAATGGGTCGGTTTATTTGGAGGTCTTGCAGCAGCCGAGTATTCAGCATGAAGCCGTGATGTGCATTGAACGTTCCAACTGCTGGATGACTCCATACATTGAATATCTGGCAGATGGCATCCTCCCTTCGGATCAGATGCTGGCAAAGAAGATCAAGTACAAGAGTGCTAACTTCGTTCTTATCGATGGGGATCTTTATCGAAGGGCATTTTCGTCACCATTGTTGAAGTGTCTGGTTCCATCTGAAGCTGAGTATGCTCTTCGGAAAGTTCACGAAGGTATTTGCGGTGACCATATAGCTGCTAAGTCACTGGTATACAAAGTTCTTCGGCAGGGGTACTACTAGCCTACGATCTTCAAGGAAGCTACAGAGTATGTGAAGAAGTGTGAGAAGTGCCAGCTTAACAGTCCGATCCCACATCAGCCACCAGAAGAGCTATACTCGATCTTATCTCGTATACCCTTTGCTGTCTGGGGGGTTGATATACTTGGTCCGTTGCCGAAAGCAAAAGGTTAAGTCAGTTTTGTCATAGTTACTATCGATTACATGACCAAGTGGGTAGAGGCGAAGCCACTTTGGTTGATAACGAAGCAAGATTGTTTGAAGTTCATGAAAGAGTCCGTAGTGTTCCGCTTCAGAATTCCTAAAGTGGTGATATCGGACAACAGACGCCAGTTCGTGGGATCAAAATTTGAAGGATTTTTGAAGGAGCTGGGAGTTCAGCATAAGAAGACTTCGGTGGCTCATCCACAGTCGAATGGGCAAGTTAAGGTGACAAACAGAACACTGCTGAACGGGATCAAGCGCAGACTGGACGAAGCTAAAGGAAGATGGCCAGAGGAGCTGCTCAGCGTATTGTGGGCTTACCGGACTACACCGAGGACTACAACAGGGGATTCACCTTTCAGATTGGCCTACGGTACTGATGCCTTAGTCCTAGTCAAGATTGGATCTCCAAGTCTTCGGGTCAGTCGATTCAAAGAGATCTACAACGATGAAGGACTGAAGGCCAACTTAGACCTGTTAGAAGAAGTCAGAGAGGTGGCCTTGATCAAGTTAGCAGCCTACCAGCGGAGAGTTGCCAAACACTACAACAAGGGGGTTAAGCTTCGTAGATTTGAAGTGGAAGACTTCGTCCTCAGAGAAGTCGAAGCATCTACGCCACAGAACATGGGAAAGCTGATGCCGAACTGGGAAGGACCGTATGAAGTAACTGAAGTACCAAAGCCCGGGACTTATCGGTTAAAGGCATTAGACGGATCCAAGATCAAGAACACCTGGCATGTTGGCAGGCTTCGGAAATATTTCCAGTAGAGATCGAGTCAGTTTATCGGAAGTTTATACATAGTTGTTCACCATCAATAAAAGATTCACTTTTTCACAATTGATAAGTATTGTTTGCAAGTCTTGTCATGTTGAGATGAGTATTAGAAGGAGAGCTCTGTTCTTCAATCTGATAATCCAAATCAATGACAACATTTTCTGATGAATGATTTGAATTAACCTGTGAAAGATTACTCATTTTGGCTTGTGATTAAATTTGATTGCAGTAGAAGTATATATAAGGATGAGTCCACAATACTGAAACCTCTATAAAAACCAAAGTTAGCGGGCAAGTTTAAACTATAATTTCAGATATTGGCGGACAATACGAAAATAAAATTAGAAGAAGGCGGGTGAATAAGAATTTGGATTAACAATGAAGTTGAGAGTTCCAATGTAATAAGACTTCATCTTTGGTTAAAGTTCTATAGTTATGGACTTTAATAGTCAATACATGTCAATCAAAGAAGTTGAGTGTGACGCTCCCAAAATAGGTCCACACGACCCATTCTGAGTCGCCAGATATCATACTATAAATATCAAATACAAACTTCATTTATACAACTGTTGAACTGTGTAAATGCGAAATACGACCACGCTTAAACATGAGTTTTAATACAAATGTATGTAGCTCTCATGGTGCCTCGACCACAACCTTACAATGATACTTTACATAAAAGTACAAATCCAAAATTGTTTTAGAAATTAAAATCTTTGGGAAGTGCTCAAGAAACCTTTCGCATACGGGAGGCCATGCGTGCAGGTTATGATAGATATCATATGTCCACAAAATTATCCTTAGTTGATCCAATAGACCCCAAAAGAAAAATGAGAAGATTACTATCATGTTCTTTCTAATGGTGAGTCTTCTCTTGACATATAACTATCTCCACCGCTCCTGCAATTGAAAATTATATTTCAACCAAACTCCAAGATCATATAGGTAGTGCTCGTAGATATACTCAGCAAGTGGATGTGCACAACCCTGTCTTATGATAACACGAGATTGTATGTCATTAGACATTTTGTATGATAGTGGCAAAACACCCTTCCAAAGTTGGGTTCACCTCACCCTATTTGGTTCACCAAAATTAAATATCAAATGACGTATACAATACGACACACTTATCTAAAGTTCTCAATAAAATTATTTCCATACTATTTAGGAGAACCTCAATGACTATAGACCACCGCTCTATTCTCCTCATTACCTCTGTCAATTCAGCCATTACACTCTTATTGCACGAAAGGAATTATGAAGCAAAAAGGGTGAGCCCAACTAGCCCAAAGAAAGAATATCATGACTAAAGATAATTTACATCATCAATAGCCTTCATCAAGAATAAATCGTAGATTTAGAACATATGGTAGATGATAAAACTTTTCAACCATAGTTACAAATTGAACGAAGCAATCCATTAGAATAGTCAAATAGACCATCAGTCTATTATCTTCTCCATGTTAAAAGTCCACCAATAATGTTTTATCCTCAGTAACATCAATCAACAATTCCTATCCACAATCATATGAATAACTCATAATCATAATTGTGATTCTAAATTCCTCTTTGCACCTGTGATCTAATATAATTTTCATCACCTATCTTCACCAAAACATCAAAATCATGGTTATACCAAATCACAATTCCTCGCTTCATAATCATACTTATAAATTCATCTTTGCACTACGACCAAAGATATTCATTAACAATTCATCTTTGCACTACATGCCAAAGACATACAACTGTATTTTAGAAGAGTCAAGTAGAGAATGATATCTACTATCTTTTACGAATTAAAAGTATATAATCAATATTTTATTCACGAGACTCGACTTAATAAATAATCCACATCATCGAATCATCCCCGCATTATGGCCAAGGATATTCATGTAATCATCAATTATCATGATTATACCTTTGAATAATTCCCCGGTTATAATCATACCAATAATCGTCCCATCAATGCACTACGGGCCAATGAGGACTTTTACCACATCATCTATAACATTACGGGTCATGATTATACCGAATGATCACTGGTCATAATCATACCAATAAACAGTTCATCTATGCATATAAGCCAAAGATACTCATCAATCAATAGTTCATCTTTGCACGTAAGCCAAAGATATACAACTGTAAAACCAATAATCAACCGTCCATTTTGCACGTAAGCCAAATATATACATCTGCAAAACCAATAATAAACAGTCCATCTTTGCACGTAAGCCAAAGATATACAACTGTAAAACCAATAATCAACAATCCATCTTTACACGTAAGCCAAAGATGACTTTCATCATAATATAAGCATGAGGATGATAATAATGATATAAGCATTAATCAAACGAAAGCAAGGATAAATATTAAAGACTTTAAATTTATCCAGAGTTTAAAAATATCCAAATTGTCAACATGATACTGCTTTGTGGAGTAAAATTCAAGAATAATATACATGTAACAAAAATAATTTGGACAGAAAAGAAATATATTTTTCGGGTAAATAGTACCCCGTGAATAGTACCCTGTGAATAGTACTTCGGGAATAGTACCTTGTGAATAGTACCCCGACATAAAAAGTACCTCAAATACCTGAGTGAATAATATTCGGGTGAATAGTAATTTGGGTGAATAGTAACTCGTGAATAGTACTCTGACACGAACAGTGTCCCGAATACCCGAGTGAATAATACTAGAGTGAATAGTAACTAGGTGAATAGTAACCCGTGAATAGTAACTTGTAAAAAAAATACCAAAGAAAATGATATTCCATGACGAGTACAAAAGAAATGATATCTCATACGAGTAAAATAGAATATACAAAATCTATGAAATAGATTTTCACCACATGCCACGAATCCACGTGAGATGATCATTTCCATAATTTAATAAAGAATGAATACAAAGGATTATTCACCATGCATGTGGTAATCCATATAGACAAAGTTATTTTAATGAATAATAAATAATGGAATAACAAAAGAATTCACCACGCATGCGATGTAATCAACGCATGTGTTATTCTAATGTAATAATAAATAATGGAACCGTGTCATGCCAGAATCCGCACGCATGTGATATTCCAATGAATAATAAAGAATGGAACCGGTCATGCGTAATCCGCATGCATGTGATATTCCAACGAATAATAAAGAATGGAATAATAGAAGAATTTCACCATATATGCGGTACTTCGCATAGACAGGTTATTCCAACATAATAATAAAGAATAGAATAATAGAAAATTTTTAGCATGTATACGATAGTCCGCGTATACAAGTTATTCCAACAGAATAATAAGGAATGGAATAACAATAGCTCTCTTCATGAATATAGAAGAAATTTACCCCTTAATATAATAATAATATCCCTTACTATAATAATAATATCCCTTACCTCGGAAGAAGACTGGATACTGGAATAGTGAAGTAGCAGACTTCGCTTCTTCTTTCTCTCTATAGCTTCTCTCTCTATAGCTTTTCTCTCTATAATTTCTCTATAATAATTGCTCTATAGCTTTAGTGAATTGGTGAAAAATAATGAAGGAATGAGCTTCTATTTATAGAAAAATATAGTTTCAATAATTGCACATTTTGGGGCTCAAAATATTACAGTATAATACCTTTCTCTTTTTCTTCCTTTTTAATTTAGTCCTGCAAGTATTATCAAACTTGCACCACCTCCCCTAATAGTAAATCATGTGAATCAATAGTTCTAGACATGTGAAAATATGAATTACATTATAGTACCTCTATCTATACCTCTATTTTTAACTTAGTCATGCAAGTATTATCAATCTTGCACCAACTCCCCTAATAGTAAATGAATGTGAATCAATAGTACACACATGTGAACAAATAGTTATAATTATGTGAATCAATAGCAATTAATTGCTCATTTATCCGATTAATTATCCGATTGGTCAATATAACCTCCAGACATCAATTATTATCAAAATAGATGTCGATTTCCACTAACACTAATAATTTCCACACAATGGAACTATCAATTTCATCTTTAATCAACACGAACTTATTCATCATTAATATTATAATGCACAATATTTAACAACCAGGTCGTTCCCAGAAAAGAGTGGGTTTTCTGATAAGGATTTCTTCTTATTAGTGCGCAATTATGTAACCAAACCTCTCCTTGACAGAACTTCTAGACATTGTCAATATTACAAATAATAATATGAATAACTTTATCGTCTCAATTATTGTAATAATATAACATATTATGCAGATGATACTGTGACAATAATTGAATCAATAATATGAGAGATATGATGCAAAGAATTATCAGAGCAATAATTGAGTATAACTGAGTGACTTCTCACGTAAGCATCAATAATCAATATCGTGTGCTACTATACAACTACGTGTATTACTGTACTTTTATCACCGATTATTTTATGATAACTTGCTTACTTTGAAATTTTTTCAAATATCACCCTTAACTTTAACTTTTTATCAATTTAACCATTTACTAAATAGAATAATTATAAGAAAATTGAATACTTTTATTTCATAAAATTTGGGATCTCACATTGAGAGTTCCAATGTGATAAGTAAGGAGTAATTAACTTATTCATTAATTCCATATTAAGGGGTATATGTGAAAAAATTCTATTAAAAATTGCCAGTTAAACTGTTTTCTTAAACTATGTGTCAAAAGAAATCAGCCTATAACTATGGGACAGAGGGAGTATCATTTTGATATTTGTGTGTCACACCTTACGAAAGTTTTATTTAGAAAATTGATATTTTTATATAATTTTATTTTATATGAGAGAAAAATGAATTTCATCTTTATTTGAGAGGAAAATTATGTAAAAATATTAAAAATTTATGTCGAAATAGTATTCTCTTTTTACTTACTTATAGTCTAATACAAAAATAAAATTATAAACAAATCCAGTCCACTCCAATCGAAATCAAGTTGAGATTTTAAACGACACTCAATAATATTTAAATTTAATTTGTTTATAAATGAGTCGAGCTCGAGTTAATCCTAATCGAGCTTAAGTCAAATTGAACTTTAGTCGATGTAAAACAAATTTAAATAATTATTGAATTAATTATTTTTATATATTTTGTAAATAAAAAATAATTAATTAAATACTAAACAAGTTGAACTTGTAGTAAAATAATTGAAAAACTACTATGAAAATTAAATGAGAACTAATAAGATATCACCCAAATAAATTGAGGTGTGCATAAAGCACTATCCTTAATGATAATTTTTGCCCCTCTAACACCGGTGCAAAAGCTCACAACGGATACCCTCCAAAATTCAATAATTCCGTCTTCTCTGATGTGCACTCAAATAGCGAAGGTGGCATGAACATCCCATTACTTTTTCTTGAGTTTTAGAACATTATACAAGAAAAAGTATTGTAGTGCAATATATATGTATATATTGTTTATTATTATATGAAGTAGAAGACATATATATATATATATATATTATATCATGCATGGTTAAGAATTAGCTATGATCCAAAAAAGTTTTGTAACGGTTAGGAAATCAATTACTCAATTAATAGAAATCAATCTCATTGATTTTGTAATGGAAGGAAATTTGTTAGAGTTTTTATATTTTAATTTGATGATGAATGAGTGTAATATATATTTGTAGCAGTATGGTTTGTACAGTCCTTATAAAGACTTAATCAAATGTACAATGCCTTAGAATAAAAAGATCAAATAATGTTAGGTCGATCTTAAAGAAACTTGATTGATGTATAGTTGATAGGATGTTGTAAGATCGTAAGGTTACCCTGCTACTTTGAGTACTAGATCACAGAGTAAGTACAAGACCACGATACATCAAGAGGATCGCTGAACTACTTGGACTATTCAAAACTCTCTGCTTCGTAAAGCCATTTCAGATCATTAAGAAAAAAGTGATCCCTCCAGTCAAGCAAACGATCGTTGACATGAACTCGATCGTAGAGAAGTCAAGCCTGACAAAACTATTTGACATTGAAGCGTTGAAAATTGAAGGTCCCAATGCACTTTTCATATATCCTTGCTGAAAATCAAAGATCAATTTATGTGTCTACCAGCTAGTTGGTGTTAGGTGAGAAAGCAAACTGATGTGACAGGGGAAAGTGGAACTGTCTCCTAGGTTTAAAATGTCAACATCAAGGATCCTAGGATATCTGAACATTAAATGCACAAACGGGCATCTTGCAATGGGAAGATTTTTTGGCAGAATATAAAAGGAAATAAGGATTCAAACTTAAAAGGAACGAACATTAATCAAAAAGCCAAAAAAAACTCTGTAATAGTCAAAGAACGAACTCAACAATCCAAAATACAAAGTTCGAGCCGCTAAGTTCTTGAGAAGTAAAGCTTAACACAAACTTAGCAGCACCTTACAACAAACATTAATCATCAGATCATTTGAGGGCTAAGAGTCCTTGTCTTTGTGACTAAATACCCAAGTTTGAGGGGCTTGAAGAGGGCAATGTGTCCTTGTCTTTGTGACTAAATATCCAAGTCTGCTGGGCATGAAGAGGGCAGAGTGACCTTGTCTGTGTGACTAAATCGTTAGTGGATTCTCTACTAGAGGAGTAGAAGAGTGGATTAGGAGTTATTCAGTCTCCGAACCACTTAAAATTGTCCGTGTCTTTGATTTCTGATTTTATCTCTTACATGCTCATTTATTTATATTGTAAATAATCAGAATTAATATTTATTTTGAAATTTTCAAGGAGTTTTCCAAAAGACATATTCCTACATGCTTAAAACAAATTAAATTAATAATAATTTGGTAATACTCTTTTAATCATCAGAAATTTTAAAAGATCTATTTAACCCCCCCTTTTAGATGTATAAGTGTCTTTAAGAAATAACAAGTGGTATTAGAGTAGGTTTGAAACGCCCCCAAAAAAGGTATACATCACCCATCTTGAGTAGCCAAATACATGGTACAAAATTCAAATATAACTTAATTATACAACAGTATTGTAAAATACGACAAAACATAATATAAGAATTTTAAAAGAATATTGTCATCTAGACAATATCCACACTCAATGGAGTCCTCATTACATTTATTAACACACTATTTAATAGAATAGTGAGGAATACTAATGCTATCATCTAGACCGTCACTCCGTTCCCCGACTAGTCCCAACTATATTCTCATTTCCTGAAGAGAACAATGAAAGCAAAGGGTGAGCTCAACTAGCTCAGTAAGAAATATTATGACTAAGATAATCCAGAATAAGTTATCCTCAGCCTTCAACAGTATAACAACTGATAGAATATAATAGACAACAAGTTTAATTACAGCGAAATAAGCAATCCATTAGAAGAGTCAAGAGAGCATAAAATCTACTATCTTCTATTATTTAAAAAGATTTTCATCAACTTTATTGCTGAGACTCAGCTTAATAAATAAACCACAGCATCCCTGCACCACGGCCAAGGATATTCATGTAATCATCAAGGGTCATGATTATACCGAATAATCCCTGGTCATAATCATACCAACAACTGTCCATCAATGAACTACAAGCCAATGAGGACTTTTACCACATCATTTGTCACATTACGGTCATAATTATACCGAATAATTTCTAGTCATAATCATACCGAGTCCATCTATGCACGTAATCCAAAGATGACTTTAATCACAATATAAGCATTAGGATGATGACAATGACATAATAATTCAATAAAATAAGTTCAAGGTTAAATTTTAAAGATTTATAATTTAATTTATCCAAAAATCAATAACGTCCAAATTGTCAACATGATACTTCTTTGTGGAGTAAAATTCAAGAATGCTCAGAAAAATATTTCCATTAAAAGATACAAGATGAAGCGCAGATATCAAGGATATTTCACTAATTTTATGGAGTATAGAAGCCAACACTTTAACCAACTGAGTATAATAGAATATATGAATTTGCAAATGGATTTTTGCCCGCCATGCGCAGAATCCACGTGATGCATCATTTCCACAATTTAATAAGGAATGAATACGAAGGATCACTCACCATGCGTGTGGTAAATCTATATGTATGATTATTCCAATGTAATAATAAAGAATGGAATAATGTAAGAATTCACCATGCATGCGGTAGTCACAGTGAGCGAGTTATTCTAATGTAATAATAAAGAATGGAATAATGTAAGAATTTCACTATGTATGCGATACTTATGTATGAAAGTTATTCCAACATAATAATAAAGAATGGAACCAGTGTCATACTTAATACGCATGATAGGATATTCCAATGTAATAATAAAGAATGGAATAACAACATAATTTCACCGTGCATGCGATAAACCGCATGCATGTGTTATTCCAACGTAATAATAAATAATGAAACTAGGTCATGCAGTAATACACACGCATGGGATATTCCAAATGTAATAATAAAGAATGGAATAACAGAATAATTTCACCATGTATGCGGTATTTCGCATAGACAGGTTATTCCAACATAATAATAAAGAATGGAATAATAGAAGAATTTCACCATGTATGCGGTACATCGCATAGACAGGTTATTCCAACATAATAATAAAGAATGGAATAACAGAAGCTCTCTTCATGAATATAAAAGAAATAATACCCCTTACCTTAAAAAGAAACTGGATACTGGAGTAGAGAGGTAGCAGACTTCTCTACTTCTTTCTCTCTATAATAATTGCTCTATAGCTTTAGTGAATTGGTGAGAAATGAAGGGAGAATGAGCTTCTATTTATAGGAAAATGTAGTTTCAATAATTGCACGTTTTGGGGCTCAAAATATTACAGTATAATACCTTCCTCTTTTTTTTTTCATTTTTAATTTAGTCCTACAAGTATTATCAAACTTGCACCACTCCCCTAATAGTAAATAATGAGAATCAATAGTACACACATGTGAACAAATAGTTATAATCATGCGAATAAATAGCAATTAATTGCTCATTTATCCGGTTAATTACCCGATTGGTCAATATAACCTCCAGACATCAATTATTATCGAAATAAATATCGATTTCCTCTAACACTAATAATTCCAACACAATGGAACTATCAATTTCATCTTTAATCAACACGAACTTATTCATCATTAATATTATAACTCACAATATTTAACAACCAGGTCGTTCCTAGGAAAGAGAGGGCTTTCCGATAAGGATTTCTCCTTATTGGCGCGCAATTAGATAACCAAACCTCTCATTGACAGAACTTCTAGACATTATAAATATTACAATTTAATAATATGAATAACTTTGTCGTCTCAATTATTGATTTAATAAAATATCATATTATGCAGATGATACTGTGACAATAATTGAATCAATAATATGAGAGATATGATGCAACAATTACTGTAGCAATAATTGAGAATAACTGAGTGACTTCTCACGTAAGCATCAATAATCAATATCATGCGCTACTATGTAACCACGCGTATTACTATACTTTTACTACCGGGTAGTTTAACAATTTTAACGGTAACACTTTCGCCGTTATTTTTATAAAATGATAATTCTGTCATTTTCTAACTACGACAATACCTCCGTTGTGGGGTCCACCAATGATTGTGCCGTCGTACAAATATTCCCTGTTAAAACGAATATTCTCTGACCAATCGAATATTATATAACCACTTGCTTACTTTGCAAAATTTGTAAATATTATCCACAACTATAACATTATATCAAATCCACACCACAATATTCAAAAATATATTTCGAGAAAATTATTCTTTATTCATAAAAGTTGGGGTCTTACTGTTAGGTTTGTAATATTCATGAACGCAATCAAATTGCAAAAATAAGCGAAAACGTGTAAAAATCAGAGTTTAAAATTTTTACAAACCATAAACCCGGATCACCCTTTATGCACAATTTTTAATTAAACGAAAAGATAAAGAATAAAATCATACCCTTGAAGATCGAGCTTCCTCAGGTACAAGTTCACCTCCAAATCCTTTCGCGTTCAACTTGAATTCACCGGGTTTGGTTCCTTCCTTTGATCAACGTTAGCCACCCATGTGTTTGGCCTCTAGAGGTGATCCACCAAGGAAGAAGAATTTTCAAGAAGAAGGGGTATTGGTTCAAACCCTAGTTTTTCCTATCTCAGATAGAAAAAGGCGATTCTCCCAATTATTGGAATTATTACGTATGTTGTAAAAGTCAACAACCACACCACCCATAATAAGACTCCTCTTATTTATAGATGTAGGCAACCCACCTTAACAATTAAGAATTTGGATTTATTTAATTAATTAAATTCTTTTAATTAATTAAGCTCCCTAATCTTATTAGGAATAATTAATTAAACTCCTTTAACTAATTTTCCTTCCTAATCCAATTAGGAATAAATGAGAGTACTTATATTAAATTAATTCCTAAACTCTTTTAGAAATTAAAATAATAATAATTGTAATAATATTAATAAGACTCCTCTTATTAATTTATATTTAATATTTCTAAAATATTAAATAATAATATTAAGCTATTTAATTTATTCTATCACCATAGATTAAATTAAATATACATAACATATTATTACGATTATGCCATTAACTTCTTAAATAATTATTCTTCCTTTTATGGTGTGACCCTTTTAGTTCTCCATATTAAACCTAGTTGTGAATAAATCAATTAGAACAAATCTAATCTTATTTAAATAAATAAATTAAACAATTAATTTATTTAAATAAATAACATTTATTCTACAATAGGGATAAGCCTCCCTAATGATCAACGACTTTCCGATAATATAGATTTCAACATTAATCATTAAAGAACCTTTGAGTAAATAGTTACCGTACAATTCAATCCTTCCACAATACAATGTCCCAATTAAATATAAGACATGGAATTCTTCACAAGTCTTATTTTATTTAATTATATGTATTTCGATCCTTAAATGCACAACTCAAATAATGCAAATTAGAAACTCCTTTCTAATTTCATTCTCTATTGCCAAGGACTACTTTGGGTTGTCATCTATCGAATCACATAGGACATTTCTCTTCTTTTATTAGAAGTGGTAGATTCTTTATTGATCATACATTATCTCCATGTACAACTTATTATACCCAAGCATACCCTTTGATATACCCTAAGGGTCTTAAGGAATAAGTCAAAGTATAACTCATCATACACAAGATACTATGATGATCTCAAGTCCAAGGATCACTTGTACTTACTATCACTACAGAATTCCTATTGACAAAAGTAAAAAACTCCATTAGGTATTCCTTAGCGAGCCAATGCTCAAATGAACTTATTCTCTAATAAGCACCTACATACTTGCTTTAGTGTCTCCACACAAATGATCATGAGATCAATCATCCTCATCCAATGAGCAAGCAACGTATGTACCAATCTATCCAGATTCACTAATCCCCAATTTAGTAATCCAACGATTGGGAACTATTTTAGTTTTAAGCTTTCTAAGAATTTAGATCTCATTAGAATGATCATCATCATTATTCTAAAAGCATTGCTTAAAACTATGGGTTTATCAGATATTATAAAACAAAGATCATGTAGATAATTAAAAGCCTTTAATAAATTAATACTTTTATTAATAAATGAATAAGATTGTTACAAAGTATATGCTTTATCATCAAACATGATTGGCTTGTGTGCATACTACTTTCAATCTCCCACTTGCACTAAAGCCAATCGTCATGGTATCTCATACTCTTCTTCTCTAAGTGACGATTATCCTGCTGTTGGATAAGCTTTAGTTAATGGATATGTAATGTTGTTCATGAGAGTCCACTATCTCTATAGTGATTTCCCATCTTTCAATGATTCTAATAATCAAATGAAAGTGCCACAACACATGTTTTGATCCAAGATGAGACTTAGAACTATTCCTAGTTCTCAGAATGAACTTTTAATCCAAACAATCAACTTGCGACTTCATTTATAGCTATATACTTTGTCTTTATCACTAAACCAAAGAACTCTTTCTTTGCTTTGGAACCTTTCCAATTCAACGCACCAATCGCTCAAGGTAACCCTTTACCTTAAAGTGGATTTTTCTGTCGTCTTGGTCCGTCTCGAAAAACTTGAGTCCGTTAAGCACTCTAGTTTTAATTTAGACCCACCATGAATATGATCACATCCTTAGTGCTTGGTTAAGCACTTTAAGATGTTTTCACCGACTACATAGTGAACTTCTCCATAATATGATCGATCAACATCGTGTCTCGTATATTTCATTGCATACATGATTGTCACTCATGCGATCTCTCTTCTTTTAATAGTTTGTGGGGACTATAAAGAGAGATACACTCCATAGCTCATCAACATGAGACATCTCTTGGAGTTTGCCATGCTAAACGACTTTAGCATCAAATGAATATACGTTCCTTGGGTTAAGTCGAGCATCCTCTTGTATCTATCTATATAGATTTTATCCCTATTTAAAGATACTTTTCCCAAACCATTCATGGAGGAATGTTTAGACAACTTTATCATTACTGATTGTAGCATTAGTATGTCATTCCTTATCCGTAGTATATCAACATATAATATTAGGAATGTCACTGTGCTCCCACTGTCCCTTTTGTACACACTAGAACTCTTACCTCATCGTGTGTAACTCTGGATCATCATCTTCTATGATGCGTACCTCATCATCATCATCCATGATGAATCCATACCTCCTAGGTATCTTTGGTACTATTCTAGATTTACGATTCGGTTGTGGCACAATAGGTATATCTACAGGTTCCTCCTTTTTGACTTATAGTGTTTTGTGGTACTTGAACTCTTCAAGATCTATTATCCTCCCACTAGCCCCTTTTAATGATAAACACCTTTATCTTGAAGGCGCTGTGTTTCGTAAATAAATACCTTTTGCTAAGTAGAATTATAGAACATATACCCTAAACTTACTTTAGGATGTCCCACAAATCAGTACATGTCAAATCTTGTCCCAAGCTTATCCTTTGAAACCTTTTCACATAAGTTGGACAACCCCTTATCTTAACATACTTAAGATTAGGATCCTCCCCGCCCATAACTTTTATGGAGTCTTGGGGCCGGATTTTGAGGTTACCTTTTGTAGATATGCGTACCATTTCTAGGACATGATCCTAGAAGGATACCGGAATGCTCGGTAAAATCATTTTGGACCGTACTATGTTCAACAAGGTATGATTTTTCCTTTCGGATATACATCAATCAATTATTACGTATCATGAGGTGTCCATTATGAGAAAAACCATTTGAGATGATCTAGAAACTTATTGCACAAGTATTTATTCCTTGATCTAATCAAAGAATCTTAATACTTTGCCAATTTGTTTCATTTTTGAATTCTTTGAACCTTTCAAATAATTCACACTTGTATTTCAACAAATACATACATTCAACTCTTTGAATGATCATCTCCCTTTCTTATACTAGTTTGTTCAATTTGCAAAATATATTTTTCATGTAAGTCAAGTACACAAAATCCATTAAGTAATATTCCAGTTCTATACAAAACATTATTATTATAAATAGAACAACAATTGTTCTTAATTATAATACCAAAAATCTTATTGTCCAACAATAAAATGGAAATAATGTTTCAAACAAGAATTGGAATACAATAATAACTTATTGACTTAATAGATTTGCCAGTAGGCTTTGCTAAACTATAAGTTTCTATGGCTAATGTAGCAACATTTGCTTCATTTTCCACACATAGGATTACTTATCTTTGTTTAGCTTTCTACTTCTGCTTGGTCCCTTCATAAATCTATATTTATGATAACCAAAGTCAGTATCCAATATCCAAGTAGAACCTTGACTTAAAGAAAATTTTATTTTAAATCATGAATAAATTTGTATTTATAACTGAAACTTCACTAAGCTTCTTTGGTTAGCCTCTGCAAGATGCTTCTCGCAGTTTCTTTCCAGTGTCCAGGCTTATTGTAGTGGAAGCAAACTCCTTTGCTATCCATATCAGTTTTGTTCTTATTTTCCTTTGTTTTTACCTTTTCATTTACCTTCTTTGAATCGTTCTTCTTTTCAGAAGATCCTTTGGCCCCTACCAGTAAGACTTTGTTTTTCTTGGTTGGAAAGTGACTCTCATCATTTTTCAACATGTTAAGCAAATCAACGAAGCTGATATCTAGCTTGTTTATATGAAAAATTCACAACAATTGTGAAAGGAGTCCGGGAGTGAGTGCAAGATCAAATCTTGGCTCAACTCTCCATCCATGACAAAACTCGTTGTCCTAATTGATCAATCAAATTGATAATGTTAAGGACTTTTATCTGTACTGTAGTGTCATCGGTCATTCTAGATCGGAAGAGCTCCTTAGATATCTGATATCTATCAGTCCTACTTTCCTCACCATCAACTACTTGATGTGCAGGAATATAGTAGAAGCATCCATAGTTTCATGCTGACGCTGAAGCTCATTACTCATAGATGCGAGCATGATGCATTTGAGCCAATCACAGCATCATCTTGCCACTTTCTAAAAGTAGCAATCTCTTCCTCGGAGGCATTGCTCGCAAACCATTGCAGTGGATAGGTATTAAGAACATAAGATAGTATTTCATCTATGAGAACTATTCTCAAATTCCTTAACCAATCCGCTTAATTTGATTACGGTTAATTTAGCATTTAATATGCTTCGCAGTGATAGTAATTTTAGACATTGTAAAATTTCAGAAATGAATTTGTAATTAACAACATTTTAACATACATTCTTTTATTAATTACCAAAATAAATTAGGTCTTGTTTTAAATTGGTATCTCCCACTATTTTCTTCAAACTATATTACCTCACTTATATAGTTTGGCAAAATCTCTGATTAAAGATTTGCTAGTGAGAATAAGGATCCCATTTCAAATGTATATAGCCTTGTGGTGACACAACAAACTATATATAAATAAATAGGTAGACAACTTTTGTCAATTACATCAACTATGCAACTCCTTTTCTTTTGCCTCTTAGATTATTTTGATCAAGTGGTGGCACATCCGAATCAAAATTATCCAAGTTAAGTCCGACCTAGCACTCCATATATTCAAAAAAGAAAAATATCATCCTTGTGGTGACACAACAAAACAATATTGTTCAATTTTCTTTATAAGCATCAAATGTGATAAATTAACATCTTAAATACTTAATACTTGCCTTGTGGTGACACAACAAACTCATATTAAATATTTAATACTCTATTAATTTTATTATGCTAGAAGGCTTACGCTCGATATTCCAAATATCTTTGAACGCTTAGGACTTAATATAAAAAAATTGAGGGTTTATTATTAATTTGTCTCATCTTGTTTAGCGCATGCATGCACATATATATATAAAATATAATTAATATATATTAATGAACATGCGAAGCATGTTTGCATAATATATAATATATATAGTATAAGCATGCACATATAGAATACTATATTCTACTCTTGGATTGATTATGGACTTTTATTCTAGTTTGGTTCACTAGAGCCACCAAGTGAACCAAAAGGTCAAACCCTAGGGGTGCAAGAAATAATATTTAAATATAACTATTACATTTAAACCCGGCTCCATTACAAACTAGTCTTCAAGCGCCTCCTCAGATCTTGATCTTTAATTCTTCAAAATTAATTCTAACTATTCCTATTACAAAACTATTTAAAATAAATAGAAACCTTGATCAGCAGTCAAGGGGAAGTACATAAGAGAGAGATAAAATTTACATTAAGAAAAATTAGAGAAGACGAGGTACGCAGACCCCATTTAATAAAATCCATACATTCATGGATCCAACTAAAATAAAATCCAATCACATTGGTCAATAGTCCATAATCAATCCCATTTATTATCATACACATCATCATATGCATCAATAAATAACATTCATCTTATGAATAATAAACATTTAATATATATATTGATATCATTTAATGGACAAATTTAGTTAGCATAAAATCTAATTTTGAATCAAAATAAACTCCTTTATTTTAATCTAAATTTAAATCAAAATAAAACTATTTTATTTTAATTTATCCAATTTTGATTAAAATAAACTATTTTATTTTAATCAAAATCTTTAATCAAAATAAACTCCTTTATTTTAATTAATTATGGAATCCAATTCCATGTAAAAAAAAATTGTTAAAGGAAACACGGATTATCTTTCCTATTCACAAATAAACTCCTTTATTTAGAATAATATGAAATCTTATTTCATATCTAAATAAACTCCTTTATTTAAGGAAAGACTGATTCTTTTTCCTATTCACAAATAAACTCCTTTATTTTGAATAATATGAAATCTAATTTCATATCTAAATAAACTCCTTTATTTAAGGAAATTAGGCAATCCAATTTCAACTCCAATTAGTTATCATGGAATCCAATTCCAACTCTAATTAGTTAGCATGAAATTTAATTTTTTAAAATTAAAATAAACCTTTTATTTTAAGATTAAAATAAACCTTTTATTTTAAGATTAAAATAAATATTTATTTTAATTATAAAATAATTAAGAAAATATATTATATATATAATACGGTTAGTATATATATATATATATAATATATAATACGGTTAGTATATATATATAATATATAATATATAATACTAACCGTAATATTCATATCAACCGAACACCCTTGATTTCCGTGTATATTTTTTTTTTTACTGGGCCATGTGATTTTAGTTTCATGTGAATTCGATTATATATATATAATATATATAGAAAGTGAAAATCACGTTAATATAAAGATTTGTGAATCCTGCTTGTCAAAGGAGTTTGTTTGTAAAGCATCACGTTGACCAAAAAAAAAAAAAACGTGAATCCAGGACCATGCAAACCACGAATCAGCAGCTTACAGTCATGCAAATCAGAAATCACGAATTTGCGTTTTTTTAAAATAATTTTATACAATAAAATTATGCCCAATTAAATTGTTATAAACACATATCAATATACATATCAAATTAAAATAATTAATAATTCGCATAAAGGTTTGGGTCTGATGCCACTGTTAGGTTTGTAATATTCATGTGCGCAATCAAATTGCACAAATTAAGCGGAAGCGTGTAAAATCAGAGTTTAAAATTTTTACAAACCATAAACCCGGATCACCCTTTATGCACAATTATTAATTAAACGAAAAGATAAAGAATAAAATCATACCCTTGAAGATTGAGCTTCCTCATGTACAAGTTCACCTCCAAATCCTTTCGCGTTCAACTTGAATTCACCGGGTTTGGTTCCTTCCTTTGATCAACGTTAGCCACCCATGTGTTTGGCCTCTAGAGGTGATCCACCAAGGAAGAAGAATTTTTAAGAAGAAGGGGTATTGGCTCAAACCCTAGTTTTTCCTATCTGTATAGAAAAAGGGGCGTACTCTCCCAACTATTGGAATTATTACGTATGTTGTAAAAGTCAACAACCACACCACCCACAATAAGACTCCTCTTATTTATAGATGTGGGCAACCCACCTTAACAATTAAGGAATTGGGATTTATTTAATTAATTAAATTCTTTTAATTAATTAAGCTCCCTAATCATATTAGGGATAATTAATTAAACTCCTTTAACTAATTTTCCTTCCTAATCCAATTAGGAATAAATGAGAGTACTTATATTAAATTAATTCCTAAACTCTTTTAGAAATTAAAATAATAATAATTATAATAATATTAATAAGACTCCTCTTATTAATTCATATTTAATATTTCTAAAGTATTAAATAATAATATTAAGCTATTTAATTTATTCTATCACCATAGATTAAATTAAATATACATAACATATTATTACGATTATGCCATTAACTTCTTAAATAATTATTCTTCCTTTTATGGTGTGACCCTTTAGGTTCTCCATATTAAATCGGTTGTGAATAAATCAATTAGAACAATTCTAATCTTATTTAAATAAATAAATTAAACAATTAATTTATTTAAATAAATAATATTTATTCTACAATAGGGATAAGCCTCCTTAGCGATCAACGACTTTCCAGATAATATAGTTTTCAACATTAATCATTAAAGAACCTTTGAGTAAATAGTTACCGTACAATTCAATCCTTCCACAATACAATGTCCCAATTAAATATAAGACATGGAATTACTGTCAAGTCTTATTTTATTTAATTATATGTATTTTGATCCTTAAATGCCAACTCAAATAATGCAAATTAGAAACTCCTTTCTAATTTCATTCTGCCTTGGCCAAGGACTACTGGGTTGTCATCTATCGAATCACATAGGACATTTCTCTTCTTTTATTAGAAGTGGTAGATTCTTTATTGGTCATACATTATCTCCATGTACAACTTATTATACCCAAGCATACCCTTTGATATACCCTAAGGGTTTTAAGGAATAAGTCAAAGTATAACTCATCATACACAAGATACTATGATGATCTCAAGTCCAAGGATCACTTGTACTACTATCACTACAGAATTCCTATCGACAGCAAGTAAAACTCCATTAGGTATTCCTTAGCGAGCCACGCTCAAATGAACTTATTCTCTAATAAGCACCTACATACTTGCTTTAGTGTCTCCACACAAATGATCATGAGATCAATCATCCTCATCCAATGAAAGCAGCAACGTATGTACCAATCTATCCAGATTCACTAATCCCCAATTTAGTAATCCAACGATTGGGAACTATTTTAGTTTTAAGCTTTCTAAGAATTTAGATCTCATTAGAATGATCATCATCATTATTCTAAAAGCATTGCTTAAAACTATGGGTTTATCACATATTATAAAACAGCATCATGTAGATAATTAAAAGCCTTTAATAAATTAATACTTTTTATTAATAAATGAATAAGATTGTTACAAAGTATATGCTTTATCATCAAACATGATTGGCTTGCGTGCATACTAATTTCACTTACAACCTCCCCTTCTTATGAAATTTCTTCCTCGAAATTACGGTACGTACCTGGTATATCAAAGAGGTGAGGATATCTTGACTTCATCTCAGATTCTAACTCCCAGGTCATTTCTTCCACATCGTGGTTTCTCCACAAAACTTTGACTTGAGGTATAACCTTGGAGCGTAGAATATGATCCTTCTTATCCAAGATTTTAACAGGTAACTCTTCATATGTTAAATCTTCTTCTATCTCGTCTGGTTCTAATTCAATAATATGGTTCGGGTCATTCACATATTTACGTAACATATATATGTGAAAAACGTTATGAACACGAGACATACTTGGCGGTAAGGCGAGTCTATAGGCCACAGTTCCTACTCGGTCAAGGATTAAAAATGGGCCAATGAATCGAGGATTGAGCTTTTCTTTCTTTCCAAATCTCGTAACTCCTTTCCATGGAGCAACACGTAACAACACATGATCTCCAATATTGAATTTCATGTCCTTTCGATGAAGATCAGCATAATTCTTTTGTTGATCTTGTGAGGTTTTTATACGTTGTCGGATCGTTTGAATCTTTTCCGTAGTCATACGTACCAAATCTGGTCCCAACAACGTTGCTTCACCCACCTCATCCTAGCATACTAGAGAACGACACTTTCTTCCATACAACGCCTCAAATGGAGCCATGCCAATACTTGTTTGATAACTATTATTGTAGGAAAACTCCACCAATGGTAAGAACTTGTCCCAACTTCCCTTGAAGTCAAGGACGCAGAGTCTTAATAAATCTTCAAGAGTTTGAATAGTCCTTTCTGACTACCCATCCGTTTGAGGATGATATGCCGAACTAAATCGTAAATCTGTGCCCATAGCTTTTTGCAAACTAACCCAAAATTGTGAAGTGAATCTTGGGTCTCGATCAAAAACTATGGATACTGGCATACCATGCAATATTACAATCTCGTTTATGTACATATTAGCAAGACGTTCAAGTGTATAGGTTTCTCGTATCGGTAAGAAATGAGCAGACTTGGTCAATCTATCAACAATGACCCAAATCGCATCTATGCCTTGAGAAACCTTGGGAAGACCAGTAATGAAATCCATGGTAATGTGCTCCCACTTTCATTCTAGAATTTCAAGTGGTTGTAATGGACCTTTTGGCACTTGATGCTCCACCTTGTCTCGTTGACAAATTAGACACCTTGAGATAAACCCCGCTATCTCTCTCTTCATATTGCTCCACTAAAATATATGTCGAAGGTCACGATACATTTTGGTACTCCCAGGATGGATTGCAAACGGTGTGTTGTGCTTCTCCATCATGATTTTATACTTCAAGTCAGAATCTTTAGGAACACAAAGTCTCGAGTTAACTCGAAGTATTCCTTCTTCATTGATTCTTGATTCTGGAATATCACCTTCTTGCACTTTCTTCCTCATACGCATCAGTTCCAGGTCTGTAGCTTGAGCAGCTTAAACTTTATCGATTAAAGTCGGTTCTACTCATATATTTGCCATCACCACATGGGTCCCTGGAGTCTTTAACTCTATTTCCATCCTTTCCAAGTCATACACAATGGGACTTTGCGTTGACAATAATGCACTCGTGCCCGCATATGATCTTCTACTCAATGTGTCAGCTACTACGTTCGCTTTTCCAGGATGGTATTGGATGGTATGATCATAATCTTTCAACAACTCAAGCCATCGTCGTTGTCGCATGTTGAGTTCCTTTTGAGTGAAGAAATATTTGAAGCTTTTATGATCCGTATAGATCTCCACCTTCTCTCCATACAGGTAATGTCTCCAAATCTTAAGTGCAAAAACGACTGCTGCTAACTCTAGATCATGATAATTCCTCTCACATTCTTTGAGTTATCGTGAGGCATAGGCTATGACTTTCCCATGTTGCATGAGAACACATCCTAACCCTTTGCCTGAAGCATCACTGTAGATGGAAATTCCTTCCGAGCCAGATGGTATTGTCAGAACAGGTGCTGAAATGAGTCTCCTCTTGAGTTCTTGAAAACTCTTTTCATATTTCTTGCTCCTACCGAATTTTGTATCTTTTCGAGTCAGCTGAGTTAATGGAGTAGCGATTCGAGAAAACCCTTCTACGAATCTTCGATAATAACCAGCTAAGCCGAGAAAGCTACGTACTTCGGTCACTGACTTAGGTCGCTCCCAGCTTTGAATTACTTCAATCTTTGTCGAGTCAACTAATATTCCATGATTTGATATTACGTGCCCAAGGAATGCAACTTCCTCAAGCCAGAACTCGTATTTCTTCAACTTGGCATAAAGCTTGTTTTCACGAAGCTTTTGAAGTATCAGCCTCAAGTGTTGCTCATGGTCTTCATGGGTTTTAGAGTATATGAGGATGTCATCAATAAAGACGACCACAAAGTGATCCAAATATTCCTTGAATACTCGGTTCATCATGTCCATGAAGGCAATAGGAGCATTAGTCAATCCAAAAGACATAACTAGGAATTCATAATGCCCATACCGAATTCTAAAAGCAGTCTTTGGAATGTCATCAGTTTTAATCTTCAACTGATGATATCCAGAATGAAGAGCAATCTTTGAAAAGAATTTGGCTCCTTGCAACTGGTCAAACAGGTCATCAATGCGAGGCAACGGGTACCTATTTTTGATGGTGACATGATTCAACTCCCGATAATCAATACAAAGTCTCATACTTCCATCTTTCTTTTTCACGAATAGAACAGGAGCACCCCAAGGAGACGTACTAGAACGAATGAAACCGATGTCTAACAATTCCTGTAGTTGGGTTTTTAACTCCTGAAGTTCAATAGGAGCCATTCGATATGGGGCTTTAGAAATGGGTTTTATACTGGATTCAAGGTCGATACAAAATTCAATTTCACGCTCTAGGGGTAGGCCAAGAAGTCTTCAGGGAATACGTCAGGAAATTTATTAACAATAGAAATATCATTCAAATCTGACGTATTTTTATTTAAATCCGTGACATGGGCTAAGAAAGCTTGACATCCGTTTTTCAATAAACGAATAGCTTTATGACTTGATATGACAGTGATTGACTTTAGTGGTTTGGTTGCTTGAATTCGTATAATAGGTTGGTTAGGAATATGAAAGCTAACAACCTTACGAAAGCAATCAATTTTAGCATGATGAGTAGTTTACCTATCAATCCCTAAAATCACATCAAATGCAAGTATTTTCAAGGAAATAAGATCGACAGGTAACGTGCGGTTACCGATTTTAATCAAATAAGACTTATAATGGGTGGATCTGATGAAGGTTTCTCCTAACGGAGTTTCAACAGATAAATCAAAATCTAATTTCTCTGGAGTTAAATTTAAACGTTGAACGCAAGTAGGAGAAATAAAAGAATGGGTAGAACCGGTATCAAATAAAGTATAAACTTCGCTAGAGTTTATGATTAGCTTACCCGTGATCACCTCGTTCGGATTCCTCGCTTTTTGGGAGGTTACGACAAACGTTCTCCCTTGAACTACCGGTTTTGTCTTGTCTGGGACACCCTATGATGCCTCCATCCTAGCTGGACTTGACTTTAGTGCACGAAAAAATCGGGCTAGGTGACCTTCTTTTCCATAATTGTAACACGCTTTGGACTGCATCTCGCAGTTTGGACTGATGTGTCCTTCCCCTCCACATTTGTAACATACGACCGTCGGTCGTTCTCCTTCCTTAACAGCAGGTGCTGGTGCTGATGTCTTTCCATCATTGTTGAATCTCCTCTTCTTGAAATGTCCACTCTTATTGCCATGGCCATGATTACCACCGAAGTGATTACAATTTTTGGCATGTTGATTCTCTCTACGCTTATTGTCACCGCTTCGATGACTGCTACCAGTGGTATTATCATTTTGTCGGCTGCTCTCTTTTGGTTGGGTTGACTCATTATCACGTTCCAATAACTAAGCCCTATTCACAACATTTGAATACAAATACAGTTTGTGAGAAATTAGGTATTGACATATCTCGAGTTTCAAACCTCTTAGAAACATCCGCGTCATTCTCTCCTCATTATCAACCAAGTGGGACACAAACCGGGACAACTCGACAAACTTAGTTTCGTACTGCGCCACGGTCATATTGTTTTTCTCAAGCTTGATGAACTCTACCTCCTTCATGTGACGAATACTTTCAGGAAAGTACTTGTCGTTGAACAGTTCTTGGAACTTCTCCCAAGATATCTTCAGTACGGCATGTTGAGTACGCTTTATAGATTCCCACCAGTATTCTGCCTCTGCTCGCAACATGAAGGTGGCAAAGGGAATCTTTTGCTCCTCGGAGCATCCCAAGACATCAAATATTTTGTTGATCTGCTTTATCCACGTCTCTGCCTGCATTTTGGACAGGAACCGCCTTCGCCTGATGTTGCATGAATTGCATAAAACCTCTGAACGTCCCATCGTTCATCATTTGATCGTTGTTGTTTTCTTGAGGATTATTGTCTTCCTGTTGCACATTATCCTGGGTATTAATCTGTGGTGACTCAACGGTCTCACGTGCTTCATTGCTTATCTCAACATTTTCGGATGCCATTTTAAAATACTGCCACAAAACAAGAGTTAATTATCATATCACATATTATCCCTATACTCTGACCGACAAATTAAATACCAAATAAACTTAGGTAGGTCATACCAGCGAAGGAATTCCTCGTCTTTCCCCTCCTAGTTCTTATCTCACATGTCAGCCAGGGATCATATCCCTAAGCTTTGATACCAACTGTGATGCCCCCAAAACAGGTATACATCACCCATCTTGAGTCGCCAAATACATGGTACAAAATTCAAATATAACTTAATTATACAATAGTCGTGTAAAATACGACAAAACATAATATAGGAGTTTTAAAAGAATATTGTCATCTAGACAATATCCACACTCAATGGAGTCCTCATTACAATTATTATCACACTATTTAACAGAATAGTGAGGACTACTAATGCTTTCATTGTTCTTTTCATGGAGTATAGAAGCTAAAACTTTAACCAACTGAGTATAATAGAATATATGGATCTACAAATGAATTTTTGCCCGCCATGCGGTAATCTACGTAGACAAATTATTTCCACAATTTAATAAGGAATGAATATGAAGGATCATTCACCATGCATGTGGTAAATACACATAGACAGGTTATTCCAATAGAATAATAAAGAATGGAATAACAAAAGAATTCACCATGCATGCGGTAGTCCAGCGTGACGGAGTTATTCCAATGTAATAATAAAGAATGGAATAATGAAGAATTTCACCATGTATGCGGTACTTGCGCATGACAGTTATTCCAACATAATAATAAAGAATGGAACTGTGTCATGCGTAATACGCATGCATGCATACATGATATTCAAATGTAATATTAAAGAATGGAATAACAATGAGAATTTCACCGTAATGTGATAGAATCGCATGCATGAGGTTATTCCAACGAGAATAATAAATAATGGAACCAGTCATGTGCGTAATAATGCAAAAAGGATATTCCAACAGAATAATAAAGAATGGAATAACAGAAGAATTTCACCATATATGCGGTACTTCGCTTAGACATGTTATTCCAACATAATAATAAAGAATGGAATAATAGAAGAATTTCACCATGTATGCGGTACGTCACATAGACAGGTTATTCCAACATAATAATAAAGAATGGAATAACAGAAGCTCTCTTCATGAATACGAAAGAAATAATACCCCTTACCTTAGAAAGAAACTGGATACTAGAGTAGAGAGGTAGCAGACTTCTCTACTTCTTTCTCTCTATAATAATTGCTCTATAGCTTTAGTGAATTGGTGAGAAATGAAGGGAGAATGAGCTTCTATTTATAGGAAAATGTAGTTTCAATAATTGCACGTTTTTGGGCTCGAAATATTACAGTATAACACCTTCCTCTTTTTTTTTTCATTTTTAATTTAGTCCTGCAAGTATTATCAAACTTGCACCACCTCCCCTAATAGTAAATAATGTGAATCAATAGTACACACATGTGAACAAATAGTTATAATCATGTGAATCAATAGCAATTAATTGCTTTCATTTATCCTAAGTTAATTACCCGATTGAATCAATATAACCTCCGGACATCAATTATTATCGAAATAAATGTCGATTTCCACTAACACTAATAATTCCAACATAATGGAACTATCAATTTCATCTTTAATCAACACGAACTTATTCATCATTAATATTATAACTCACAATATTTAACAACCAAATTCGCTCCTAGGAAGAGAGGGCTTTCCGATAAGGATTTCTCCTTATCAGCGCCAATTAAATGACCAAACCTCTCCTCGACAGTAACTTCTAGACATTATAAATATTGCAATTTAATAATATGAATAACTTTGTCGCCTCAATTATTGATTTAATAAAATATCATATTATGCGAGATGATAATCGTGACAATAATTGAATCAATAATATGAAAGATATGATGCAACAATTCTTGTAGTAATAATTGAGTATAAGCGAGTGACTTCTCACGTAAGTATCAATAATCAATACCGTGTCTTTACTATGCAACCACGCCAGACATCGTCTTTGTACTTTTACTACCGGGAAGTTCAACAGTTTTAACAATAACACTTTTGCCGTTATTTTTATAAAATGATAATTCTGTCGTTTTCTAACTACGACAATACCTCCGTTGTGGGGTCCACCAATGATCGTGCCGTCATACAAATATTCCCTGTTAAAACGAATATTCCCCGACCAATCAAATATTATATAACCACTTGCTTACTTTGCAAAATTTGTAAATATTATCCACAACTATAACATTATAATAAATCCACACCATAATATTCAAAAATATATTTCGAGAAAATTATTCTTTATTCATAAAAGTTGGGGTCTTACAAGGTTCTCATGAACAAAAAGCTTACACTTTAAGTAGATCCATGATACAAAATAAAAATGGTTCTGTGCTTGGAGGTGGAAGTAAGCCACCTCTTCTAAATAGAGAAAAAGTTGCTAACTGGAAAGTGCGTATGCAGGCATATATGAATGCTATTGATGATGATTTATTCGATGTTATTCTCACCGGTCCATATGTTTCCACAAATCTGGCAACAAAAACAGACAATCCCAACAAGGAGGTTATAAAGATGCGTGAAGAATGGACAAAGAATGAGAAGAAGCGTGTTCTGATAGATAAAAGGGCCAAAAATATTTTGTTTATGGCTTTGGAGAATGAAATCTTTGAGAATGGCATAAATTGCACTACTAACAAGGAAGTATGAGAAGCATTGTTGGTGATGCATAAGGGAATAAAAGAAGTTAGAGAAAACAAGCAATATCTCCTAAGCTCTAAACTCATATGAAAAGGTTTATCCAAACAAAGGCATAAATATAAAGTTCATGAGAGCCCTACCCAACAAGTGGGATGCCAAGACCACAACCATCCGAGAATCAAAGAATCTGTATGAAAATGACTGTGCGGAAGCTCTTTGGTAATCTTCTTACCTATAAGTTGGAGCTGAATCAAAGAGCAGAAACTATGTCTGAAAATAAAAGAAAAGACAAAGGTATTGCTCTTAAAGCCTTTGAAGGAATATCAAAAACTCCAATCGAAGTTGGAGAAGATGGTCAAGAAGGCGTGGATGATGATGATGATATAGCTCTGCTTACTAGAAGGCTAAGAAAATTCATGAAAAAAGCAGTAACTAGAGACCTAGAAAGAACTTCAATAAAGGAGGCAACAATAGAGAACAAGAAAAGGAATTGTGCTACAATTGTAAGAAGTTTGGTCACTTTATAGCAGAATGTACCAAGCCTCGAAGAGAAGATCTCAAAAAACACAAACAGAAGCCTGACAAGAAGAAAGAATAAAAAGACTACAAGAAGTCTCACAAGAAAGAAAGAAAGAGGTCTAGTAGACAGCTCATGGAGCGACTCAGATGATGATACTAGCTCAGACTCAAGCGATGATGAAGAACCACAAGTAGCCAACTTGTGTTTGATGGCCATAGAAGGAAAGTCCAACACAACGGCTGATCATCGAGAAATCAACATCAGTGAGGTATTTAACTTCAACTCTCCTTATGTTAATATGGATGATCTTAGAACTGCTTTGTGTCGCCCCCAAAATAGGTCCACACCACCCATTTTGAGTCGCCAAAAACAACACTACTGACACAAACTTTCATATTACAACTATTGAACTGTTGTGCAAAATACAACGACACATATACTGTGAGTTTCAATATAAATATTGTAACATATATAATATGACAATATTCATACTCAAACTATTACAATGCCATATAAAATACAACAATAAATATTTCAAGTCCTCAAAGGAACACAAGAAGATTTCTGTCCTCCTCATTTTAATGGGGTGCACTTTTTATGCTTTCAAATTCGGGTTCACATCACCCTATTTGGTTCACCAAAATCAACTATTAAATGATGTATAAAATATGACACACATTTTAAGTTCTCAATAAAATTATTATGCCACATTGTTCTATAAATTGATGAGGATTGCGACTAATTCGAAACACCACTTTATACTCACGTTCTCTCTTTTAGTCCCAACTACACTTTTATTTTCTAATTCACAGTTCATGTTCATAATCCTGGTAATAAATTCATCTTTACATTACGACCAAATATATTCATTTGTATCACCCGTGGTCATGCCAATCAACAGTCCATCTTTGCACTACAGGCCAAAGACATACAACTGTAAAACCAATGGTCATGCCAATCAACTGTCCATCTTTGCACTATAGGCCAAAGACATACAACTGTATAACCAATTATCATACCAATCAACAGTTCATGTTTGCACTACGGGTCAAAGACATACAACTGTAACACCAATGGTCATGATTATATCAATACACAATTTCGGTCATGATTATACCAATACACAATTCCTGGTCATAATCATATCAATTAACAGTTCATCTTTGCACTAAGAGACAAAGATAAATTTCCAACAAAAAATTGAGTCGATGATGATGATGATGATATATATATATATATATATATATATATATAATGAATGGACAGAAATAATCAGAATAATAAGATAAAATAGGTCTTAGTGATTTTCAACTTAATTATCCAAAGTCCAAATTGCCAACATGATATCTAGAAAATTGATTAGAATTCTTGATAGAATATAAAGTTCCTGGCTCAAATATAATAACTTAAAACTGAATAGAAAGATCCAGGTTAAGATATTAGATGAATCACAAACTATTAAGGATCTTCTAATCATTTCAAGACTTTTCACCATTTAATGATAAGTTGAAGAATCTAATAATAATATCTTACCATAATGTGTAGTATGACAAAAAATGATATCCCTTTACCATAAAAAATGATACCCCTTGCCTTAACATGTGACTTGATTCTGTTTTCTATGAAATTGATCAATTTAAACAATACTTACATTCCTTATCTACACTTGGAGTAACCTTACACTCAACAGAAATACTCACAATATTATACTCGCAATAATATTGTAGTAAAAGAATTTTATATTTTTAGTGTAGTGATGGTGTGTTTTGTTTCTCATCTAAGAAATCTATTTATACTAAAAATTGAGGAGACAATTAGCACACCCCTTTTGACAAAATAACCAAATGAGGTATATAAGAATGATGGTAGTGAAATTTGTGGTCCCACAGAGAAAATTAAACCAACTTGTACACGTTTTAACAATAATTGAGTTGTGTCCAGACTACTTTAGGAAAAGTAGAGTGCTGGCAAGTCCTGCCAGACTTACTTTTGTAAAAAGAAAATAGTTGAACAAACATCTACATATCATACTTATCTTTAATCAACATTGTTGGTTAGAAAACCAATCACTAAACACGCGCAAGTATACGCGGTCTAACAAGTAATTCAGTGATAAGTAGAATGTCGTATCCACGAGGAACTATCACTAATATTTACCAAGTACCGACTTTGTATCGCTAAAGTCTTATTCGAACAACAATAACTGAAAGTGTGATTAATCTAAGCATAACTAATTATCAAAGCAAGTAAATGGATAACGAATGGTAATCGAAGGAATTACAAGCTAAGGTTACAACTTCACCCCACTCAAGCATTCTGTCAAACACCTGGCGTGCTATGTTTCATTAAACTAGCTACCCTTTTCTCTCTGGTCTTAATGGTCACGCCAATTTGACGACCGAGAACACACAAGTGTTCATACACCTCTGTCGAGGTATGCACAAATATATCCTTTCCAGATCCACCCGTTAGGGAATAGAACAGAAAAGAATGCCCAAGCTAGATACAATCCTACATATGTCTATGCGAGTTGATCATAACGAGGATATAAGCATAAGTTCTCAAATAGATCGCACGTGGCGCACATATATATGTCTATTCTACGCATAACTTATGCAGTCAAAACTCACAATCACATGCCAATATATTCAGGTGTAAATCTACAATCCTTCTATCGATATCATGTAAATTACCAAAATCATCACTAATGTCTTAGAGAGAGTCATTAAGCATAAATATATCGAATCAAATCATATGGTGCTAACCAAAGAGATAAGACAGTTAATTTAAATATCAAAGGGTTCAATTAAAATCTTAGAGCAAATACTCAGTTCATAGCTATTAAAAAAAATATAAGTAGCACTAAATACAACATTTATGAATTACAAAGTCAGAGACAATAAATAGATAAGAATAAACTCTGTCAAAGCCCTTCAATCTCTAAGCATTCTGCTCAAATCAAGCTCTCCAGTCCGTGTAGCTCACTGCTCTTGATGCTCCAAAGAAAAGCTAAACTTCTCCCCAATCTACTTAATCTATATTTACAGACATCACTAAGAGAAAGAAAGAGGAATTATAGAGAAAAACTAATCTAATCTAATATAAGATATTTGATCTCAGATCTACTGAGTATGTCTTATGCAGAGCCTTCCTTAACTTATATAACAGTTACCGCTTCTTTTTCTAGGTCAAAACAAGCCCTCTCTGCCTGGGCACCGGAGGTGGCGCTGCGGCGCGGGCCAATAAGCTGTGGTTGGCGTTGCAGCGCCACATTACTAATGAGGGACACGGACTTTCATGTTGCAAATGAGCCTAAGAAAGGTTTAGTGGTATTTGCGATGCTGCGTGATGACATCAGCAGGGATAGGGTGGTGGCGTCGCGGCGTGAGCACAAAGCTTGGCTTTAGCGCCGCGGCGCGGGTATGTAGAATTTGACCATTTTGCCCCTTTAAAGCTGGAAAAGCATTGAAAAGCTCTGCAATACATCAGTTAAGTGCAATAACACTATATTTATATAAAACTATATAAAAACTATGAATTCAGACAATTATTTAAGTCATAAAGTATTCGATTCGCGGGTATAAATCCCACTCATTAAACACCCTTTTCAATCTTTGAACCATTATTCACAATTATTAACATAGACTCACAATACTGCCAACTTGTCTAATTATATCATATCTAATAATATGAGTTACTGTGCAATAACTACTGTGACAATTATTGAATGAAATACTAAGTGACTTCTTACGTAAGAATCAATAATATAAATTACTGTGCAATAATTATTGTGATAATTATTGAATAAAATACTGAGTGACTTCTTACGTAAGAAATAATGATATGAATTACTGTGCAATACCGTGTGTTACGATGGAATAACACGTATTACTGTACTTTTATCACAGGTATTTCAAAATTTAAGGTAAAAGTTTTGTCATCAATTTTTAAAAAGGTTATTTCTGCCGCTTTCCCTATCTGACAGTTATTCTGTTATAGGGCCCACTAATGATAGGTTATTTCGGCAGCGACGTACGAATATTCCCCAATAAAATGAATATTTCCTGTCAGACTGTTCACTTCATATATTTTTTGTGACGCCCCCAAAACAGGTATACATCACCCATCTTGAGTCGCCAGATACATGGTACATAAATTCAAAAAAAACTAAATTATACAACAGTCGTGTAAAATACGACAAAACATAGCTGAGAGTTTAAACAAGAATATTGTCATCTAGACAATATCCATACTCAATGGAGTTCTCATTATAATTATTATCACATTATTTCGTAGAATAGTGAGGACTACTAAAGCCATTTATCCTGGACCATCACTCCACTCCCCGACTCGTCCCAGCTATATTCTCATTTCCTGAAGAGAACAATGAAAGAAATGGTGAGCTCAACTAGCCCAGTAAGAAATATTATGACTAAGATAATGCAGAATAAATTATCCTTAGCCTTCAACAGTATAATGACTGATAGAATACAATAGACAACAAGTTTTAGATCAACAACTGCAGCGGAATAAGCAATCCATTAGAAGAGTCAAATAGAGCATAAAATATACTATCTTCTATGATTTAAAAAGTTTTTCATCAACTTTATCATTTGAGACTCGACAATAAATAAAATCGAATCATCCCTGCACCACGGCCAAGGATATTCATGTAATCATCAATGGTCATGATTATACCGAATAATCCATGGTCATAATCATACCAACAACTGTCCATCAATGAACTACATGCTAATGAGGACTTTCACCACATCATTCGTCACATTATGATCATGATTATACCGAATAATCCCTGGTCATAATCATACCAAGTCCATCTATACACGTAAGCCAAAGATGACTTTCAACACAATATAAGCATGAGGATGATGACAATGACATAATAATTTAATAAAACAAGTTCAAGGATAAATTTTAAAGATTTATAATTTAATTTATCCAGAAATCAATAATGTCCAAATTGTCAACATGATACTGCTTTGTAGAGTAAAATTCAAGAATAATATTAGTGTACCAAAAATAATTTGGACAAAAAAGAAATATATTTTTCGGGTGAATAGTACCCCATAAATAGTACTTCGGGAATAGTATCCCATGAATAGTACCCCAACATGAAAAGTATCCCGAATACCCGAGTTAATGATACTAGAGTGAATAGTAACCCATGAATAGTAACTCGTGAATAGTACTCTGGCACAAAAAGTGCTCCGAATACCCGAGTGAATAATACTAGAATGAATAGTAATAGGGTGAATAGTAATCCATGAATAGTAACTCGTTAAAAAAAATACCAAAGAAAATGATATTCCATGACGAGTACAAAAGAAATGATATCTCAGACGAGTATAATAGAATATACGAAATTGCAAATGGATTTTCACTCGCCATACGGTAATCCACGTAGATAGATCATTTCCACAATTTAATAAAGAATGAATACGAAGGATCATTCACCATGCATGTGATAATCCACATGTATGAGTTATTCCGGCGAATAATAAAGAAGGGAATAACGAAGAATTCACCAAGCATGCGATAGAACACACGCGATGTTTATTCTAACGAATAATAAATAATGGAACCGTGTCAATGCGTAATACGCATGCAGGCGGATATTCCAAAGAATAATAAAGAACGGAGCCGTGTAATGCATAATCCGCATGCATGAGATATTCCAACGAATAATAAAGAATGGAACCGGTCATGCGTAATCCGCACGACGTGGATATTCTAACGAATAATAAAGAATGGAGCCGGTCATGCGTAATCCGCATGCATGGATATTCAACGAGAATAATAAAGAATGGAACCAGGTCATGCGTAATCACGCACGCATGTGATATTTCAACGAGAATAATAAAGAATGGAATAATAGAAGAATTTCACCATGTATGCGGTACTTCGCATAGACAGGTTATTTCAACATAATAATAAAGAATGGAATAATAGAAGAATTTCACCATGTATGCGGTACTTCGCATAGACAGGTTATTCCAACATAATAATAAAGAATAAAATAACAGAAGAATTTTACCATGTATGCGGTACTTTGCATAGACAGGTTATTCCAACATAATAATAAAGAATGGAACAACAGAAGCTCTCTTTATGAATACGAAAGAAATAATACCCCTTACCTTAGAAGAAAACTGGATTCTAGAATAGTGAGGTAACAGACTTCTCTTCTTTCTCTCTATAATTTCTCTATAATAATTGCTCTTGTGAGACTTAGTGAATTGGTGAGAAATGAAGGAAGAATGAACTTCTATTTATAGGAAAATATAGTTTTGATAATTGCACGTTTTGGGGCTCGAAATATTACAGTATAATACCTTCCTCTTTTTCTTCATTTTTAATTTAGTCCTGCAAGTATTATCAAACTTGCACCACCTCCCCTAATAGTAAATCATGTGAATCAATAGTAAATCATATGACTCAATAGTTCTAAACATGTAAAAAATAATAATTATAGTATAGTACCTTCAACTATACCTCTATTTTTAACTTAGTCATGCAAGTATTATCATTCTTGCTCCAACTCCCCTAATAGTAAATCATGTGAATCAATAGTACACACATGTGAACACATAGTTATAAGCATGCGAATTAATAGCAATTAATTGCTCATTTATCCGGTGAATTACCCGATTGGTCAATATAACCTCCAGACATCAATTATTATTGAAATAAATGTCAATTTTCACTAACACTAATAATTCTAACACAATGGAACTATCGATTTCATCTTTAATCAACACGAACTTATTCATCATTAATATTATAACTCATAATATTTACCAACCAGGTCGTTCCCAGGAAAGAAGGGGCTTTCCGATAAGGATTTTTCCTTATTGGCGCGCAATTAGGTGACCAAACCTCCCCTTGACAGAACTTCTAGACATTGTCAATATTGTAAATAATAATATGAATAACTTTGTCTTCTCAATTATTTATTTAATAGTATAACATATTATGTAGATGATACTGTGACAATAATTGAATTAATAATATGAGAGATATGATGCAGCAATTACTGTAGCAATAATTGAGTATAACTCAGTGTCTTCTTACGTAAGCAACAATAATCAATACCGTACGCTACTATGCAACCACGCGTATTACTGTTGTGAGACCCAAGATTATGAATAAATATTTAATTTTCTCGAAATAATTTTTTTTAATATTATGGTGTGGATTTGATATAATGTTATAGTTGTGGGTAGTATTTATAAATTTTGCAAAGTATGCAAGTTGTTATATAATATTCGATTGGTCGGGGAATATTCATTTTATCAGGGAATATTCATACAACGACACAATTATTGGTGGACCCCGCAACGGAATTATTGTCGGATTGAGAAAACGATAAAAATATTTTGTGAAAATAACGACAGAAGTTTTACCGTTAATACTATTGAACTACTCGGTAGTAAAAGTACAGTAATACGCGTGGTTGTATAGTAGCACACGGTATTGATTATTGATGCTTACGTGATAAGTCACTCAGTTTTGTTTTATTAGTATTATTAATGTAATAAAGTAGAAAAGCTTTTTATATAAAACAAAATACTTTTATAAAGTTATTCATTTTATTAGACTATAAATAGAATATATTATATTCTATTATGCATAGTGTTTTGCATAGTAAAATCTTTGTATATAAAACAGAATACTTTTATAAAGTTATTTATTTTATTAGACAATAATTAGAATATATTATATTTTATTATGCAGTGTTGCATAGTGCATGCATAGTATTTTGCATAGTAAAATCTTTTTTATATAAAACAGAATACTTTTATAAAGTTATTCGTTTTATTAGATTATAAATAGAATATATTATATTTTATTTAAAAGATTTTGTTTTAAATTTGGACCGTCCATTTAAAAGTAATTCAATCTGGACCGTTCATGAATTAGTTACTATGCAGTCCATCTTCTATAAATAGAAGCTCATTCCTTCATTATTTCTTACGAATTCACTAAAACTCTAGAGAGAGAAACTATAGAGAGAAAAAAGAAAAGTATTCTGCTACTTCACTACTCCTATATCCAGTACTCTTCTTTCTAAGGTAAGGGATATTATTTGTTGTACCCGTAAGGGGTATTATTTCTTTTGTATTCATGAAGAGAACTTCTGTTATTCCATTCTTTATTATTACATTAGAATAACTTTGTATCTGTGCGACTACCCTATACTTGGTGAAATTCTTCACATTATTCCATTCTTTATTATTATGTTGAATAACTTTGTTTATCTGAAGTACCGCATACATGGTGAAATTCTTCAGTTATTCCATTCTTTATTATTCTGTTGGAATATCCTGTCGGTGTGTATTACGCTTAACCTAGTTCCATTATTTATTATTCTGTTGGAATAACCTGTCTATGCGGTCTATCGCATGCCTGGTGAAGTCTTTTGTTATTCCATTCCATATTATTATGTTGGAACAACCTGTCTATGCGAAGTACCGCATACATGGTGAAATTCTTTTGTTATTCTATTCTTTATTATTATGTTGGAATAACCTATTTATGCGAAGTACCACATACATGGTGAAATTCTTCTATTATTCCGTTCATTATTATTCGCCGGAATATCTCATATGCGTGATTTTACGCATGACACAGTTCCATTCTTTATTATTACGTTAATATCCTCGTCATGCATGCGTTACGCATGACACGGTTCCATTATTTATTATTCTGTTGGAATAACTTGTCTGCGTGCGATCTATCGCACGCGCGTGGTGGTGATTTTGTTGTTATTCCATTCTTTATTATTACATTTGGAATATCCTCAGCCGGTCGCGTATTACGCTTTGACCTAGTTCCATTATTTATTATTCATTGGGAATAACTTTGTCGGTGATCTATCGCATGCATGGTGATTTCTTCATTATTCCATTCTTTATTATTACGTTAGAATAACTTTATCATGTGGGTTATCACATGCATGGTGAATGGTCCTTTGTATTCATTCCTTATTAAATTGTGGAAATGATCTGTTTATGGGATTACTGCATAAATGACGAAAATCCATTTGCGCTTTCATATATTTTCTTATACTCAGTTGGTTAAAGCTTTGACTTCTATACTCCATGAAATTAGTGGAATATCCTTGATGTTTTCACTTCATCCAGTATCTTTTTCATGGAAATATTTTTCTGAGCATTCTTAAATTTTACTCTACAAAGAAGTATCATGTTGACAATTTGGACGTTATTGGTTCCTGGATAAATTAATTCTTGAACTTGTTTTATTGAATTATTATGTTATTGTCATCATCCTCATGTTTATATTATGTTGAAAGTCATCTGTAGCCTGTAGTGCATAGATGGACTTGGTATGATTATGACCAGGGATTATTCGATATAATCATGACTGTAATGTTACAAATGATGTGGAAAAAGTCCTCATTGGCCCGTAGTGCATTGATGGACAGTTTTTGGTATGATTATGGCTATGGATTCTCTTCGGCCAAGGGTGCAAAGATAAATTGTTTTATGGCATGATCAGGACCGTTGATGAAAATATGATTATCTTTAGCCCGTAGTGCATGGATAATTCGTGGTCGTGATACTAAAGAATATCCTTGGCCTGTAGTGTAGGGATGATTTGATGATGTGGATTATTTATTAAGCTGAGTTCCAGCGATAAAAGTGATGAAAAACCTTTTAAATCATAGAAGATTATAGACTTTATTCTCTACTTGACTCTTCTAATGGATTGCTTGTTCCGCTGCAGTTAAACTTGATGTTTGTTATATTGTATCAGTTTAACACTGTTGAAGGCTAACGATAATTTATTTTGCATTATCTTAGTTATAATATTTCTTACTGGGCTAGTTGAGCTCACCCTTTTACTTTCATTGTTCTCTTCAAAAAATGAGAACGTAGTCGGGACTAGTCGGGGAATGGAGTAATGGTCTGAGATGGTGTCATAGTAGTCCTCACTATTCTGTTAAATAGTGTAATAATAATTGTAATGAGGACTCCATTGAGTGTGGATATTGTCTAGATGACAATATTTGTATTAAAACTCACAGCATATGTTTTGTCGTATTTTACACGACTGTTGTATAATTAGTTTGTATTTGTATTCTGTACCATGTATTTGATGACCCAAGATGGGTGATGTATACCTAATTTTGGGGGCGTCACAGTTGGTATTAGAGCTTAGGGATATGATCCCTGGCTGAGATGTGAGACAAGAACTAGGAGGGGAGAGACGGGGAATTCCTTCGCTAGTATGACCTACCTAAGTTTATTTGGTATTTAATTGGTTGGTCAGAGTATAGAGATAATATGTGATATGTTAAATAACCCTTATTTTGTGGCAGTATTTAAAAATGACATCTGAAAATGTTGAGATAAGTAATGGAGCACAGGAGACCATTGAGTCTCCACAGATCAATAATCAGGACAATGTGCAATAGGATGGCGATAATCCTCCTGTAAACAACAACACTGATCAATTGATGAACGACGGTACGTTTAGGAGCTTTTTATAATTCATGCAACATCAGGCGAAGGCGGCTCCTGTTCATAATGCAGGTGAAAATAATGGCAACCCACGGTCGGTCACCACTAAGCAGTTCAAGGAGCTAGGACCACCAGAGTTTTTGGGAAAGCCAGAACCACTTAAGGCGGAGACGTGATTAAAGCAGATCACTAAGATATTTGATGTCTTGGGATGTTCCGAGGAGCAAAAGGTTCCCTTTGCCACCTTTATGTTGCGTGAAGAGGCAGATTATTGGTGAGAATCTGTAAAATGTACTCAGATTGACGCACTCAAGATGTCTTGGGAGAAGTTCCAAGAGCTATTCAACGACAAGTACTTCCCTGAAAGTATTCATCACATGAAGGAGGTGGAGTTCATCATGCTGGAGCAAAACAATATGACCGTGTCGCAGTACGAGGCTAAGTTTGCCGAATTGTCTCGGTTTGCATCCCATTTGGTCGATAATGAAGAGCGAATGATGCGAATATTTCTAAGAGGTTTGAAACCCAATATACGTCAATACCTCATTTCTCACAAACTTTTTTTATATTCAGATGACCTGGTTTATATTCACAAACTTTGTTTATACGCATGACCTGGTTCTATTATTTATTATTCTGTTGGAATAACCTATCTGTGCGATCTATCGTATGCATGGTGATTTCTGTTGTTATTCCATTCTTTATTATTCTGTTGGAATATCCTGTCGGTGCGTATTACGCCTGACCTGGTTCCATTATTTATTATTCTGTTGGGAATAACCTATCGGTGCGATCTATCGCATGCATGGTGATTTCTTCTGTTATTCCATTCTTTATTATTATGTTGGAATAACCTGTCTATGTGGATTATCACATGCATGGTGAATGATCCTTTGTATTCATTCCTTATTAAATTGTGGAAATGATCTGTCTAAGTGGATTACCGCATAGCGGACAAAAATCCATTTGCAGTTTCATATATTTTCTTATACTCAGTTGGTTAAAGCTTTGACTTCTATACTTCATGAAATTAGTGGAATATCCTTGATGTTTGCACTTCATCCAGTATCTTTTTCATGGAAATATTCTTCTGAGCATTCTTAAATTTTACTCTACAAAGAAGTATCATGTTGACAATTTGGACATTATTGGTTCCTAGATAAATTAATTCTTGAACTTGTTTTATTGAATTATTATGTCATTGTCATCATCCTCATGTTTAGATTATGTTGAAAGTCATCTGTAGCCTGTAGTGCATAGATGGACTTGGTATGATTATGACCAGGGATTATTCGATATAATCATGACCGTAATGTTACAAATGATGTGGAAAAAGTCCTCATTGGCCCGTAGTGCATTGATGGACAGTTTTTGGTATGATTATGGCTATGGATTCTCTTCGGCCAAGGGTGCAAAGATAGATTATTTTATGGCATGATCAGGACCGTTGATGAAAATATGATTATCTTTAACCCGTAGTGCATGGATAATTCATGGTCGTGATACTAAAGAATATCCTTGGCCTGTAGTGCAGGGATGATTTGATGATGTGGATTATTTTTTAAGCTGAGTTCCAGCGATAAAAGTGATGAAAAACCTTTTAAATCATAGAAGATAGTAGACTTTATTCTCTACTTGACTCTTCTAATGGATTGCTTGTTCCGCTGTAGTTAAACTTGATGTTTGTTATATTGTATCAGTTTAACACTACCGCTGTAGCAATTACTGTAGCAATAATTGAGTATAACTGAGTGACTTCTTACATAACATCAATAATCAATACCGTGTGCTACTATGCAACCGCGCATATTACTGTACTTTTACTACCGAGTAGTTCAACAATTTTAACAGTAACACTTTCGCCGTTATTTTTATAAAATGATAATTTTATCATTTTTTAAATACGACAATACTTCCGTTATGGGGTCCACCAATGATTGTGCCCTCGTACGAATATTCCCCGACCAAATGAATATTTTATAACAACTTGCATACTTTGCAAAATTTTCAAATATCACCCTTAACTTTAACCTTTTATCAATTTAACCAAATAGAATAATAATTATAAAAAAATTGAATACTTTCATTTCATAAAATTCGGCGTCTCACATTTTTCACATTTGTCGGATTATCCGACAATTTTTTAAAATTATTTCTATTTATAAAAACTATCATTTAATAGCTTCAAAATAGAAATACTAACTCCACATACTTTTATATCCTTAAAACATCATCAATAATAATCTTATATTATTAAAATATTTTTCAATAAAGTTCATGATTTTCCACCATTCAAAGAATTTTCTATGGATTTCCTCTATTTTTGAACTAACTATAAATAACTTTAAACTACAATAAATATTTACATTATTCAATAATTTTTCAAAGTTGTCCGAAATTATAAAATAATATTATAGGATTTTCACCAAGTTTCATAATTTTTATCATACATAGAATTTTCTATGAATTTCTTCTATTTGCAAACTAACTATAAATAGTTTAAAATACAATAATTACTTCGATTTTCAATAATTCATCAAAAATTTACATTAATTCTAAACTGATATTATAAAATTTCTATAAAAATATTTTAGCCCAAATAATTTTTTTGATAATTTAATTATAATTTCCAATATTTAAAAACTTCAATAATTCATAATAATTACCCCTTTTATCAGAAAATTATAAATCTTATGTCTTTTTTATGTAAAATTTAATTCTATACAACTTTGTAGAAGAAAGTTTTTCCAAATTTCGAATGAAAAATGACTGAAATGGGCTCTGCTGGAAAGTTCATCGGCGGCGACTTTCCCGCGATCCAAAATTTTTTCAACGAGTTTTTCTTAAAATTTCTTCCCAGATCAGATCTACTATATTTTAGGAGTCCAACCATGGTCTTAGATTTGAAATAAACCACCAATCACTGTTAGATCTAAATTTTTTGACGAAATTTCGGAAAAGCTTAATCTCTTTTTTCTCTTGTTTAATACTTGTGCAAATCATCTAAAACAAGTATAAAAATAACAGCTATACATAAAATCCATGAAATTAACATCTATAATTGAAAATTAGAGATTAACCAAAGTTTTATTCATTATCTTTAAAGAGTTTCTTCCTTCCTTCTTATTATTCCTCTATTTCTCTATCTTTTCTATTGCTAAAAATTGGGCTATGAGAGGGAGTGAAATGAGAAGTAAAGTGATAAAAATTTGACTTACTTAGCCAAAATGAATGACCAACATCCTTGCCCCACAAAACAAATGGACCAATAGAAGAAATGTTTGGTGCATAATTTAGGGAAAGGTTGGGAGTATTAGGGGAAATAATTCCCAGCATTTCCCACTCAATTATCAGCCTCTTAGCCACCTCCCAATAGCCCATGCTTCTAGAAGATTTAATCGCCCTTTTATTTACTCACTTATCCAATTAATTGATCATTTGACCATTTATCAATTTAACATTTTATAGTTTTAGAATAATAATCATAAATTAAATTAGAATTTTATTTAATAAAAGTTGGGGTCTTACATGCTTTGCATTATATTACATCTGAATTTCATAGATATATGAAGTTATTTAGGGTTCTATCAAAGGATCATTCTCTTCTTCAAGAGGAAAAAGAGAAAGTGGAAGTAGAATTGGAAACTACTTTACGAAGCAGTGCCTCTCTATCCAAACTTGAAATAGAGAATAAGAATTTAAGAAAGATAACTGACACTAAGAGAATCTATTCTTAATTCTAATATAGAGGAATTGGAAAAGATAATCTCTATGTCGAATCAATCTTCCTCATCTATGAACTCACCTATCACAAGTCAGAGAGTTGCCTCTGATAGATTAGGATTGGGATTTGAAGGTTTGTCTTCATCCAATCTAAGAATGGAAAAGTATCTGGAAGCAAACAAAAACAATGCTTCTTCCTCCCATAGAAACATTGTGGTTGTAAAATCCAAAGATACTAGTGAACCAAGTATCTCTTGCCAACCAATCTTCGCTGACCAGATTGTTGTTCCAAAGGATAACAGGTCACATACTGGTCTGAGTTTTGTAAAACTGCAAAGTAAAATAAAGTATATGACCATGTCTAGAAAAGTCATATAGATTGGAAACAACCCTACAAGAAGACCTGGATACAATCATAGAACTGGTTCGTACTTTACAAAATTTCAAAATCGTAGAACTGTATGAAGGTAGGAAGGTCAATCAGGAAGAAAGGCTCATCAACCATACAAGTCTCAAATGAGAAGAAATCCATACACATACTCACACATGCAATATATAAATTGCTATAAACATCATATATATGGGCATAAAATTATTGATTGGTGCAACTATTCGACCAAAGATTAGGCAAATCTAGGTTCCCAATATAACTAATGTAAGATCCCGACTTTTATGAAATAAAAGTCAAATTTAATTTATGATTATTATTCTAAAACTGTAAAATATTAAATTGATAAAAGTCAAATGAGGAATTAAACTGATAAGTGAGTAAATAAAAGAGGAGGAATTAGATTTATGGAATTGTGGCCATGAGAGGGGCGGCTAATGCTGATAGAGGTGGAATAATCTTGAGGCTTATTTTCCTAATACTTCAAAACTTTTCACACATTCCTCACCAACCTTTTCTTTGATTGGTTAATTTCATTTTGGTGGGACAAGGGAGTTAGGCAATTGATTGAGCATAATAAGGCAAATCAGGATATGCCTTTCTCATTTTTCTCACAACCTCTTCCTCCTGTAGCCCAAAATATTCATAAGATAGAAAGAGAGAAAAAGGAAGAAGAAGAATGAAGGAAGGAAGGAAGAAAGAAAATCTTTAAAGGTAATGAATAAAACTTTGGTTAATCTTTGATTTTCATAAATGGATGTTAAGTTTTTATGAATTGTATATGGATAAAACATATTTGTTTTTGATGGATTAAACTTGTATAAACATGAATCAAATGAGAGAAATCAAGAAATTAAATGAAAAACAAAATCTGAAAATTTCAGAAAAATTAGTTAACTACTTAATTTTATAAAATTCACAACTCTTTGTGTATAATGAGTTAGGAGATGAGTCTTATATCAAAAGAAAGCCCTGAAAGTAAGCTAAAAACTGAAATTGGAATCACCCAAAAATTACTTATGTATTTTTCGTGGTGACTGTTTGAATGAAACTGGCACGAAAGACTCATAGTCCGAAAAATCAATTTTTTTAAGCTCTATTACGTGAGTTATAATTTTTAATTCGAACATTGGATCGTTGTAATTTTTGGATATGTTATACATATATAAGTTGAGTATGTGACGCCCTCAAATTCGGGTCTCTCCAACCCGACAGATGGTGCTACACGGTACTCATAATTGTACATCCATTCTATTGAAACGCCATCAAAATGTGTGAATCAACGACATTCTTATTACATTAATAATATTACATCCCGTTCCCAGGTTCTAAAACCATTACATTCTTTGTTCATCATTCTATAATATATACAACTTACTAGTTTATTACAAGGTAAACTAATCGTTCAGCTTCGTCTTGCCTCTATCCTTGTCAGATCCCTCGGTTCGTTCGGTCCTAGCTGCATTCATATGGTTCAAGCAAGAGTGAGCATAACAAGCTCAACAAGTACAATAATTTCTTTTAAAAACCATGCTTGAAACATAGGAATCATATATCTTCAATAACTAGATAATAGTTATGAAGTACTATCAATAATTCAAAATAGCATTTCTTTTCCTTCAAAACGTTTTACAATAACAATATTCAGTAAAACATCAATTCTGGCTCAAGACCATGAGCATTTTATAATTTTTTTGAAAAGGACAACCCGGTACTAAGTCCGTAAGTCCGGCATATCTTATGAGCACTTCTGGTTGATCAGCCCATAGTATTCTATGTTGATCAACACTACATCCATTAAACGTATGTACATTTAAGTTTTGGCAACCTCGCGTGCCCATCGAATAATCGATGAAAAATACATTTGTTTATTCATACTCAGGCTTACCTTGAATCCGTACCAAACAATTGGCGTAGGATAGCGTTATCAATTCTATATTGAAAGACTTATAAATAAATCAATCAATCTTCAAGATTAGTCTAGCCGGGTTAAAATTGGCATCAACATTTTCGTAAAACAATTCATGCATCTGATAACATGAATCACAGAAAACTTGGCTAACACGAAGGTTAGACAAGCGTTTTAAGAAAAACTTGCCTTCAATACTGCTCTTCAGATAATAATAATGTTTCCTTTTCGGTCTTTACGGTCTCTACAACACATAACCACATAACATACCACATTAGGTCATGAATGAACATACATGGTTCCTAATGAATCTTACCCTTCTTCTCAATCTAATCCTGTATTAGATTTGTTCTTTATTGGTTCCGACTTATCGTTATAACTTACATCATTCTTACTAAGTACTTTCTCTTCTATGTCTTACTTAGATTTACTTTATTAATATAACTCGTTTCTAGTTAATCATCCTTCTTCACGACTTACTAACGTTATCACGTTTATTAATCGAAACTCGATCGTCATTGGTTAAGTACACTTACTGCATATCATTCACGTTCAATTACTTATCTTCAACCCTAAGTGATCATACTTAAGGTTTAAGAATATCTTAATAATGCCACCTTATGTTTGTTAAGGTTGCGTTACTTCATTTGTCTTTCCTTTTATCTTCATAATTTTTCATCTCTATGCAATCCCTAAAGCTGGCGCTGCGGCGCCGACATTTCTTCTTTATGTCACGTCGCGGCATGACTTAGTAGTGTGCATGCTTCGGACTCGACGCTGCGGTGCGAGTCTCCTTTGTTATGGCCGCGCTGTGGCACCAATTAGCAGTGTACCCTGACTCGGCCTCACGCCGCGGCTCGGGCCTTTGTGCCTTGAGTCGCATTGCGGCGCTGACTCTGTGCCTCAGAAAAATTTGACAGATTTTTATTTTTGTGAGATTCATGGACGCATAACTTCTTCGTTATAAGTCCGAATTGGCTCGTTCAAAAGCCTACGGTTCACAAATTACATACTCTACTCGTTCATGCAAGAATTTTATCTATTTGACTTCGTTTGCTCAAAATTCACCTATTAGTTCATTTTTAATAAAAACGATAAACGTTCGTGAACGTTCAACGCTCGTTTCTTCGTTCTAAGTCAGAATCCGGTCATTTTTGAGTCCACAACTCTATAATGCCGAATGAGACTTGTCTCCATTGAAAACCAATGTTTCCAAGCTCAAACACAAAATACGACTTCCATTTCGAGAATTTCACGAATTCGACGCTTAACGCCCAATCGTGTGAATTCGGGCATACCTTCTTTACTAACGATTTGATCATTGTTCTAAATGGATTCTAACCATCATATAAACATTTCAAACTACTTATTACATTTACTTATTTTTAAATTAGGTTTTGACTTATTCTTTATAAGTTCATGGCTTATCAACTTATAACTTTCATGATTTCATTTACTTATGACTTATTATTGATTTAATATCCAACATACTAACATCTTGACATACATACTTATTAACTTATTGACATGATAAGTTATTACTTGTTATTCATTAGTCTATAACTTGTAAAAGTATGAACTAATTATGAATTCACTTTGCATGACTTATCAAAGCTTAAATCTTTTAACCATCATCCTTGCTTCTTATTATCATACAATCTTATTAAAGTAAACATATGAGAAGTTCATCTAAGTTCCTCATGAGTTCACAACTTAATTAAGTTTGAATTACTTATTCATGACTTAAAGGGCTTATTAAAACTTAAGCTCTTTGATTACTCATTCCTGTCATTCCTTAGCATACATGTTCTACCACTACCCCTCTCCCTACCAATGGAAGGGAAAGAAAATCATGACTTAAGTTCTTACCTATGAAGATCACTTGCTTAATCTTTAATTTCCTTCTTGCTTCTTGAATTCTCAAAGACTAACTTGTTCTAGCTTTTGTAGCTTTTTCTCTCTAACCAATAAGCTATAAGTTATTGGATGAAATTCTAACAACCAACAAATGAACTAGCAAGCTTCCTATTTATAGGAAATTCTAATTGAGGGCTTAATAGTCATTAAGCCATTCCACCTCCTTACTAAACCTCCATACTATTCATTACTTAAACCTTAAGTTTACTTGCTCACCAAATAAGTTACTTGGCCATCACAACACTTAGCCATTAAGTTAACTTGGTTACCACACATAAGCACTTTACTTGCTCATCACTCATAAGCACTTTACTTGCTTATCACACATAAGCACTTTAATTAGCCTTTAAGTTACTTAACTTTTTCTTTGCTTAACACTTAAGTCTACTTGCTCAACACACTTAATTCTTGGCCACCAAGATTACCCATATAATCATGGGTTGCCCCATGGATCCTCCTAATCCATTGGATTCTTACTTTGGGCTTTACCTTCATTTAGCTTAATTAACTTATCTTATACATTGGGCTTTGTAATTAAACAAACACTTGGGCTTGTTCAATAATTTACATTAGACTTATCATTACAAACATTTGAGCTTTAACATTAATTCGTATTGGGCTTTATTATTATCCCAATTAGACATTACAATTTCTACAAATTCAATACATAGGCTTAAAGCCTTATAACATATAATTTACGTATTAATCTCGTATTCTAACTCATATACTTATTTAATATACGATATTCCATCATTCATACATTCTCGTATAATATCTTGTATTATACTAGTATTCATTACCTCGTACAATACTTACGTATTATACAATCATTGTTTTAATTCATTATACATATTTAAATTCCTTCTCGGAATTCATTTTCCCTAATCGTTAGGTTTTAAGTCCGCAGGCGAAAAACTGCGTTTGCCATAACTGAAATATTATTGGATATTCTATCTTACCTCGATATTTTATCATTACGTATTTCTCAAAAATTCAAAAATAATTCCGGCGTAAATGCGTGAATAGTGTTTTTCTGAAAAATTTCTCGGAAAGCTTTTATTTTCGTTGGAAATTCAAACACTTTAATTCTACCACGTAGCCAAAATACTACGACATTCCGATATGTCTAGGTCATAGAACGACCTTCAATTAGCTTACTCCCATAAATAATTAATTAAATTCATTTAATCCACATAATCAAAATAAAAATTTAATTCTCAAAAATCCAAATTTTCTGGGGCGTTACAGAGTATATGTTCATAAATTTTGAACCGTTAAAGATTAACGTATGAGTTTTAATGAATTTCGTGAGGTGGCTGATTCAGAAATTTTCAAGCAAAATTTTTAGCAATAAAATTTAAGTTTTAAAAATGTATAACTTAATGATTTTAAATCTGATTTTGGTGATTTTTGATGCTAAATTGGAGCATTTGAAGTCTAGTTTCTGTTAAAATTAATTAAATTGATAGTTAAATTTTGGTCAATGGTGATAATACCATAACGCTGGACTAATGTTTTTAAAATAAATTGTCATATATGGTTTTGTTTAGCTTTGTTATTCATTTATATGTTTTTGGAATATAGTGCGATATATAAAGACAACTTGAACGAATAATGAATTATTAGTTGGTTTATATGTAATCTGAGGTAAATATGTTTTGGTGTTGATCCCGACTTTTAATAGAATTCGTAAGGTATTGATTTGATATAATGATATAGTTATGGGTGACATGTACAAATTTTGTAAAGTATGCATGTTGTCATAAAATATTCGTTTGGTCTAGGAATATTCTTTTTGTCGGGGAATATTCGTACGACAGCGCAATCATTGGTGGGCCCTATAGCAGAATAACTGTCGGATAGGGAAAGCGACAAAAATAACCTTTTTAAAAATTAACGACAAAACTTTTACCGTTAACTATTGAAATACCGGTGATAAAAATACAGTAATACGCGTGATTACACAGTAGTACACGGTATTCCTCAGTAGCACATGGTATTGTACAGTGATTCATATTATTGATTCTTAATTATGTAAGAAGTCACTCAGTATTTTATTTAATAATTGTCATAGTAGTTATTGCATAGTAACTCATATTATTTGATATGATATAATTAAGCCAGTTGGTAGTATTGTGAGTCTATGTTAATAATTGTGAATAATTGTTCAAAGATTGTAAAGGGTGTTAATTAAAGATAAGTATGATATGCAGATGTTTGTTCAATTTTTTTTTTACAAAAGTAAGTCTGGCATGACTTGCCGACACTCTACTTTTTTCTAAAGTAGTATGGACCACAACTCTATTATTGAATAAATTTGTTCAAATGTGTACAAGTGGGTTTAATTTTCTCCGTGGGATCATAAATTCCACTGCCATTATTTTATGCAGCTCATTTAGTTATTTTGTCAAAGCATCTGTGCTAATTGTTTTCTCAATTTTCAGTATAAATAGGTTGCCCGATTGAACAACTAAAGATACATCATCACTACACTAAAAATATAAAATTCTTTTACTACAATAGTGTGACTATAATATTATGAGTATTTCTGTTGAGTGTAAGGTTACTCCAAGTGTGGATAAGGAATGCAAGCATTGTTTAAATTGATCAATTTCACAAAAAGCAGAATCAAGTCACATGCTAAGTAAGGGATATCATTATTATGATAAGGGGTATCATTTTTATGGTAAAGTGATATCATTTTCTTTCATACTCCATATTATAGAAGATATTATTATTCGTTTCTTCAGCTTATCATTAAATGGTGAACAATCCTGAAATGATTAGAATATCCTTAATAGTTTGTGCTTCATCTATTATCTTGACATGAATCTTTCTATTCAGTTTTAAGTTATAATATTTGAGTCGGGAACTTCACATTTACTTGAACTTTATATTCTATCAAGAATTCTAATCGATTTTCTGGATATCACGTTGGCAATTTGGACTCTGGATAATTAAGTTGAAAATCACTAAGATCTATTTTATTTTATTATTCTGATTATTTCGATCCATTCATTATATATATAATTGTCACCATCCTCAGACTTAAATTTTTGTTGGAAAGTTATCTTTGGCCCGTAGTGTAACGATGAACTGTTGATCAGTATGATTATGACCAGGAATTATGTATTGGTATAATCATGATTGGAATTGTATATTGGTATAATCATGACTATTGGTTTTACAGTTGTATGTCTTTGTCCCGTAGTGCAAAGATGGACTGTTGATTATTAATTTTATAGTTGAATATCTTTGGCCCATAGTACAAAGATGGACTGTTGATTATTGGTTTTACAGTTGTATATCTTTGGCCCGTAGTGCAAAGATGGACTGTTGATTATTAGTTTTATAGTTGAATATCTTTGGCCTGTAGTGCAAAGATGGACTGTTGATTATTGGTTTTAAAGTTGTATATCTTTGGCCCATAGTGCATAGATGGACTGTTGATTATTGGTTTTACAGTTTTATGTTTTTGGCCCATAGTGTAAAGATGGACTGTTAATTATTGGCATGACTATTGGTGTTACAATTGAATATCTTTGGCCTGGAGTGCAAAGATGAATTTAATGACATAATTATAAACAAGAACTGTGAATTGGTATAACCACGATCTTTTGTGTTTTAGTTAAAGACAGGTGGTGAAAGTCTCTTTGTCTTAGGTACAACTAAGAACTGTTGATTGGTGTTACAAGAATAAAATATTGAAGGACTTTTAATTTGGAGAAGATAGTAGACATTATGTTCTACTTGACTCTTCTAATGGAGTGTTGATTCCATTACAATTATGGTTGAAAACTTTTATCATCTACCATATGTTCTAAATATCTGAATTATAATTGATGAAGGCTATTGATAATTTAATTATCTTAAGTCATGATATTCTTTACTGGGCTATTTGTGCTCACCCTTTTGTTTCACAATTCCTTTCAAGAAATAAAGGTGTAGCTGGGACTAGCAGAGATAATATGGGTATAAAGTGGTGTTTCGAATTAGTCGCAATTCTCATCAAGTTATAGAACAGTGTGAAATCATGTAACGCCCCAGAAAATCGAACATTTTGTAAATACTTTTAATAATGAATAAAATAATATTATTTATTTTTATTATTTGTTAGTAAGATGAATGTCGTTCTATAACTTAGAAACACCGGAAAGTCGTAGTATTTTAACTACGTGGGAGAATTAAAGTGTTTGAATTTCTAAAAACGAAAATAAATGTTTTCCAAGAAATTTTCCAAAAAACACTATTCATCGATTTATGCTCGGGAATTATTTTTGAACTTCTGAAAAATATGTAATGTTATAATATCAATGTGAGACGGATTATGTAATAATAATCTAAGTATGGAAAACGTAATATTTCACATGCGGACTTATTTTGAGAATGTTAGGAATATTAAACGTTAGAAAGAATGTGTATTGATTGTATGATACGAAGTATTATGCAAGTACGTATGAAGAAGGGAATAACGTATGTTACGAATTAATATACGAACTAGAATACGAGAATTATACATATGGTATAATAATAAAGCTTTTAATTAAAAGACTTGGACTTGTAGGATTATGTAATAATTGAATAGTCCAACAAGAATTAAGGTACAAGACCAAGAAATTAGTAAGCTAAACTCCAAAGTAACTTAATGCAAGCCCAAAGGTTTGAGTTAAGCTAAGTGGATTAAAGCCCAAATTATGATCCATTGGATAATGAGGATCCATGGTGCAACCCATGGATAGACTTGATGGGCAAGAACTTTATATAATGACCAAGTGTTGTGATGATCAAGTACTTTATGTGGCTAGCAAGTTTACTTAGTGGTTAAGTAGATGAATAGTAAGGAGGTTATTAAGGAGGTGGAATACTTAATGACCATAGTGCCCTCACGTTGGTTAGTCTATAAATAGCAAGCTCACAATTCATTATTTGCTTGTTTTATTTCATTCAACAAATTTCTCTTACAAAGTAACTTATTGGTTAGAGAGGTTAAGCAAGAATAAGCACTTATAAGTTAGACTTCCATTATTAAATCTTCAAGAAGAAGAAGAAGAACTAGTTCATCAAAGGTAATGATCTTGTGTCTAATATACCTTCATCTCTATCATTGTAGGGTGATAAGAAAAGTGTAATAAAATAAGCATGTATGCTAGGAACATGTAAGAATTGATGAATGAATGAACTTAAGCCGAATAGATCATGAATAAGTAACTTGAACCTAAATAAGTTATGAACTTATGATAAACTTATCATATGATTGTCATATGATGTTAGTATGTTCAATATGGTATGAGAACATTGAGTAAAGGACTTAAAACCATATTAAGTTATAAGAAATGGAATTCGTAGCTTATAAGTTGATTAAGTCATTAACTCATGAGAATAAGTCAAAAACTAATTTGAAAATAAGTTAATGTAATAAGTAGTTTGAAATGTTCATATGATGGTATAATCCATTTAGAACCATGATCATATCGTTAGTAATGAAGATTTGCCGGAATTCACATTATTGGACGTTAAGCTTCGAATTCGTGAAATTCTCGGAATGGAAGTTGTATTTTGTGTTTGAACTTGGAAACGTTGGTTTTCGATGGAGTCAAGTCATATCTACTGGAAACTCACACTGGAACACGAGTTATACAAAGGAGACTGGCGCCGCAGCGTCAAACTTAAGAAATGCATAAAGAAGAAAGTTTACAAGTATAAAATGAATAGTAAGTCTTAGATAATGAACTAAAGAACTTAATGAATCATTATAAGGTATTGTTAAACCTTAATAATGTTGCCTAAAGGTTAAAGATAACAATCAAACATGAATGTAATGTGAAGATAAGAACAACGCAATGGAAAGCCGGAACCAATAATAACAAATCTAAGTCATGTTTGGATTGAGAAGAAGGGTAAGATATAGATGTACTCATACTTGATTATATATTACCTAATGTGGTACATTATGTGATCATGTATTGTAGAAACCTTAAAGACTTAAACCAAAGAACGTGTTATTAACTGCAGCAGACGCTAAAGGAAAGTACTCTAACCCTTGTTTCAGTTCATTCTGAACAAGCTTTGTGATTCATGTATTCTTATGCATGAATTGATGTATGACGAAGTCAACGCCAATTCTTTCGGCTAGACTTAAATTATGTTTCTATCAAAGCATGTACAATGTTTACCAAGTTATATTGGTGTGGTTTTCAATCGAAGACTGAGTATGCTAAAAATGTTTTGTCGTCATACGACAGGCACGTGAGGTTGCCACAACTTAAACGTACATACGTTTAATGAATGTAGTGTTGATCAACATAGAGTACTATAGGCTGATCACTTAGACGTGCTCGTAAGAAATGTCAGACTTACGGACTTAGTACCGGGATGTCCTTTTTTCAAAGAACTTATGATATGCTCAAGGTCTTGGACCAGAATTGATGTTTTATTGAATATTGTTGTTGTAAAACGTTTTGAAGGAAAAGAAGTGCTATTTTGAATTACCGATAGTACTTCATAACTATTGTTCAGTTATTGAAGATATATGATTCCTATGTTTCAAGCATGTTGTTTATTAGAAATGTTGTACTTGCTGAGCTAGTCATGCTCACTCTTGCTTGAACCATATGAACACAGCTAAGATCGAATGGATCGAAGGCTCTGGCAAGGATAAGGGCAAGGTGAAGACGAATCCATAGAATACTTTTGTAATAATATAGAATGAGCGATTGTAATATATTTGATATTATGACAAGAACAAGAGAAAGGGTTATCAAGAACCTGGGGAAATGTAAATATTATTTTAATATATATAAGGCATATTCGTTCTTTTAAGGTATTTCAATTGAATGTATGTATGAATGGTAGTACCGTGTAGCACCATCTGTCGGGTTGGTAGAGACCCAGATTTGGGGGCGTCACAGGTTGGTATCAAAGCAGTAGGTTATAAAACTTAAGGAGGGAAATAAAACCTTAAGTCATAACCTTAAGAAGAGTCAAAAAAATAAAAGAAGAAAATAACCTTATAAAAATGCATTATGATTATATTATGTGTTTTTATTATTCTTCTAACGTGTACTAATCAACTTAATTGTTTTGTGTAGATGTCAGGAGTAAATGGAATGCAGTTAGATGTACAGGAAATTAGTGAAGAGTCGGTGAACCAAGTAGAGGTTATACTGAACCCCATAGCGGCAGAGCCTGAAGTTGTTGTTATTGAGTATGGAGACTCAGAGGATCCTAACCTCATGTCAGTGTTCGATGGTATGATAGAGGAAGAGGTGGAGGTAGTGTCCTTCAACCCGATAGCTATAGCAGCAGAGATGGATCCTGGGGAGTCGATGATGTTATTGTTTATGTCAGTGTTGTATAGAAATATCCATTATTGTCAGGAGGTTAAGGAGCTGAAAGCAGAGCTCCAGATGGTTATAGAGGACAAGACGGACGTGGAGTCCATGTGGGAGTAGGAACATGATGAAAGGATTTTGGCCAAGGACAAAGTCCATAAGTTAAGGCATGAGGTCTTTGAGCTCAAGGAGGAGCTAAAGACAAAACGACAGAAGATAGGGAGAATGTCCTATATCTATAGGAGTTCTCACACAGATTTCCAGCAGCAGGTAGCTGGTTATCTTGTAGAGGTGGGGCAGACGAGGCATACTATCAGCCGTGATACTATTGCCGGTCTTGCCAAGGCAGATTTTGACAATGCCTTAAGGAAAATGTAATCTAGTAGTAGCTAGAATAGTTTAAGTATGTAGATATTTTGTATTTAGTAGTGACGTAAAGCCCTCTTTTGTATAGTAAATGGTAGTCTTTTGTAAATCCCAATTTTTAGAAAGCAATAGCGGGATAGTATTGTAATCATCTTAGGCTGTGTAATGAAATGATGTAGTATTATACTACAAGGAATGAATGAATATAAGCCTTTTTATGGGAAAACAATGAGTAATGGATGTTGAAGTTATTGTTTAATATCGAATAATAACTAAATAATGAGAAGGAAATAATAACGCGATGTGTTATTTATTGTATCAACAAAATGCCGCCAAGAAAAGTGCAACGACACCAAGGCGCTAATACAAATCAACAAGAGGGAGGTCCGGTTAACCCCATACAAGAGTTTGTTAATTTAATAACAGCTGAATTTAATAGAACTGGGGCTAATATCCCCGTAAATCCGGGAGTAGCACGAGCTACGACCTTTAAGGATTTTAAAAGCGTGGGTCCGCCTGAGTTCAAAGGAACTACAAACCCTATTGAAGCCCAAACGTGGGTAAAGGAAATCGAGAAGGCATTTATAATAGCAAATGTTGATGAGGCCCAGAAGGTTGCCTTTGCAACCTATATGATTAAGGGAGAGGCCAACTTTTGGTGGGAGGCCAATCAGGCCAGAGCGGATATAGGGAACGTAACGTGGGTAAGGTTCAAGGAGATATTCTTCGAGAACTACTTTTCCACAATTATGCAGGGGAGGATGGAGATGAGGTTTCTCGATTTGAAACAAGGGGACATGACAGTACCCCAATATGCTGCCAAGTTTAATGAACTGGCAAGGTTCGCTCCACACCAGGTGGACACCGAGATAAGGAAGGCGCGACGGTTCGAGCAGGGCTTGAAACCTTGGCTCTATAACCGTGTGTCTGTATTCCAGAGCACTACTTTTTGGACTCTTTTAGAGAAGGCGATAATCGTCGAGGGTGGTAGCGAGGCGTTGAGCTAGTACCACAAAGAAAAGAAGAATAAGGGGAAGATTGACGGGGGTGTCAAGATAGAAGGAGCTAGTGGTAGTGGTGAGAAGAGGAAGGTATTTAGCTCTGGGAATATCGGAGTGAAGCAAGGAGACCCAAAGAGGAGGATGGAGGCCTGCAAGATATGCGGAAAGACTCATGTAGGAGTCTATTTCAAGGGGAAGGTCGTGTGTTATAATTGCGTATAGGAGGGGAACATTGCGCCTAACTGTCCCAGTCCGAAGAAGAATCATGGGTGCTTTGTGTGTGGATCAACTAACCACATGGAAAAGAGCTATCCAAAAAAGGGAACAGACAGAAACCGGGGCACTAATAGCAGGAAGTTAGCTATTGGGGGTCCAGCGCAGCCGGGTAGGCTAATGGGCCGTACCTTTAATATGACAGTCTAAGATGTAGTTGCATCAGGGGACGTCGTCGCATGTATTATTCTGATCAATGATATAAATGCTTACGTGCTGTTTGATTCGGGTGCTACTTGTTCGTTTATAGCTTGTGATTTTGCTAAACGATTAGAATTGCTTCCCGAAAAGTTTCCTATACCTTTAAATATTAAGGTAGCGAATGAAGAGATAATTCATGTTGAAGATATTCATAGGAGTTGTTGCGTAGACATACGGGGTTGTAAATTATTGGTAGATTTGATACCAATAAAGTTAGGAGAATTTGACGTAATTCTTGGGATGGATTGGTTAGTAAACCATGTGGCAATTATAGATTGTCAGAAGAAATGTGTGAATATTAGAACGTTAAGACAACCTCAAGTAGTATTTTATGGGAATAGATCACCGGGACATTTGTGTTGTCTAACGATGACACAAACGAGAAAATTTTTGAGGAAGGGGTGTCTAGGTTATCTGTGTCATGTTGTTGATACCCAAAGAGTGGTAACAACCATGGAACAAATACCTATAGTGAGTGAATTTGCTGATGTATTTCCAAGTGAACTGCCAGGTATTCCGTCGGATAGGGAGACCGAGTTCGTAATAGACATTGTGCCAGGAGCGACATCAGTTTCCAGGGCACCGTATCGTATGGCGCCAGTGGAGATGAAGGAATTGATGGTGCAGTTACAAGAACTGTTGGCCAAGAAGTACATTCAATCGAGTGTTTCGCTGTGGGGAGCACCGGTACTGTTTATCAAGAAGAAGGACAGATCGTTAAGACTTTATATCGACTACAGAGAGTTGAATAAATTAACGATAAAGAATAAATACCCGTTGCCCAGGATCGATGATCTTTTTGATGAGTTGAAAGGGGCTAAGTATTTTTCTAAAATAGATTTAAGAATGGGGTATCATCAGCTGAAGGTTAGGAAGGAGGACGTACCAAAGACAACATTTAGGACTCGTTATGGTCATTACGAGTTTCTAGTGATGTCATTTGGGTTGACTAATGCACCAGCTGCATTTATGGATATGATGAACAGAGTGTTCAAACAATATTTGGTCAAGTTCATCGTGGTGTTTATTGATGATATTCTAGTCTACTCTAAGACGCAAGAAGATCATGCTGAACACCTAAGATTAGTGTTGGAGACACTAAGAAGGGAGAAGTTGTATGCGAAATTCACGAAGTGTGAATTTTGGCTAGAAAAGGTACAGTTTAGGTCATGTCATTGATCAAGAAGGGATTTCAGTAGATCCAACGAAGGTGGAAGCAGTGATGAATTGGGAACAACCAAAATCGCCAACCGAGGTACAGAGTTTCCTAGGGTTAGCTGGTTACTATCGGAGATTTATCCAGGATTTTTCTAAGATAACAACTCTGTTGACTAACTTGACAAGGAAGACGGTGAAGTACGCGTGGACGGAGAAATGTGAAGACAGTTTTCAATAATTGAAGAAGAGGTTGAGTGAAGCGTTTGTTTTGTCATTACCCGATGACACAGGGAATTTTGTAGTTTGTAGTGATGCTTCGCATAACGGACTTGGATGCGTGCTCATGCAGCATGGCAAGGTCATTGCGTATGCATCTAGGCAGTTGAAGGATTATGAAAAAGTTTACCCTACTCATGATCTGGAACTAGCCGCAGTAGTTTTTGCTCTAAAGATATGCAGACATTATCTTTATGGAGAAAAATATGAGATATATACGGACCACAAAAGTCTAAAATATATCTTCACACAGAAGGAGTTGAATATGAGGCAGAGGAGATGGCTGGAGTTGATAAAGGATTATGACTGTGAAATCCTGTATCACCCTGGAAAAGCCATTGTAGTTGCCGATGCCTTAAGTAGAAAGGGTCGGGAAAAGTTATCTATGTTAACGGCTCAAACTGAGTTAATAACAGATATGGCTAGGATGAAGATAGAAGTGAAGTTGTCAAGTGAAGTGGGGCAGATACTTTTTACGACAGAGATGCAATCTACTATCGTAGAGAGAATCAAGGAGGTGCAACTCAGAACTGCTTAGTGTGATCGAGTAAAGGAGCGGTTAACTAATGAAAAAGAAACTAAGTACAATCTTGATAACGAGGGGTTATTGAGATTTGAAGGAAGAATTTGGGTTCCGAATGAAACGAAATTAAAGGAGCAGGTTCTACAAGAGGCTCATAGTTCGAGATTTTTTCATCCTGGTAGCACTAAGATGTATCAAGATTTTCGACAGAGTTTCTGGTGGCCGAACATAAAGAGAGAGAGATCGCCGAGTATGTGAGTAGGTGCTTGACTTGTCAAAGAGTTAAGGCCGAACATCAACGACCATGTGGCTTGCTAGAGTCATTAGAAATTTCAGAGTGGAAATGGGAGAAAATCACGATGGATTTTGTGGTAGGACTTCCGACTACTCAGAAGGGGTATGATGTGATTTGGGTAATAGTGAACCGGTTGATGAAGTCGGCTCACTTTTCAAGTATAACTTAGACCAGTTAGCTAGACTTTATATTAAAGAAATAATTTCTAGACATGGAACACTAGTATCGATTGTGTCAGATCGTGACCCACGATTCACATCGAACTTTTGGAGGAGTCTACAAGAGCAATTGGGAACGCAGTTGAAGCTGAGTACGTCATATCATCCATAGACCGATGGACAAAGCGAGAGAACAATTCAGACGTTAGAGGATATGTTAAGATCTTGCGTCATGGATTATAAGGGTAGTTGGGATAATCATCTACCATTAGTAGAGTTTGCGTATAACAATAGTTGTCAGGAAAGTATAGGAATGCCGCCTTACGAAGCTTTGTATGGAAGGAAATGCAGAACACCATTGTATTGGGATGAAGTGGGAGAACGCCGAATGCTAGGACCTGAATTGGTGCAACAAACAGCGGACATTGTTAAACTAATACTGAGATCGTTTGGTAGCGACTCAAGATGATAAAAAAGAAGTTTACTTTTATTCATCGAGAGAATAGAGAATTCGAAGTAGGCTTATACGTCTTTCTAAAGGTATCTCCCCGGAAAGGAAAGATACGCTTTGGAAAGAAGGGGAAGTTAAGTCCGAGGTTTATAGGACCTTTCGAAGTGTTAAAACGGGTAGGTGAGGTAGCTTACATGGTAGCATTACCTTCAGACCTAGAACGAATACATAACGTATTTCACGTCTCGGTATTGCGTCCTTATAAGCCGGATTATAAGCACGTAATAGAGTATGAACCTATTCATATCGAGAAGGACTTAACGTACGAAGAGATGCCGATTCAAATCATCGACAGAAAAGAACAAGTTCTGCGGAATAAAGTTATACCTTTGGTAAAGGTGTTATGGAAGAACCACGATGCAGAAGAAGCAACGTGGGAACTTGAAGAAAAGATGAAAAAGAATTACCCTCAATTATTTGTGTAAATTTTTTTAGCGAGATTCTGGTGACTGAATCCTTATAAGAGGGAGAGAGTGTAACGCCCCAGAAAATCGAACATTTTGTAAATACTTTTAATAATGAATAAAATAATATTATTTATTTTTATTATGTGTTAGTAAGATGAATGTTGTTCTATAACTTAGAAACACCGGAAAGTCATAGTATTTTAACTACGTGGGAGAATTAAAGTGTTTGAATTTCTAAAACGAAAATAAAAGTTTTCCGAGAAATTTTCTGAAAAACACTATTCATCGATTTACGCTCGGGAATTATTTTTGAACTTCCGAGAAATACGTAATGTTATAATATCAATGTGAGATGGATTATGTAATAATAATCTAAGTATGGAAAACGTAATATTTCGCATGCGGACTTATTTTGAGAACGTTAGGAATATTAAACGTTAGAAAGAAAGTGTATTGATTGTATGATACGAAGTATTATACAAGTACGTATGAAGAGTGGAATAACGTATGTTACGAATTAATATACGAACTAGAATACAAGAATTATACATATGGTATAATAATAAGGCTTTTAATTAAAAGACTTGGACTTGTAGGATTATATAATAATTGAATAGTCCAACAAGAATTAAGGTACAAGCCCAAGTAATTAGTAAGCTAAAGTCCAAAGTAACTTAATGCAAGCCCAAAGGTTTTTGTTAAGCTAAGTGGATTAAAGCCTAAATTATGATCCATTGGATAATTAGGATCCATGGTGCAACCCATGGATAGACTTGATGGGCAAGAACTTTTTGTAATGACCAAGTGTTGTGATGATCAAGTACTTTATGTGGCTAGCAAGTTTACTTAGTGGTTAAGTAGATGAATAGTAAGGAGGTTATTAAGGAGGTGGAGTACTTAATGACCGTAGTGCCCTCACTTTGGTTAGTCTATAAATAACAAGCTCACAATTCATTATTTGCTTGTTTTATTTCATTCAACAACTTTCTCTTACAAAGTAACTTATTGGTTAGAGAGGTTAAGCAAGAATAAGCACTTATAAGTTAGACTTCCATTATTAAATCTTCAAGAAGAAGAAGAAGAACTAGTTCATCAAAGGTAATGATCTTGTGTCTAATATACCTTCATCTCTATCATTGTAGGGTGATAAGAGAAGTGTAATGAAATAAGCATGTATGCTAAGAACATGTAAGAATTGATGAATTAATGAACTTAAGCTGAATAGATCATGAATAAGTAAGTTGAACCTAAATAAGTTATGAACTTATGATAAACTTATCATATGATTGTCATATGATGTTAGTATGTTCAATATGGTATGAGAACATTGAGTAAAGGACTTAAAACCATATTAAGTCATAAGAAATGGAATTCGTAGCTTATAAGTTGATTAAGTCATTAACTCATGCTTGAAAATAAGTTAATGTAATAAGTAGTTTGAAATGTTCATATGATGGTAGAATCCATTTAGAACCATGATCATATCGTTAGTAATAAAGATTTGCCGGGATTAACATTATTGGACATTAAGCGTCGAATTCGTGAAATTCTCGGAATGGAAGTCGTATTTTGTGTTTGATATCAGAGTTGCAGACTCAAAAATGACCGTATTCCGACTTAGAATGAAGGAACGAGCATTGAACGTTCACGAACGTTTATCGTTTTTGTTAAAAATGAACTAATAGGAAAATTTTTAGCAAACAAAGTCAAATAGATAAAATTCTTACATAAACGCATAAAGTATGGAATTTGTGAATTGTAGGCTTTTGAACGAGCCAATTCGGACTTATAACGAAGAAGTTATACGTCCGGGAAGTTCACAAAATTGAAAGTCTGTAAAATTTTTCTAAGGCACAGAGTTGGTGCCGCGGCGCCAACCCAAGGCCAATTGATGGTGCTGCAACGCCAAGCACAGTGCCACTACCTTCTGTAGATTCACGCCGCGGCGCGGCCCAATGTATTGTATATTGCGCCTCAGCGCCAGACTCTTCCCTTAACTATTGAAAACAAACGCCGCAGCGCGCATTATTCAAAGGAGACTGGCACCACAGCGCCAGACTTAAGAGAGGCGTATAGAAGAAAGTTTACAAGTATGAAATGAATAGTAAGTCTTAGATAATGAACTACAGAACTTAATGAATCATTATAAGGTATTGTTAAATCTTAATAATGTTGCCTAAAGGTTAGAGATAACAATCAAACATGAATGCAATGTGAAGATAAGAACAACGCAATGGAAAGTCGGAACCAATAATAACAAATCTAAGTCATGTTTGGATTGAGAAGAAGGGTATGATATAGATGTACTCATACTTGATTATATATTACCTAATGTGGTACATTATGTGATTATGTATTGTAGAGACCTTACAGACTTAAACCAAAGAACGTGTTATTAACTGTAGCAGACGCTAAAGGCAAGTACTTTAACCCTTGTTAAACCAAAGAATGTGTTATTCTGAACAAGCTTTATGATTCATGTATTCTTACGCATGAATTGATGTATGATGAAGTCAACGCTAATTCTTTCGGCTATACTTAAATTATGTTTCTATCAAAGCATGTACAATGTTTACCAAGTTATATTGGTGTGGTTTTCAATCGAAGACTGAGTATGCTAAAAATGTTTTGTCGTCATACGACAGGCACGTGAGGTTTCCACAACTTAAACGTACATACATTTAATGAATGTAGTGTTGATCAACATAGAGTACTATAGGCTGATCACCTAGACGTGCTCGTAAGAAATGTCAGACTTACGGACTTAGTGCCGGGATGTCCTTTTTTCAAAGAACTTATGATATGCTCAAGGTCTTGGACCAGAATTGATGTTTTACTGAATATTGTTATTGTAAAACGTTTTAAAGGAAAAGAAGTGCTATTTTGAATTACCGATAGTACTTCGTAACTATTGTTCAGTTATTGAAGATATACGATTCCTATGTTTTAAGCATGTTGTTTATTAGAAATGTTGTACTTGCTGAGCTAGTCATGCTCACTCTTGCTTGAACCATATGAACACATCTAAGATCGAATGGACCGAAGGCTCTGGCAAGGATAAGGGCAAGGTGAAGACGAATCCATATAATACTTTTGTAATAATATAGAATGAGCGATTGTAATATATTTGATATTATGACAAGAATAAGAGAAAGGGTTATCAAGAACCTGGGGAAATGTAAATATTATTTTAATATATATATAAGGCATATTCGTTCTTTTAAGGTATTTCAATTGAATGTATGTATGAATGGTAGTATCGTGTAGCACCATCCATCGGGTTGGAAGAGACCCGGATTTGGGGGCGTCACACATCATAATTGTACTGAGGACTTAAAATGTGTGTGTCGTATTTTATACATCATTTAATAATTGATTTTGGTGAACAACAATAGGGTGATGAGAACCCGACTTTGAAAGCGTCAAAATACACCGCATTAGAATGAGGAGGACATAAATCTTCTCGTGTTCCTTTGAGGAATTGAAATATTTGTTGCTGTATTTTATATGGCATTATAATAATTTGAGTATGAATATTGTCGTATTATATATGTTACAATATTTGTATTGAAACTCATAGCTTATATGTTGTCATATTTTGCACGACAGTTCAATTATTGTAATAGGAAAGGTCGCTTCAGTAGTGTTATTTTTGGCAACTCATAATGGGTTGTGTGGACCTATTTAGGGGCATCACAACTAACATTGAAGGACCCAAAAGAGTATGAGTACCAAATAAATAATGTTTATCCATGCAGGTATCAAACGTAGTGGAGTCTATTTGGTATCTTAATAGTTGGAGCTCTCGGCACATTCCGGGAAATAAAGCGCTTATATTAGATTTTAAATATAAAGATGGTCCAACAGCTATCTTTGGAGATAACAACTCTGTTAAAATCATAAGATATGACTATGTAGGAAAATGAGTTGTTTCTTTTAGTAAGGTAGCCTATGTTAATGGACTAAAGCACAACCTGCTAAGCACAAGTTAGCTATGCGACAAAGGACATCAAACCATCTTCCTGAACAACAAATGTCAAGTTCAAGATTTGGAAACCAAATCCATAAAGCTGACTGGATCAAGATAAGGAAATGTTTATGTGATGAATCTCTCTAAATTAAGTTCCTCAGAATCAACATGTTTCTTCTCAAAAGCTTCAGAAGATGTAAGTTGGTTATGGCATAGGAGTCTATCTCATTTAAACTTCAAGAACATGTCAAAGCTTGCATCAAATGATCTAGTCAGAGGTCTACCCAACTTGAACTTCGTCAAGGAAAAATCTTGTAAAGCTTGTTAGTTAGGAAAGAAGACCAAGAGCTCATTCAAAAGCAAGATGATTAACTCGAATGAAAAGTGTGACGCCCCCAAAATAGGTCCAATCCACCCAACCTATCTTGAGTCGCCAAATACATGGTATAGAGAACAACTACAACTTTATTATTACAATTGTCGTACAAAATACGACAACACATACTGTGAGTTTAAATACAAGTATTGTCTTCTAGACAATATCCACACTCAAATAAAGTCCTCATTACAATTATTAATGCACCATTTTACAAAATAGTGAGGACTACTAAAACAGCTATCTTGAATCATCACTCCATACCCCGGCTAGTCCCTGCTAAATTCTCACCTCCTAAGAAGAAAAATGGAACAAAAAGGAAAAGGGTGAGCTCAACTAGCCCAGTAAAGAATATTATGACTAAGATAATATACAACAAATTATCCTTAGTCTTAAACAAGGAAAAATCTGATAGAATATAATAGACAACAAGTTTTAGATCAACAACTGCAGCGGAAACAACAATTCATTAGAAGAGTTAAGTAGAGAATGAAATCTACTATCATCTATGAATTTAAAAGTCCATCATCAATATTTTATCCCTGTAACATCAATCAATATACATCTTGAATCAAATATTCATCTTTACACTACGGGCCAAAGATATTCATTTGTATCACCAGTTGGTCATGTTCATCTCAACACCTGTTCATCTTTGCACTACGGGCCAAAGATATTCATCAGGTAATCATACATCTTTGCACTACAGGCCAAAGATATTCATCAAGTATCACCTATTAATGACTGAGGATGATGAAAAACATTTTAGAGAACGAATCCAGTGAGACAGAAGGACAAATATTAGGGATTCGTATTTCGATTTATCCAAATTCAATAATACTCCATAATGACCATTTGTGAAGTAGAATTCAAAAAAATAAAGATCAAAACATGGATACAATCAAAGATAGTAACCATAAAAGACATCTGGGACGAAAAAGAGAATTTCATTTTTTGGTGAATAGTGCCGTATTCGTGAATAGTGCCGTATATGGGAATAGTACTGTATACGTGAATAGTAACCCCGATACAATAAGGTAGAATTTTCACAATAAAATTCATATCAATATTTCAGCATAATGATATTGAAGAAAATAATATCATTTAAGAAGAAAATAACATCCCTTACCTCAAAGAAACAGTACTTCAAAATGGAATATCGGATATGCTGAAGGAAACTTGCACTGAATAGCAACTCTCAAAGTATCTAAATACTCACAAAATACGCTCGATAATATAGAGAGAAAGAAAACTTGTTTCTGGTGTGATTTTCAATTCTAAATTAGCCCTCTATTTATAGGAAAATGTTAGCACGCCGAAGCAGACTTGACCTGCTATCTGATGGCTTTACCTGTTACTATTGCCACCCACCACATTTGAAATTCAATTTTAACACATTTCTCACCAACCAAAAGTGGGGCCCAATAATTCTAGAATTTTCCACCAAAATGATAAATTCAAAAACTTCAACAATTTCTGAACCAGTCACCTCTTAAAATTCATAACAAATCATACGCTCATTTTTAACGGTTCAAAATTTGTGGACATATACTCAACTTATATATGTATAACATATCAAAAAAAATCACGATTCCAAACGGTGAATAAAAATTATAACTCACACAATATATCTCAAGAACACTAGTTTAATTTTTAATACCTCCATTCCGACAAAAATACTGATAAAACACCTCAACACTAACTACTTCATTTATAACCATATAAATAAATCCATCATTTATATCCACATCAAATAAATATTTCCTTATCATATAAATCAATAATTAATTATTCACAAATAATATTACAGAATCACAATTATGACAACCAGACCATTTCCAGGAAAGAGGGGACTTTCCGATAAGGATTTCTCCTTACTTGCGCGCAATTAGGTGACCAAACCTCTCCTTGACATAACTTTCTAGACATTTCCAATAATGCTATCTAATAATATTATTAAAATAATACTACCTCCGTCCTATAATAAGTGCTTTTTTAGCTTAAATCACACATACCAATACATAAACTAAAATGGCAAAAATACCCTTAATATACTTTCTTTGGAATTGAAGAGTTAATGAGTGTCATTTAATTGTAGTGAGTAATGGAGGAAACGAAGAGTCAAGAATAATGGAGGGCATGTATGGGAAAATATTATAAAATTTGTATTGGAGTTCTAACACATCACTTATTTTGGGAAAAAAATATTAAGCCTAAAAAAGCACTTATTGTGGGACGGAGGTAGTATGAATTATTGATCTGATAATGGAAAATACTGTGCAGTGACAATTATTGAAACAACAATAATATAAACTATCAACACAACAATTATTGAATCAATAAAATAAAATATTGAACAATAACTACTGTAACAATTATTGAGTAGTGCCTTTTTACATAAGGATCAATAATTCAAAAATACTGTGCAATACCATGTGCTACTGTGCAACCACGCGTATTACTGTATTTTAACCACCAGGTATTCCAACAGTGTTAACGGCAACAAATACGCCGTTATTTATAAAAACTCATACTTTGTCGTTTTCCTTCATCCAACCGTTTTCCGTTATGGGGCCCATGAATGATCACACTTGCAGTATTTGGATATTCCCGACAAAAAGAATATTCCACGACCAAACGAAAATTCCCTGACAAAAATGAATATTTTACAACCACTTGCTTATTTTGTGAAATTGTCACATTTCACCCATAACCAAAATATTATATCAAATTAACTCCTTATTATGTCAAGATAATGAATAGAGAAAATTCAATTTTATTTATAATAAGTTGGGGTCTTACAAAAAGCCACTACAAATTCTTCATATGGATCTTTTTGGGCCTATACGCCAACAACTAGTCTTGGAGGTAAATGATACCCACTGTTAGTAATAAATCACTATACCAGGTTCACGCGGGTATTCTTTTTAATTTCAAAAGATAAGACCAACGCTCAACTGATCAGATTCTTCAAAGTAGTGATGTATGAGAAGGGAGAAAAGATAAAAGCTTTAAGGAGTGATCATGGCAGGGAGTTTGAATATTCTAAAGTCAGTCAGTTCTGTGAAGATAATGACATTCAACATAATTTCTCAGCTCCTCGAACTCCACAACAACATAGAGTAGCTGAAAGAAAGAATAGAACACTGATTGAAGAAGGAAGAACTCTTCTGGCAGCAACTAAACTACCAGAGTATTTCTAGGCAGAAGCCGTTAGCACTGCGTGCTATACTCAGAATAAATCATTCATCCACACTACGATTAAAAAGATACCCTACGAGCTATGGAAAAGAAGAAAGCCAAACATCAGCTACTTTCATGTCTTTGGTTGTGCATGCTATGTCCTCAACAATGGCAAAAGATATCTGACCAAATTTCAACCTAAATCAGATGAAGAAATCTTTCTTGGATACTCAATGGAAAACAAAGCCTATAGAGTTTTCAAAAAGAATACTTTGATAGTATAATTATTAATCCATATCTCATTTGATGAGTCTGATGAAGGTGAACCAAGCATGACAACTCAAATTGAAGAATTCGTATAATTAGAGCCTCAAATAGCAGAGAATTCTACAATCAATGCAACTGAAGATGTGTCAGACCCTACGATCGTAGTACCAGATAAAGAATTCGTAGATTCTAAAATTCAAAATGTTGGAACTCTACGAACCAATGAAGGGACAGAACAAGAACCAAATCTTGAAGAACTTCGATAAGAAGGCACAAGGACTAACGTTCCATCCGGATCCAAATGGGTAAGAGATCATACTTAAAATATATTCATTAGAGATCCAAGTGCACATGTCAGGACCAGATTAGCCACTCAAAATGAATGTTTCTATCTAAGTTTTCTTTCTTAGAGTGAGCCAAAGAAGATTAAAGAAACTCTAGACGACTCAACCTGGATCGAGGCTATACAAGAAGAGCTAAATCTGTTTAAAAGAAACAAGGTTTGGAGGCTGGTTTCTAGACCAAAAGAATATCCAGTCATTGACACAAAATAGGTCTTTAGGAGCAAGATGGATGAAGCTGGTGTGATTACAAGGAACAAGGCAAGGCTGGTGGCAAAAGAATATTCTTAGGAAGAATGAATTGATTATGATGAAACATTTGCACCTGTTGCAAGAATGGAAGCCATCAGTGTGACGCCCCCAAAATAGGTATACATCACCCATTCTGAGTTGTCAATACATGGTACAGAAACAACTACAACTTTATTATTACAACAGTAAAACTGTGAGTTTAAATACAAATATTATCTTCTAGACAATATTTATACTCACATAAATCCTCATCACATTTATTGATACATTATTTTACAAAAATGGTGAGGACTACTAAACAATCCTTTCTAAAACCTTCATTCCATACCCAGACTAAATACTCGCTATATTCTCGCCTCCCGAGAAGAATGGAACAAAAGGAAAAGGGTGAGCTCAACTAGCTCAAGAAAGAATATTATGACTAAGATAATATACAACAAATTATCGTTAGTCTTCAACGAGGAAAAATTTAATAGAATACAATAGACAACAAATTTTCAATCAATATTCGCATGAAATAATAATTCATTAGAAGAGTTAAGTAGAGAATGCAAACTACTATCTTCTATGTATGAATTTAAAAGTTCATCGTCTATCTTTTATCCTGTAACAACAATCAATATACATCCGAATCAAATATTCATCTTTTTGCACTGAGGCCAAAGATATTCATCGATTAATCATGTTCATTTAAACACTGCTCATCTTTGCACTGAGCCAAAGATATTAATCGATCGGTCATGTTCATCTCAACACTGTTCATCTTTGCACTACTGAATAAAAGATATTCTTGAAATCATTCATCTTTGCACTACAGCCAAAGATATTCAATAATATCATCATTTAAGATCGAGGATGATGAAAATATTTTTAAAGAACGAATCCAAAGAAACAAAATGACAAGGATTAAGGATTAAGGATTAGTACTTTGTTTTATCCATGTCCAACAATACCCCAAAAATAATCACGGTGGTGTAAAATTCAAGAATGATCAAAACATGGATACAATCAAAGCTAGTATCCAAAATAGATGTTTTGGACAAAAGAAGAAATTTTATTTTTGGTGAATAGTCTTAGTATCGTGAATAGTCTTGAGTATCGTGAATAGTCTTGAAGTATCGTGAATAGTAAATCCGACACCAAAAGATAGAAATTCCACAAAAAACATCTTCACGCTTACGTGAATAGTACTCGTGAATAGTAACTCGTGAATAGTAACTCATGAATAGTAACTCGTGAATAGTAACTCATGAATAGTAACCCCGACATGAAAAAGTTCCAAATTTGATAAAAACTTCAGATCAACATTTCAACATAATGATATTGAAGAAATAATATCATTACGAAAAAAAAATAATATCCCTTACCTCAAAGAATCAATATTTCGGAAGGAAAGGTCTCAAGTGATCTTTGAATGAAACTTATCTTGAATAAAGAACTCTCAAAGTATCTAAATACTCACAAAATACGCTCAATAATATAGAGAGAGAAAGAGAGAAAACTTGTTTCTGGTGTGATTTTCAATTCTAACTTAGCCCTCTATTTATAGGAAAATGTTAAGACGCCAAAGCGACTTGACTTCTTTACACGATGGCTTTACCTGCTACTATTGCCACCCACCACATTTGAAATAAAATTCAGCACATTTCTTCACCAACCACAAGTGGGGCCCACTCAATTCTAGAATTTTCCACCAAAATCAATTATAACCCTAATTTCCGAATCAGACACCTCTTAAAATTCATAACAAATCATTCGTGCATTTTAACGGTTCAAAATTTGTGGACATATACTCAACTTATGTATGTATAACATACCCAAAATTACCATTAATCCAACGGTTTGGATTAAAAATTATAATCCCGTAATATATCTCAAAAACCCCGATTTAATTTTTTAATACCTCCAATCGGTAAAATATTGATAAAACACCTCAACAATAATTTCTTCATTTATAACCACATAAATAAATCCATCATTTATATCCACATAAAATAAATATTTCTTTATCATATGAATCAATAATTAATTATTCATAAATAATATTACGAGAATCACAATTATGATGACCAGCCGTTCCTGGAAAGAGGGGCTTTCCGATAAGGATTTCTCCTTCTTGGGCGCCGCAATTAGGTGACCAAACCTCTCCTCGATGTAACTTTCTAGACATTGCCAATAATGCTATCTAATAATATTATTTAAATAATATGAATTATTGATATGATAATGGAGATAATGTGCGTTGATAATTATTGAACAACAATAATATAAAATATCAACGCAGAGAATTATTGAATCAATAAAATAAAATATTGAGCGAGAACTCACTTGTAAAAATTATTGAGTAGTGCCTTCTTACGTAAGGATCAATAATTCAACAATCTTGCAATACCGGTATCATCTTTGTGCAACCACGCGCCATTCATCGTATTTTAACCACCGGTATTCCAACGATCTTACTTGAATAACTACGCCTGTTATTTTTAACCAACTTATATTTGTCGTTTTCTTCATCCAATCGCTTTCAGTTATGGGGCCCACACACATGGTCGCTACCGATCGCACGAATATTCCTCACAAAGATCTGAATATTCTACGACCAAACGAATATTCCCAAACAAAAATGAATATTTTATAACCACTTGCTTATTTTGAAATATTTATGTATTTAACCCTTAACTATCCGCATTAATCAAATCAACCCTTACTATTTCAAAATAATAAATAAAGGAAATTCCTTTTATTTACAAAATTTGAGGGTCTTACAACCTCCCTCCTTATGAAATTTCGTCCTCGAAATTGGCGTCGTACACTGTGTTTCAAAAGGTGAGGATACCTCGCTTTCATTTCCGTTTCCAATTCCCGTGTCATTTCCTCTATAGCATGATTCCTCCACAAAACTTTAACTTGTGGTATGACCTTTCTTGGCGTAGGGACATGCTCCTTCCTATCCAAGATCTTGACAGTACCTCCTCATACGTTAAGTCTTGGCTATCTCGTCCGGTTCTAACTCAATAACGTGGTTCGGGTCTTTCACATATTTACGAAGTACGATATGTGAAACACATTATGAACACGAGACATACTTTGAGGTAACGCAAGTCTATAGGCTACATTTCCTACTCGGTCAAGAATTTGAAATGGACCAATAAATCGTGGATTGAGCTTTCCTCTCTTCCCAAATCTTGTAACTCCCTTCCATGGAGCAACTCGTAATAATCGCATGATCCCCACATTAAATTCCACGTCCTTTCGATGAAGATCCGCATAACTCTTTTGTCGATCTTGTGCCGTTTTGTATCGTTGTCGAATCATTTGGATCTTTTCGGTGAGTCATACGTACTAACTCGGGTCCCAACAATGTTGCTTCACCCACCTCATCCCAACATATTGGAGAACGACATTTTCGTCCATATAATGCTTGAATGGAGCCACACCTATACTTGCTCGATAAGCTGTTGTTGTAGGAGAATTCCACCAATGGTAAATACTTATCCCAACTACCCTTGAAGTCTAGGACACGAGTCTTAATAAATCTTCAAGAGTTTGAATAGTCCTCTCTCGATTGTCCGTCCGGTTTGGGGATGGTATCTGCCAACTAAATCGCAAATCTGTGCCCATAGCTTTTTGCAAGCTAACCCAAAATCTTGAAGTGAATCTTGGGTCACGATCCGAAACTATGGATACAGAGCATGCCATGCAACCTCACAATCTCATTTACGTACATACTAGCAAGACGTTCAAGTGAATAAGTCTCCGTATCGGCAAGAAATGAAGCGGACTTGGTTAATCTATCAACAATAACCCAAATAGCATTGATGCCTTGAGAAACCGTAGGAAGACCCGTAATGAAATCCATGGTAATGTGTTCCCACTTCCATTCCTAATCTCAAGTAGTTAAGCGGACCCTTAGGTACTAGATGCTCGCCTTTACACGTTGGCAAGTTAAACACATCGAGATAAACTTTGCAATCTCTCTCTTCATATTATTCCACCAAATGTATGTCAAGATCACGATACATTTTAGTACTTCCGAGATGGATTGCAAATGGTGTATTGTGTGCCTCCATCATAATCTTGTACTTCAAATCGTGAGTCGTTAGGAACACAAAGTCTAGAGTGGACTCAAGTATTCCTTCTTCATCAATTCTCGCTTAGGAATAGCTCCTTCTTGTACTTTCTTCTTCATAATGTATCTCCTCAAGATTGGTGGCTTGAGCAACCTTAACTTTTTCTATTAAAGTTGGCTCTGTCGATACTTGACATCATCGCACTCGCGTTCCGCATATGATCTTCTACTCAATGCGCCGCCTACCACGTTAAACTTTACCGGGATGGTATTGAATAGTGTGGTCGTAGTCTTTCAATAGCTCGAGCCAACGTCATTGCCGCATGTTGAGTTCTTTTTCGAGTGAAGAAATATTTAAGGCTTTTATGGTCCGAATATATCTCCACTTTCTCCCCATATAGATAGTGCCTCCATATTTTTAGCGGCAAACGATCATTGCTTGAACTCTAGATCATGAGTAGGATAATTCCTCTCATATTCTTTAAGTTGTCATGAGGCATAGGCTATGACTTTCCCACGTTGCATGAGAACACATCCTAACCCTTTGCTCAAGCATCGCCAGAGATAACAAATCCATCCGAACCGGATGGTATTGTTAGAAACAGTCTTAAAATAAGTCTCCTCTTAAGCTCTTGAAACTTTTCTCGCATTCTTCGCTCCAAACGAATTTTGTATCCTTCCGAGTTAGCTGAGTTAATGGAGTAGCGATTCGAGAAAACCCTTCCACGAATCTCCGATAATAACCAGCTAAGCCCAAAAAGCTACGTACTTCAGTCACCGACTTCGGTTGCTCCCAACTTTGTATTGCTTCAATCTTCGCTGGATCAACAGATACTCCATGTTTTGACACCACATGCCCAAGAAATGCTACTTCCTCAAGCCAGAACTCGCATTTCTTCAATTTGGCATATAGTTGGTTTTCACGAAGCCTTTGGAGTACCAGCTTCAAATGGTGTTCATGATCTTCACGACTTTTGGAATATATAAGGATGTCATCAATAAAGACAACAACGAACTGATCCAAATATTCCTTGAATACTCGGTTCATCATATCCATGAAAGCCGCAGGAGCATTAGTTAGTCCGAAAGATATGACTAAAAATTCATAATGCCCATACCGAAGTTACGAAGGCGGTCTTTGGAATATCCTCGCCTCTAATTTCAAATTGATGATATCCGTAATCGAAGATCGATTTTGAAAAGAATTGTGCCCTTGCAATCGGTCAAACAAGTCATCAATACTAGGTAGAGGATACCTATTCTTGATGGTGACATGGTTCAATTCCGATAGTCGATACAAAGTCGCGATACTCCCGCTTTTCTTTTTACAAATAAAACAGGAGCACCCAAGGAGATGTACTGGGACGAATGAAACCGATGTCCAACAATTCTGTAGTTGGACCTTTAACTCTGAAGTTCAATAGGAGCCATTCGATATGGGGTTTTAGAAATGGGCTTTGTACCGTGTTCAAGATCAATAAAGAATTCAACTTCACGTTACGGGGTAGGCGGGAAGTTCTTGAGAAATACGTCGGAAAGTCAATAACAACAGAATATTATTCAAATTTGGCGTGTCTTTATTCAAATCCATAACATGGGCTAAGAAAGCTTGACATCCGCTTTTCAATAAACGAATAGCTTTATGATTAGATATGACGTTGATTGATTTTAATGGTTTAGTTGCTTGAATTGCATAACAGGTTGGTTAGGAATATGAAAACTAACAACCTTACGAAAACAATCAATTTTGGCATGATGAGTAGTTAACCAATCAATCCCTAAAATCACATCAAAAGCAAGTATCTTTAAAGAGATAAAATTCAACAGTGTAAGGTGATGGTGCCAACTTGAATCAAACAAAATTTATAAACAAGTGGATGTGATGAAAGTTTCTCTAACGGAGTTTCCACAGATAGGTCAAAGTCTAATTTCTCCTGAGTCAAGTTTAAACGTTGAGCACATGCAGGAGAGATAAATGAATGGGTAGCACCAGATCAAGTAAGGTATAAACTTCGCAAGAATTTATAAATAGCTTACCCGTGATCACCTCGTTTGGGTTCCTCGCATTATGACCGATCAACAACAAAAACGCTCTTCCCTAATCGTTGACTTTGACTTTTACGAGACGATCTTTTTGAGTCACCGCCCCATTGAACTAGGTTTCGCTACTGCAGATGATCGAAAGCGATATGTCCTTCCTTTCCACAACTATAGCATACCTTGAATCTGTTGTGGGCGCTTTGACCGATATGTCCCTCTTTTCCGCATTTGTAGCATATAACCGGTGGTCGTTCTCCTCCCTTAGAACCGCTTGTTTCTTAAGACTGCTCGTCTTCACATAGTCGTTGTTAAATCTCCTCTTTTAAAATCTCCTCTGACTCGCTTCTTCATTTTCATGACCATGATTACCACCGAGTGGTTACCATTTCGTCCGCTCTATTTCTTTCTCCGCAGTTATCATTATTCGTGCATTCGCTATCTATCTACGTACGATCTGGTTATGGTCCTCGATTGACCGTACTCGTTATCTCGCTCTAATAATTGAGCCTCATTTACAACATCTGAATAAAGAGATAGTTTATGAGAAATGAGATCTTGACGTATCGGGTTTCAAACCTCTAAGAAACATCCGCGCGTCATCGTTCCTCATTCTCCACCAAATGAGGTGCAAACACGGATAACTCTGCAAACTTTGCCTCGTCTCGAGACACCGCCATGTTGTTTTGCTCTAATCGATGAACTCCACTTCCTTCATACGACGAACACTTTCGTGAAAGTATTTGTCATTAAATAGTCTCTGAAACGTCTCCCAAGACATACTTTGAGTGCTACCGATGGAGTACGCTTCACGAGACTCTCACCAATGAGTCTGCCTTCGCCACGGAACATAAAGGTGGCGAATGGAACCTTCTGTTCCTCCGTGCATCCCAAGACATCGAATATCTTGGTAATTTGTTTGACCCATGTTTCCGCCGCATGATCGGATCGGCTTTCCCTTAAATTCGTGGTCCCAACTCTTTGAACTGCTTGGTGGTGACAACCCGTGAATTGCTATCATTTCCTCCTCAGATTTTGAACACGAGTCTCCTCGTCTCGATTTTGCATGAACTGCAAAAAGCTTCTAAACATCCCTCGTTCATCATCTCGCTCGGTGGTGTTATTCACGGGAGGAACATTGCCACTGTTGCACGTTCTCCTCGTTGGTAAAGTACAGAGCATCTCCACGGTCTCATTTACTCCACTTATTAATATTCTCGATCGACATTCTCAAATCATCGCCATAAAACAAGGGTTAATTAAGAAATCAATATATCACATAATATCCCTATATCTTGACCAACTAACAAATAAGCTTAGGTAGGACACCTTTAGCGAAGGATTTACTCGCTCTCCCCTCCTAGTTCTATTCCCCGATCTCGGCCAGAGATCATATCCCTAAGCTACGATACCAACCGTGACGCCCCCCAAAATAGGTATACATCACCCATTCCGAGTTGTCAATACATGGTATGTAAAACAACTACAACTTTATTATTACAACAAGAAATCGCGTGAGTTTAAATACAAATATTATCTTCTAGACAATATTTATACTCACATAAATCCTCATCACATTTATTGATACATTATTTTACAAAATGGTGAGGACTACTAAACAATCCTTTCTAAAACCTTCATTCCATACCCAGACTAAATACTTTCGCTATATTCTCGCCTCCCGAGAAGAATGGAACAAAAGGGAAAAGGGTGAGCTCAACTAGCCCAAGAAAGAATATTATGACTAAGATAATATACAACAAATTATCGTTAGTCTTCAACAGGAAAAATTTAATAGAATACAATAGACAACAAATTTTCAATCAATATTCGCAAGCTGAAATAATAATTCATTAGAAGAGTTAAGTAGAGAATGCAAACTACTATCTTCTATGTATGAATTTAAAAGTTCATCGCTCATCTTTTATCCCCTGTAACAACAATCAATATACATCCGGAATCAAATATTCATCTTTGCACTACAGCCAAAGATATTCATCGATTAGTCATGTTCATTTAAACACTGCTCATCTTTGCACTCTGAGCCAAAGAAATTAATCGATCGGTCGTATTTCATCTCAACACTGCTCATCTTTTGCACTACAGGCCAAAGATATTCTTCGAAAATCATTCATCTTTGCACTACAAAATAAAAGATATTCAATAATATCATCATTTAAGATCGAGGATGATGAAAATATTTTTTAAGAACGAATCCAAAGAAACAAAATGACAAGGATTAAGGATTAAGGATTAGGTACTTTGTTTTATCCATGTCCAACAATACCCCAAAAATAATCACAAGTGGTGTAAAATTCAAGAATGATCAAAACATGGATACAATCAAAGCTAGTATCCAAAATAGATGTTTTGGACAAAAGAAGAAATTTTATTTTTGGTGAATAGTCAAGTATCGTGAATAGTCAGATATCGTGAATAGTCCGTAGTATCGTGAATAGTAAATCCGACACCAAAAGATAGAAATTCCACAAAAACATCTTCACGCTTCATTGAATAGTACTCGTGAATAGTAACTCGTGAATAGTAACTCATGAATAGTAACTCGTGAATAGTAACTCATGAATAGTAACCCCGACATGAAAAAGTTCCAAATTTGATAAAAACTTGGATCAACATTTCAACATAATGATATTGAAGAAATAATATCATTACTGAAAAAAATAATATCCCTTACCTCAAAGAATCGAGATTTCGGAAGGAAAGGTCAAGTGATCTTTGAATGAAACTTATCTTTGAGCAAAGAACTCTCAAAGTATCTAAATACTCACAAAATACGCTCAATAATATAGAGAGAAAGAGAAAACTTTGTTTACGGTGTGATTTTCAATTCTAACTTAGCCCTCTATTTATAGGAAAATGTTAGCATCGTCAAAGCATACTTGACTGCAACACGATGGCTTTATCTCGCTACTATTGCCACCCACCACATTTGAAATAAAATTCAGCACATTTCTTCACCAACCATAAGTGGGGCCCACTCAATTCTAGAATTTTCCACCAAAATCAATTATAACCCTAATTTCCGAATCAGACACCTCTTAAAATTCATAACAAATCATTCGTGCATTTTTAACGGTTCAAAATTTGTGGACATATACTCAACTTATGTATGTATAACATACCCAAAAATTACCACAATCCAACGGTCGGATTAAAAATTATAATCCCCGCAATATATCTCAAAACCCTTGATTTAATTTTTAATACCTCCAATCTGATAAAATACTGATAAAACACCTCAACAATAATTTCTTCATTTATAACCACATAAATAAATCCATCATTTATATCCACATAAAATAAATATTTCTTTATCATATGAATCAATAATTAATTATTCACAAATAATATTACAGAATCACAATTATGACAACCAGGCCGTTCCTAGGAAAGAGGGGGCTTTTCGATAAGGATTTCTCCTTACTGGCGCGCAATTAGGTGACCAAACCTCTCCTTGACAGAACTTTCTAGACATTGCCAATAATGCTATCTAATAATATTATTTAAATAATATGAATTATTGATCTGATAATGGAGATAATGTGCGGTGATAATTATTGAACAACAATAATATAAAATATCAACGCAAAGAATTATTGAATCAATAAAATAAAATATTGAACGAACTCTTGTAAAAATTATTGAGTAGTGCCTTCTTACGTAAGGATCAATAATTCAACAATCATTGCGTGCACCGTAATGCTTCTTTGTCTTGAACCACGCCAGACATCGTATTTTAACCACCGGTATTCCAATGATCTTAATCAGTAATAACTACGTAGTTATTTTTAACCAACTTATATTTGTCGTTTTCTTCATCCAATCGCTTTCCGTTATGGGGCCCACACACGGTCATTGCGTCGTCGTGCATTTAATATTCCCCGAAGCGATCTGAATATTCTACGACCAAACTAATATTCCCAACAAAATGAATATTTTATAACCACTTGCTTATTTTGAAATATTTGCGTATTTAACCCTTAACTATCCGCATTAATCAAATCAACCCTTACTATTTCAAAATAATAAATAAAGGAAATTCCTTTTTATTTAAAAAAATTTCGGGGTCTTACAATCAGTATGTTTCTAGCCTATGCAGCTCACATGAGATTCAAAGTTTTCCAAATGGATGTCAAAAGTGCATTTCTCAATGGTGAAATTTAAGAAGAAGTCTATGTCAAACAACCACTAGGTTTTATTAATCCTACTTTTCCAAGTTATGTCTTTAGACATGATAAAGTAGTATATGGTTTGAAGCAAACACCTAGAGCATGGTATGAAACACTCATAAATTATCTTGTTGAAAATGAATTCACTAGAGGAAGAGTTAATACAACTATATTCCTTAGAAAGCATAAGAATAAAATTCAATTAGTTCAAATCTATGTTGATGATATCATATTTAGTTATATTGATGAAAAATATTGTGAGAGATTTGCCAAGTTAATGCAGAATAAATTTGAGATGAGTATGATGGGACAGCTCAATTTTTTCCATGGACTTCAAGTCAAGCAATCTGAAGAAGAAACTTTTATAAATCAAGTCAATTACATCAAAGATCTTCTTAAGAAATATAGTTTAGAGTCAGCAACCCCCATGAAAACTCCAATGGCATCTACTACCAAACTTGACAAGGATGAAAAAGGTAAAAGTATTGATATCACTCAAAATAAAGGTATGATTGGATCTCTTTTGTATTTGACTGCTAGTAAACCAGATATCATGTTTTCAACCTTCATTTATACTAGATTTCAAGCTAATCCTAAGGAATTTCTTCTAATAGCTGTGAAAAGAATTTTCTAATATCTTAAGGGTACTCTATATTTGGGCTTGTGGTATCCCAAAGAGTCTCCCTTTGATCTAATGGGATATTTAGATGCAAATTTTACAGGTTGCTAGATCGACAGGAAAAGCACTAGTGGGATATGTCAATTACTAGGAAATAGACTTGTATCTAAGTTCAGCAAAAAGCAGAACTCCGTGTTAGCCTCTACCGCTGAGGCCGAATATATCGCAGCTGGTAGTTGTTGTGCTCAAATCTTATGGATGAAGAATCATCTTGCTGATTATGGGTTTGATTTCATGTCTATCCCTATATTCTATGATAATACTAGTGCCATCTCAATCACTTAGAATCCTGTAATGCATTTTAGAACTAAACATATAGATATCATATATCATTTTATTAGAGATCAAGTTCAAAATAGAGATATCTCCTTGCATTTCATTCCAACTGATGATCAACTAGTAGATGTATTTACTAAGCCACTAGATAAATCTAGATTTAACAAAGTAATAAGTGAGTTAGGAATGCTAAATTTGCATCCATAATACTATGTTTCTAGATGACATTACTTAGTGTAGAAAAGAGAATCGTAAATCTGAAGACGATCGTAGAAGGCGCGTATTGTTCCTGATAAAGCAAGCGAGTGAAAAATAAAGTTACTACCTATCAATAGTTAAATAGCAGAACTAAAGAAATGTGCAAACTATCACATTATGGCACATGTCTTACTCCATAAAACTAAGAGGGAAGTTACATAAAAATTATTTCAAATTCAATTGCTGACCTTTACTCTTCTTTTTTGAAATCTGAAGCTTAGAGTTTTTCAAAATTCTAAAACTCTTTAACCCTATATCTCAAAATCCCTAGAAAACTTATTTACTTGTGTGGAATTTTAAGAAAAGGTGAATTCAAATGGCGAACTTCCATATTATGATCGGTATTCAGCTATGCTCTGATCGATTCGTTGCTCAAGAGAAGAACATCAGAGATATTCTTAAGCTCGTTGAACACGCTGGATTTTCTGAACTCCAACACAAAGATCTATTTAGACCTCATCAAATAATTCTATCAAAATGTTGTGTTCAAAGACGATGTGTTAACAACCAAAGTCAAAAGAGTGCCGCTTCAGATGGAAACTGCCGAAATCAACTTATGTATGGGGTTTTCAGAACAAAAGTCTCACTTTGCTGGATAAAGTTGAGTTTAATGAAGGAATGACATTAATGGGTCACAAGAAGAACCCACATTTAAAAGGGCAGCAGAAAAAGGAATTTCCTCAAGAGTATGAGTTCCTTGTTAAAATTATGGGCAAGTGTATTATCTATAAAGATACTGCTCATGACTCATTAAGTGAACTAAAATTAAAGTTCATGACAACAATAGTTCAGTCCAAGAAAATCAATTTTGGTGCTATATTTGTGACTTGATTGGGTAAATGGGTTAAAGATTTTGAAAATTCAAAAGTGTTAGGAAAGTCTGCCCCCAAAATGTTTCATGGGAGATTATTGAGTAATATTTTGAAGAAAAGAATGCATACAAAATTACAGATAATGAAGGAATCCTTCTTAATACAAATAAAAAGATCACCGCCAAATTGTTTGAGCATTGGAAAAGAAACCCTCTAGAGAATTTAAAGTCCAAACTATTTGAAGGTGGAAGTGAAAGGACTATTAGTGAAGTGTAGAAGACGACAAAAGAAAAGGGAAAGAGAAAGGTAGATGTCGTTGAGGAAGAGGAAGAAGCTTCTCAAGGTTTTGTTGCTCCTCAGGTTCGTAAAACTCCTGATCAACCGAAGTAGAAGAAATAGAAAGTGTCAGAGACAGCTATCCAAGAAGGTCAAGATGATGCTCAGAAAGAAGTACAAACCTTTGAGCAATTGAAAGATGCAGAAGATGTAAATATTCTTTTATCCAAGATGATTCCAAGAAAGAAATGACATTATCGTTGAAGAAAGGCTAATGTTCAACTAGAGGAACGAGCTAGAGAATCCATGCCTCCTCAAATTGAAGAAATAGAAGAAGAGAAAGAGGAAGATGAACAATATATGCTGATTCAAAAGAATCAAGGGAAGAGGAATCAGATTCCTCTAGCCTAAGGGCAGAAAAAGATCCTGCTGAACAAGGTTCCACTCGTGAGCCTCTACTTAATATTGAATTGATAGCTAAGATAGTTTTTATGCCTGAGCCATAGGCAGTTGTAGAAACAAAGCATGTTGTTGTAGGTACAAGCTCTGTGCCCAAGGAGTTGACAAAGAGAAGGAAATTGGGCAAGATAACTGAGAAAGCTAATAAGAAACAAAAAATGGCTGAAAGATTAAAAGTAGAATGATTAAAGAAAAAGGTAGAGGCAAAGTAGAAAAAAAATGAAGAAAGGAAGAAGAGAAAAGAGAAGAGAACAAAAAACAAGGAAGATTCAGCTCAATAATTGACCCATTCTTCATATGCTTCTCTACTATTGGCCCATGTCATTTCCAATATAGTAGAAGATGATACCAAAGGTTTTTGACTATGTGATCGTAAAGCCAGAGGATCCTACCTTTGAGGGGGAGCAACCAAGGGAATCTAAAATCCCTCCCTCATCTCTTCCGTCCACTAACAAGTGTCAGAAGAATCCCGGTTACATCAATGAAGAGCTTATCAATCAGGGATGTGCAGGGTTATACTTACAGGATGAGAAGTACCAGAAATTGCTCATCTTCTTCCAAATGAGTTTGAAGGTGTCGGAGTAGGTCGGATGAGAGTCGTACATTCCACAGATGATCTCTACACTCTCTTTTATGATCTAGACATTGATCAAACTATAGTTGTGTTTGAGCCAAAAGATGATCAACTATTTTATTTCATGTCATGGTTGCCTCTGCTTCGAGTAGTCATACAACGTGATCATAACTTTATTCGCTGGGCACTACATATCCTAGTCTACCCCTCGCATCTCAATTCTTTCCTTGAGTTTTAAGGTACGCCATAAAATTTCTTTGCTCTACACACTTTAATGAAGAACCTTGTGTATTCCCTCCCATCTTATCAATGTTCACATTTCTACTTCCACCCTTTGATTGCCATGATGAGATTTTTAGTTTACCTTCTTCGATCTATGAGCAACTTTCTCACTCTCACACATCAATATCTGTTTGTTTTGAAGAATCCTCTCTTCCTCCACATACAGAGACTCCTTATTCTATGAGTAATGTACATAATGTTAATCTTCAAATCGTAGAATTTTAGTCCCATACTAAATCTCAATCGCTCATTCACTCTCTGATCGTAGAGCTTTTATCCCCTATGACCGAAATCGAACCCTCTGATTTCCAGATTCATTCTCCATTTCCACTAGTCGAATCTCCTTCACCCATCCATATTTCCAGTCTCTTAGTATCTCTTCATCATTTATTTCTTCATTCTAATATCTACTCTCTATGGACCTCAAATTCCCCATACGTCGAATCCCCTCATCTTAAGTCTAGTAAATCTAAGGTTGGTCCTCCCTCATCTCCAAAATAATCAAATCTGTCGATTCTCACCAATATTCCATCTTCTTCTTAAGGCACTCAACCTATTTTGGAGGTTATCCCTACTCAAGTCATGTAACGTCTAAACTCATTAACTCAGCTCATTACTCAGATGTCCCATGATATTGATGATAAAATCACACAGAACAATTCTGACCTTCAAGATCACATAAAATCACTACTACTGTACGTGGTTTACCTGGTGTTATGAGCAGAAAAATACTCGAGAGGTTTAAACAGATGTGCAATTATATTACCAGTCATCTCCATGAGCGAGACAGAGTATTTTTTGACACTTGAGCTGACCATAAACGAGCCATTGTAGCTCTTCAAGAACAACATGAGTCATCCCTCAAACTTGTCACGAATAAGCTTTTTGCGCTAAGTGGCACTCTGTCGGACTTCATGCGAAATATAGAAGTCCAAAACATTCAACAATCAAGCTTCTGCTGTTCAGCAACATGAGCAAGCTACTACTTGTCAAACTAAAAGTTGTGCTGATATTACAATGACGACTACTCAGTTGTAAGAACTTGTTGATGTTGTTCAACATCCTTCCCAATTTTTTGATGCCAAAAAGGGGGAGAAAGAGAAACGACAAGAAGACAAAAACAAAGGGGGAGTAAGTCAATCTTAGGGGGAGAAGAGAAAACAAAATCAAAAGAAAATATCCATTATCGCTCTGATCTTTAGATCGTCTCCTCATCCTCCATTAGTTATTCCTTTGGAGCAAGGTAAATTCTCTTCATAACAAGAATAGTAGAGTAGAGTAACTCCTACTGGCATTCAAATTCCTACTGGTGATCTTACATATCTTAGGAGGAATTTTCAAGGAACACACATCGTAGGAGAAGAAACAATGGATGCATCATACCTTGGCCCCAGAGATTCTGCTAAAGAAATTAGAAGAAAAGCGAACTAAGACAAAATCAAAGATGATCGCAGGATAAAATCTGAAAAGAAATGTCTCTCAAAGGAAAAGGGATCAAGGAGGTAAAATAGAAAATTTTCAAAATTGTATGTCATGTAATAGCTGAAATCTTTTATGATAAATGTCAGATATTAATAAATTCACGCTCTTGACAAAATCAATATAGTAGCTCACCATATTTTAAGGCATATTTATTTCAAGTCACTACATTTTAGTTCTTGACGAATGTTATAGAACTACTGATTTTGTCATTATCAAATAGGGGGAGATTATTAGATTTTGCATATTTTAATTTGATGATGAATGAGCGTACTATATATTTTTACCAGTATGATTTGTATAGTCCTTATAAAGACTTGATCAAATGTACAACGACTTAGAATAGAAAGATCAAATAATGTTAGGTTGATCTTAAAGAAACTTGATTGATGTATAGTTGATAGGATGTTATAAGATCGTAAAGTTACCCTGCTACTTTGGGTACAAGATCATAGAGTAAGCACAAGACCACGATACATCAAGAGGATCGTTGAACTACTTGGAGTATTCAAAACTCTCTGCTTCGTAAAGCCACTTTAGATCGTTAAGAAAATAAGTGATCCCACCAGTCAAGCAAACGATCGTTGACATGAACTCGATCGTAGAGCAATCAAGCCTGACAAAACTATATGACATTGGAGCGTTGCAAATTAAATGTCCCAATGCACTCCTTATATATCCTAGATGAAAATTAAAGATCATTTTATGTGTCTACCAGCTAGTTGGTGATAGTGACACATCAAGGGTGTTAGGTGAGAAAGCAGATTAATGTGACAGGCAGAAAAAGGGGAATTGTCTCATAGGTTTAAGATGTTAACATCAAGCATCCTAGGATATCTTAACATTAAATGCACAAATGGGAATTTTGCAACAGGAAGATTTTTTGGCAGAGTATAAAAGGCAGCAAGGATTCAAACTTAAAAAAGGGACGAACATTGATCAAAAAACCAAAACAACTCTACAATAGTCAAAGAACAAACTCAACTATCCAAAATACAAAGTTTGAGCTGCTAAGTTCCTGAGAAATAAAGCGTAACGCAAACTTAGCAATACCTCACAACAAACATCAATCATCAGATCATCTAAGGGCTAAGAGTCCTTGTCTTTGTGACTAAATACCCAAGTCTGAGAGGCTTGGAGAGGGCAAAGTGTCATTGTCTTTGTGACTAAATATCCAAGTCTTTTGGGCTTGAAGAGGGCATAATGTCCTTGTCTGTGTGACTTAAAATTTAGTAGATTCTCTACTCAAGGAGTAGAAGAGTGGATTAGGAGTTACTCAGTCTCTGAACGACTTAAAATTTGTTTGTCTTTTCTCGGTGATTTTATCTCTTATCTAGTCATTTATTTATCTTGCAAACAATTAGAATTAATATTTGTTCTGAAATCTTCAAGGAGTTTTCCAACAGACATATTTCGTTGTGCTTAAACAAATTAAAGTAATAATAATTTGGTAATACTCTTTTAATCATCAAAATTTTAAAAGATCTATTCAACCCCCCTTCTAGATCTATAAGTGCCTTTGGGAAGTAACAAAATCAATTTTGTAACTCAAACAATATGAGATTTAATATAACAATAAATCACACTAATTAACTTGATTTTGAAATTCCTTTCAAATTTTATATAAAAAAAATCTAACAATCCCCCACAATTTCAAAGACAAGTATTAAGCGAAATATGAATTAAAATCAAGAAGTGAAAATGCAATGCATAAGTATTAGTGTCTTTTGGGGTATGAACCAATACATAAAATAAATATGGCTAAATTCATAGGAAATAGGTGAAACAATAAGTTTCTAATAAGTTTCTATGAACATGTAATATTCGAAAAATAATAATAATAAGATAATAGAAATAAAATAAAATAATAAAATTAATTGGGTTAAACTAAGTTATAAGTATTTAAGTTTTGGATTGTTAAACTATTTGAGTCCAATTTATAGTGTTAGGTTTAAAGACTAAATTGGAATAAGAGTAACATTAATATATTAGCTCAAAGCCCTTCCTAATACATGTACTAATATTGATCAACTAGAAAGGGTTTTGATGTAACGAGAAACAAAGAAGAGGTGGAATAATAATTCAAAGAATTGTGACTCAAAAAGGTAATTATTAAATTTATTTTGATTGTAATAGAATAACTGTCTTAATTTTATGGTTACAATGTGTAGACACTCAAAATTTTCTGCACTCTTATTACTGACATTGTAGGAGGGTAGATTCGTCTTTTGGAGATAACCCTGAAAGATAACTTACAAATCATTCTGGATATTACCAGAAGTTCAGCTCCAACCCGGAACACAAATCGGGAGCATCGGATCCAAACCTAGAACACACACCGAGCATGTCATTTCCAATCTCGGAGATAACCCCGAGATATGCAGATCAAAAGACCCAAGAATTTACACCGGAGAGAAACATACTGTCTCTTGTAATAACACCGTGACGTTCAGTTCCAGTCCCAGAGACAACACTGGGAGTAACAACCCCATCCTTGGTGATAGCCCCAAGAGATGCCATCGCAGTTCTGGCGATAACTCCGGAAATGCTTGTTTCAAACACATGCGATCAGCTTCAACCACATACATCCTGTCAAAATACACATACCTCAGACAAAAACATACATAGATGACGGTGAGGCACACAAACAAGCAGTCCAATCTCAGAGATAATGTGACGCCCCTAAAATTAGGTATCGTCACACCCATCTTGGGTCGCCACTTACATGGTACATAAATTCAAATACAACTTACTAATATAACTGCTGCCGTATACAATACGATATAAACCGTGAGTTTGAATACAAATATTGTCTACTAGATATTATACAAACTCAAAAGGAGTCCTCATTACAACTATTATCACACTATTTCACGTAATAGTGAGGACTACTAATGCTATCCTCCGGACCATTACTCCGCTCCCAGACTCGTCCCGGCTATGTTCTCATTTCACTCAAGAAACGGTGAAAGAAAGGGTGAGCTCAACTAGCCCAAGAAGAAATATTATGACTAAGATAATGCGAATAAATTATCATTAGCCTTCAACAAGATGTTAAACCGATAAAATACAATAGACAACCAGGTTTAATCTGCAATGAATAAGCAACCCATTAAAAGAGTCAAGTAGAGAATAAAGTCTACTATCTTTTAGGTTTTAAAAGGTTTTCATCAATTTTTATCGGCTGAGACTCGACAATAAATAAACCACCACATCTAATCATCCCCACATACCCACGGTCAAGGATTTTCATCAAATTATCAATGGTCATGACTATACCGAATCACCCCAGTCATAATCATACCAAAAACTATCCATCATCGCATTACAAAGCCATCGAGGACTTTTGTCACATCATTTATATCAAGTCATGATTATACCGAATGATCCTCGGTCATAATCATACTAAGTTCATCTATGCACGTAAGCCAAAGATAACATAATATAACATGAGGATGATGACAATGACATAATAATTCAATAAAACAAGTTCAAGAATTATTTAATCCATGAATTATTAACGTCCAAATTATCAACATGAATCTTCGTTTAGTGAGTTAAATTCAAGAATGATAAGAAGAATATTTCCATGAAAAGATATCTTTGGATGAAACGCAAATATCAAGGATATTCTACTAATTTCATGGAGTATAGAAGTCAAAGTTTTAACCAACCGGGTATAATAAAGAATGGAATAACAAAAGAAATCACCATGCATGCGGTACTTGCATAGACAGGTTATTCAATGTAATAATAATAACGGAACGGTCGGTGAAATTCACAATTTATGCGGATGTTCCAATGTAATAATAAAGATGGAACTGGATCCGGTGTAAAACACACGAGATAGGATATTCCAATGTAATGATAAAGATTTTAACCAGTCCTGTGTAAAACACATGACGTGGATGTTCCAATGTAATAATAGAAGAATGTCACCAAGTATAGGGTAAACCAGCAGTATACAAGTTATTCCAATGTAATAATAAGCAATGGAATAACATAAGGATTTCACCAAGTATAGGGTATCTGGCGTATCACAAAGTTATGTATAGGGTATGCCACTTTTACGGAAAGTTATTCCAATGTAATAATAGTGAATGGAATAATGAAGTTCTCTTCAAGAAGAAAGAATAACACCCTTACCGTAAAAAGAACCTGAATATAGAAGTAGTGAAGTAGCGAATACTCTTCTTCTTTCTATAATTTTCTCTATAGCTTCTCTATATAATTTCTCTCTCTAGTTTTCAATGAATTAAGTAAGAAAATAATGAAGGAATGAGCTTCTATTTATAGGAAAATGGAATGCATAGTAACTAATCCATGAACGGTCCAGATTGATTTACTTTAATCGGACGGTCCATATTTAAAGAAAAATCTTTTAAATAAAATATAATATATTCTATTTATATAAAAACATTTTACTATGCAAACACTATGCAATACTATGCAAAAACACTATGCAAAACACTATGCAACACTATGCATAATAAAATATAATATATTCTATTTATAGAATAACTTTAATAAAGTATTCTATTTTATATAAAAGATGTTTCGCTTTTATTACGTTAATAATACGAATAAAACAAAACGTCATTATCGCTATAATAATTCATATTATTAATCGACAATAATGGAATCAAACCGAGTGACTTCTCACATAAGCATCAATAATCAATACCGCAGTCTACTATATGCAACCACACGTATTCGCATTTCTTTTACTACTGAGTAGTTCAACAAGAATTACTGAGAAACTTCCGTCGTTATTTCAATAAAATATTTTTGTCGCTTTCTCAATCCGACAATAATTACATTGTTGGGTCCACCAATGATTGAGAGTTATGCATTTAATATTCCTCGTTAAACCGAATATTCCCAGGCAATCGAATATAATATAACCACTTGCATACTTTGCAAAATTTATAAATACTACCCACAACTATAATATTATCTTAAATTCACACCATAATATTAAAAAAAATTATTTCAACAAAATTTAAATCTTTATTGATAAAATCTGGGGTCTCACAGATAACCCTGAGCAACGTCTTCTTTCCACTTAAACCGACGATAACCCCGGTGAGGAGTCACAACGTCATCTGAACACGTCAACAAGATGATATCGCTGTAAATCAACAAGTGGTCCAATCTTAGATATAACCCTGAGCAACGTCTACTTTCAACTCAACCCGGCGATAACCCCGGCAAGGAGTCAAGCATCATCTTGTTCATCCGACAAATGGCACATTGTCTCAAATGCTTCATACATACATACATACAATAATGTCCCAACAATCGAGGAATGACAATCCTGAGTGACTATTACGTGTGGCAGTACTTTGGATAGAATTTGAAGCTTGAAGACCATGGGCATAGACCCTTCTTCCTGACTTCGTACAACCTCTAATCCATGTCATTACGTAACTCTCGACACAAGAAGTCGGAAGAAGTACATATATGCTTCGTTTGGATGCTCGGATTGAAGTTTTGTACGTTCGATTGGATATTACAGTGCATGACTGCACGTACTACGAGACAACGGGACCCGCTAAGCCTGGGCCCACCACGACCAGCCGCAGGTTGACCTGCGGCCATCCGTCTATAAATATAGAGGGGGGGGGGGGGGTTAGCCATTTGAAGAGAGAGAGAGAAGGAAAAGGCGAGGAAGCCCTGTCCATTTAGCTCTGCATACACATCTTTTGAGTGTTTCCTCTTCTTTAAACATCAGTTAGCCCATATATAGATACTTTTTATCTGGCGGGAGCTGAGTGTTCATCCAATTAAAGTCAAAGAAGTCTACTTTGGCAGTCCACTGTAAGCCTTCTTACATTCAAGAAAGCCTCTTTCTCCTATTATCACACACTGTTATACACGTTGAGAGTCATGTGAGTGTGTTTGCTCGGACTTCTGTCTGTGGTTTTCATTTCTGTTTGTAAATATATATTAATATATATATATATATATATATATATATATTTCATATATATGGACTAACATTATCCAGTTATGCCTTGATTAAGCCTAGACTTCGGTTTGGAGCGTTTATTTGCTTTTGTATATATATATATATATATATATATACTTATATATATGAATTGTGGTCAGACTCTGTATGATGAGCCTAGACTTGATGCAGAGCGTTTAATTGCTTATATATATATATATATATACTTATATATATAATCTGTTGTCGAATATCTCGATGAGCACAGGATTTTATATCCCATGCATTTATTCGCTTTATATATATATATATATATAATTCTTTTATTACATATTCGATGAGCCTGGGTCAATGTGCAAAACCTTTTCGGTTGCGTTGGTGCAACCAGTTAAATACACCAACTGACGACTCTTAAAGTCAATCGTCGAAATTATACATGTCGGACCTATTTCACTTGTTTTTTCAAACAAATCTCACGTTACTATGAGAACACCAAAAGACAAGTAACGAAAAGGGACAATTAAAAATCCCGACGTCGACAGGTGGCGACTCTGTTGGGGACTCCAGTAAGAGGGCTTAAACCGCTATTGCAAGCTTTTCAAAAGTGTTATATGCTTGTATGTGATTGTTGCATTTATATTTCCGATAAATGTGTACGAATGCATCTTATTTACTGCACTGCTAAATATCTATCTGTGATATTAGTGTTTCACACATATTAGTGCTTCGTACATGTCATCATTTTGCATAAACGGTGAGACACGTTGTATGTGAATGTATGTTGTGTGGTCCCTCTTTTAGGAGGCTATCCTGTCGGTGTTTGATTACTGGACCCGTGGGAAGAATAATTCCCTGGGGCTCAGGAAAGGCACCAACTAGATTTGCTCCAGTTGAAAGACCAGATTAACTTCCCGTTGAGTAGATTGCGATGATCTGGGAACCTTCATTGCCAAAAAGCCGCGAGAGAAACCCTAGGATAGGTCAACCTCTAATAAACCAAACGCGGAGGAAAGTCTCTTCATTCCCTCTATTTTTAAATTACTTGTAAAAGCATTTACTTGTAATAACATGTTATCAATTAACAAACCAGTTTTGTAGGACAAATTCCTAAAACGGACATGTTATGATAACATTTATATTTCCCCAAGATTAAACTACGTATGTCTTTTGTAGGGAAGCAATTGGGCCGGTTACCCGTTCTAAATCCAAAAAGGCCTCAAGCCTTCAGCCAATCATGTCTTCCTCTGAATAGTCTAATCCTGTTTCCCAAGAAGAATTTGATGGATTGAGTAAACAAATCACAGACTTGGCTGTTATACTGAAAGAATTACACCAATCTACCCAATGTACGAAGATACCCACACATACAGAGTCCTCTGCACAAGGGGGAGTTCAATATCTGGAAAGAACAATTCCAGAGCATCAGTTGGATACAACCAACAAAGATCCTGAAACCACCCATCTCAAAGCAGATCCAGACACCGGTGATATCAGGAAAAAGGTCCTTCAGATGGAGGAAACCATTCGCACTCTCAAGGGGATTGGAACTCATGGCAGTGTTTCACATACAGACCTTTGTTTATTTCCTGGTGTTCATTATCCAGAGAAATTTAAGACCCCTGATTTTGAGAAATATGACAGATTAGGGGATCCTTACACACATTTGAATGTGTTCATTGGAGAACTTGGATCTTATGCTGAGGATGAAAATCTCGAGAATCAAATTATTTCGTAAAAAGTCCGATCAAGAAGCCTGCTAAGTGGTATACCGTTCGACAACTCTATGATCCATAGCTGGGAAGAACTAGCTCATGCCTTCCTTAGTCAATACAGTTTTCAGTCTCAGATGGCTCCTGACCGGTATCAAATTACCAAGGTTAAGAAACAGTCTAATGAGTCATTCAGAGAGTATGCCCAAAGGTGGAGGCGCCTTGCTGCTTAAGTTATTCCTTCCATGACAGAGTCAGAGATGGTCATGACCTTCATAGATGTATAGGAAACCCCTTTCTATGAAAGAGTTCTAGCTGGTATTGGCAAACCATTTTCTGAAATGTTCAAACACTATGAGATGGCGTAAATGGGATTGAAGTCTGGTAAAATTCAAGACCTAGCATTTTTAAAGTCATTCGAGCAGCACATCTAGTCCGGATCTTATGGAAACAACCCCTAGAGGGTCCATAAAAGAAAGAGGAGGATGTTTCCTTGATACTACAAGGACGTAAAGGCAATCCAAACATGCCTATGCAGAGGAGAAACTACTCCCCTTTTCCAGCACAATCTTCAAACCCTCCATTGCTCAAAAGTGGAGAAGTAAAGCGACCTCGAACGTTCACACCCTTAGGTGATTCGCTCAAGAACATTCTTGCTCTTCTGACTACTCAGAAGAAAATTACACATCTTCTTCTGCCAGCCAACCCTAATGGTAGGGGTTTCAATGCTAATCGGAAATGTGCTTATCATGCTGGGGCACCCGGACATGATACTCAAGATTGTTGGGCCTTGAAGCACAAAATTCAAGATCTGATAGACAATGGTGAGATTGTGGTCACCAAGCCAGATCAACCTCACGTACAAGACAACCCTCTTCCACAACACAAAGAGGAAGAGGTCAACACGATCAGTTGGAGTACTGGACATGGTTCCAATACCACTGGTGAATCATCCCAACCCATCAAAGACGGTGTTGACAAATGGGATTATGAAAAGTTCTAGTTCACCATGGAACGAAAGATGAAAGCTCTCTGCAAACAAATTGTGCAATTGGCAGAACTGGTAACACACCAACACCAAGTCACGCGCCAATTAATCAGGCAAGAGCATGCCTATCTCCTTCCATTTGTTATGAATGTTCCGTCAACACCTTCAGAAAGCGAAGCTATGGAGGAAAAGGTTGCAAAGAGAGCAAGTGCTAAAGCCCGTCGGGATTTTGCCAATCAAAGGGAATTCACCTATTTGGGCCAATCTATGGAGGAGATACTTCAAATGTTGATTAACGAATAAAGAATCACATTCCTTCTCCCTCCGATCAATCCCCGTTCAGAGCGGTTCAATCCTGATGAAATGTGTCAATATCATTCACATTCTCGCGGTCAATGCACAGAAGAATGCTGGGCACTCCTCCATCTCATTCAGTATCTTATTGATAGCGGTGTCCTGCAAGTAGCAGATGATTACACTGTGCAACTTAAGGGTGGGAATGTATACCCTATTCAATGGAAGGGATCAGTGGTAGTTATATCCGAGGAGGATGATACTGTCAAAACATTTCCCATACACCAATTCAACTCAAAGGAGCTTACAAACCTTTTAAAGTGGCCGCACCAGAGCCAATTCTTTTGCCTTGCAGAATACAACATCCTGTTGTTAGCTAACACAGAGTGCCATGGAATTATGGAGAAGCTGAAGGATCTACATCTCATACTACTGCTGCAGTGTCGAAAGAGAATCCACTGTACCTTCCTCGACGGGTTATCAAGCCTACTTGCGAAGCAAAGGGGAAGTTGTCCATGGAGAAGATTGAACAATTCCTCCATACTATGGGCCACAATGAAGCCAAAGTGGTTTTAAGCTTACGAGAAGCTCCACACCAGATTTCCATACTGGACTTAGTTTTCTCTTCCGAAGATCATCGAAAGGTCTTGCTAAAGGTTTTGGAAGAAGCCTACCTGCCAAAATCAGTGGATGTGGAAAAATTTCAACATTTGGTTGATCACATTTTCAACAACAATGTGATATCCTTCACTGATGACGACATACCTCCCGAAGGGACCGGTCATTGCAAACCACTGCACATCGCATTGTTATCTTCTGGGTATATGCTTGCTGGAGTATTAATAGATGGAGGCTCATCTCTCAATATCCGTCTTTATGCCACCTTGGTGAAGATGAACATCAATCCCAATCGAATACGAAGTAGCCATACGATCATCAGAGCTTTTGATGGATCTCGGCGAAATTCCGTTGGGAAGATTGAATTACCAATTGAGATTGGTCCCCATACATTCAATGTATCCTTTCACATCCTCAAGATAGATTTAGGATACAACCTGCTATTGGGGAGACCATGGATACATATGGCTGGAGCTGTTCCCTTCACCTTACATTAATAACTCAAATACATCATTAACAACGATCTAGTCATCATTTAATCTTTGGCCGGAAGGTCCTAGACCAGAAACTCTACCAATTATCAGCTTCAACTCAGAGGTTGAGCCGGCCAGTTTCCATACTCTAGAAGTGAGTAATACGCAATACCATCCTATTGGAATGCCACTTCCCGTACCCAAGATTTCTGATGAGGTTATGTCAGCCACTCAGGAAATGATGTTATTGGGTTACCAACCTGGACAAGGGCTTGGTAAGGATCAACAGGGTATTGAGCACCCTATCTAAATGTCCAGTCAAATTGGGACAGCCGGGCTAGGCTATTCTGCTAGTTCCAAGCATAGGAATCCTCATAAGCATAAGCACGTTCCTTAAACTTCCGCCGCACGACGATCATCCATTCCTTTACCACATGAGTTGATACAATCTCCAGTAAAGGTTCCAGCCCGGATTGTGGCTATGCTGTTTCCAAAATAAGTGCCAATTAAAGCTAAAGAGGTGCTGACTCCTGACCCCAAGGTGGAAGAAAAGGAGAGGAAATGCAAACATGACATTGCCTTGATGATGGCAGGCATTCGCGTCATTGTTCATGATGAACATACAAATAGATACACTCCAGACGATGATTGCCCAGATGTTATGGTTATCATTCGGGAGAAGGAGGACACTGACGATCCTTCTATCACTGCAGTCTTGCAGGACTTTGCCCTCAACAATTGGAGCATCACTCCATGCATTGGTCGACGAGGGTAAAATGGGAAAAAAATCCCTCTGCCCTGTAGATAACTTTTAATTGCTTGCTTTCCTTTACAGCATTAGCAGTTATTTTATCACGTACATGCTAACACTTTTGTATGATCGAACATTTGCATATATTAAGTGAAAGCATATTTTGTTTCAGGACTCTGAATTTAGATGTGCTTGTACTTGCTGATAGGGTGCCTTCTCTCCACAAGGGCTGTAACTTTGATGCAAAGTTGGACTCGGACTTAATGGACATCCAAGAGGATATTGAGACACCTCAAGAGATTAAGGAATGGGTCGCCGACAAACCCAAACCCAATCTTAATCAAACCACTCCTTTTAATCTTGGAACCTTAGATAACCCTAAGCTAATCCAGATTGGTTCAGACCTTTCCACAAATCTACGGAATGACATGGTTGCACTGTTAACCCAATTCCAGGATGTGTTTGCATGGTCTCATGAAGACATGGTGGGTTTGTCCACTGACATTGTCCTTCATCGCCTTCCCATTAAAGAAGGATTCAAGCCAGTTAGGCAAAAGCTCAGGCGATTGAAACCTGAGTGGAGTTTAATGGTTAAAGAGGAGATTGTGAAACAATTTCAAGCTGGCATCATCATGGTGTCTATATATCCGGAGTGGATATCCAACATTGTTCCCGTACCTAAACCAGGGGGAAAGGTGCGAGTCTGCGTGGATTATAGGGATTTGAACAAAGCTTGCCTAAAGGATAGCTTTCCTATGCCATTTATCCATATTCTTATTGACAATACTGCTCAGTATGGCATGTATTCCTTTGCTGATTGCTTTGCGGGGTACCATCAAATTATGGTCGCTGAAGAAGACCGTGAGAAAACTACTTTCATCACGTCTTGGGGAACCTTTTGCTACAGACGGTTGTCGTTCGGCCTCATCAATGCCGGGGCAACCTACCAGCGAGCTATGCTGGCTCTTTTCCACGATTTAATGCACAAAGAGATAGAGATCTATGTGGATGACATCATTATCAAATCCCGTAAGGAGGATGACCATTTAGACCATCTCAGAAAGTTATTCAACAGGTTGCGTAAGTACAACTTGAAGTTGAATCCTGCCAAGTTCGCCTTTGGTGTCAAGTCAGGCAAGTTGCTAGGTTTCCTAGTCAGCCACAAAGGGATTGAACTGGATCCTACCAAAATCCAGGCCATCAAGGAAATGCCTGTTCCTTAGACAGAGAAGGAAATACGGGGATTTTTGGGAAGAATCAACTTTATTAGCCGATTCATTTCTCAACTCACAATAACCTGTGAGCCAATCTTCAAATTGTTAAGGAAGAACTCCTTCATGAAATGGAATGATGAGTGCCAGAAAGCTTTCTTTACAATCAAAGAGCAGCTGATTAACGCTCCTGTTTTGGTACCTCCCAGGGATGATGTTCCCCTATTCATGTACCTATCCATAAGTGACAATGCTATGGGATGTATGCTGGGGCAGAAAGACAATAGAGGCCAAGAATGAGCTATCTATTACCTCAGCAAAAGATTCAGCACCAGTGAACACAAGTATACTCTGATTGAGAAAACTTATTGTGCTTTAGCGTGGGCTTCCATGAGATTACAGCATTATCTCCACAGTCACACAACCCATCTCATATCCCGCGTGGATCCTTTGAAGTATGTGTTCAGAAAACCCATATTGAATTGTTGACTGTCCAGATTGCAGTTGATCCTCTAGCAATTTGACATCATCTACGTGACACAAAAGTCTGTCAAAGGTCAAGGAATTGTGGATCAACTGGCCGCCGCACCTGCAAGGGATTACAAACCCTTAGAAACATACTTTCCTGACGAAGGAGTAATGATAATTCAGCTAACACATCAGTACGATACATGTCGATTGTGGAAAATGTATTTTGATGGAGTCATCAATTCGTAAGGCTCGAGTCGGAAGCGCTTTTAATATCCACCACAGGGGAGCAGTATCCCATCGCCGTCCAATTGCAGTTTGTCAACACCAACAACACAGCTAAGTATGAAGGTTGTATCATGGGACTCAAACTTGCTCGTTCAATGGGTATCAGGCGGTTAACTATCTTTGGGGATTTCGAATTGGTAATCAAGCAATCCACAGGAATCTATCAGACCAAAGAATTACATTTACTGCCTTACCATCGGCAGTTCTATAGATGGCTTTGGAGTTCGAAGAAATCTCTTTTCTACACATTCCTCGTAATAGGAATGACTTTGCAGATGCATTAGCAACGTTGTCCTCCTTGGTTTACATACCTGACAAGGAAAACATGCCAAGTATCACGATTACTATGCAAAAGGCCCCAGTCTATGGGAATTACATTGGAGAAGTATCGGATGAGTTGCCTCCCATTCATAACCCTTGGTATCAGCATATCAAGGAGTATCTATGAGATGGATCTACACCCACTGAGACGAGCCTAACTGAGAAGAGGCGGATTCATCGACTTGCTATGAGATTCTACCTGAATGGAGATGCACTCTACAAAAGAGATGCAGGATTAGGTCTCCTCAGATGTCTAGACAAAGACCAAGCTCAGCGACTTATGGATGAGATCCATGGTGGAGTATACAGCCCTAACATGAGCGGACCCCTACTTGTCAGGAAAATTCTCAGAACAGGACATTATTGGCTTACACTCAAGGCTGACTGTGATGATCATGTCAAGAGGTGCTATCAATGTCAGATCCATGGGAATGCTATCCACGCCCCTCCAAGGGAACTCCACAATATGAGTTCGCCATGGCCCTTTTCAATGTGGGGATTGGACGTAATCGGGCCCATCGAGTCCAAAGCCAGTAATGGACATCGATTCATATTCACCATGATCCACTACTTCACCAAATGGGTCGAAGCAGCTTCCTTCCCCAAGGTCACTAAAGAAGTCATCATTGCGTTCATCAGAAACAATGTTGTTTGTCGATATGGACAACCAGAGGTCATTGTGTCAGACAATGCTAAGAACCTCAACAACAAAATGATGGAGGAATTATACAGAAAATTCCACATCAAGCATCTCAACTCTGTCATCTACCGACCAAAGATGAATGGTGCTGTTGAAGCGGCTAATAAAAACATCAAGAAGATCATGAAGAAAATGTCTGCCAATCACAAAGGATGGCCTAACTTCTTGCCCCTAACTCTATTAGCCTACAGAACTTCGATGCGAACTTCCACTAGGGCAACCCCCTACTCACTAGTATATGGGATGGAAGCAGTACTCCCTATAGAAGTGGAAATGGAATCCCTCAGGGTCCTGATGGATGCTCAGTTGGATGAAGACCAATGGGTACAAGACAAGTATCACCAATTGTCTCTGATAGATGAAAGGCGAACCGCGGCTATCTTCCATGGTCAGTTATATCAGCAAAGGATCGCACGGTCCTACAACAAAAAAGTCCAACTACGGCAATTCAAACAACATGACTTGGTTTTGAAGAAGATCATTGACAACCAAGATCAGTCTAAGGGAAAATTCGCTCCTAACTGGGAAGGCCCATTTGTTGTCAAGGAGGTATTGACAGGAGGTGCTCTCAGATTGCAGGAAATGGATGGCGATGAATTTCCACAGCTTATTAACTCGGACACCGTGAAACGGTACTATGTCTGAAGTTACCATCAAACAAATATCCTTGTTTTGATCATCAAATCACCAGTCACTCCGGTTTTGAACCCTTGCTTTACACTCTTCGGCCCCTCAGGGAAACATACATTTCAAACCAGCAGCCTGGTTTCTCGCAGTTTCTCCTGAAAACAAGGTTAAACTTTTAACACTCACAGTTTCTCCTGAAAATGAGGTTAAACTTTTCACACTCTCAGTTTCTCCTGAAAACGAGGTTAAAATTTTCACACTTGCAGTTTCTCCTGAAAACGAGGTTAAACTTTTCTACACTTGCAGTTTATCCTGAAGACGGGATCAAACTTTTTACAATTGCAGTTTCTCCTGAAGACTAGACTAAACTTTTCACTCCTGTAGTTTATCCTCAATACGGGATCAAACTTTTTCCACACTTGCAGTTTATCCCCTTTACGGGATTAAACTTTCTTCTCCCCACAGTATAGCCTGCACATGGGATTTGCGCTTCTCTTCAGTTGCGATTAGTCTTGAGGGGCGAACTACGTTGACCTGATCTCCCAAATACTTGGGGGTACGTAGGCAACTATATTTTATATGGCTCGGTCGTAATAAAGAAAAACAACAAAAACATTTCTACCCTTTCTTCACAAAAAACAACAAAAACAACAAAAATACTTCCACACCCTTCTGCCTTCCGCATTCAGCGTTGAACCTCCTACACTAGGTTCGAACTACGCAGACTTGATCTCCTCTTCAACAGGAGTACATAGGCAACCATTCATGGTGCAGTCTAACCCCTACCAGAACAAACATACTTGTCACACGGTACTAGGATCAACCTTCTAATTGCCCTACTTCATCAGTTTCAGATCAAAGGGATGGAATTATCCAACCTCTTCTCACAAATAGAAGATATGGTGACCATCTAAGCTGCGATCGTGCCTTGAAGAGCAATACCAACCCATAAGAGATGGAATTAACTAGGCTTCTCACAAATAGAAGTATTGGCAACCATCTGTGGAGCGGTAAATCTCAGAGAGGAAGAAACTATTATCCTCTCCACTTTTCCATACAGATACCAGTCCCAAGACACCAAAGATGGTAGGGATTTTCAGAAATCAATGATCAATTCTGAGAGACCTTGCGACGTCTCATTGTCCATCTATCAAGGATAAGTTCAGAATGCATCAAGATCAAAGGCCCTGGAAAGACATACAAATATCAAGCAAGTATCAAGGCATAACAAAAAGGGAAGTGAATCAACATATATTTCCCTGCCATATATAATACTGTTTGATATTTACATATGTGTTGTACATGACAAAAATGGCTAAACTAGTCTGTGCAGGAAAATACAAAGCTATCTACAAATCTGTAAAGATGCGAACTATCAGATCTAACATAGCATCCCTCTCTGAAGACGGAGGTAATGCTGCTAGCTCCTGCCCAAGGGTATCTACATTTTAGCGGATCGTAGGTCGATCAGATGGTGGCGGAGTTCTCATCAATGTATGCACTCATGTCAGCAAGACTGACTGTCATCTGGGATCTCACTGAAGTGCTGTCTGCAATGGCCACATCCCTAGCAGATAAGGCGGCATCCCACTCCACTATCAACGCATCCCTGACTGATCTAGCCTCGTCCCTCTCTAACAGAGCAGTATCTCTCTCATCAAGAGCTATCAACATCATGGCCCTAGCCTGATCTCTGTCATAGGTCATCAGATGTAAGCTCTGCTCCAGATGCTGTGCCGAATACTGAGTAATAGTTGTACTCGGAGTGGGAGAATCTATCACAAATGCTGGCAGCCCAGCAGTCAACTCAACGGTGGGAATGACGACCTCCTCTATAGGTTCCTCATCATCATAATCTGTCTCCTGCACTGTGGGTACTACCTCAGCCAATGCAGTCTCTATCTCCATCCATGCGGAATACTCTGCAGAACTACCTGGATGACTGATAGAAAACTCAGCAAACTCTCGCTGATCCCAACAGGCATACAACTGGATATCCTCCTCCACCAAAACGGTGTGATGCGGCTTACCGACTCACTACCCCTCATATGGATGAAAGTCCTGAAACTGGTCAAACTGACACATCACGGCCAATGGGTGGTAAGTAATCATGCCCCTCAAACCAGCCAGAGGGAGGTAATCCATGCCCGGAGCATGAGTAATGAAGCTGTAGGGTGAGATGAGCCCTGAACACGACAGTATATCAAAAGGATCTCCAATCTCTGCCAAGAAAGGGGACCAAGATGCAGCATCTGTACACCCCGCAGGCTGAAAGGAGTACGACATGGCTATCTCATGGGTGAAACAAAATCCATGATGTGCGAATGTGCCAATCGGTCTGAAGTGTGACATGAACCACACATACAACATGACCGTGCTACCTGTGAATACCCCCAGCCGGATAAGTGCAAAGAAGATGTAGCCGCCTCAAGGTCTCTAGCGATGATCATCTAACGTTGGTATGACCCTCCACGAGAGCTCTCAACGCCATAATAACTCCGATGTCTAGCTCATCCATGTATGCATGCGGCATGTGAGCGTGTACGATAATACACACGTAAGCGAAGACATCTACTCCTATTGAATGCCAATAATCCTCTGGTGTGGTGAAATCCCCGGAATGCCCTGAGGCTGTCCTCAGAGCCAAACTTGTCTATCAGGAAACGCTGGGATACCACATGGCCGGATGTAAGCTCATCCTGCACTACTCTACGCCTCAATCCTGTGAGAGTCATGAACTGTCTACTCATGTCTCTCATCGCCATATGCACGCAAGGTTTGTCCAGAGGCAGCATCATCAATCGTGCATACTCCTCCAAAGTAGGAGTCAGCTCACGAGTCCCGAAGCGGAATACCTGTCTGTCTAATATCAAGTGCTCTAGCACAGCCCCTACAAATCCTAGAGGAACCTGCAACATCAGTAAGGTCATAGTATGCTGCAGCAAATCATCTACGATCACCATGTCTGATGGTGATATACTATCAAAACAGGATCGCATACCAACTATCACCACAGATGGTGGGGTATGATCAATGCGGCTAACTGTCAAAGAAGACATCTGTACGGGCCGTGTCATAAGACCATCCAGGGGTCAATGCTGAGTATCTCTGGACATACATACATATGCATAACAATGACATACATGATACAATAGATGATAATATGATATAGGGAATAGAAAATTGTACATACATTCCTAAGTATATCATCATCTAATACATCTCTGTACAGCTAAAATACAGGGAAATGGGGCGAAGCTACCTAGCAGCTAACATAGGCCTATTAAAAGAGATAACGAGAAATACATCAGAAGAAGTCAATAGTGTCAATGTCCACATCATCGATGCTATCCACCTGATGTAACTCCTCCTAAGTCACTGGATCTCTATCTACAGGGTTGTCAGGCCTATACAAGGGAGGATCTGCGCTGGCAAAACCAAATGGGTCATCTGAGGGACTAGCTCCAGAGCTGGAAGGATCAAAAGTATCTGCCTCTGCAGGATCTCTGCCCAAATGCCGAATGAAAAGATTTGACCAGTCTAGCTGCCGAGTCAATCTCTCGATCTGTGTCACATGAGTCGGATCTCAGACACAGGCTAGCCAATCCGTCATCATCACGGATCCTGGAACCATATCCCCCATAAAGTGTGTGGCGCGGGTCTGAGCTCCAATGGTTCGAGGGATCCACCAATGCTGGAACATCTCCTGTGAGTAGTGGCCTTCTGACAATGTAAAACCGTCAATCCCCAACAATAGGATGTCAATGACGGGTGACTATGAAACAGGCCAATAACGCCTGACAAGAGGCAAGATCGGCATACGAATCTCTCCTGTAGTGCTCCTAATAGCACGCTCTCCCAAATAGAGCTCCCATCCTCCATCTGTAAAGAGAGGAATCCTACGGGTGGATATAATGTACTCTACTCCGATTGGTACCCATCCTCAAAGCCAACTCCCGATGCTTCTCGAGAGTAGGGAATCCACGTGATGACATCAATCGTCAATAGCTCCACCGCAGCGACAATGAGTGAAACCTCTCGAGAATGTGGACCTCCGCCAGTATAGAATGATGTCATCTCCGTCCTCGTGGATAGGTGTCTAAACCTAACACGCTCATATGACGCAAACAAGGGAGCCTCTCATAAGCCCAAAACTGCCAACACAAAGGCAAGCATCTGCTGTCAGTTAACACTCTTAACCTGTACATGGGAAAAGACAAGAGAAACACTCACCAGCAGAAACGGGTAGAATCCTAACCACGCCTTGGTCAAGCCTTGTGATCGCATGTGCATTCCCTTGAGGAAGTAGGCAAAGGTGTAGGAGCCCCAATCATACTCTCCTATACGGTCCACGTGTCGAGTGGCGCTGATCAGAGCGAAAGACACCGTAGAAGAGTTATCTCCTATGAAGCAGCCCCTAATGATAATCAGGAACAATCGCCAAAGAATGCAATCCCTGACTCTCACATCATTGGGTATGGGCTCACTCAATAGCCCACTCATAGCATCCACACTCAAAGGACTGTCAATCAGGTCCACCTTATTGAGTGCCTCCGCCAAACTCCCAACAAGGATCTGACGGTAGTAGGGGAGATATCCGTCGTGCAAGGCACCGGCTCCCCTCCAAACTCCATACCTGTGATAAACCGCCAATCCATCGGCGTCATCATCACCTCACAGTCCAATAAATGAAATGACTGGATCTGGTGAAACCACCGCTCAGACAATGCCCTGAGATAACCCCAGGGACAGTGACGGGGTAGAATGGAGAAGAATCTCTCGAATCCCCAGCCATGGACGATCGCTCTGTAGTTATCATGCAAGGCCTGATACATAGAGTGGATGCTAAACCGATTCCTCGAGGTCAGTGAAGCCGGGAACCTACATCAAATGCAGATCAACATCAGACTCCTTGACTCCTCATCAATAGGAAATAAGGAAGATTAAAGATCTAACTTCATACCACATTTGCGTGCAGGTATACTGAAGGATGCCTACTCAAATCACCTAGAAGATCTGGGTTCGCTACTTGAATACTTGGCAATTCCCTACGGGGAACACGTATAGCAGGAATGGGAACCTCGAACGGTACATCCTCCTCCTCGTCCTCAACATTCGGCACCTCAACCCGAATAGAACGCACCACTGCCTCCGCCAAACGACGAGGCTATCTCATAGAACGGCGCTGAGGCTCTTCAAAAGCCCTCCTCCGTACACCAGAAGTGGTCCTGCGGGAACTGCTCGGCTGATCTGGATCCATAATATCTGGACATCAAGTCTCCAAATCACCTCAGAAAGGGTGTGGTAATTTCGTACCTGGAGTCTTTTTCAAAATGCATTCCATGATTACATGCAAACATGCCTTATTTTAACATACATATACCGTAGAGTTAAAAATGCATAACTATCCAATGCCTACATTTTGGAAAATTTTGCCATAGCCCCTTTGTAAATGGGACTATCCACATGCACATAAGCATGACTAAGTGGCCATTCAGTAGCACACCTTTACACAGTCATATACATCCTGTATGCATTCATCACATCACAATAAAAATATGTAAGTGTACTCTAATTACCAGGATTATTTACTATTCTACCTTTACTCATTTGTCCTCAGATAGGATAAGAAATGACAGTAAAAGGTGCCAATTTGACTGCTTCAAAAGTCAAATTTTTTGACATCATTATGTTCAGCATGGTTTAATACTAACATTTGCAATGTTGAATATTTTTTATCAAGTCATATCAGCATGCATATTCACTACTATGTGTCTAAGTGCATTTCGTGCGATAAGTCATCTTCCAATAGACAGAAATTGGAAAAAAATACATGCATGTGTTACCAGGACAGTGAAGAACGCTTGTACGGTGACAGAATATGCAGAAAGTTGCCCGAACTCAACAGATCTGCAGAGAAGCTCTCAAATTTCCTTCGCGACGCAGCTTGACAATGACTTATGAAAGCAACCAGCCACCTATACATAGGCACGGCTGGCCGTAGGTCAATATATGGCACCTTCAAGTCCACCTGCTGCCCCCTACATGGGTCCCACACCTCCGGCTCGTTCCAGTTAGGGTTGCAATGGAGATCTCACAAGCTGAAAAGGCCAAATCAGGAATAAAAACGCTACACGATTGAGAGGAACGGTCTGAAATCCTGGTTTCTTGTCGGTCAGAGTTAAACTCCCGTCACCTCAATGGTATTCGCCCGAATGCAGGGTATACTATACCAATGAGCTCAACTTTCTTAAACCTGTCTCGGCAATACCCTACAAAGGTCTGATGCCGTCATTTACAAGGATACAACCCTAAACATCCCCGGCGGGGGTTATAACGCAAAACCACGAATCATCCACGTATCCCCGGCTGGGGTTACAACGCAAAACCACGAAGTTATCAGGCATATACGTGTCCCCGGTGGGGGTCACCACGTAATGCAACCATTGATACAAACATCAATGAAGGTTAAGCAGCCTTGATGTTATGCAAACTAATGGCAAGTAAATCCATTGAAGCAACCTTCCTTAACAAGGTCGACAATACAATATATCCGGTGATACACATTATCGTCAAGATCGAGTGACCACGATAACAAAACAATGTCAAGGCGAGAATCTTTCAATCTGAAGGAACATGTTATACACATCCTCAAACAGGCACAGTTTTATCCCCATAGATCTCTTCCACACAAGAGGTACCTCTATGGAGTATAAGACAGTGTCTAGGATACAAGACTTTGGTGGTAGTCCCAACGTCAGCATCCTTGGAGACTTGGATCGCATGTCCAAGCCATCACTGATTGTCATCCCAACAGGATTATATGGCAATCATGTTACATACATTTGCATCATGTTGCTGCATATCGCATCATGATTATCTTACTTTCATTTCAAGTGTCTAGGATTCTTTATCCTATCCATGCCTTGCATTGGATGAATATGATAAAGAGGGGCATTTGTAGACACTCAAAATTTTTTGCACTCTTATTACTGACATTGCAGGAGGGTAGATTAGTATTTTGGAGATAACCCTGAAAGACAACTTACAAACCATTCTAGATACTACCAGAAGTTCAGCTCCAACTCGGAACACAAACTGGGAGCATCAGATCCAAACCCGAAACACACACCGGGCATGATATTTCCAATCTCGAAGATAACCCCGAGATATGCAGATCAAAAGACCGGCAACGACACCGAAGAGAACAGCTCTGTCTCGATAATAACACTGCGATGTTTAGTTCCAGTCCCAGAGACAACACTGGGAGTAGCAACCCCATCCTTGGTGATAGCCCCAAGAGATGCCATCGCAGTTCCGGCGATAACTCAGGAAATGCTTGTTTCAAACACATACGGTCAGCTTCAACCACATACATCCTGTCAAAGCACACATACCTCAGACAGGAACATACACAGATGACAGTGAGGCACACAAACAAGCAGTCCAATCTTAGAGATAACCCTGAGCAACGTCTTCTTTCCGCTTAAACCGGCGATAACCCCGGTGAGGAGTCACAACGTCATCTGAACACGTCAACAAGATGATATCGCTGCATATCAACAAGTGGTCCAATCTCAGATATAACCTTGAGCAACGTCTACTTTCAACTCAACCCGACGATAACCCCGGCAAGGAGTCAAGCATCATCTTGTTCATCCGGTAAATGGCACATCGTCTCAAATGCTTTATACATACATACATACAACAATGTCCCAACAATCGAGGAATGACAATCCCGAGTGACTATTACGTGTGGCAGTACTTTGGATAGAATTTAAAGCTTGAAGACCATGGGCATAGACCCTTCTTCCTGACTTCGTACAACCTCTAATCCATGTCATTACGTAACTCTCGACACAAGCAATCTGAAGAAGTACAGATATACTTCGTTTGGATGCTTGGATTGAAGTTTTGCAAGTTTGATTGGACATTATAGTGCACAACTGCACGTACTATGAGACAACGGGACCTACGAAGCCCGGGCCCACCACGACCAGCCGCAGGTTCAACTGCGGCTACCGCAAGTTGACCTGCGGCCATCCGTCTATAAATATAGAGGGGGGTCAGCCATTTAAATAGAGAGAGAGAAGGAAAAAGGCGAGGAAGCCCTGTCCATTTAGCTCCGTATACACATCTTTTGAGTGTTTCCTCTTCTTTAAACATCAGTTAGCCATATATAGATACTTTTTATCCGGCGGGAGCTGAGTGTTTATCCAATTAAAGTCAAAGAAGTCTACTTTGGCAGTCCACTGTAAGCCTTCTTAAATTCAAGAAAGCCTCTTTCTCCTATTATCACACACTGTTATACACGTTGAGAGTCGTGTGAGTGTGTTTGCCCGGACTTCTGTACGTGGTTTTCATTTCTGTTTATATATATATATTTCATATATATGGACTAACATTATCGAGTTATGCCTCGATTGAGCCTAGACTTCGGTTTGGAGCGTTTATTTGCTTTTGTATATATATATATATATATATATATACTTATATATATATTAATTGTGGTCGATCATCGATGAGCCTGAACTTGATGCGAGCGTTTAATTGTCATTATATATATATATATATATATATATATATATATATATAACTTGTTATCGAACATATCTGATGAGTCTGGATTTTATATCCGGTACATTTATTCGCTTATATATATATATACATATATAATTGCTGTCGGACATATCCGATGAGCCTGGATTTACATCCAGTGCGTTTACTGCTTTTATATACATATATTTGTACATATATATATATATATATATATTTACATTTCTGTCAGGCCTGGAGTTTACTCCGTGGCTTTTTATAGCTTTATTTACATTACGTCCTGCTTGGAGTTCACTTTGTGGCAGTTGATCATTTTTACAGCTTTATCTACATTTTGTCCTGCCTGGAGTTCACTTCGTGGCGGTTGATAATGTTCATATATATATATTTATAGCTTTTATATATATATATAACTGCTTACTGCTTTCCATACAAATTGCAGTATCTTATGAGCCTAGGAATCATGTGATCACAGGTTCAGTTTATTGAATCTAGATTCGGTTCCCATGATGGACATTTTTTGACTGTAAGCAGCTTGTACATTATTTTACAGTGTCTGAGTTTCCTTGGATGGTTGTCATGCCCATGAGGAGTTTGGCACTGCTGTATATTGTTTTCTCGAGGATGCCTCGCATCTCGAAAATAAAAGCAAACAAGCCGGACATTTAATAATAAAAAATGGAAGTATGAAAAGGTCTCAATTCCTATTGAGCATAAGGTTTGAAAAACCTCTTTTATAAAACTTCATTGCTAAATCTGGGTTAAAACTGAATTTTCATATAAAATTCAAACTCAGGTATACAAAAGTAACGAGGCCTCGCACTACTTTCATATAATTGCACATTGATCCATACACACACACATTCATATAACAATTTCTTTGAGAAGTGGCGGACACCGTGGTAACACAGATGTCGAGGGGTGCCTAACACCTTCCCTTCGCATAATCAAACCCCCGAACCCTTAATGAATCTCTGTTTCACAAACCCATCTAGCAGTGTCAAAACACTGGGTCAATGTGCAAAACCTTTTCGGTTGTGTTGGTGCAACCAGTTAAATACACCGACTGGCGACTCTTAAAGTCAATCGTCGACATTATACATGTCAGACCTTTTTCACTTGTTTTTTCAAACAAATCTCACATTAATATGAGAACACCAAAAGACAAGTAACGAAAAGGGACAATTAAAAATCCCGACGTCGACACAATGTCTACCATAACGATTTAGTATGTTAGCCATAAAATTAATATTGATTTATAATAATGAAGATGATAAACTGTATATTTTAGAATTAAATTTCTTGTGAGCTATTCATTCGGAAAGAAATAAGAAAAAAAAATTGATTTTGTGCACATGCATCACTGTGTACGAGTATGGTTCCTGACTATGTATATTATTTTATTACTTTAAAGTAGATGATAATATTAATATTGTAATATAATATTTTAATCAATTATTGATAGAATGTAATTGGATGATATAAAGGAAGGGTCCGAATGTTAGTTTCATATATATATATATATATATATATATATATATATATATATATAGAGAGAGAGAGAGAGAGAACAAGGATCGATCAGATACCCTTTATCTTACTCACCCGTGCTCACCCCCTTTTAGCGATTTTACCGGAGACGGTTTTGGTTATATAACCATCGTCATACTTTTAGCGACGGATAACATATAGCGTCATTAAAAGTATGTATTTACTATTGAATGATCGAATCAGCACGGACCGTCGCTAAAGGGGGTGAGCACTATAATGAATAAGATAAGGGTATGACTTGATCCGGATCAAGATATATATATATATATATATATATATATATAACTATTGGTAATTTAGAATACTTTTGTACAAATGCTAAACATGGAATGAAGAATTAATATAATAATGTTATAGTATTATAGTATTGATTTACACTATAGTAAATGTATCTCTTGACAACAGAATGTATATAATATGTTTTCTATATTAAAATTATTAAATTTATAAAATAAAAAGAATACATTTATAAGTTAGTAATTTAATTAGTTGTCGTGTGTGATTTGGAAGTTATATAGAACGGATTTAGGAGGTCTAGTGGGGTGATAAGAATGTTTGATAAACTGTTTTGGTACTTAATTATGTAATATTTCGTTATTTGAGAAACTATGTTTTTAGACTTCATTCATTTGAATCATTCTTTGTATATTTTCATTCACATTCGGGAGTTATTTTAATCATTAATATCTTGTAAAAATTAAGAATGTTCGTATTTCATAATTCGATGTCATTTGGAGATGGTCATATAAGCCTTGTGATTTGAACCCCTTTTGAATTACATTTTATAGTTTGATCCTTAGGGTATACTTGAGATATCCACATGTGGGGGTACCACAAGCATGTCCTCTTGACATAAGGGTGTGACACCTTCCGTGGCACTGTGATCAATCCATGACGTATCCTTTTGTATGCTCTGGGTATGAGTTTTGACCATTTGATATATTTGTTCAGGATACGTATAGGTCGACCCCATATTTGATTTGATTCGTTTGGCAGATTAGTGATGTATGTGTCGTGCGTACTATCCCGTTTGATTTGCATACATCATGGTACCAATGTATTTTGTCAGCCTTTGGCTATTTGTATTTGAGTTCAATATGAAATTAATTCCTTATAAACACTTGATTCAACCTTATTTTGTTTGGAATTCTTTTAACTATAGTTGTTAGTTCGACGGTGTTAATCATTTGTACATTTTGCACTAATTTTAATAGATTAATAATTGGTTCGTAGTTTGTATTTATTCGTAGTTTATTTTTGTTTGTTCATTCAGCTTTTTTGGTACATATATATAATATTATATATGTGCATCTTTATATCCGTATTGGGTAATTGGCTCACATTGTGTTCTTTCTCTGGCAGGTAATCAGGGGTGATCAGGATTTGTGGGAAGAGAACTACCATTGATCCAAATAAGTAGATTAGTTTGAGACTATTATTAGATTTGAATTTTCTAATATTTCGTAACTGGATGTTTAATTTGGGCCATTTTGGCATTTTTTTAGAAGTAGAGATTATGTTAATATGGAGTTCTTTCTATTTAAATTGGCGTATGTGAGAGTTGGAGTTCAATCTAATTTAAAACATTTTTTTGGTTTATTAGAGGTTTTTATTTATTATGTTTGTGTGTGACATCCCTTTCCCTTTGAGAAAAGGGGTGTTACAAAGTTGGTATCAAAGTTTAGGTTATGATCTTGTAGATTGCCTTTTAGGCTTGACATGTGAGTTATGGGTAGACCATTGGGTAGTTATAAGATTTTATTATAGTGTTTTCGTTGCGATTGATCTTCATTCTACGTAATTTTGGCTTCGATTATTTGTTTTGATCTGTTTGTTCTTATGTGTTTGATTTTGTATCATAGATGGCTCATAGGTTTTCGAAAATTGCTATGAAGAAGGGTAATAATAGTAGGAGGGGTTAGAGGCAGCCCCAGGTTGAGGCCATTAACCAGGGTAGAAACGCTGGGACTCAGTGTAATGTGACAATAATCTCGGCTATGGTAACTTTAATGGTGAATGAGGAAGTTAAGGCGATGGCACATGATATGCAGGGTATTTCGCAGGTGCAAGGAAATCATCATGCAAATGGTAACGAGGGTGATGCAGAGATACCAAAACATGATAAGAATGATCCTCCTGAGGATTAAGTGGGTTAGAAAGTGCAACCGTTATATGTGTTATTGGAGAGGTTCATTAAGCAGAAGCTTATATCTTTTAGTTCAGCTACGACTCCGATTGATGCGGAGAACTAAATCGCCCACTTGGAAAAGATTTTTGATGTGAATGGGTGTTCAGAAAATCAAAAGTGAGATTATCATTTTATAAGCTAGAGGATGATGCTCAGCGATGGTGGAAATCATTGAAGGCTACACAGGGAGATGGATTTATGGATGCAATAATATGGAGTGATTTTTTATGACCTTTTCTATCAGCAGTACTTCCCAAACACTGATAGGGATGCATACACTAGGGAGTTTGTGTCCATTCAACAGAAAGACGATGATAATATTATTGATTTCATGGCGAGGTTTACTAAATATGCTGGTTTTGTGGGTTCAATAGTTGGGACAACTGCACAACATGCATATAAGTTCAAATGGGCTTTGAAATATGAGTATAGGCGATCGATCATCCACACCATATTTACAGATGTATCCCAGGTGGCTAATGCAGCTAAGAGTGTGGAAATGCAGCATAAGGACTTTCGAGCTTCCAAATCAGAAGGAAGTTGAAAGAGAGAGAGATGATCAACAAAGGCAAGGAATGTGGCAGTTTGTCAGAAATCAGAATAGAAGGCAGTATAGTTGGAATAAGCCTCCATCGGGTTAGGGATTTAATCCTCGAATGGATGTTTCTTACCCAATGCAGTAGGATAGTCGTTGAGGTTAGCAGCAGGGTCAGTGAAAAGTTGGAGGACAATATCAAAATATGGGATTTCAACATAATAGGTGTTTCCAGCTAAATCAAATTAGGGTCAGTATCTCCAACATGGTCAGATTCATGGGCGATATCCAGGACTAGCAGGTGGGGGAAATCCCAACCTTTTTCCATTGCCACCTAGTACATGTGTTACTTGTGGTGGGTATTATGCTGGTAGAGCGTGCTATAGAGAGACAAGGGCTTGTTTCTTATGTGGCCAAATGAGCCATAGAGAAAGGGATTACACAATTCAGCGTGGTAATGGAGGAGGTAGTAATGCTGGAAATAGCGATCAGCGCAATACAAGTGGGACAATTTTTGCATTGACAGCTAATCAGGCGTTTAAGACCCCGAAATTTTTTTAAATAAAAAGGAATTTCCTTTATTTATTATTTTGAAATAGTAAGGGTTGATTTGATTAATGTGGATAGTTAAGGGTTAAATACGCAAATATTTCAAAATAAGCAAGTGGTTATAAAATATTCATTTTGTGGGGGAATATTCGTTTGGTCGTCGTGGAATATTCGCATCGTTGTCAGAATATTCGTTTGGTCGTGGAATATTCAGATCGTCTTGTCGGAATATTCGCATGCGATGAGCCACCATGTGTGGGCCCCATAACTGAAAGCGATTGGATGAGGAAAACGACAAAGTTTGGGTGGTTATAAATAACCACAGTAGTTATTACTGAATTAAGATCGTTGAAATACCCGTGGTTAAAATAAAGTAATACGCGTGGTTGCACAAAGAGCACACCAGATTACACAGATTGTTGAATTATTGATCCTTACGTAAGAAGGCACTACTCAATAATTTTCACAATGAGTTACTTATTCAATATTTTATTTTATTGATTCAATAATTGTTGCGTTGATATTTTATATTATTATTATTTCATTAATTGTCATCGCACAAGATTTCCCATTATCGATCAATAATTCATATTATTTGAATAATATTATTAGATAACATTATTGGCAATGTCTAGAAAGTTCGCTTCAAGGAGAGGTTTGGTCACCTATTTGCGCCACCAAGAAGAGAGATCCTTATTGAAAGCCCCTCTTCCTGGGGAACGACTGGTCATCATAAATGTGATTCTCAGTATATTATTTGTGAATAATTAATTATTGATTCATATGATAAGGAAATATTTATTTTATATGAATATAAATGATTGATTTATTTATGTGATTATTAATGAAGGAATTAATGCCGAGATGTTTTATTTGTATTTTGTTGATTGGAGGTATTAAAAGATCAAATCTTGTTATTACTGACTTTATTGTGTGAGTTATAATATTTAATCCGACCGTTGGATCGTTGTAATTTTTGGATATGTTATACATATATAAGTTGAGTATATGTCCACAAATTTTGAACCGTTAAAGATAAGCGTATAATTTATTATGAATTTTAAGAGGTGACTGATTTAGAAATTAGGTTATAAATAATTTTGATGGAAAATTCTAGAATTGGTGGGCCCTACTTTTGGTTGGTGAGAAATGTGCTCAATTGAATTTTCAAATGTGGTGGGTGGGAATAGTAGCAGGTAAAGCCATCAGGTTGCAGGTTAAGTCTGCTTTGGGGTGCTAACATTTTCCTATAAATAGAGGGTTAAGTTAGAATTGAAAATCACACCAGAAACAAAGTTTTCTCTCTTTCTCTCTCTATATTATTGAGCGTATTTTGTGAGTATTTAGATACTTTGAGAGTTGCTTGTATTCGAGATAAGTTTCATTCAAAGATCACTCCGACCTTTCCTTCCGGCAATCGATTCTTTGAGGTAAGGGATATTTTTTTTTTTCGTAATGATATTATTTCTTCAATATCATTATCTTTGAAATATCGGTTGAACTTTTTATCAAATTTGGAACTTTTTCATGCCTCGGGTTACTATTCATGAGTTACTATTCACGAGTTACTATTCATGAGTTACTATTCACGAGTTACTATTCACAAGTACTATTCATGAAGCGTGAAAATATTTTTGTGGAATTTCTATCTTTTGGTGTCGGAGTTACTATTCACGATACTAAGACTATTCACGATATCTAAGACTATTCATCGAAAAATAAAATTTCTTCTTTTCGTCCAAAATTATCTATTCTGGATACTAGCTTTGATTGTATCCATGTTTTGATCATTCTTGAATTTTACACCACTATGATTATTTTTTAGGTATTGTTGGACATGGATAAAACAAAGTACGAATCCTTAATCCTTAATCCTTGTCATTTTGTTTCACCGGATTCGTTTTTAAAAAATATTTTTCATCATCCTCGGTCTTAAATGATGATATTATTGAATATCTTTGGCCCAGTGTGCAAAGATGAATGATTTCTCAAGAATATCTTTGGCTCAGTAGTGCAAAGATGAACAGTGTTTAAATGAACACGACCGATCGATGAATATCTTTGGCCTTTAGTGCAAAGATGAACAGGTGTTGAGATGAACATGACCGATTGATGAATATCTTTGGCCTGTAGTGCAAAGATGAATATTTGATTTGAGTATAGATATTGTCTAGAAGATAATATTTGTATTTAAACTCACAGTTTTACTGTTGTGATAATAAAGTTGTAGTTGTTTCTGTACCATGTATTTGGCGACTCAGAATGGGTGATGTATACCTATTTTGGGGGCGTCACAAGGCGGCTCAAACACCAGGTACTGTCTTAAACATCCTTCTTGTAGGAAATCGTGAAACATCAATTTTGTTTGATACTTGATCTACACATTCAATTGTTGCACTTTCATTTATTTGTCATCTTTGAGTGTTTTCTCATATATTAGATCCTCATTTATCTATTACTACCCCAATGGGGGAATTCTATGATTATTTATGAGCAATTTCATGAGTGTCCTTTGAAGTTAAGGAAAAAGGTGTATAGAAATAACTTACTTCCGACGGTGATGCGTGATTTCGATATTATCTTGGGTATGGATTGGCTGAGTAAGCATCGAGCCACTATTGATTGTCAGGCGAGGAAGGTTATTTTTAGAACTTTAGAGGCTTTAGAATTCAAGTTTCAGTGTTCCAAGTCGAATGGTGTTGTAAAGTTGATATCAGCTTTGAAGGTGAGCAAAATAAGGGATGCGATTGTTATTTGGCTTATGTGAAGGATGCCTCGAGGGATGAGCTCCAACTTGAAGACTATCCAGTTGTGTGAGAATTTCCTGAGGTCTTTTCCTAAGGATCTGCCAATATTGCCACCGCCAAGGGAAGTTGAGTTTACCATTGAGCTCCTTCCTAGATAGGAACCTATCTCTAAGGCACCCTATTGGATGGCTTCATTAGAGTTACATGAGTTGATGGAACAGTTACAGGAGTTGTTAGATCGTGGATTCATTAAACTGAGTGTTTTTCCATGGGGCATTCCGGTCTTGTTTTTGAAGAAGAATGATGGATCTATAAGTTGTGCATAACTTATAAGGAGCTAAATCGAATCACTATCAGGAACTGATATCCATTACCACATATTGATGACCTTTTTGATCAGCTCTAATGAACAAAGTTCTTTTGATAGATTTGATGTCGGGGTACTATTAGTTGAGGGTGACTAATGAAGACATTCCTAAAATAGCTTTTGGTACTCGGTATGGGCATTACGGGTTTTTGGTGATGTCATTTGGGCTAACTAATGCTCTGACGGTGTTTATGGATCTGATTAATCGTGTTTTTAACGAGTACTTGGACCAATTTTTAATTATCTTTATTGATGACATTTTGGTGTATTCCAAGTCTAAGGAAGAGCATGAAGAGCATCTTCGTATTATTTTAGGGGTTCTACAGAAGAACAAGTTATATGTTAAGTTCTCTAAATGGGAGTTTTGGTTATAACAAGTAGCATTTTTGGGATATGTCATGTCTGCAGAAGGTATTAAGGTGGACCCTGCGAAGGTTGAGGCTATTACTAATTGGCCAAGGCCCACCATGGTAACCGCGAAGGTAGGAGTTTCTTAGGGTTAACAAGATACTACATCCAATTTGTGGAAGGTTTCTCTTTGTTAGCTTTTCCATTAACTCAGTTGATGAGAAAGGGCACAAAGTTTGTGTGGAATGAGGAGCGTGAGAAGTGTTTTGAGGAGCTTAAGAAGAGGCTGGTATCGATTCTAATGCTCACATTATCATCGGGGACAAGAGGTTATCAGATTTACAGTGATGCTTCCAAAAAGGGTTTAGGGTGAGTTTTGATGCACCATGGTAATGTAATTGCTTATGCTTCCAGATAACTTAAACCCTGTGAGGTGAATTACCCCACTCACAACTTGGAGTTAGCAACAATTATTTTTCCCTAAAGATTTGGAGGCACTATCTATATGGAGAGACTTGTGACATTTTCACTGACCACAAGAGCCTTAAATATATTTTTACTAAGAAGGAGCTTAACATGAGGCAGAGGCGTTGGTTGGAGCTTCTTAAGGATTATGATGCCAAGATTCATTACCACCCCAGTAAGGCTAATATGGTTGCATGCTCTTAGTCGGAAAAGTTTAGGGACTGTAGCTGCCTTGGTTACATAACCTCAACTCATCTCAGATATGGAGCATTTGGGTTTGGAGTTATATACTAGAGGTTCTGATGAGTTGATAGCAGGTATGTGGAACCTTCTATTATTTTGCAGATTAAAGAAGCCCAAAAGGAGGAGGATGAGTTGTGGGTTGTAACACAGAATATGGATGAGGGTAGGCAGCCCGAGTTTTGCTTTGGTGAACAAGGTGTGATATGGTTTGGTAAACGGTTATGTGTTTTGGTGGATCCAATGATTCATGAGGCAGTGTTGACCGAAGCTTATAGTTCATCATTCTCTATTCATTCGGGGTCTACAAAGATGTATAAGGATTTGAAGAAGAATTTCTGGTGGAAGAGAATGAAAAGCTATGTAGCTGAATTTTTTAGTAAATGTCGTACTTGTCAACAAATAAAACTAGAGCATCAATGACCTAGTGGCTTGCTGGAACAGTTAGAGATTCTAGTGTGAAAATGGGATAAAATTTTGATGGACTTTGTGAATGGTTTACAGAGGACTCTTAAGAAGAATGAAGTTATTTGAGTGGTAGTGGATCGTTTGACCAAATCAACTCATTTTCTGGCAATCCGTGAGGATTTTCGGTAAATAAGTTAGCACACTACAACAAAAAGGCTTATTTACGATGGAATATTCCGTCGGTACTAAGGTTATTCCGTCGAGTGTAACCTCATCTCCGACGGAATATTCGGTCGGAAATTCGGTCGTATATAAGCACGTCGAAAATAAGTCCGTCGATTCTTTGGTTGGGAATACATAGCGTCGACGGAACTATTGTCGACCGAACATTCAGTCGGAGTTAATATATCCCCGACTGAAATGTGTCTATCGAGGATATTCGGTCGATGATAAGCATGCCACGTGGCAGCCTGAAAAAAATGGAAAAAAACCGTACGCGCGATGGAATTTTGTCGATTCTATAACCCGTCCGTCGAGGATATTCGGTCAAGGATATGTATGCCACGTGGCAGTATGCCGAAAATGGGAAACACCTTAACATCGACGGTTATCCGTCGAGAATACCATCCCTCCGTCGAGGTTACTGTTTTTTTTTAAAATATTTTTTTTTGTTTTTGCAATATCCAGGGATTTAACCCACATCTTATACCTGTACCTGTACCTGTTTTCCCAACATCACATACACAAGCTAAATTAAGCTAAATGTCAAAAACATCCCATTACTACTAGTATAACCGCAATAAACCAAAGTAATGAAATATAAAACCGCATTAATCAAAGTAAATTAAACTAAGGTAAATTACAAAAGATCCCATTAATCTAAACTAACTATAACAAACATCCCATTAAGCTAAATTAAGCTAAGTGTCAAACCGCAACAAAGCCAAAGTAATTAATGATAAGGTTTAAACTACAATATGTACGTCAAAAGTTATGTAAAATTAATACAAAAAGAATTTAAACTACAAAAGAATGTAAACTAAGTCAAGCTAGTAGAGCCCCCGGTGTGAGGAGGATCATCTAAGCAAGGCCGACGCCTCTCTGAGTATGAAAATCGTCATCCCGCCACAATCCGTCATCACCCCCATTGATACAATATAATGTAACTCATTAGTCCATATATATGATTCAGTTAAAATAACGAAATGAAAATTAAATAACATACATAATATATATTTGTATTTAAAATGAAATATACCTGAGCAGTCGAGCGCTGACTCAACATCAGCCCAAACGCGTCCTCGACTAAGGTAACCACCATTCGAATAATCTCATCGCGTATCACGGCCCACTGCTCCAGAGGGATACCCGTACTCTCGGTGGTGGTACCAGCTGCAACGTCCTGCGCAAGCTGATGGAGGCGAGAACGGTTGGGCGGGTCTTGACGATGGAACATCGGACCGGTCTTAAACCTCTCCGACACCGCAACCATAACACGCTAGAACAAAGCATCATCTAAGCTAGCGCTCGTATGTGATGGTCCCACGGGGGCTCTCGGACGCAGACGCTGGCTAGAGCCTACAAAAATAAATATAACATGAATAATATTACAAGTTTACTTTATTCATAAACACGAAATAAACACAAATATTATACCTCCTGGCAGTGTATAGGCTGGTATCCTAGGTAACCCCAACACTCGATACCGGCGGGTAGTACGAGTGGGAGTATCCTGAGACGCGACCCAAAGAGCCGTCTCCTCATCCTAAGATAAACTAATCTCGGGCGGAGGGACAGTGGAATCTAACGTCTCAAAGATCCCCCAGCGACCTGCAACTCTACTATATCTGGTCATCGCGAAGCTTCTCAAATTGCTCCTGTAATTTGATATACAAGTGAGTTATCTTGGTATCATCATATAAATTACGTAATATTATCCTAAATAATATCTATTATAGTAAATGTATTACCCGTATAGCTAGTGTTGCTGGACATATCGTCGACCCCGAGGTAGAGCCCTTCGGCATATGGACTCTATCCCTGAACTCGATCATAGTAGGAGGTCGGCCCATGCTACTCCGCATGGCCTAGATCATATACATTAAATAAGATCACCTTAATTTACTATAGTTGCAATATAAGATTAAACTAAACTAAAGAGAAATACATACCGACTTAACCTCCTGAAACGACAACGAGCCAGAAGTATGTACAACTCGCAACTTGCCGCGATTCTTCTTTATCTGCTCCGACTTGGTCTTAAACGCAGCATCATCCCAGTACGCACACATCGCACCCTACGTCGCATCCGATCTCGCCGGCGATCGATGATCTCAAGAAAGTAGTCCCGGGCGTTTCTTCTATCGCCCGGACTGCCCTCTGTCGCATTTCGTACAACCAGCTGGCATAATTCTTCGAGATGTGGGCAATGATAACAGTGTCACCATCCGCCTCAGTGATGCCGGCCTCGTATTAGTAGTATCTTTATCAAACAGACATAACATACGTATAATTTATTATTTGAACAATATGTAAATAACATGCATGGACCTTGATTTAATATATGTAAGTCGACTTACGTGAAACTCCCGCAACACTATCACCATGAAGCTGGCATCGTAGCGCGCGTACTGACTAAATCTCATGCAGCCAGTAGGGAGATGTGCCAGGAAAATGGCATGTACGGTCACCTTAGCGATAGGATCTATAATACTAAAATACAAAATTTATTAAGAATATTTTAATTTATTAATCTCGTGATAATATCATTCTAATTGAACATAAGTGATATATTATAGTTGAAACCTACACGACGCACGGTGACATCAATCGAAACTATGTCGCATCGCCGCCGGATGACCTAATCGACCGAGGTTAGGCTTTCGCAAACGCCGACGTCTAGCATCTGTATGATAATATATATAGTTATGACATTGTCCAAAAATAGTAAATGAATGTATAATATAGTTATGAAAATAATGTTACTGAGCCAAAAAAGAAATTAACTCACTAGCATCTGAAGACGACCCTCCTTGGGAGCCGACACCCGATCCGGAGCGGCCGCCACCACGACCACCTCCACCGCTATGTCGAGGCATATATAGTTGTGCTACTGAAATAACAGACATAGATACGATGAACGATCAAATGGCCATCAAATGATTGACTTTAGTTGTATAATATTTACAAAACACCAATTAGTGAAGAAGTAGTACGTCATCAAACCCGTCAGAATCAAAATCATTTTCATCCTCTAATTCTGTCTCTTCCTCTTCTGTATCAATTTATTCCTCAATATCATCTTTTAACATCACATACGGACTAACAACCACATCTTCCTCCACTTCGTCAACATCGAGTACGTCAGCGACATCATCACCCAACACATCGTCATCATATACCACAACGTGGCTGGGATTGCTAACTTGTTCTTGCAACGAGTCATCCGTTCCAGACAAATTAGTACCATCAAATGGCCGAGTCTTTGTTCTCACAACTGTATACCAGGGGGTTCTACTGTGAACGACATTAGGGGCGTAGTACACTTGAATCTACGTGCTTTATCATTGTCTTTTGTTTTACCACTTGTATCTAGTACGGTGTAAAATAAGTTCTCAAATACATTCTTTTCTGTATGCATAACATCTATACAATGACGAAGTGCTAGTGTGACCCAGTATGGCAACTCAAATTAAATTGGCAAGTGAGTCCAGTTATGACTTTTCCCATATCCTATAGCTCTCAACGTACCATACTCCTCCCAGGGGGTGGAAATGTTAGATCATTTAGCCAGCCCAATATGTCACTGCTCGACAACTGACCAACAACCCCTTTCTTCTTTGTCTTTCTATTGAATTATATAGACATCATTCTATAATTGTGCTCAGCAGGCAAGAATCTACGAGCAATTCCAAAGAAACTAGTTTTTCGGCCATGACATAGTTGAGTGCCTTGCACATCCCCCATGCAGACTGGACATGACAACTTTTCATGAGTCGACCAACCACTAATCATCCCAAGTGCCGGAAAGTCTGTGATAGTCCACAACAAGGCTGCATTCATTACAAAATTCTGCCCGACAGATTTATCAAAAGTCTGAACACCTGTTTCTCACAGCATCTTAAGTTCATCGACTAACAGCTTGAGGTACACGTTAATGTCTTTTGTAGGACTCTTATCCCCCGGTATAAGTAAGGTCAAGAAAAGATACAGATCCCTCATGCACATTAACGGTGGAAGATTGTAAGCTACCATAATCACTGGTCAAACAGAATAAGGCTGACTAAAATTATTAAATGGACATAATCCATCTGTAGCCATCCCAAGCCTGACATTCCTAACTTCTTCGGCAAATTGTGGAAAATTGGCATAAAAATTCTTCCATTCATCTCCATCTGCTGGATGAGTCAGCTGACCAGGCACGACATCCCTTGTTCTATGCCAACTCATATGCTGAGTAGTGTGAGTAGACATGAATAGCCGCTGCAACCTCGACGCAATAGGAAAATACCGTAAAATCTTCTTTGGAACATGTTTCTCATTCCCTCCACGTTTTGTGATCTTGTACCTTGGCGAGTTATAGATATCACATTGCACCTTATCTTTGTCCTCCCTATAATATAACATGCAATCCTGCTCACAAGCATCGATCTTCTCATACCCGAGATTCAACCCCTTAACCATCTTCTTCACCTCATAGTAATTCGTGGGCAACGTATTATCCCTGGGTAAGAACTCCCTGAGAATATCAAGCAAATCATTGAATCCTCTCTCACTACAGTCATGCTCATTCTTGAAATGTAAAAGCTTCAGAATCGCAGAAAAGCTCGGTATGCTTGTCATTTCCGTGGATACAATGGAACACCTAATTCAGAGATAGCAACTTGTAGAAAGCAAAATTGTTGAATCATTTGGCTTTTCTTGAGAACCGCTTGACGATGCTCGCTTTTCAAATGACCAATATTATTGTAGGGCCATACGCATCAACCAACATCAAGACGACGTCATAGTTATCTCGCTTGTGAATCCCGTGATCCGAGTGGTCTACAAAGATTATATGTCCGTTCTCTAAACTCACCGATTCCCCGTGATGAATCCATACCAATACCCATCCACAAACCCACGTGAATATAAGTCAAATTTAACTTCATCGACGCCTTCCATATCATGTTCTTACACTTGGAACACGGCATCTCATCTTTCCGCTTGGATCATCAACATGTTCTATTGCTTTGTTCATAAAATTGGACACCCTTCACTAAGACGCATCAACTAATCCCTCCCATCAATTGGTATCCTACTAAGACATCCAACTCCTACCTACCGACAACTTTAATTGAAGAAAATACCCAATTAGAATATATATGCATGTATTTAGTTTACCTAGTATATATCTCCACTCTACAGGGGTTAGGCTTCTATCCCGTTCCTGGATGCGTCTCCTTACTAGTGTCATTCACAAGGTGCGTGTTTATAATATTTTAAGAAAATTTCAGCATTACCTCCCCATGGTCTTTAAGTACACGAAATAGACCAAGACAACTTAGTCTAAGTATGCACTCGAAGAACATATGTAGAGACACCAGCTAAAAAATCCTCAAAATATTATAAACACGTACGCACCTTGTGAATTAGCACCGACCTAAGTGAAACTACGACCCTTTTTTTTAATTGCTGTCGAGGAACCGGTTGGAGTACTATTAGCTACAACTGCTACGTCAAATCTTGCATACAAGGAAGAGTACATATATATGTAGGTAGAGTATTATCGAGTTTATTGAAAATTGTGGCAAACTAAGCAAATGCTACTTAGTTTATTTTGCCAATGATAAACTAAGTAAACGGTACTTAGTTTATTAGAATTGTTATTTGGAATCTATAGAGACTACTGTTCGATATTCACTCCTACTTGTCAAACGGGTTTCTAATTAAGTTGCAAAGTATATTATTTTATTTCCGCGATAACATTCTTATATATTCAGTTTTTTTGAATTTCATCCCAACTAAGCAAATGCTACTTAGTTTATTATTTTGAGTTGATTTAATGTATTATTTTAATTTATTTTATTAATTATTTTGTTTTATTTTAATTTATTTTATTTTGTATTATATAATATAATTTTTAATTTTTTATTAAATTAAACTACCTTATAACATTTATTAATTATTAAATTAAATTAAATTAAATTTATTAAATTAATTTTGTTTTATTTTTTATGATATTTTAATTTATTAATTATTTTAATTGAATTTATTTTTTATTATATTATATTATCTCATTTTTAAAATTTATTTTATTTAATAAACTAAATTAAATGAAATTTATTGTTTTATTTATTTATTAATAAATTTTATTTTTAATTTAATTTATTTATATATTAAATTATATTTATTTCATTTATTAAACTTTATTTTATTTTATTTTGAATTATATATTAGTATATTAAATAGTGAATTTTTATTTTATTTTGTTTTTTTAATTAAGTTGATTAAAATAATTGATATTTGAAGTATAAATTATTTGTCGAAAACTAATTAAGTAAATGCTACTTAATTAGTGAATTTTAGTATTCATAAATTAAGTAATAAATAGTTATTAGAGCCAACAGATTTTGCATCTCAAGAATTCTAACAGAATTTCGTGGGAAATTTCGTCGGAAATATCAAGCATAAAATTACTTATTGTTATTAACATACAACATACAATATTGAAATTGAAGAAATATACACTGTAATTACATAAAAGAAAATAAAACCAAACAATAAAATGGATGCTATACATGTACAGAACAAATGACCAATTTCAGACCCAAATGACCAATTTTAGATAAATTATAAACAAAAAACAGAATTCATATATACATTTTAATACCAAAATTCGAGTAATATCAATCCAAAAACAAAATAAATTTAGACCAATTGCACATTATAATACCAAATTCATACTCAAATTTTATATTACTAACATATATAAAATATATACTCAATACCTGAAAAATTAGGAAAGAATAGAGTCTAAGTCCAGCGGCAGTCTCCGGTGATCGGTGGCAGTGGGTGGTGACTGTGGCGTGAGTCTTTGGGTGGGGTGGTACCGGACAGGAGTCAGGGTCCGGGGAGAGGGTGGGGTACGGGGGAAGGGATTTGGGAGTGGGGTACCGAGGGTGGGTGGGGTGGGGTACCCACCACTTGGACGTCTGAGGGTGGGGGACGACGTCGACAGGGGATAGGGGTGGGGTACTGCAAGGCGGGGTGGGGTCGTGTAGGGGGGACGACCGACCAGGGGGGAGTGGGGGTACCAAAGTGTGGGGGGGGGACCGGTGGATAGGGGGTTGGGAGTATTCGGGCGTATGAGAGAGAGAGAGAGAGATCAGTCGACTGGTTTAGAAATTGAGAGGGAAATGAAAATGAGAGGGCTCAGGGAAGGGGGAGGGTTTTTTAGGTTTATTTTTGACGGACTTCCGTCGAGGTTGTGTCTGTCGACCTTAAGATAAACTCGACGAAGTATTCAGTCGAGGATGACACATATTTTGTCGACTATATATTCGCGCTGGTGGGAAACCCTCGCGCCAAGGAGGAGATCTTAAATCCGACTGATGTCCGTCGAGGATACATTAATGCCAACTGAATTAATGTCAACTAAATGTTCAGTCGGTCTTAGATTAACATCGACTGAATATGTCTAGTCGATCATAATTTCGTCGAAAATAAAGCTATTTCTTGTAGTGGCAGATATTTTTCAATGTGAGATTGATAGGCTTCATGGGACTCCAATTTCTATCGTTTCTGTTGGGATTCGTGGTTTACTTCTCGATTTTAGAAAGGAGTTCAACGAGCTTGGGGAACGCGACTCAATTATAGTACAGTTTTTCATCTGCAGAATGATGGACAATCAAAGGGAACTATTCAAACATTAGAAGACATGTTGCAATTTTGTGCTATAGAATGAAAATGAAACTAGGATGATTATTTGAGTTTGATGGAGTTCGCATATAATAACAACTAACAAGCTAGTATTGTTATTGCTCCTTTTGAAGCATTGTATGGTTAAAAATGTCAAGCTCCGACTCGTTGGGATGAGGTTGGAGAAAGGATAATAGAAGGACCCGATTTGGTAAGGATTACTAAAGAGAAGGTAACGGTGGCTAAAGACAAATTGAAAGAAGCTCGGTCGCGACAAAAAAGTTATACTGATATTCAAAGGAGGACTCTTGAATTCACATCTGGTGATCATGTGTTTTTAAAAGTCTCTCCATGGAAAGGTGTTCGAAGGTTTGGTTTGAAAGGAAAGCTTAGTCCACGTTTCATTAACCCTTTTGAAGTTCTTGAGAGAGTTAGAGAGGTGGCATATCGAGTGGCTTTGCCTCAACAATTATCTCATTGAATAATGTCTTCCATGTTTTGGTGTTAAGGAAATATAATTATCATCCGCTTCATGTTGTGCAATAATCGTTACATAAGATTAGAGAAGATCTTACTTGTGAGGAAAAAGATGAGGCAGTTTTAGATCATCAAGAGCGGGTTATGAGGAGGAAGGCAATTCTATTTGTTAAAGTCTTGTGGAAAAATTACCCGGAGCGCGAAGCTACTTGGGAGGCGGATGAGACTATTCGGAAGAACTAACATTTTCATTCAAGACATTAGAAACATTAAATATAAATAACTCATTATTATTGTACCTTTTCCCCATAAATACCCCATTTTTAGTCATTACAATTTTGTCCAACTCAAAGATAATTTTAACTCCCACCTTGCCTAGCAAAAACACAGACACACGGTTCTGACGGATGTTTGGCACATGAAGCATGTCTGTTAATGAAAGGATTTTTTCGAAGGTAATCCTTATAAAGATTTTCCCTTTTCCCAAAACAGGTGCAGGAGTAGAATCTCCCATGTTAACTTGTTCCTCTCCTTCTCCCAATAGCGTATAGTAGGAAAATGCATTTTAATTCTACAAATGTGCTTGGTTGCACCAGATTTAACCACCCAATTATTATCATGTGCCACCCACCGTATTAACCTCAAAAATGACCGCAACAATAACATACGCCTCAACCAAATTTGCGTTTGGTGGGGGCAGGTTTGTCATTACTCTTCATGTGCCTTCATTGCACAACATGATATCCAAGGTTTACCACAAGCAAAATAATTACCCTTTTTCTTACCAATTTGATTATGCCCTAATTGAGATGTCCATTTTTGTTGTTGTTGTTGTTGTTGTTGTTGCTCCTTCCTCGATTGTTGTTGTTGTTGTGCTTGAAGCCATGATTCCTCCCTCCGTTGTTGTTTCCATATTGACAATTTACATTGTTGCTATTGGTCCCCTCCAGCAAATTCACCTTTGTAACAAGCTCCTTAGCTTTCTCCATTTTGTCATGCATTCAATTCTTTTCCTCGATTCTTATGTGAACAATAACCTCCTCCAAATTCATGTATTTCTTCTTATGTTTTTGGTAGTCTTGTAATCCTTCCATGATTATAGTAATTTTTCAATTAGTGCTCACTCCACAAATGGTTCCGATAGTAACATCCCTTCTTTCCTAACGCTCTGTTTCTGAATTTTAAAATGGAGAGAAAAGAAAAGAAATGGACGGAAAATTTAAGTTTTCTTTCCAATTCTTATGTTTCTGAGTTTTTTAATAAACGAAAAACAAAAGAAATGGATAGAGCCATTTTTCCTGTCAAAGTTTTCCGTCCTAAATTGGCCTGATTTGGACAGAAAAGAAATTGGAATAAGTAATATTTTTATAATTCCCATATTATCCTCAACTTTTAATATAATAAATTTTAAATTACAACTCATGTTCTCAATTTTAAATTTTCTATTCTTTTCTATTAAGAACTCAGAAACAACACAAAGGAAAAATACTATTACAAATTTTCATATTCAGTTTGATCACCTTCTTTTGGATACTGTCCCTCCAGGTTGCCACCAAAATTAAAAATCGTCCTTAAATTTCATTTTTCGCTAATTAGATTCTTTAAGTGATATTTTTTTTTTGTGTTTTCGTTCCTTTTATTAGATTGTCCTCAACCCGACCATTTTGACCCAACCCAAATCAGTTTGACTCGACAACAATTTCACCAACTAATAGTTTTAAAAAAAACTAAAAAGTTTAAAATTTAATTTAAAAGAATTTATTATTTTTAAAAATTATTTTATTTTAAAATAATAAAATAATTATTATTTTAAATATTCTTTAAAATAATTATTATTTTGATGAAAAAATATTAGAAAGTTTATTTTTTTTTTCATAAAATGAGTAATTTTTCATAAAATATAGATTTAAAAAAATTAAATAAGAAAATAAAACATGATTTTAAAAAAAAAGAGTAAATTTTTTTCAATTTGTATGTTAAACTTTATTTTCATGAAAAAATTAGAAAATTTTTCAAATTTTAAAAAGATGTGTAAAGTTTATAAAATATAAATTCCAAAAATAAAAAAGAACTTTATTTTCGTAAAAAAATTGTAAAAATAATTTTTATAAAAAAATGAGTAATGTTTCATAAAATATAGATTCAAAAAAATTAAATAAAAAAACTTTATTTTCATAAAACAAAAATAGAAATATTTTATTTTTTAAAAGATGTGTAAAGTTTCTTAAAAATAATTAAGAATTAAAAAATAAACTTTACTTTTTTAAAATATATATTTTATGAAACTTTAATTATTTTGGAAAAATTATATTCTAAATAATATTTTATTTTGAATTATAAAAATAATTAATTTTTAAAGAATATTTTATTTTAAAATATTTTAAATAATTTTTATTTTAAATTTAATATTTTATTTTAAAATATTTAAAATAATTATTAAGATTAAAATTTTAAAATAATTATGTTATTTTAAAATATTTTAAATAATTATTATTTAAAATTAATATTTTATTTTATAATTTTAAAATAATTATTATTTTAAAATATTGAAAATATTTATTATTTTAAAATATTAACAATATTTATTATTTTAAAATATTAAAAATATTTATAATTTTAAAATATTAAAATATTTATTTTTAAAATAATAATTTTATTTGAAAATATTAAAAATTAGTATTATTTTAAAATATTAAAAATAATTTGGTATTTTAAAGTATAAAAAATTATTATTATTAAAAACTATTTTTAAAACTTTTTTAGTTTTTTTTATAATTTAATTGTTTAAATTAGAGTCGTGTCAAATTGGGTCAGGTTGGGGTTCAATCGGGTAAAAGGAACGAAAAACGCCAAAAAATCGTTTTAAGGACCTATTTGGCGAAAAATAAATTTTAGGAACGACTTTAAATGTAGGTGGTAACTTAAAGGGACATAAGTGTCATTCTACCGTTTTTCTGATTTTGATTTTGTAAGAACAAAATCAGTCTTTGCAATATTCAAAACTAATAAATTCTTAGTTTAATTGCCATCTCTTAAAATTTGAACTAGAAAAAGCTTTAATTTTTGTGACATCGGGAATGTCCTTAATAATAGTTAAAATAGCAGAATTCACGATTATCCTTAAGATTGTTGTTAAATAATCGAAAAAGTAGTATGAAAATTAAAATAGAATTAAGAAGATATCACCCAAACGAATTGAGGCGTGAGTAGAGCACGGTACCTAAAGATAATTTTCGTCCCTTCGATATTATATATCATCTGTGCAAAAGGTTACAACGGATATCCTCCATGATTAAACAATTTTGTATTCTCTAATGTGCACTTAAATAGAGAAGGTGACATGAACAACTCGTTTCTTTTTCTTGAGTTTTATAATAGATGATTCAAGAAAAAGTATTGTAGTGCAATATATATTTTTTATTATTATATGAAGTAGAAGACATGCGTGTTGATATACCATTTTTTTTAATAGTAGAAGAGAAATAACCTAGGTCAAATTCCGAGTCCGGATCAAGGGTCAAATTCTAAGTCTGAATCAAATTAAATTCATCCAAATAAAACCTTAAACCACTAGCCCAATATATAGTATCTTCTTGGGTCATCTTAGCCCACCACAAGCTCATCCAAAAGGTCACCTTCATTGTGGGATAATACCACTAATCTTCATGTCCCCTGTGACGCCCCCAAAATAGGTATACATCACCCATTCTGAGTCGCCAAATACATGGTACATAAATCAAATATAAACTTAATTATACAACTTTCGGGTAATATACGACAAAATATAGCTGAGAGTTTAAACAAGAATATTGTCTTCTAGACAATATCCACTCTCAATGGAGTCCTTATTAGAATTATTATCACACTATTTCACAGAATAGTGAGGACTACTAAAACAACCATCTGGACCGTCAATCAGTTCCCCGACCAGTCCCAACTATATTCTCATTTTCTGAAGAGAACAGTGAAAGAAAAGGGTGAGCTCAACTAGCCCAGTAAGAAATATTATGACTAAGATAATGCAGAATAAATTATCCTTAGCCTTCAATAGTATAACAAATGATAGATTATAATTGATAACAAGTATTAGATCAATAACTGCAGCGGAATAAACAATCCATTAGAAGAGTCAAGTAGAGTATAAATCTACTATCTTCTATGATTTAAAAAGTTTTTCAACAATTTTATCGCTGAGACTCATCTTAATAAATAAAATCGAATTCATCCCTGCACCACGACCAAAGATATTCATGTAATCATCAATGGTCATGATTATACCGAATAATCACTGGTTATAATCATACCAACAACTGTCCATCAATGAACTATAGGCCAATGAGGACTTTTACCACATCATTCGTCACATTACGGTCATAATTATTGTGACGCCCCTAAAATAGGTATACATCACCCATCTTGAGTCGCCAAATACATGGTACATAAATCAAATACAACATAATTATACAACTATCGTGTAAAATACGACAAAATATAAACTGAGAGTTTAAACAAGAATATTTCCTTCTAGACAATATCCATTCTCAATGGAGTCCTCATAGACAGTATACAAACTCAAATTCAGTCCTCATTATATTTATTGTCACACTATTTAACGGAATAGTGAGGACTACTAATACTATCATCCGGACCATCACTCCGTCCCCGACTAGTACTGCTCGCTACGCTCTCATTTCCTCAAGAGAAAGGTGAAAAGAAAGGGTGAGCTCAACTAGCCCGATAAGAAGAAATATTATGACTAAGATAATGCAGGATAAATTATCATTAGCCTTCAACAATGTTAAACTGATAAAATACAATAGACAACAAGTTTAACTGCAGCGGAATAAGCAATCCATTAAAAGAGTCATGTAGAGAATAAAATCTACTATCTTTTATAATTTAAAAAGTTTTTCATCACTTTTATCGCTGGGACTCAGCTTAATAAATAATCCACATCATCCCTGCACTACGGCTAAGGATATTCATTAGTATCACGACCACAAATTATCCATGCACTACGGGCCAAGGATATTCGTGTATTCATCAATGGTTATGATCATGCCAACAACTGTCCATCAATGCACTACGGGCCAATGAGGACTTTTATCACATCATTTGTAACATTACGATCATGATTATACCGAATAATCCCTGGTCATAATCATACCAATTCCATCTATGCACTACAGGCCACAGATGACTTTCAAAAAATATAAACATGAGGATGATGACAATGATATAAGAATTCAATAAAACAAGTTCACGAATTAATTTGTCCAGGAACCAATAACGTCCAAATTGTCAACATAATACTTTGTAAAGTAAAATTTAAGAATGCTCAGAAGAATATTTCCATGAAATGATACTGGATGAAGTGCAAATATCAAGGATATTCCACTAATTTTATGGAGTATAGAAGTCAAAACTTTAACCAACTGAGTATAATAAAGAATGGAATAACAACAGAAATCACCATGCATGCGGTACTTCTTATAGAGAGGTTATTCCAACAGAATAATAAATATGAAATAATAAATAATGGAACCGTGTCGTGAAATTCACATTTACGGCAGATATTCCGCTGTAATATTAAATGCGGAATAATAAATAATGGAACCAGGTTAGGTGAAATTCACACCGACAGGATATTCCAACAGAATAATAAAGAACAAAATAATAAAAGAATTTCACCAAGTATGTGGTACTTCGCATAAACAGGTTATTCCAACATAATAATAAAGAATGGAATAACAGAAGAAGATCACCAAGTATTGGGTAAACCGCATATACAGGTCATTCCACCAAGTATAGGGTAAACCGCGCATACATGTTATTCCAACAAAATAATAAAGAATGGAATAACATAAGGATTTCACCAAGTATATGGTATTCCGCGTATACAGGTTATTCCAACAGAATAAATAAGAATGGAATAACATAAGGATTTCACCAAGTATAGGGTATGTCGCGTATACAGGTTATGTATAGGGTATGCCACTTTTACAGGTTATTCCAATAGAATAATAAAGAATGGAATAACATAAGTTCTCTTCATGAATAAGAAAGAATAACGCCCCTTACCGTAAAAGAAACTGGATATAGAAGTAGTGAAGTAGCAGAATACTCTTCTTCTTTCTCTCTATAATGTCTCTCTCTAGAGTTTCAGTGAATTCGTAAGAAATAATGAAGGAGTGAGCTTCTATTTATAGAAAAACTGAGAGTGGCTCTTAGTCTTAACGAAGGGTCAAAATGACTCTTGGTAATATTGAAGAGATAACTACTATTTGCGAAGAGGTAACTCTTGGAACACCGAAGAGGCAAATAACTCTTGGTCATATTGAAGGGACAACTACTATTTATGAAGGGGAAATTAACTCTTGGTAATATTGAAAGGACAAATTACTATTAAGACTTTAAATCAACGATCCATATTGATTTACTATTATAATTTCAACCAACGGTCAGAAAAATTAGCACATCTCCTCATGGAATAATATTGTACCCAAATACCTGAATGCACAATAATAGAGTGAATAGTAACTGGGTGAATAGTAACTCATGAATAGTAACTCGTGAATAGTAACTCATGAATAGTAACTCGTTAATAGTAACTCATGAATAGTAACTCAATTCAACAATATAACCTCTAGACATCAATTATCACAAATAATCCCAACACAATGAAACAATCAAATTCATCTTTAATAACCACGAACATATCCATCATTAATATCATAACTCACAATATTTAACAACCAGGTTGTTCCCAGGAAAGAGGGGGTTTTCCAATAAGGATTTCTCCCTATTGGCGCGCAATTAGGTGACCAAACCTCTCCTCGATGTAACTTCTGCATAGACATTGTAAATATTGCAATTTAATAATATGAATAACTTTGTCATCTCAATTATTGATTTAATAATATAACATATAATGCGATGCTATCGTGAATAATAATCGAATCAATAATATGAGAGATATGATGCGTTAATTATCGTAGTAATAATTGAGTATAATTGAGTGACTTCACGTAAGGATCAATAATCAATACCGCAGTGCTACTACGCAACTAACGCCAGACATCGTATTTTTACTACCGGGTAGTTCAACAAGATAATCGGTAAAAAAGCCACCGTTATTTTATAAAAAGATAATTATGTCGTTTTCTAAATACGACAATACTTCCGTCGTGGGGTCCACAAATGATTGTGCCGTCGTACAGATATTCCCGACAAAAAGAATATTCCCCGACCAATCGAATATTTTATAACAACTTGCATACTTAGCAAAATTTATAAATATTACCCACAACTATAACATTATATTAAATTCATTCCATAATATTCAAAAATGATATTTATAGAAAAATCATCTTTATTAAAAAAATTGGGGTCTTACAATTATACCGAATAATCCCTGGTCATAATCATACCAAGTCTATCTATGCACGTAAGCCAAAGATGACTTTAATCACAATAAAAGCATGAGGATGATGACAATGACATAATAATTTAATAAAATAAGTTCAAGGATAAATTTTAAAGATTTATAATTTAATTTATCCAGAAATCAATAATGTCCAAATTATCAACATGATACTGCTTTGTAGAGTAAAATTCAAGAATAATTTTTATGTACCAAAAATAATTTGGACAGAAAAGAAATATATTTTTCAGGTGAATAGTACCCCGTGAATAGTACTTCGGGAATAGTACCCCGTGAATAGTACCCCGACATGAAAAGTGGGACGCCCCCAAAATAGGTATACAACACCCATTCTGAGTCGCCAAATACATGGTACAGAAAGCAAACTACAACTTCAATAATACAATTATCGTGCAAAATACGACAACACATACTATGAGTTAAAATATAAATATTGTCATCTAGACAATATCCACACCCAAATGAGTCCTCATTACATTTATTGATACACTATTTTACATAAATAGTGAGGACTGCTAAACAACTATCTTGAATCATCACTCCATACCCCGGCTAGTCCCTGCTAAATTCTCACCTCTTGAGAAGAAAAATAGAACAACAAGGAAAAGGGTGAGCTCAACTAGCCCAGTAAAGAATATTATGATTAAGATAATATACAAAAAATTATCATTAGTCTTCAATAGGGAAAAATCTGATAGAATATAATAGACAACAAGTTTTAGATCAACAAATGTAGCGGAAACTGCAATCCATTAGAAGAGTTACGTAGAGAATGAGTTCTACTATCTTCTAAGATTTAAAAGTCCATCATCAATATTTTATCCCTGTAACAACAATCAATATACATCTTTAATCAAATATTCATCTTTGTACTACAGGCCAAAGATATTCATTTGTAGATCACCAAATACCATGTTCATCTCAACACTGCTCATCTTTTGACTACTACCAAAGATATTCATCAGTTAATCATTCATCTTTGCATTACAGGTCAAAGATATTTAGTAACATCATCATTTAAGGCTGAGCATGATGAAAAATATTTTAAAGAAAACGAATCCAGTGAGACAGAAGGACAAATATTAGGGATTCGTATAACAGTTTATTCAAGATCAATAATACTTCATAAAAACCAATTGTGAAGCAGAATTCAAAAATAAAGATCAAAACATGGATACAATCAAAGATAGTAACCATAATAGACATCTTGGACAAAAAGGAAAAATTTTATTTTTCTAAGTGAATAAAGTCAGATTCGTGAATAGTATCGTATACGTGAATAAAGGCCGTGATATCGTGAATAGTAACCCCGACACAAAAAGTTTTAAATTTGATAAAAAGTTCAGACCAATATTTTGGCATAATGATATTGAAGAAAATAATATCATTTACGAAGAAAATAACATCCTCACTTCAAAATGATAAGATTGCATTAATACCGGATGTAAAGCCGAAGGGAATTTTCACTGAATAGCAACTCTCAAAGTATCTAAATACTCACTAAAATACGCTCAACAATATAGAGAGAAAGAAAACTTGTTTCTGGTGTGATTTTCAATTTTAACATAAGCACCTATTTATAAGAAAATGCTAGAACGCTATAGGAGACAAAAATAATAAAATATTATTATTTCTTTTCTCAATTCTACGCACACCTTTGGAAAATTCAAGCATTCCATCTTGGAAGAAAAAATAGCAGCCCACATGTTTTTAAACAAAAGTGAGTCCCACCCAATTTTAATAAAAATCATTTAATTTTCTAAAACTTCAGTAATTCATAGAAAATAGCCCGTTTATCAGAAAAATACAAATTTTATGTCCATTCGACACGAAATTGAATTCTCTACAACTTTGTAGCTTTAAGTTTTTCCAAATTCCAGACAGAAAATATCTGAAACCCACAAACAGATGATTTTCAACATCTCTTAAAATTCATAACAAATCATACGTTAATTTTTAACGGTTCAAAATTTGTGGATATATACTCAACTTATATATGTATAACATATCCAAAAATCACAACGATCCAACGGTCAGATTAAAATTATAACTCACGCAATAAAGCTTTAAGAACACCGATTTAATCTTTTAATACCTCTGATCCGACAAAATATTAATAAAATACCTCAACATTAATTCCTTCATTTATAACCACATAAATAAATTTATCATTTATATCCTCATCGAATAAATATTTCCTTATCAATAATTAATTATTCATAAATAATATTACAGAATCACAATAATGATAATCAGGCAGTTCCCAGGAAAGAGGGGGCTTTCCGATAAGGATTTTTCCTTACTGGCGTGCAATTAGGTGACCAAACCTCTTCTTGACAGAACTTTCTAGACATTGCCAATAATGCTATCTAATAATATTATTCAAATAATATAAATTATTAATCTGATAATGGGAAATACCGTGTAGTGAGAATTATTGAAACAATAATAATATAAAATATCAACACAGCAATTATTGAATCAATAAAATAAAATATTGAATAGTAATTACTGTAACAATTATTGAGTAGTGCCTTCTTATGTAAGGATCAATAATCCAAAGATACTGTGCAATACCGCAGCTATCTCTTGTGCAACCACGCCAGACATCGTATTTTAACCACCGTATTCCAACAAAGGTTAATTAATTGAATAATTACGTCCGTTATTTATAAAAACTCATACTTTGTCGCTTTTCCTTCATCCAACCGCTTTTTTATTATAGGGCCCAAATGGTCGCTACTGTCAAATTTAATATTCCCCCGACAACAAGAATATTCCACGACAGAAATGAATACTTTATAACCACTTGCTTATTTTGTAAAATTTGCACATTTCACCCATAACTAAAGTATTATATCAATTTATCACCTTATTATTTCAAGATAATAAATAGAGGAAAATTCAATTTTATTTATAATAAGTTGGGCTCTTACAACCTCTCATTCTTATAAAATTTTATCCTCAAAATTGACGTACGTACCTGGTGTTTCGAGCAAGTGAGGGTACCTCGCTTTCATTTTCGATTCTAACTCCCAGGTCATTTCCTCAATAACATGGTTCTTCCATAAAACTTTAACTTGTGGTATAATCTTGGTGCGTAGGACATGCTCTTTCCTATCCAAGATCTTAACAGGTACCTCCTCGTATGTTAAATCTTCGGCTATCTCGTCTGGTTCTAACTCAATAATGTGGTTCGTGTCTTTCACATATTTACGAAGCATAGATATGTGAAAAATATTATGAACACGAGACATGTTTGGGGGTAACGCGTGTCTATAGGCCATATTTCCTACTCGGTCAAGAATCTGAAATGGACCAATAAATCGTGGATTGAGCTTTCCTCTCTTCCCGAAACTTGTAACTCCCTTCCATGGAGCAACACGTAACAATACATGATCCCCAATATTAAATTCCACGTCCTTTCGATGAAGATTAGCATAATTCCACGTAACTCCCTGTGAGGTTTGAATACGTTGTCGAATCATTTGGATCTTTTCTGTAGTCATACGTACCAATTTCAGTCCCAACAAAGTTGCTTCACCCACCTCGTCCTAGCATACTAGAGAACGACACTTTCGTCCATACAACGCCTCAAATGGAGCCATGCCTATACTTGCTTGATAACTATTGTTGTAGAAGAATTCCACCAATGGTAAATACTTATCCCACTCTCTTTGAAGTCTAGGACACAAAGTCTTAATAGATTTTCAAGAATTTGAATAGTCCTCTCTGATTGTCCGTCTGTTTGAGGATGGTATGCCGAACTGTATCGTAAATCCGTGCCCATAGCTTTCTGCAAGCTAACCCAAAATCATGAAGTGAATCTTGGGTCACGATCTGAAACTATGGATACTGGCATGCCATGCAATCTCACAATCTCATTCGCGTACATACGAGCAAGGCGTTCAAGGGAATAAGTCTCACGTATTGGCAAGAAATGAGCAGACTTGGTTAATCTATCAACAATAACCCAAATCGCATCTATACCTTGAAAACCCTTGGGAAGACCCATAACGAAATCCATGGTAACATGTTCCCACTTCCATTTTGGAATCTCAAGTGGTTGCAATGGACCGTTTGGCACTTGATGCTCCACCTTTACACGTTGACAAGTTAAACATCTCGAGATAAACTTTGCAATCTCTCTCTTTATATTGTTCCACCAAAATGTATGTTGAAGATCATGATACATTTTGGTACTCCCAGGATGGATTGCAAACGGGGTGTTGTGTTCCTTCATCATGATTCTATGCTTCAAGTCAGAATCGTTAGGAATGCAAAGTCTAGAGTTGACTTGAAGAATTTCTTCTTCATCGATTCTTGCTTCTGGAATAGCACCCCAGGTCCGTAGCTTGAGCAGCTTTACTTTATCGATTAAAGTCGGTTCTACTCGTATATTCGCCATCATCTTGTGGGTCCCTGGAGTCTTTATGTAAGACCCCAAATTTTATGAATAAAGATTTAATTTTTTCGAAATATATTTTTGAATATTATAGTTGTGGGTAATATTTACAAATTTTGCAAAGTAAGAAAGTGGTTATATAATATTTGATTGGTCAGGGAATATTCGTTTTAACAGGAAATATTCATACGACGTCACAATCATTGGTGGACCCCACAACGGAAGTATTATCGTAGTTAAAAAATGACATAATTATCTTTTTATAAAAATAACGGCGAAAGTGTTACCGTTAAAACTGTTGAACTACTCGGTAGTAAAAGTACAATAATATGCGTGGTTATATATTAGCACACAGTATTGGTTATTGATGCTTACGTGAGAAGTCACTCAGTTATACTCAATTATTGCTACAATAATTGCTGCATCATATCTCTCATATTATTAATTCAATTATTGTCACAGTATCATCTGCATAATATGATATATTATTAAATCAATAATTGAGATGACAAAGTTATTCATATTATTAAATTACAATATTTATAATGTCTAGAAGTTCTGTCAATGAGAGGTTTGGTCATCTAATTGTGCGCCAATAACGAGAAATCCTTATCGGAAAGCCCCCTCTTTCCTAGGAATGACCTGGTTGTTAAATATTGCGAGTTATAATATTAATGATGAATAAGTTCGTGTTGATTAAAGATGAAATTGATAGTTCCATTATGTTGGAATTATTAGTGTTAGTGAAAATCGACATTTATTTCAATAATAATTGATGTCTAGAGGCTATATTGACCAATCGGGTAATTAACCGGATAAATGAGTAAATTAATTGCTATTGATTCACATGATTATAACTATTTGTTCACATGTGTGTACTATTGATTCACATTCTTGTACAATTAGGGGTGGTGGTGCAGGATTGATAATACTTGCATGACTAAGTTAAAAATGGAGGTATAGATGGAGGTACTATACTGTAATTCGTATTTTCACATGTCTAGAACTATTGAGTCACATGATTTACTATTGATTCACATTATTTACTATTAGGGGAGGTGGTGCAAGTTTGATAATACTTGCAGGACTAAATTAAAAATGAAGAAAAAGGGGAAGGTATTATACTGTAATATTTTGAGCCCCAAAACATGCAATTATTGAAAATATATTTTCCTATAAATAGAAGCTCATTCTTCCTTCATTTCTTACCAATTCATTAAAGCTATAGAGCAATTATTATAGAGAAAAATTATAGAGAAAAAGAAGAAGAAAATTCTGCTACCTCTCTACTCCAGTATCCAATTTCTTTCTAAGGTAAGGGGTATTATTTCTTTCGTATTCATGAAGAGAGCTCCTGTTATTCTATTCTTTATTATTATGTTAGAATACCATGTTTATGCGAAGCACCGCATACATGGTGAAATTCTTCTGTTATTCCATTCTTTATTATTATGTTGGAATAACCTGTCTATGCCAAGTACCGCATACATGGTGAAATTCTTCCATTATTCCATTCTTTATTATTGTGTTGAATATCCATGCATGCGGATTACGCATGACACAGTTCCATTCTTTATTATTCTGTTGAATATCCCATGTTGGTCGTATTACGCATTTACATTCGTTTCTATTATTTATTATTATGTTGGAATAACTTTTATCTGCTAGCCTATCACATGCATGGTGAATTCTTCATTATTCCATTCTTTATTATTCATTGGAAGATCCTGCCTCATGCGGATGATGCATGACCTTGGTTCCATTCTTTATTATTACTCGTTGGAATAACTCATCTGCATGCGATTATATCGCGTGCGTGGTGAATTCTTCTTCGTTATTCCATTCTTTATTATTCATTAGAATAACTCATCCCATGTGGATTACCACATGCATGGTGAATGATCCTTCGTATTCATTCCTTATTAAATTATGGTAATGATCTCGTCTACGTGGATTACTGCATGGCGGGCAAAAATCCATTTGCAGTTTCATATATTCTATTATACTCAGTTGGTTAAAGTTTTGGCTTCTATACTCCATGAAATTAGTGGAGTATCCTTGATATTTGCACTTCATCCAGTATCTTTTTATGGAAATATTCGTCTGAGCATTCTTGAATTTTACTCCACAAAGAAGTATCATGTTGACAATTTGGACGTTATTGATTTCGGGATAAATTAATTTATAAATCTTTAAAATTTATCCTTGAACTTATTTTATTGAATTATTATGTCATTGTCATCATCCTTATGTTTATATTATGATTAAAGTCATCTTTGGCTTATGTGTGTGACACCCCCAAATACGGGTACTTCCATTTTCCCAGGATTTGGTGTTCACTGTACAAATATCATCTATCTATCTACCCATAATAAAAACAAACCATGCAATAGATAGAATTAAATAAATAAATCTCCCCTTATGGGGTTACATCATCTACATAAAATAAAATCCCAGGTCATTCTAACCTTAAACATTTGTACGAAATCATAAACAATAACAAGTCTTAAATAATATCAAGTCTAAATATCATTACATAACCACATAAATAACCAGTCTTCATTACTTGCTAATCTTGCCCTTGCCTTTACTAGTGGAAGGCTCGTCTGATCTTTCGTTCTTAACTGCAATGTTATTATTACGCAAGAGTGAGCACAATTGCCCTCAAGTATAAAAATATAACAAATGAATAATAACATGTGAATAAATCAAAGACTTCTGAAATAAGAAACTAAGATTTTGAATCAAGAATGAATAGCAAGAGACAAAAGAACTTCTGAGGGTTATAGGACCTTGAACTATGTCCTAGGCTATCAAGTGTTTATACTTGAAACCTTTAACAGTTATAAGACTATGGACTCTTCTTCTCGTACTTAGGGGGATCACCTCTTAGTACCATACTGTGCACAATATCTTAACGCTAACGCATAAGTAATCCCCTATACAGAGTTGTTCATCTCAGTTTGATATTCGAGTCCGCACCAAAGGAAGTTTGGTTTGGATTAGTTTAACAAGGGTTCTGAATTTAGAACGTTCATCAACTATGGACTAGTCGAATCAATAAGGGTTCACTAGTCTAACAAAGTTCAACAGTAACTGATAATTTAAAATTGAATAGCAATCTCAAAAGGTATACAATAGAATAATTATTGTATAGCAGAATCATACTTTGAAAGATTAATAATAAAATGTACTTGATCAATAATAACGAGAATTTGCTCGATGTAAAAAGACAACTTATAAGCTCATATAAAGATAACGAGTAGGGTTAGGAAACTTGCCTCGTGCATAGATTACACGTTAATTATACTCGTTCCTTGATTTAATCCTACAAATCCTTTTCGTTCACAATACCAGTCAATTATAACGTACTAATCATCACAAGTTCGTTCTCTTTGTCTAATTTGAATTATGACTATACTTAGTCAAATTACTATATTCATTGACACATAATTTACACTTTTTGAACAATAAGCTAACTATGTGTTCAATAATTCAATTCGCACAAAATTGTGTTATTAACATATTAAGAATTTATCTTAACGTCTCATTATACGTCTAACATAATTTTATGTTCCTTATATTTGGTTACAATCACATTTCTATACTTGAACACTTAAAAAAAATTGCATTTCTGGACATTCTGCTAAGTGGTAAGCCATACACCAATTATTAGGCTTATTCTTGGCGTTATGGCGTGGTCTTTAGCATTAAGCACATGCTGCCATTGGCCACGCTGACAGCAGTATTAAGGCATGGAGTTGGTCTTGCGCACAGACTCGATTTCAGCTGCAGTTTCTTAAAAATTGCAGAACATGTCCAAAAACCTCCAATTAACTTATTTTTACACGAAATTAGACATACCCACACATTGTAATACACAAATAACTAATACTCAACCCTTCAAGCATGATTTTAACAAGTTAAAACACATAAATACAGAATTAAAACATGCAAATTTCACTGTTCTTGAAGGTTTTGAACATAAAATATGAAAATTAACACCACAGATTCGTTATAACACCAAATCCATCAATTCAAGTTTCGTTTCCTTCGTTTTAACATGCATAATTCAATACGAGTGGAAATTTTACAAAACAATTTATGTTTGTCATATTAAATTCACGTATAAGGGCCATATGGCCATATAATATATTCTATAACCATATACTGTATAATATTATGAAACTGATGATATAGAACCATCTAATACATAGGAAAACACATTAAAACAATATCTTAACACATATATGCACATAATCCTTATCCTTTCCAATTTATAGAGATTTTACAGAAAACTTGAAAGCCATATTTATAAAAACTTTAATAACGTAAATAAATTGGGTTGAAGAATTTACCCAAAGCGTAGAGTGTAGATTAGTAAGGATTCCTCAGGTGCTTCTTCAATCACCCACCCACTCACAATCTCTTTTAACAATTTTTTAAATTTCTCTCTGAATTCTCAAACTCTCTCTCTGTTTCTACTTTTCCAGACTTAGCCAATAATGAAAAGGATAGGAAGACGTATAATAATAAGGGTGAACTGACGCGTTGTGGAGGTCAGTTACCCATCATGGGTTAACTACTCCCAACCTCCACTAATGCCATGTTTGGTTAGCCTTAAAAGGCTTATACTCAATTAATTTAATTAAACTTTTATTATATAGTTTAAATCATGTCACATCCAATTAGATAATAAATCAAACATCTAGTTTAATTTTAATTCAAATAACATAGAATAATTTCTCCTTAATTCATATAGTTACATAATTAAATTTCTCATTTATTAATAATGTCAAATTATTAAATCTCTAATTAATTATTAAATTAATTAAAATAATAGTAAGCTCATTAAATATTCCTTTTAATTCAATAAGCTCACATAAATACATGCTTCGAATAATAAAAATTCTTCACATTAATTTAATAAATATAACACATATAATTAAATTAATCTACCACAATTTCATCAATTAATTATTTAATCTAATAATTAATTCATCGAAAAATATTTATTTAATCCAATAAATATTAAAATTAAATTACAAAATCTCGGTTGTCACATCTTTCCCCCTTAAAGGATTCTGTCCTCAGAATCACAACTTAAACAATTCGTTCTGTTACATTCTCCCCCCCTTACAAAGATTCTGTCCCTAGAATCGCTTATACTAATCTAAGTAAATAAATGAGGATAATTCTTCATCATATTCTCTTCGAGTTCCCACGTTACTTCTTCAGCATTGTGGTTCCTCCGAATTACCTTAACAGAAGGTACTACTTTATTTCTTAGAACTTGCTCTTTTCAGTCGACAATCTGAACAGGAATTTCTTCTCAAGATAAGTCTTTGTCAAAATTTAGGGGTTCATATTCAATCACGTGCTTGTAGTCAGGTTTGTAGGGTCATATAACTGAGACATGGAAAACGTTGTGGACATTCTCTAGAGCTGGAGGTAAGGCTACTTCATAAGAAACTTCTCCGACTCTTCTCAGAACTTCAAAGGGTACAATGAATCTTGGGCTTAATTTTCCTTTCTTTTCGAACCTGATCTTTCCCTTCCAGGGAGAGACCTTTAAGAATACATAACTACCCGGTTCAAACTCAACATTCTTACGGTGTGGATCAACGTATTTCTTCTGTCTATCTTGGGCTACTATCAATCTTGTTCGGATCACTTTGACTATTTCTGCTATTTTTGTACCAATTTCTGGCCTAGTAATTGTCTTTCGCCAACTTCATCCCAGTATAGCGGAGTTCTGCACTTTCTGCTGTATAATGCTTCATAAGGTGACATGCCAATACTAGCGTGGTAACTGTTGTTGTAGATGAACTCTACGAGCGGTTGATGGTCATCCCAATGTCCTTTAAAGTCCATTATACAAGCTCTTAACATGTCTTCTAATGTCTAAATTGTTCTTTCACTCTGTCCATCTATCTGAGGGTGATATGCTATGCTCATTCGTAACTGTTAGTTCCCAGAGGCACGATAGATATCTAGAAGGGGGGTTGAATAGATATTTAAAACTTTTTCTTATAACTAATTTAGGTTGATGATAATCAATGCACAACAGAATGAGTATTTAATAAACCTTCTGTTAGATATCTTAAGTTAGTGAGAGTGAGGCAGTTATGACAGTTATAGCAGGTATAACAGTTATAGCAGTTATATCAGTTATAATGAACACAGCAATTTTAAGTGCTTCAGAGAACTTCAGGCTCCTAATCCACTCTTCTACTCTTTGAGTAGGAAATCCACTAAAGATGTCTGTTACACTTCTTGAATCTCACAGATTCCTTCTAGACCAGCAGTTTAGGTACTTCTTAGTTCACTCTTGAACTCTTCAAGTCCAGCAGACTTGATTTCTCATAGTTCACTTAGAACTCTTCAAGTCCTGCAGACTTTGTTCTCTTACTTCAGTTGATTAAAATGTTGTTTAGATCGTGATTGATGCTACTCAGTTGCTATTAAGCACTTGTTCGAAAGAACTGAGTAGCTGAGCAAGCTTCCTCTTTTTCTCAGATCGTAGAGTTGAGCGTTGAGTGTTCTTGTGCATTTTTGTTCAATGCTTGCATACTCTCTCATCTATCTTTGATCTGTATATATGTGATCTTGAAATCTATCTGTTGAAGTCATTTGATGAGGCATTAAATGTGTTCGACATTTCTGAGCTTTGATGGAGACTTTTCTACACATCTTCTGAATTGCACTCTGACCCACTGACATAGCAGACTGCTTTCTCACGTAACACCTCAAAAGGTGTTTTCCTCTTCCCAATGGTCCTTTTCTTAGCTTCTTGGACACGTTTCTTTTGATCAATACTAAGGATATCTTTTGTACCATTGGAACTGGTGAGAGTTTCAACGTTCAAAACCCATTCCATATTTTTTGGAGTCTATATTCAAAAGAACGATAGGGCTTGATGTTCCTGACACAAGGTAGATGACACTCTACTATCCATATCGTAGTGTCTTGTTATATTGGTGCTTGTTCTTAAGAAATCACTACGATTTCTCACAAAGATTAGCACACTATGATATTTTCACACTACGATCTTCACTTGCTCGTCTTGCAGACTCTGCGTTTTCGAGAGCACACTACGATCTCTGAATTAGCTTCGGCAAACGTCTGGACCACTCTAAGATTCTTGGAGAGGCCCTTCAAGGCAGATATACTACGATCATCTCAGCACTACGATCCTGCCTTAGCTTTTGCATTCTCGTTGATCGGTAGGATGTACTACGAGCCTATCTATTTCTTTTCAGCCATAGATCAACCTAATGATTTGATCTCTTTATCTATACAAGTGAACATTAAAGGCTAAGATCAACCTAACACTTTTGATCTATCACTAAGTCCTTGTACATATATTCTTTGAAGGACTTTACACAATCATGAGTAGTTTCATAAAACATCAAATCACAATATGCATTCTTCCAACAATAACTGTGTACCCATGTATTCTTATAGATGTTTCTAGAAGTTTGACGTAAAGCGCGGATCTCTATCTGAGATAATTGACACTGAGACTCCGTGCCTTGAAACAATCTCTTTCACATATAACCTTGCCAACTGATCTAAGTTGAATCCGATTTTGATCGGAAGGAAGTGTGCGGATTTCGTTAATCGGTCAACAATAACCCATACTGCGTCGTAGCATTTCTGAGTTGTCGATAAGCCAACCATGAAATCCATCGTAATATATTCCCATTTCCATTCTGGAATCTCTAAAGGTTGTAGTAACCCACTCAGTCTCTGATGTTCTGCTTTCACTTTCTGACATGTCAGGCACTTGGCAACACATTCTGCAACCTCTCGTTTCAAATTCGGCCACCAAAAGTGTTGTCAAAGATCTTGGTACATCTTGGTACTACCAGGGTGAATCGAATATCGTGAGTTATGAGCCTCGCTCAAAATTTCTTCCTTAATCTCTGGTACTGGCGGTACCCAAATTTTGCTCTCAAATCTCAGTATTCCATCCTTATCCATCTTGAATCTTGATTCAGTTTCTTCGGATATCTTCTTTTTCACTTTCTCACATTCTTCGTCCTGAAGTTGAGCTTCCTTAATTTTATCCAGTAAAGTTGTACCAACTTGTATTTGGAACAGCTTCTCGTCTATCTCTATAGGACACTTCACTTCTAATTCCAGTTTTTCCATAGCTGAAATTAACTCCTTCTGATCGGTCAACATCATCAGTTGCTCCCGACCCTTTCTACTTAAGGCATCTAAGAACCACATTTGCCTTACCCGGATGGTATAGAATCTCACAATCGTAGTCCTTAATTAACTCTAACCACCTTCTTTGGCGCATGTTCAGGTCTTTCTGTGTAAAAATATACTTCAGACTCTTGTGGTCTGTATATATTTCACACTTCTCCCCATAGAGATAGTGCCTCCAGATTTTCAAAGCAAAAACCACCGCAGCTAACTCAAAGTCATGGGTTGATACCCTTCTCATAAACTTTTCGATTCTTAGACGCGCTACGCTTGATGACTCGCCATTTTGCATAAGCACACAACCAAGTCCTTTATGCGACACATCACTATAAATCAAAAAATTTCCTGTATCATCTAGAAGAGATAACACAGATGTTGAACTCAACCTCTTCTTTAATTCTTGAAAGCTTTCCTCATACTTCTCCGTCCAAACAAATTTCATCGATTTTCTAGTCAAATTTGTCAACGGAGTCGCGATCTTAGAAAAATCCTGAATGAATCTTCTGTAATAACCTGCCAATCCAAGAAAACTTCTTACTTTTATCGGTGTTTTCGGCTGATCCCAGTTAATTACAGCTTCGACCTTGGAGGGATCCACTGAAATTCCATCCCTATCGATCAAATGTCCAAGAAACTGTACTCTTTCAATCTAGAATTCACATTTCAAAACCTTGGAATACAACTTCTCCCTCCTCAATGTTTCTAATGTTACCCTCAAATGCTCTTCATGTTCTTCCTTGGTTTTTGAATATACCAAAATATCATCTATAAATACCACTATGAATTTGTCCAAAAAACGGCTTGAACACTCCATTCATTAAGCCCATAAATGCTGCAGGAGCATTCATTAAACCAAATGACATTACCAAAAATTCGTAGTGACCGTATCGTGCTCTAAACGCTATCTTTGGTACATCCTCTGGTCTCACCTTCAGTTGATGATAACAACTCCTCAAGTCTATCTTTGAAAAGTATCTTGCTCCCTTTAACTGATCGAACAGATCATTGATTCGCGGTAATGGATACCTATTTTTAATTGTTACCTTATTTAGTTCTCTATAGTCGATGCAGAGTCGCATTGTCCCATCCTTCTTCTTCACAAATAAACCGGTGCTCTCCACGGTGATACGCTTCGTTGGATATACTTCTTGTCCAATAATTCTTGTAGTTGGACCATCAGTTCTTTCATCTCTACCGGTGCCATTCGGTATGGTGCCTTCGATATTGGGGCCGTTCTTGGAGCCAAATCGATCACAAATTCAACTGCTCTATCTGGAGGAAGTCCTGACAAATCATCCAGAAATACGTCTGCGAAATCTCTCACTACTGGTATCTCCTCTATTTTCGGATTCTCTTTACGACTATCGACTATGTAAGCTAGATATCCTACACAGCCTTGCCTTAACAACCTCCTGGCCTGCATCATCGTCAGACAACTCGCTTGTCTAGGTGACTTGCTACCATAAAACATAACCTTTGACAGAGTCATAAGGTTATCGCTTCTTCCGGCGATCAATTACCGCCCATAATTGGATAACCACCCATACCCAAAATAACGTCAATTCTCCAAGTTGAATAGGATAAGATCTACGTTCATGATATTACCCTTAATATCCACTCTACAGCTTCTTATGCACGCATTTTAATGGGGATGATTTCTCTATTCGTAATTTCTATGTTCATGGGGTATTCTAACTCGTCCTTAAGCAATTCTAAGTTCTAAGCAAAGTCACCAGATATAAATGAACAAGTAGCACCTGAATCAAATAACACATAAGCATTAACTTTATTGATTGGAATGATACCTGACACCACATCACGAGACTGCACTGCATCTTGTACTGTCATGTTAAATGTTCTAGCGGTTGGTCGGTTGGTTGCAGTTGGTCCTGCGATAGTCAGAGTGCTTCCACCACTATTTCCTCTATTCCCTCCTTATCCTGTTCCTCCAGATCCCTTCTTAGGACAATCCCTTGCAAGAAGATCATTTGAGCCATAAATGAAGCAGGCACCCTTCTTTGGGTTAGGACAGTTAGGTGCTACGTGGCCTTCCTGACCACAATTGTACCACACTCGTTTTCCCTTCATGCAAACTCCTAGATGAGGTTTTCCGCAGGTTTGGCATGCCTCGATCTTCTTCTTCTACCCTCCTTGTTGACTTCCAGCCGACGAGTTATCAGACCACTTTCTCTTCTGATTATGACTACCTCCCGTGCTACTTCCACCAGTCTTGTTAACTCCTTCATTCTCACCCTTTTTCTTCTTCTGATCCTGATTATATTTAGTTACCACATCACTTCCACCCTCAACGAGTATGGCCTTCTCTAACACTCCAGCAAAAGTGTTCAATTGGAACATTGACACCTTCCTATATAACCAGGGCTTCAGTCCCTGCTCGAAACGTCTTGCCTTCCTCTCATCAGTATGAACTTGGTATGTGGAGAACCTAGCCAACTCGTTGAACCTTGCCGCATAATCTGCTACGGACATACTCCCCTGTTTCAATTCTAGAAATTGAACTTCCATTTAGTTTTGCGAACTGGTCGGAAAATACATCTCGAAAAACATCTCTTTGAACCTACCCCAGGTTATTACACCTTCTCCTCCCGTGCTTTTGTTTGCTGCTTGATAGGCGGCTTCCGACTTCACATGAATGTGTCGTATGTGGTTTTCTAGTCTTCTCTTACTCTAGCGACATTAAACACCTTCTCCATCTCCATAACCCATGTTTGAGCTTCGATTGGGTTTATGGAACCTTTAAACTCTGGCGGTCCCACTGCCTTGAAATCTTTGAACGAGGTGTTTGGTGTGACACCCCCAAATCCAGGTACTCTATTCCCACAGGATTTGGTGCTCACTTATCAAAAATATTACATCTAACTACCCATAATAAAGGATAAAGACATAATTAAAATAACTTAAACTATCTCTCCCATCAAAGGTTTACATCATTAACTCAAAATAATCTCAGGTAATCTAACCTTAAAATTATTACATCAGTTTGCGGAATACAACTTAAAATAAAACTAGTCTTGAAACATCAAACATTTTAATAATTTCTCATATGTCTTCAGCACTTGGACAATTTGCCCTTTCCTTTGCTAGTAAATGGCTCTTTAACTTTCTCCACTTTAGCTGCAGTGTTAATTGCAATGATAGTAACATGAGAGTGAACAACGAAAGCTGAACAATAAGGAACTTGTCCTACAAATTAAAATAGAAAATAAGTTCGAACTTTAATTATCTAAGGGTCTTAAGACCACGAACAATGTCCCCGGTATTTAGGTATTATTACCCAACCTTAACAGTCATTTAGACTATACGGACCCTTCTTAACGTACTTAGGGGGATAAACCCTTTGTACCATGTATTGTGCACAAACATCTAAACGTTACATGTACAAAATCCCCTATGTCAGGGTTGTTCGTCTTAGTTTGAATTTAGAATTTCTGCACTAAAGAAAGTTTAGTTTGGAACTAGCTTATCAGTGTTTCTAGAATTTTAGAACACTATTCGATTTACATCAGTAAAGGTTTAATACAACAATTTTTAACTAAACAAGGCTATTTAGATCAAAGATTAATAACAACAGTATATATTTGGGTAAACATGGAGTTCATGCAAAGTGCTACATTCAAATGAGTTAGAACAATCTCATTTGAAACAATGAATTAAAGCTTTACAAATTCTGAATAACAATGATAAGAAATAGAAATGTGAAACTCATTCGATGTAACGAAGTAGGACACAAGAGCTTATACAAACATATTCAAGATAGATTAGACTTGCTCAATTTTTAAGAACTTTTACAATAATATATTATAGGAATGGAAACTTGCATTCAATATGAAAAGAATGAAGTTAGAAAGCTTGCTCAATTATAACAAGGTAAAGTTAGAAAACTTGCACAAATAAAAAAAGTAGAGTTTAAAGAACTTGCCTTGATTGTAAGCTACAAAAATGAAATAATCTCCAATTACCCTACACATAACATTAGAATCACAACAACAATTAATTGCATGAATATTAGTTTTAGGGTTTAAACCATCATTTAGGTTATAACCCTAACCTAGCATCTAACCATATAGGTTAACACACTTAACGAATCTGAAATCTCATTACGAGCTTACATAACTTAATCATTCATCTCTAACTTTTAAAACACCACTATTAGTTTCATTATGTAACTCAATTAACAATCACTTCAAAATCTTTTATACTTTGTATTATAACGCATGACATTCTACTATTATAGTTTATATTATGCCTCTACATCAATAACATGCTTACTAAACCAATATAAGTCCATTATGCCTGACCTACAAACAAGCAGATCTCACTGTCACAGTTCAGGGTGTGGCACAGCTGCGCCACACATAGGTTTGGGACCGGCGCATCATCGTTTTTTGCCTTGCATACGCCCAAGTACGTGTTGAATATATGAAGAGAGACTCAAGAGTGAACAATAGCCGTTTTTAGCCTAACAAACACAAATTTCACCTATCAAATGGTGAAATTAGCACATCCAACTGATATAAAACTAACACATACATGTTTCCTCATATATTCATTAACTTAGAATAATTAAACATCAAATTAAACTATTTTAATTCCTTAAATTTCATGTTTTCTCATGAAAACTCCATTTTTGACACCTTTAGCGAATTTGATCACCACCAATTCGTTTTTCAATCAATTGACATAATTTAAACTGCATTGTTTTTGTTTCTTAACATATTATCATAATCCATCAACAAATTACAGATTACATCATATATTGAACAAGAAATTTGGTACTTTCTATGGCCATATTATAAGAACACAAACACTGTGATTTTCCTTTTCTTCCTCAACCCAATTTCTCATGAATTTCATAACAAATAACATGTTTACATGATAATTAACAGAGTTTTGAAATTCTACAAGAACATGTATACATCAAAATACTCGTGATTTCACATTGTATCAAAAAGATATACACATATACAACCACAACTAAAGAATAATAATAGGAATAGTTTATACCTTGATTAGTGAATGTTAGGCAAAGATGATAATCTCTCAAAACCACTGCGATCTTCTAAAATCTCTATGTTCTCTTCTTCCAAGCTCTTTCTTTCAACACTCTGCTCTTTTCTCCTTAGCCAAATACGAGAATAAGAAGAAACTAGACGCTAGCCTTAGGTATAATATGCGTAAACATAAACTGAAGCCCACGTTCTTTTTCAGTTATAAAACCCAAAGAAGCTTCAGCTCAAATAAGCCAAAGGCCACAAGGCCTTGTTTGGCTACCACATATTTTTCCTAAACTAATTTATTTTTATATTATTTATATTATATAGTTTCCAATTGTCACACTTGCAACCCATTAAATAAGTTATAGCTTATAATTATAATTATTATATTCTTATTACAATTATGCTTATAGTAAATAATTAAATAATTATATATCTAATTTAATTAATAAATTAGAAACATCACCTCATTTAATTTATTCATTTAATATTAAACAATTCACTTAATTTACTTATTTTCTTAAATATTAAGCAATTGATTTAATTTAACTATCTCCTTAAATTAAATCCAACAAATTAAATTATCATTATTTGATCCAATTAACATTAATTAATTCAAATTTACTAAATTAATTCATCACAATTCACCAAATATTTATTTTCCTAAATAAATAAATTATTTTTAATATTTATTTAATTCCATAAATATTTAAATTAAATTACAAATTTCTTGATCGTTACATCTTTCCCTCCTTAAAAGGATTCTGTCCCCATAATCATAACTCAAAAAAAAATTTATTCATTACATTCTTCCCTCCTTAACAAGATTCTGTCCCCAGAATCGCTATACAAAATCAAGCAAACAACTAACGACATCGAATTCTCTATTTTGTCGATGTTGATCAACATATTTCTTCTGTCTATCTTGTGCTGCTATCAATCTTGCTCGAATAACCTTGATTATTTCAACAGTCTATTGTACCAACTCTGGACCCAATAGCTGACGTTCACCAACCTCGTCCCAACATAATGGAGTTCTGCATTTCCTGTCGTATAACGCTTCGTAAGGCGGCATGCCAATACTCGCGTGATAACTATTATTATAAGCAAATTCCATCAATGGCAGATGATCATCCCAATTTCCCTTGAAATCCATAATACATGCTCTGAGCATATCTTCTAGTGTTTGGATGGTTCTCTCACTCTGTCCGTCGGTCTGAGGATGGTGCGATGTGCTCATTCTCAGCTGTGTCCCCAAACATTCTTGTAATCGCTTCCAAAAATTAGATGTGAAATGTGGATCTCTGTCTGATACAATGCACACGGGCACACCGTGTCTTGACACAATTTGAAACGATCGAGAAATTTGTAATCTAATTTAAATATTTATGGAGTTAAATAAATATTTTAAATATTTTATTTATTGAGGAAAATAAATATTTGATGAATTGTCATGAATTAATTTAGTAACTAAATTAATTAATGTTAATTGAATCGAGTAATGATAATTTTATTTATTAGATTTAATTTAAGAAGATAATTAAATTAAATCAATTGCTTAATATTTAAGAAATTAGTTAAATTAAATAAATTGTTTAATTTAAAGGAAATAAATAAATTAAATATAGTGATGTGTCTACTTTATTAAATTAGATATATAATTATTTATTAATGATAATAAGATTTTTATTATTATAAGTTATTGAGATTAACTAAACTAAAGTTATGTAAATTGACTAAATTAAGGTGTGACAAGGGAAAAACCATATGATATAAATAATATAATAATAATTTAGTTGGTAGAGTTTTGGTTAGCCAAACAAGGCCTTGTGGCCTTTGGCATTATTGCAACTGACGCGTCTTTTTGTTCTTTAACTGAAAGACTACGTGGGGAAGTGGCCATGTTATTTCTACGCATTCTTCTTTTTTCTTAAGGCTAGTATAGAGCAGAGAGGGTTTGGAGAGTAAAACACAGAGTTTTAGATTGGAAAGAGGAAGATGAGGATTTCTAAGCCCTGACAGTATCTTTTGCTAGCATTCAATCAAGGATTTAAGGTATAATTCATTCCTAAATTCCTTAGTTTTAGTTTTATCTAAGTTTTCTGTAAATTGGTTTTCATGGATTTGTTGTTCAAGCATTGTGTATATGGTGTGTCTTATGTTGTAGAATATATTGTCGCCATGTATGCGTGTTGTATCAGTTGTCAAATTCATGAGAAATTGAATTGTAAGAAGAATTGCTATAATAGTGTTTATGTTCATGTGATATAGCCTTAGAAATTACCAATTTTAGTGGCCAATTTGGATGTAAAACTGTAAATTAATGCTTGCACAAGGTATTTCATTGAGATACGAACATAATGTAATTTGAATGGAATGATTTGGCCAAATTACGAATTCGCAGTGATGATTTCTAGACAAACTATCAAAAATGGAGTTTTATGTGAAAAACATGAAAATTAAGGAATTAAAATAGTTTAATTTGATGTTTAATTGTTCTAAGTTAATGAATATGTGAGGAAACATGTATGTGTTAGTTGTATATTTATTTTACATGTTGTTATCACCATTTGATGGGTGAAATTTGTGTTTGTTGGGCTAAAAATGGCTACTGTTCACTGTCGTCTTTGTTTGTCCTGAACATTGCAAAGCAATGCTTGCCAGTGTTAAGGCAAAAAATGGCGCAATTGTTGTCTTGGTCCCAAGCTTTATGTGTGGCGCAATGCCGCACACCTTGAATCGAGACAAAGAGGTCTCGCTTGTTTGCGGTCGTGCATGTCGGACTTGTGTTAGTTTAGTGTGTATGTTAATGATGTTAAAACTGAAAGTAGTATGCACACAAGCCAATCATGTTTGATGATAAAGCATATACTTTGTAACAATCTTATTCATTTATTAATAAAAGTATTAATTTATTAAAGGCTTTTAATTATCTACATGATCTTTGTTTTATAATATGTGATAAACCCATAGTTTTAAGCAGTGCTTTTAGAATAATGATGATGATCATTCTAATGAGATCTAAATTCTTAGAAAGCTTAAAACTAAAATAGTTCCCAATCGTTGGATTACTAAATTGGGGATTAGTGAATCTGGATAGATTGGTACATACGTTGCTTGCTCATTGGATGAGGATGATTGATTTCATGATCATTTGTGTGGAGACACTAAAGCAAGTATGTAGGTGCTTATTAGAGAATAAGTTCACTGAACGTGGTTCGCTAAGGAATACCTAATGGAGTTTTACTTGCCTGTCAATAGGAATTCCTATAGTGATAGTAGTACAAGTGATCCTTGGACTTGAGATCATCATAGTATCTTGTGTATGATGAGTTATACTTTGACTTATTCCTTAAGACCCTTAGGGTATATCAAAGGGTATGCTTGGGTATAATAAGTTGTACATGGAGATAATGTATGATCAATAAATTATCTACCACTTCTATTAAAAGAAGAGAAATGTCCTATGTGATTCGATAAATGACAATCCTAGTAGTCCTTGGCCAAAGGCGAAATGAAATTAGAAAGGAGTTTCTAATTTGCATTATTTGGAGTTGTGCATTTAAGAGTCGAAATACATATAATTAAATAAAATAAGACTTGACAAGAATTCCATGTCTTATATTTAATTGGGACATTGTATGGTGGAAGGATTGAATTGTACAAAGAACTATTTACTAAAAGGTTCTTCTATGATTAATGTTGAAATCTATATTATCCGGAAAGTCGCTGATCGCTAGGGAGGCTTATCCTATTGTAGAATAAATATTATTTATTTAAATAAATTAATTGTTTAATTTATTTATTTAAATAAGATTAGAATTGTTCTAATTGATTTATTCACAACCTATTTAATATGGAGAACCTAAAGGGTCACACCATAAAAAGGAAGAATAATTATTTAAGAAGTTAATGGCATAATCGTAATAATATATTTATGTATATTTAATTTAATCTATGGTGATAGAATAAATTAAATAGCTTAATATTTATTATTTAATATTTTAGAAATATTAAATATAAATTAATAAGAGGAGTCTTATTAATATTATTATAATTATTATTATTATTTTAATTTCTAAAAGAGTTTAGGAATTAATTTAATATAAGTACTCTCATTTATTCCTAATTGGATTAGGAAGGAAAATTAGTTAAAGGAGTTTAATTAATTATCCCTAATAAGATTAGGGAGCTTAATTAATTAAAAGAATTTAATTAATTAAATTCCTTAATTGTTAAGGTGGGTTGCCCACATCTATAAATAAGAGGAGTCTTATTATGGGTGATGGGGTTCTTGACTTTTACAACATACGTAATTCCAATGGTTGGAGAGTACGCTCCTTTTCTATAGAGATAGAAAAACTATGGTTTAGCCAACCACCCATCTTCTTAAATCCTTCTTCTTCCTTGGTGGATCACCTCAGAGGCCAAACACTTTGGGTGGCTAACGTTGATCGAAAGGAAGGAACCAAACCCGGTGGATTCAAGTTGAACGCGAAAAGGATTGGAGGTGAACTTGTACCTGAGGAAGCTCGGATCTTCAAGGGTATGTTTCTTATTCATCTTTTTCGTTTAATTAATAATTGTGCATAAAGGGTGATCCGGGTATATGGTTTGTAAAATTTTTAAACTCTGATTTTACACGTTTTCGCACTTTTTATGCAATTTGATTGCGTTCATGAATATTACAAACCTAACAGTGGCATCAGAGCCAAACCTTTATGCAAATTATTAATTGTTTTAATTTGATATGTATATTGATATGTGTTTAGAACAATTTAATTGGGCATAATTTTATTGTATAATTTTTTTTTTTTTTAAAAAAAAAATACCATTCTCGAATTCTGTTTTTATTTGAAAATCGGTTTCTTTGATCCGTATTGTTTTTTTTTTTTTAAGGAATGCCCAGATTTACGTGAATCACTTTTACAAACCTCATTTATTTATATATATACTAAATGCAAATTTGTTGTTCCTCAAGATTCAAGTGAAATAACTCTCCATGGCATGTTAATGTAAGTCACGTGCTTCATGCTTGATAATTTACTTAACAACGGACATGTAAAGCTTCTCGCCGATTTTTAGAAAGGAGTATGATTATATATATATATATATATATATATATAATAATAATAATAATATTCTTAATTATTTTATAATTAAAATAAAATGTTTATTTTAATCTTAAAATAAAAGAAGTTTATTTTAATTTTAAATTGAATTTCATGCTAACTAATTAGAGTTGGAATTTGATTCCATAATAACTAATTGGAGTTGAAATTGGATTCTATATTTTCTTAAATAAAGAAGTTTATTTAGATATGAAATAAGATTTCATATTATTCAAAATAAAATAGTTTATTAGTGAATAGGAAAAAGAATCCTTATTTTCTTAAATAAAGGAGTTTATTTAGATATGAAATAAGATTTCATATTATTCAAAATAAAAGAGTTTATTTGTGAATAGGAAAGAGAATCCGTGTTTCCTTTAATAAAAGTTTTTTTTACATGGAATTGGATTCCATAATTAATTAAAATAAAGGAGTTTATTTTGATTAAAAGTTTTGATTAAAATAAAATAGTTTATTTTATTCAAAATTGGATAAATTAAAATAAAATAGTTTTATTTTAATTTAAATTTGGATTAAAATAAAGGAGTTTATTTTGATTCAAAATTAGATTTTATACTAACTAAATTTGCCCATTAAATGATATCAATATATATATTAAATGTTTATTATTCATGAGATGAATGTTATTTATTGATGCATATGATGATGTGTATGATAATAAATGGGATTGATTATGGACTATCGACCAATGTGATTGGATTTTATTTTAGTTGGATGCATGAATGTATGGGTTTTATTAAATGGGGTCTGCATGCCTCGCCTTCTCTAATTTTTCTTAATATAAATTCTATCTCTCTCCTATGTACTTCCCTCGATCGTTTGATCAAGGTTTCTATTTATTTTAAAATAGTTTTGTAATAGGAATATTTAGAATTAATTTTGAAGAATTAGAGATCAAAAGGGCAAGGAGCGCTTGAAGACCTGTTTGTAATGGAGTCCAGAATTAAATGTAATAGTTATATTTAAATATTAATTCTTGCACCCCTAGATTTGACCTTTTGGTTCACTTGGTGGCTCTAGTGAACCAAACTAGAATAAAGTCCATAATCAATCCAGGTAGAATATAGTATTTTATATGTGCATGCTTATACTATATATATATATATATATATATATATATATATATATATATATATATATATATATTATGCAAACTAATATGACGCGTATTTTATATATATATGTATATGCCGCAAAACAAGATGAGACATTTTAATAACAAACCCTCAAATTTTTATATTAAGTCCTAAGCGTTCAAAGATATTTGGAATATCGAACGTCAGCCTTCTAGCATGATAAAATTAATAGAGTATTAAATATTTAATATGAGTTTGTTGTGTCACCACAAGGCAAGTATTAAGTATTTAAGATGTTAATTTATCACATTTGATGCTTATAAAGAAAATTGAACAATATTGTTTTGTTGTGTCAAACCTGAGGATGATATTTTTCATTTTTGAATATATGGAGTGCTAGGTCGGACTTAACATGAATAATTTTGATTCGGATGTGCCACCACTTGATCAAAATAATCTAAGAGGCAAAATAAAAGGAGTTGCATAGTTGATGTAATTGACAAAAAGTTGTCTACCTATTTATTTATATATAGTTTGTTGTGTCACCACAAGGCTATATACATTTGAAATGGGATCCTTATTCTCACTAGCAAATCTTTAATTAGATTTTCTTTGAACTATATAAGTGAGGGTAATATAGTTTGAAGAAAATAGTGGGAGATACTAATTTAAAACAAGACCTAATTTATTTTGGTAATTAATAAAAGAATGTATGTTAAAATGTTGTTAATTACAAATTCATTTACGAAATTTTACAATGTCTAAAATTACTATCCTTCATGAAGCATATTAGATACTAAATTAACTGCATCAATTTAATGGATTGGTTAAGGAATTTGAGAATAGTTCTCATAGTTGAAAAGCTATCTTATGTCCTTAATCGCCTATCCACCGCAATGGTTGCGCACAATGCCTCTGAGGAAGAGATTGCTACTTTTAGAAAGTGGCAAGATGATGCACAATTGGCTCGATGCATCATGCTCGCATCCATGAGTAACGAGCTTGGCGTCGGCATGAAACTATGGATGCTCTCTACTATATTCCCGCACATCAAGTAGTTGATGGTGAGGAAAGTGGGGCCGATAGATATCGATATCTAAGGAACTCTTCCGATCTAGAATGGGCAATGGCACTATAAATGCATAAAAAAGTTCTTAACATAATCAATTTGATTGATCAATTAGGACAACTGGTTTTGTCATGGATGGAGAGTTGAGCCAAGATTTGATCTTACACTCACTCCCGGACTCCTTTCACAATTGTTGTGAATTTTTCATATAAACAAGCTAGATATCAACTTCGTTGATTTGCTTAACATGTTGAAAAATGATGACAGTCATTTTCCAACCAAGAAAGACCATGTCTTACTGGTAGGGGCCAAAGGATCTTCTGAAAAGAAGAATGATTCAAAGAAGGTATATAGAAAGGCATAAACAAAGGATAATAAGAACAAAACTGATATGGATAACAAAGGAGTTTGCTTCCACTGCAATAAGCCTGGACACTGGAAAGAAACTGCGAGAAGTATCTTGCAGTGGCTAACCAAAAAAGCTTAGTGAAGTTTCGGTTACAAATACAAATTTGTTCATGATTTGAAATAAATTTTTTCTTTAAGTCAATGTTCTACTTGGGTATTGGATACCAACTTTGGTTATCATAAATATAGATTTATGAAAGTCTTTAAGTCAATGTTCTACTTGGGTATTGGATACCAACTTTGGTTATCATAAATATAGATTTATGAAAGGACCAAACAGAAGTAGAAAGATAAACAAATATAAGTAATCCTATGTGTGGGAAATGAAGCAAAGGTTGCAACATTAGCCATAGAAACTTATAGTTTAACCTTTTACTGGAAAATCTATTAAGTCAATAAGTTGTTATTGTATTCCGGTTCTCGTTGAAAACATTATTTCCATTTTATTGTTGGACAATGAAATCTTTGGTATTATATTTAAGAACAATTGTTGTTCTATTTATAATAATAATGTTTTGTATAGAATCTGAAATATTACTTAATAGATTTTTATACTGACTTACGTGGAAAATTATTTTATAAATTGAACAAACTAATATAAGAAAAAGAGATGATCATTTAAAGAGTTGAATGTATGTATTTGATGAAATACAAGTGTGAATTATTTGAAAGGTTCAAAGAATTCAGAAGTGAAACAAATTGACAAAGTATTAATATTCTTTGATTAGATCAAGGAATAAATACTTGTATAATAAGTTTCTAGATCATCTCAAATGGTTTTCTTATAATGGACACATCCTGATACGTAATAATTGATTGATGTATCTGAATGGAAAAATCGTACCTTGTTGGACATGGTGCGGTCCATAATGATTTTACCGACATTCCAAAGATCCTTTTGGGATAATGTCCTAGAAATGGTCATATCTCTGAAAATGGTAACCTCAAAATCCATTTCCCAAGACTCCATAAAAGTTATGGACAAGGAGGATTCCTAATCTTAAGTATGTTAAGATAAGGGGTTGTCCAACTTATGTGAAAAATGTTTCAAAGGATAAGCTTGGGACAAGATTTGACAAGTGCAGATTTGTGGGACATCCTAAAATAAGTTTAGGGTATATGTTCTATAATCCTACATAGCAAAAGGTGTTTATTGCGAAACACGCTACCTTCTAAGATAAAGGTGTTTATCATTGAAGGGGCTAGTGGGAGGATAATAGATCTTAAAGAGTTCAAGAACCACAAAATACTATAAGTCAAATAAGAGGAATCTGTAGATAGACCTATTGTACCACAACCGAATCGTAAGTCTGGAATAGTACCGAAGATACCTAGGAGGTATGGATTCATCATGGATGATGATGATGAGGTACGCATCATAGAAGATGATGATCCAGAGTTACATACGATAATGTAAGAGTTCTAGTGTGTACAAAAGGGTCAGTGGGAGCGTCGTGAAATTTCTAGTATTATATGTTGATATACTACGGATGAGGAATAACATACCAATGCTACAATCAGTAAAGATAAAGTTGTCTAAACATTCCTCCACGAATGATTTGGGAAGAGTATCTTAATTGGGGATAAAATCTATATAGATAGATTCAAGAGGATGCTCGACTTAACCCAAGGAACGTATATTCATTTGATGCTAAAGTCGTTTAGCATGGCAAACTCGAGATGTCTCATGTCGATGAGCTATGGAGTGTATCTCTTAATAGTCCCCACAGACTCACTCGAAAAGAAAGTCGCATGAGTGACAATCATGCATGCAATGAAATGTACGAGACGATGACGATCGATCATATTATGGAGAAGTTCACTATGAGTCAGTGAAAAACATCTTAAAGTGCTTAACTGACACTAAGGATGTGATCATATTCATGGTGGGTCTTAATTAAAACTAGAGGGCTTAAGACTCAAGTTTTTCGACATGCACCAAGATGACGAAAAAATCCACTTTAAGGTAAAGTGTTATCTTGAGCAATGGTGCGATGAATTGGAAAGGTTCCAAACAAAGAAAGAGTTCTTTGGTTTAGTGATAAAGACAAAGTATATAGCTATAAATGAAGCTGCAAGTTGATTGTTTGGATTAAAAGTTCATTACAGAACTAGGAATAGTTCCTAAGTCTCATCTTGGATCTAAACATGTGTTGTAGCATTTTTCATTTGATTATAAGAATCATTGAAAGATGAAAAATCACTATAGAGATAGTGGACTCTCAGGAACAACATTACATATCCATTAACTAAAGCTTATCCAACAGCAGGATAATCGTCACGTAGAGAAGAAGAGTATGAGATACCATGACGATTGGCTTTAGTGCAAGTGGGAGATTGAAGGAAGTATGCACACAAGCCAATCATGTTTGATGATAAAGCATATACTTTGTAACAATCTTATTCATTTATTAATAAAAAGTATTAATTTATTAAAGGCTTTTAATTATCTACATGATCTTTGTTTTTATAATATGTGATAAACCCATAGTTTTAAGCGATGCTTTTAGAATAATGATGATGATCATTCTAATGAGATCTAAATTCTTAGAAAGCTTAAAACTAAAATAGTTCCCAATCGTTGGATTACTAAATTGGGGATTAGTGAATCCGGATAGATTGGTACATACGTTGCTTGCTCATTGGATGAGGATGATTGATCTCATGATCATTTGTGTGGAGACACTAAAGCAAGTATGTAGGTGCTTATTAGAGAATAAGTTCACTGAACGTGGCTCGCTAAGGAATACCTAATGGAGTTTTATTTGCCTGTCAATAGGAATTCCTGTACTGATAGTAGTATAAGTGATCCTTGGACTTGAGATCATCATAGTATCTTGTGTATGATGAGTTATACTTTGACTTATTCCTTAAGACCCTTAGGGTATATCAAAGGGTATGCTTGGGTATAATAAGTTGTACATGGAGATAATGTATGATCAATAAATTATCTACCACTTCTATTAAAAGAAGAGAAATGTCCTATGTGATTCGATAAATGACAACCCTAGTAGTCCTTGGCGGCGAATGAAATTAGAAAGGAGTTTCTAATTTGCATTATTTGAGTTGTGCATTTAAGAGTCGAAATACATATAATTAAATAAAATAAGACTTGACAAGAATTCCATGTCTTATATTTAATTGGGACATTGTATGGTGGAAGGATTGAATTATGCGGTAACTATTTACTCAAAGGTTCTTTTTATGATTAATGTTGAAATCTATATTATCTGGAAAGTCGTTGATGATCTCTGGAGGCTTATCCCTATTGTAGAATAAATATTATTTATTTAAATAAATTAATTGTTTAATTTATTTATTTAAATAAGATTAGAATTGTTCTAATTGATTTATTCACAACCTATTTAATATGGAGAACCTAAAGGGTCACACCATAAAAGGAAGAATAATTATTTAAGAAGTTAATGGCATAATCGTAATAATATATTATGTATATTTAATTTAATCTATGGTGATAGAATAAATTAAATAGCTTAATATTTATTATTTAATATTTTAGAAATATTAAATATAAATTAATAAGAGGAGTCTTATTAATATTATTACAATTATTATTATTATTTTAATTTCTAAAGAGTTTAGGAATTAATTTAATATAAGTACTCTCATTTATTCCTAATTGGATTAGGAAGGAAAATTAGTTAAAGGAGTTTAATTAATTATCCCTAATAAGATTAGGGAGCTTAATTAATTAAAAGAATTTAATTAATTAAATTCCTTAATTGTTAAGGTGGGTTGCCCACATCTATAAATAAGAGGAGTCTTATTATGGGTGATGGGGTTCTTGACTTTTAAACCATACGTAATTCCAATGGTTGGAGAGTACGCTCCTTTTCTATAGAGATAGAAAAACTATGGTTTAGCCAACCACCCATCTTCTTAAATCCTTCTTCTTCTTTGGTGGATCACCTCTAGAGGCCAAACACTTGGGTGGCTAACGTTGATCAAAGGAAGGAACCAAACCCGGTGGATTCAAGTTGAACGCGAAAAGGATTGGAGGTGAACTTGTACCTGAAGAAGCTCGGATCTTCAAGGGTATGTTTCTTATTCATCTTTTTCGTTTAATTAATAATTGTGCATAAAGGGTGATCCGGGTTTATGGTTTGTAAAATTTTTAAACTCTGATTTTACACGTTTCCGCACTTTTTATGCAATTTGATTGTGTTCATGAATATTACAAACCTAACAAAAACATGATATAAACTATAATAACAGATGTTAATGTGTTGAAATGCAAAGTGCAAAGATTTGAAATAATTATTTAAATAAGTTATAAAATGAAACCAAATGAGATGTTTTCGAAAGATAGAGTCGAACGATTAAGTTATGTTGATCAATGTGTAATTTTAGAAGCGTTAAGTATGTTAACCTACATGGTTAGATGCTAAGTTAGGGTTATAACCTAAATGATGGTTTAAACCCTAAAAGCTAATATTCATACAATTAATTGTTGTTGCGATTTCGATGATATGTGTAGGGTAATTGGAGATTATTTCATTTGTGTAGCTTATAATAGGCAAGTTTCTAAACCTTATCTCCTTACGATTGAGCAAGTTTTCTAACTCTACCTTGTTATTATTGAGCGAGTTCTTTAACTCTACTTTTACATTTGAGCAAGCTTTCGAACTTCATTATTTCCATATCGAATGCAAGTTTCCATTCCTATATTGTTGTTGTTCAAGTAATTGAGGAAGCTTAACCTATCTTGCGTATGTTTATACAAGCTTATGTTACCTAATTCGTTACATTAAGTGAGATTTAGATTCCTAATTATTATTCAAAGTTTATATTATTCTAACACATTGTTCTAATACATTGATTCAAAGTTTACGCAATTATATATTATTGTTATCCAATCTTTGACTTTGATAACCTTGTTCAAAGCTTTATTGTTGTATTAAACCTTCATGTAGTAAGCAAACCTTTATTGATTGAATTAATATTTATTCGAATAGCGTTCTAAAATTCTAGAAACACTGATAAGCTAGTTCCAAACTAAACTTTCTTTAGTGCAGAAATTCAAAATCCAAACTGAGATGAACAACCCTAACATAGGGGATTTTGTACGTGTAACGTTTAGATGTTTGTGCACAATATATGGTACAAAGGGCTGATCCCCCTAAGTACGTTAAGAAGGGTCCGTATAGTCTAAATGACTGTTAAGGTTAAGGTAATAATACCTAAATACTAGAGACATAGTTCGTGGTCTTATGACCCTCAGATAATTAAAGTTCGAACTTGTTTTCTAGTTTGATTTGTAGAACAAGTTCCTTATTGTTCAGCTTTTGTTGTTCACTCTCATGTTATTATCATTGCTACGTTCTATATCAGTGAGCATTTGTTTGCTCACTCTTGCAATTAACACTGTAGCTAAAGTGGAGAAAGTTGATGAGCCCTCGACTAGCAAAGGCAAGGGCAAGATGTCCAAATGATGAAGACTTTTTGAGAATTTTATTTTAATGGATTATGTTAAAGACTTGTTTTATTTTATGATGTATTCCGTAAACTGATGTAATAATTTTAAGGTTAGATTACCTGGGATTTATTTTGAGATGATGATGTAACTCTTTAGTGGGGAAGTTTATTGTTTAAATTGTTTAAATTATGTCTTTATCCTTTATTGATGGGTAGATAGATGTAATAGTTTTGATAAGTGATCACCAAATCCTGTGGGAATGAAGTACCTGGATTTGGGGGTGTCACAAGTTGGTATCAAAGCTTTAGGTTATGAACCTTAGGTGGGGAAACCTTAGGAAGTAACCTTTAAGGAAATAGAAAACATAGAGGTGTTCAACTCTTATCGAGTTTTAAGGAATGGATTAAGGTATCCATTGAAGTTAAATAATAAAGACATTATGTGCTATGTGTTAATAACTTATGTGCTCGCGAGTATCGAAAAATGTTAAGTAAAACTTAAAATATTTTGTTGTCAGAATGTCTAACGAAGGAGGATCCAGTCCAGCTAGAGAGGTGATACCTCAGATACCTATAGATGATGAGCCCAGGGATATTCACGTAGTGCGGGAGCAGTTGATCCAGGAGGATATGCCTGTGACCGATCCTGAGGAGGTTAGTTCTGAGGAAGTAGAGGAGGATGATGAGGAAGAGGATCCTGAGGAGTTTCCACCAAACTCTATATCAGTGGAGATGTATGATGCTTTGTATGACTGTAACATAGAGTTACAGGATGAGGTCGGGGAGCTGAAGGAAATGGTTGAGATGCATCATGCTTCGATGGAGTAGAAGGATGTAGAGATTCAGGAACTTGATTCAAAACTTGGAAACACGGAGTGGGACTTAGTTCATTCAAAGGGTCAGCATGAAGTCTTGTTGGCAGTACACGAGAAGATGAAGACTGGCATGGAGAAATTGAAAGATGATTTCAAGGAGGAGTCAGCTAAGCGTGCAAGAGCAGAGGATGCGTGGATGAAGGCGACTCAACTTATAGATCGTGGTGAGGCTAAGGTTCAAGTGAAGAAAGCCAAGATGAAGGAGATGGATTATGCTTTTAATTCGGCGATTGATAGGGCCTAGGATCGAATCTACTATTTCCCACCTTAGTTTGAGAATTCGCCATGGTTCGTGATGGATCGTAGAACGGCATATCGTATCATGGAGGAGGAACGTCGGGAAGGCTTACGACGTCTTAATATGCCTAGTTAGAATAAGATAGATAAGAATGTGTGGTTAATTATGTTAATAAATAAATTGTGAATCCCTTACTTTGAGATAAATAAAGGGATAGTATGATTATGTAATCCTGAAACTTGTCTAGTTCAGGAAAGTGAATGTTTATAGTAGTTATGCTATCTTGAGGATGTTTAAAACTTTATGAATGAATAAAATATTAAAGTTTATTTGAAATGTTATGTGTTAAAGCTTTAATCTTGGAATGTTTAAGTTAAACTTCAAATACCCAAGAAGTTGGGTAATGAACTAATTAAGCGTATATCTTAATAGAAGATGCCTCCTAGAAGAAGACAACCACGTCAGCAAGCACCTCCTAAGGGGTCTACTAATAATAACAATGAGACCAACGCTAATCCAGTTCAGCAATTGGTAACTTTGTTGACGGGTGCACTTGCGAATCAACCGTAAGCTCAAGTCACGACTTTCAAGGAATTCAAAGCGGTTGGACCGCCAGAATTTCAAGGGTCTATGAATCCAGTGGAAGCCCGAACCTGGATTATGGAAATGGAGAAAGTGTTCGATGTTGCTAGAGTTAACGAAGACCAGAAGACTACGTTCGCAACTTTCATGCTGAAGTCTGAAGCTAGCTACTGGTGGCAGGCAAATAAGGTTCGTGGAGGACAAGGAGTGATTGCATGGGATAGATTTAAGGAAAATTCTTCGAAATGTACTTTCCAGTGAGTTCTCGGAATCAGCTGGAAGTACAATTTCTGGAGTTGAAGCAAGGAACAATGACGGTGCCAGAATATGCTATGAAATTTAACGAGTTGGCAAGGTTTGCCACTTATCAAGTCAATACTGATGAGCGTAAAGCGAGAAGGTTTGAACAAGGATTGAAGCCCTGGATTTACAACAAGGTTTCAATGTTCCAGCTGAACTCATTTGCGGCTATACTGGAGAAGGCTATTATCGCGGAAGGTGGAAGCGATGCCTTGACCAAGTACAACCAAGAACAGAAGAAGAAGAATGAGAATGAGAATAAGGCGAGTGGTAGTAATGTTGGAAGTAATAGTCAGAAGAGGAAATGGAACGAGAATTCGACTACGGGAGGACAACAAGGAAATCAACAGAAGAAAAAGTTTGAGGCTTGCGCAACATGTGGAAAGAACCATACTGGAGTATGCTTGAAGGGAAAGAGAGTGTGTTTCAACTGTGGTCAGGAGGGACACATTGCACTGAACTGCTTTAGTCCGAAGAAAGGAGCATGTTTTGCCTGCGGTTCAAAAGATCACATGGCTCGTGATTGCCCTAAGAAGCCAGCGGGAAGTGCAAGTGGTGGAAAAAGAAACAACAACGGTGGTGGTGCATTAACTATCATTGGACCAACTCAATCAAGCCGACCTACTGCAAGGACTTTCAATATGACCGTGCAGGATGCTGTATAGTCTAAGGATGTGGTGTCAGGTATCATTCCGATTAATGGTATTAATGCTTATGTACTATTTGATTCGGGTGCTACTTGTTCATTTATATCCGATGAATTTGCTCATAATTTAGATTTGCCTCGGGAAGAATTAGAATTTCCCTTAAGTATAGAGATTGTGAATAACGAAGTGATTCTTGTCAGATACATATATAGGAATTGTAGGGTGGTTATAAAAGGTCATGAGATGATGGTAGATTTGATACCAATTAGACTTGGTGAATTTGATGTTATACTGGGAATGAATTGGTTATTCAATTACGAAGCAGTAATTGATTGCCAAAGGAAGTGTGTTAACCTTATGACTCCGTCAAAGGTTGTGTTTCATGGTAGCAAGTCACCTCGACAAGCAAGTTGTTTGACGGTGATGCAAGCCAAGAAGTTATTGAGACAAGGATGTATAGGATACCTAGCCTACATAGTCGATACGCAGAAGAAGAGTGCGAAGTTGGAAGAGATACTGATCATAAGAGATTTTACAGACGTATTTCCAGATGATTTGTCGGGTCTTTCGCCGGATCGACAAATCGAGTTCGTGATTGACTTACTACTAGGAACGGCTCCGATATCTAAAGCACTATACAGAATGGCCCCGGCAGAGATGAAGGAATTGATGGTGTAATTGCAAAAATTGCTTGATAAGAAATATATTCAGCTGAGTGTCTCACCATAAGGAGCACCGGTGTTGTTTGTTAAGAAGAAATATGGATCGATGCGGCTCTGCATTGATTACATGGAATTGAATAAGGTCACGATTAAAAACAAGTATCCATTACCTCGAATCGATGACCTGTTCGATTAGTTGAAGGGAGCAAGGTATTTCTCTAAGATAGACTTGAGAAGTGGTTATCATCAATTGAAGGTGAGGCCGGAGGATGTGCTGAAAATAGCGTTAAGAACTCGGTATGGTCATTACGAGTTTCTGGTTATGTCTTTTGGTTTAACCAACACACCTGCAGCATTCATGGACTTGATGAATAGGGTGTTTAAACCATTCTTAGACAAATTTGTGGTGGTGTTTATTAATGATATATTGGTATATTCCAAAACCAAGGAGGTGCATGTGGAACACTTGAGATTGATGTTGGAGACGTTGAGAAAAGAGAATTTGTACGCTAAGTTCTTAAACTGTGAATTTTGGTTGGAATGTGTACAATTTCCTGGGCACGTTATTAATAAGGACGAAATTTCGGTAGATCCATCCAAGGTTGAAGCTGTAATAAACTGGGATCAGCCGAAGACACCGTCAGAAGAGAGGAGTTTCCTAGGATTGGCAAGTTACTATCGGCGTTTTATTCAAGACTTTTCCAAGATCGCGACTCTGTTGACGAATTTAACTAGAAAAGCGGTTAAGTTTATTTGGACAGAGAAGTATGAGGAAAGTTTTTGAGAGTTGAAGAAGAGGTTGAGTTCAGTACTTGTGTTGTCGTTGCCTGATGATACAGGGAATTTTGTGGTATATAGTGACGCATTGTATAAAGGATTAGGATGTGTGCTTATGCAAAATGGTAGAGTTATTGCGTACGCATCACGTCAGTTGAAAGATTACGAGAAGGGGTATCCGACTCATGACTTAGAGTTGGCGGCGGTGGTATTTGCCCTGAAAATTTGGAGACATTATCTTTATGGAGAGAGGTGTGAGATATATACTGATCATAAAAGTCTGAAGTATATCTTTACACAAAAAGATTTGAATATGAGACAAAGAAGATGGTTGGAGCTGATCAAAGATTATGATTGTGAGATTTTCTATCATCCCAGAAAGGCGAATGTTGTTGCTGATGCCTTAAGTAGGAAGGGACGGGAGAAGTTGATGATGTTAACTGCTCAAGAGAAACTAGTGTCAGAAATGGCTAAGATGGAGTTGGAAATTAAATATCCGACAGAATCCTATGAAAAGTTATTCCAGATGGGAAATAGTTCAACTTTGGTGGATAAGGTGAGAAATGCACAGCTTCAGGATGAAGACTACGAAAAGATAAAACCGAAAATATCTGTAGGTGAGGAAAACAAATTTAAAATCGATTCGGAAGGATTACTTCAATTCGAAGGGAGAATTTGGGTTCCGCAAGTACCAGAAGCTAAAGAAGAAATTTTGAGTGAAGCTCACAACTCAAGATATTCGATTCACCTTGGGAGTACAAAGATGTACCAGGATCTTATACATCAATTTTGGTGGCCGAATATGAAGAAGGATGTGGCTGAGTTTTTGGCGAAATGCTTAACGTGTCAGAAAGTCAAAGCTGAACATCAAAGGCCAAGCGGATTATTACAACCGTTAGAGATACCAGAATGGAAATGGGAGCATATCACAATGGATTTTGTGGTAGGTCTTCCAACGACTCAGCAAGGTTATGATGCCATTTGGGTGATTGTCGATCGACTGAAAAAGTCAGCACACTTTTTGCCAATCAAGATTCGATTTACCCTAGATCGGTTAGCAAAACTGTACGTGAAAGAGATTGTGTCAAGACACGGTGTACCTGTGTCTATTGTATCAGACAGAGATCCACGTTTCACATCAAAATTTTGGAAGCGATTACAAGAATGTTTGGGAACACAGCTGAGATGAGCACAATATACCATCCTCAAACCGACGGACAGAGTGAAAGAACCATCCAAACACTAGAAGATATGCTCAGAGCATGTATCATGGATTTCAAGGGAAATTGGGATGACCATCTGCCATTGGTGGAATTTGCTTATAATAATAGTTATCATGCGAGTATTGGCATGCCGCCTTACGAAACATTATACGGCAGAAAATGTAGAACTCCGTTGTGGTGGGATGAGATTGGTGAACGTCAACTATTGGGTCCAAAACTATTACAACAGACTGTCGAAATAATCAAGGTTATTCGAGCAAGATTAATAGCTGCACAGGATAGATAGAAGAAATATGCCGATCAGCATCGACAGAATCGGGAATTCGATGTCGGTAGTTATGTTTTCTTGAAAGTGTCTCCCTAGAAGGGGAAAATTCAATTTGGCAAGAACGGGAAATTGAGCCCTAGATTTATAGGACCTTTAAAAGTGCTTCGACGAGTTGGCGAAGTGGCGTATGAGGTAGCCTTACCTCCGGAGTTAGAGCATATTCATAATGTTTTTCATATCTCAGTGTTGGGGCCATATAAGCATGACTATAAACACGTTATAGAATATGAGCCCTTACAGTTCGAGAAAGATTTATCATATGAAGAAGTCCCTGTTCAAATTGTTGATAGAAAAGAGCAAGTACTAAGGAATAAGGTGATACCTTCTGTTAAGGTAATCTGGAGGAACCACAATGCTGAAGAAGCTACGTGGGAACTTGAAAGTGTTATGATAAAGAATTATCCTCAGTTGTTTGCTTGATTTTGTATAGCGATTCTGGGGACAAAATCTTGTTAAGGAGGGAAGAATGTAATGAATAATTTTTTTTTCGAATTGTGATTCTGGGGACAGAATCCTTTTAAGGAGGGAAGGATGTAACGATCGAGAAATTTGTAATCTAATTTAAATATTTATGGAGTTAAATAAATATTTTAAATAATTTATTTATTGAGGAAAATAAATATTTGATGAATTATCATGAATTAATTTAGTAACTAAATTAATTAATGTTAATTGAATAGAGTAATGATAATTTTATTTGTTAGATTTAATTTAAAAAGATAATTAAATTAAATCAATTGCTTAATATTTAAGAAATTAGTTAAATTAAATGAATTGTTTAATTTAAAGGAAATAAATAAATTAAATATAGTGATGTGTCTACTTTATTAAATTAGATATATAATTATTTATTAATGATATTAAGATTTTTATTATTATAAGTTATTGAGATTAACTAAACTATTATGTAAATTGACTAAATTAAGGTGTGACAAAGGAAAAACCATATGATATAGATAATATAATAATAATTTAGTTGGGAGAGTTTTGGTTAGCCAAACAAGGCCTTGTGGCCTTTGGCATTATTTCAACTGACGCGTCTTTTTGTTCTTTAACTGAAAGACTATGTGGGGAAGTGGCCATGTTATTTCTACGCATTCTTCTTTTCTCTTAAGGCTAGTATAGAGCAGAGAGGGTTTGGAGAGTAAAACACAGAGTTTTGGATTGGCAAGAGGAAGAAGAGGATTTCTAAGCCCTAACAGTATCTTTTGCTAGCATTCAATCAAGGATTTAAGGTATAATTCATTCCTAAATTCCTTAGTTTTAGTTTTATCTAAGTTTTCTGTAAATTGGTTTTCATGGATTTGTTGTTCAAGCATTGTGTATATGGTGTGTCTTATGTTGTAGAATCTGTTGTCGCCATGTATGCGTGTTGTATCAGTTGTCAAATTCATGAGAAATTGAATTGTAAGAAGAATTGCTATAGCAGTGTTTATGTTCATGTGATATAGCCTTAGAAAGTACCAATTTTAGTGGCCAATTTGGATGTAAAATTGTAATTTGATGCTTGCACATGGTATTTCATTGAGATACGAACATAATGTAATTTTAATGGAATAATTTGGCCAAATAACGAATTCGCAATGATAATTTCTGGACAAACTATCAAAAATGGAGTTTTATGTGAAAAACATGAAAATTAAGGAATTAAAATAGTTAAACTTGATTTTTAATTGTTCTAAGTTAATGAATATGTGAGGAAACATGTACGTGTTAGTTGTATATTTATTTTACATGTTGTTATCACCATTTGATGGGTGAAATTTGTGTTTGTTGGACTAAAAAGCGGCTCATTCGCTTTCACTTGCGTCTCTGCGTCTGTCTGAACAAAGTACAAGAATCGCTTGGCAAGTAAAGCAAAAAAAAGCAGTAAATTTGCTATTCCCAAGCTTATGTGTGGCGCAATTGCTACCACACACCTCTAAATCGAGACAAATGAGGTCTGCTTGTTTGTAGGTTAGGAATGTTGGACTTGTGTTAGTTTAGTGTGTATGTTAATGATGTTAAAACATGATATAAACTATAATAACAGATGTTAATGTGTTGAAATGCAACGTGTAAAGATTTGAAATAATTATTTAAATAAGTTATAAAATGAAACCAAATGAGATGTTTTCGAAAGATAGAGTCGAACGATGAAGTTATGTTGATCAATGTGTAATTTCAGAAGCATTAAGTGTGTTAACCTACATGGTTAGATGCTAAGTTAGGGTTATGACCTAAATGATGGTTTAAACCCTAAAAGTTAATATTCATACAATTAATTGTTGTTGCGATTTTGATGATATGTGTTGGGTAATTGGAGATTATTTCATTTGTATAACTTATAATCAAGGCAAGTTTCTAAACCTTATCTCTTTACGATTGAGCAAGTTTTCTAACTCTGCCTTGTTATTATTGAGCGAGTTCTTTAACTCTACTTTTACATTTGAGCAAGCTTTCGAACTTCATTCTTTCCATATCGAATGCATGTTTCTATTCCTATATTGTTTTTGTTCAAGTAATTGAGCAAGCTTAACCTATCTTGCGTATGTTTGTGCAAGCTTATGTAACCTATTTCGTTACATTAAGCGAGATTTAGATTCCTAATTATAATTCAAAGTTTATATTGTTCTAACACATTGTTCTAATACATTGATGCAAAGTTTACGCAATTATATATTATTGTTTTCCAATCTTTGACTTTGATAACTGTAAGACCCCAACTTTTTGAAAAAGATGAATTTTCTATAATTATCATTTTTGAGTATATTGGAATGAATTTAATATAATGTTATAGTTGGGGGTAATGTTTAAAATTTTTGCAAAGTATGTAAGTTGTCATATTATATTCGATTGGTCGAAAAATATTCTTTTTAATCGTGGATTATCCGTAAATGCGATTTACCAGACAATCATTGGTGGACCCCACAAATGTAATTATTGCTTGATTGAGAAAATGATAAAAATATTTTTTGAAAATAACGGCGGAAGTTTTACGATTATCTTGTTGAACTACTTTCGGTAGTAAAAATACGATGTCGACGTGGTTGCGTAAGTAAGTACTGCACTAGATTGATTATCGATGCTTATGTGATAAGTCACTCGGTTTTGTTTTATTAGTATTATTAACGTAATAAAACGAAACATCTTTTATATAAAACATAATACTTTTATAAAGTTATTCATTTTATTTGATAATAATTTGATTATATTATATTTTATTATGCATAGTGTGGTATATAGTGTTTTGCATAGTAAAATTATAAATAGAATATATTATATTTTATTTAAAAGATTTTGCTTTAAATATGGACCGTCAGATTAAAGTAAATCAATACTGGATCGCTTCATGAATTAATTACTTATGCAATCCATTCTTCTATAAATAGAAGCTCATTCCTTCATTATTTTCGCATTTAATTCAATTTGAAACTCTAGAGAGATAAACTGTAAGAGAGAAAGAAGAATAGTATTTTGCTACTTAACTAATCTTATATTCAGTTTCTTTTATGGTAAGGGATATTATTCTTTTGTATTCATGAAGAGAATTTCTGTTATTCTATTTCTTATTATTCATTGGAATAACATGTATATGTGAGCTACCCTATACTTGGTGACATTCTTCTATTATTACGTTGGAATATCCATGTCGTGTGTTTTACACGGACTGGTTTCCGCTCTTTATTATTACATTGGAATATCACATGCATGTGTTTTACACCGGACCGGTTCCGTGTTTATTATTCTCGCTGCAATACCACATGTTGTGTTTTTACACCGGACTGGTTCCGCCTTTATTATTACATTTGGAATATCCTATCTCGTGTGTTTTACACCGATCCGGTTCTGTCTTTATTATTCATTGGAACATCCCGTCGATGTGAATTTCACCGACCGTTTCCGTTATTATTATTTTGTTGGAATAACTTTGTTTATGCGGCACCGCATGCATGCACGGTGATTTATTTTGTTATTCCATTCTTTATTATACTCAGTTGGTTAAAGTTTTGACTTCTATACTCCATGAAATTAGTAAAATATCCTTGATATTTGCGCTTAATCCAGTATCTTTTCATGGAAATATTCTTCTGAGCATTCTTGATTTTTACTCTACACATAAGTATCATGTTGACAATTTGGACGTTATTGATTCCTGAACAAATTAATTCTTGAACTTGTTTTATTGAATTCTTATATCATTGTCATCATCCTCATGTTTATATTTTTTTTAAAGTCATCTGTGGCCTGAAGTGCATAGATGGACTTGGTATGATTATGATAAGGGATTATTCGGTGTAATCATAACCGTAATGTTACAAATGATGTGCTAAAAGTCCTCATTGGCTGTAGTGCATTGATGGACAGTTGTTGGCATGATTATGACCATTGATGAATACACAAATATCCTTGGCCCGTAGTGTATGGAATTTGTGCTCATGACCCTAATGAATATCCTTAGCCGTAGTGCAGGGATGATGTGGATTATTTATTTAGCTGAGTCTCAGCGATAAAAGTGATGAATTTTTTTTTTAAATCATAAAAGATAGTAGATTTTCTTCTCTACTTGACTCTTTTAATGGATTGCTTGTTCCGCTGCAGTTAAACTTGATGTCTATTGTATTTTATCAGTTTAACATTGTTGAAGACTAACGATAATTTATTATGCATTATCTTAGTCATAATATTTCTTACTAGGCTAGTTGAGCTCACCTTTTCTTTCACTGTTCTCTTCAGGAAATGAGAACATAGCTGGGACGAGTCGGGGAATGGAGTGATGGTCCGGATGATAGAATTAGCTAGTAGTTCTCACTATTCTGTTAAATAGTGTGACAATAAATGTAATGAAGACTTATTCTGAGAGTGGATATTGTTTAGAAGATAATATTTGTATTTAAACTCACAGCATATGTTTTGTCGTATTTTACACGACTGCTGTATTATTAGTTTGTATTTGAATTTTGTACCATGTATTTGGCGACTCAAGATGGGTGATGTATACCTATTTTGGGGGCGTCACAGTTGGTATCAAAGCTTAGGGATATGATCCTTGGCTAAGATGTGAGACAAGAACTAGGAGGGGAGAGACGGGGAGTTTTTTCGCTAGTATGACCTACCTAAGTTTATTTGGTATTTAATTGGTCGGTCAAAGTATAAGGTTAATATGTGATATGTTATTTAACTCTTTTTTTGTGGCAGTATTTGAAAATGACTTCCGAGAATGTTGAGATTATCAATGGAGCACAGGAGACCGTTGAGTCTCCACAGATCAATAATCAGGATATTGTGCATCAGGAAGGTGACAATCCTCAGGCAAACAACAACACGGACCAGATGATGAATGATGGAATGTTCAGAGGCTTTATGTAATTCATGCAACATCAAGCAAGAGCGGCTCCTGTCCAAAATGCAGGTGGAAACACTGGCAACTCTCGGATGGTCACTGCCAAGCAGTTTAAGGAACTGGGACCACCGGAGTTCTTTGGAGAGCCAAAACCGCTTAAGGCGGAGACGTGGATTAAGCGGATCAACAAGATATTTGATGTCTTGGGATGCTCTGAGGAGCAAAAGTTTCCCTTTTCCACCTTCATGTTGCGGGCAGAGGCAAATTACTGGTGGGAATCTGTAAAGCGTACTCAACCTGTCGCACTGAAGATGTCTTGGGAGAAGTTCCAAGAACTGTTCAACGACAAGTACTTTCCCGAAAGTATTCGTCACATGAAAGAGGTAGAGTTCATCAAGCTGGAACAAAACAACATGACCATTTCGCAGTACGAAGCCAAGTTTGCCGAGTTATCCTGTTTTGCGTCCCATTTGGTTGATAATGAGGAAAGAATAACGCGAATGTTTTTAAGAGGTTTGAAACCTAAGATACGTCAATATCTTATCTCTCATAAACTGTGTTTGTATTCAGATGTTGTTAATAGGGCTCAGTTATTGGAGCATGATAATGAGTCAACCCAACCAAAAGAGAGCAGCCGACAAAATGATAATACCAGTGATAACAGTCATCGAAGAGGTGACAATAAGCGTGGAGGGAATCAACATGCTAGAAATGGTAACCACTTCGGTGGTAATCATGGCCAAAATAATAAGAACGGACATTTCAAGAAGAGGAGATTCAACAATGATGGAAAGACGTCAGCATCAGCACCTGTCGTTAAGGAAGGAGAACGACCACCTATCATATGCTTCAAGTGTGGAGGAGAAGAACACATCAGTCCCAACTGTGCGATGCCATCCAAGACATGTTACAACTGTGGAAGAGAAGGTCACCTGGCCCAATTTTTGTCGTGCACCGAAGACAAGTCCGGCTGGGATGGAGGCACCAAAGGCCGTCCCAAAAAAGTCAAAGCCGGTAGTGCAAGGGAGAGCGTTTGTTGTGACCTCCCAGAAAGCAAGAAACCCGAACGAGGTCATCACGGGTAAGCTAATCATAAACTCTAGCGAAGTTTATACTTTATTTGATAATGGTTCTACCCACTCTTTCATTTCTCCTACTTGCGCTCAACGTTTAAATTTGACTCCGGAGAAATTGTACTTTGACTTATCTGTTGAAACTCCGTTGGGAGAAACCTTCATTACATCCATGGTTTATAGGTCTTGTTTGATTCAAATTGGTAACCGTACATTACCTGTCGATCTTATTTCTTTGAAAATACTTGCATTTGATGTGATTCTAGGGATTGATTGGTTAACTACTCATCATGCAAAAATTAATTATTTTCGTAAGGTTGTTAGCTTTCATATTCCTAACCAACCTATTATGCGAATTCAAACAACCAAACCATTAAAATCAATCACTTGCTATCTCAAGCCATAAAGCTATTCGCTTATTGAAAAAGCGGATGTCAAGCTTTCTTAGCTCATGTCACGATCTAAACAAAAATACGCCGCTTTTGAATGATATTTCTATTGTTAATGAATTTCCTGACGTATTCCCTGAAGAACTTCCTAGCCTACCCCCAGAGCATGAAATTGAATTTTGTATCGACCTTGAACCCGGTACAAAGCCCATTTCCAAAGCCCCATATTATATGGCTCCTATTGAACTTTAGGAGTTAAAGACCCAACTGCAGGAATTGTTAGACATTGGCTTTATTCGTCCTAGTACTTCTCCTTGGGGTGCTCCTGTTTTATTTGTGAAGAAGAAAGATGGGAGTATGCGACTTTGTATTGATTATCGTTGAATCATGTCACTATCAAAAATAGGTATCCATTGCCATGTATTGATAACTTGTTTGACCAGTTGCAAAGAGCCAAATTCTTTTCAAAGATTGATCTTCGTTCCGGATATCACCAGTTGAAGATTAGAACCGATGACATTCCAAAGACGACTTTCAGAACTCGGTACGTGCATTATGAATTCCTAGTCATGTCTTTTAGATTAACTAATGCTCCTGCTGCCTTCATGGATATGATGAACTGAGTATTCAAGGAATATTTGGATCACTTTGTAGTCGTCTTTATGATGACATCCTCATATATTCCAAAACCTGTGAAGATCATGAGAAACACTTGAGGCTGATACTCCAAAAGCTTCGTGAATATAAGCTTTATGCCAAGTTGAAGAAATGCGAGTTCTGGCTTAAGGAAGTAGCATTCCTTGGGCATGTGGTATCTAGTCATGGAATATATATTGACCCAACAAAGATTGAAGCTATTCAAAGTTGGGAGCAACCTAAATCGGTGACCGAAATACGTAGCTTTCTCGGTTTAGCTGGTTATTATTGGAGATTCGTGGAAGGATTTTCTCGAATCGCTACTCCACTAACTCACCGACTTTAAAGATACAAAGTTCGGTTGGAGCGAGGAATGTGAGAAGAGTTTTCAAGAACTCAAGAGGAGACTCATTCAGCACCTGTTCTAACAATACCATCTGGTTCGGAGGGATTTGTCATCTACAGTGATGCTTCGGGTAAAGGGTTAGGATGTGTTCTCATGCAACATGGGAAAGTCATAGCCTATGCCTCACGACAACTCAAAGAATATGAGAGGAATTATCCTACTCATGATCTAGAGTTGGCAGCTGTTGTCTTCGTACTAAAGATTTGGAGGCATTACTTGTATGGGGAGAAAGTGGAGATCTTTACGGATCATAAAAGCCTCAAATATTTATTCACTCAAAAGGAACTCAACATGCGACAACGACGTTGGCTTGAAATATTGAAAGATTATGATCATACCATCCAATACCATCCTGGAAAAGCGAACGTGGTAGCTGACGCATTGAGTAGAAGATCATATGCGGGCACGAGTGCAATATTGTCAACGCAAAGGACCATTTTGTATGACTTGCAAAGGATGGAGATAGAGATAAAAACTCCAGGGATCCACGTGATGATGGCGAATATACGAGCAGAACCGACTTTAATTGATAAAGTTAAAGCTGCTCAAACTACAGACCTGGAGCTGATGCGTATGAGGAAGAAAGTGTAATAAGGTGCTATACCGGAAGCAAGAATCGATGATGAAGGAATACTTCGAGTCAACTCCAGACTTTGTGTTCCTAACGATCCTGGGTTAAAATATAAAATCATGATGGAGGCGCACAACACACCGTTTACAATCCATCCTGGGAGTACCAAAATGTATCGTGATCTTCGTCATACATTTTGGTGGAGCAATATGAAGAGAGAGATAGCGCTATTTATCTCAAGGTGTCTAACTTGTCAATGAGTCAAGGCGAAGCATCAAGTACCAAAAGGTCCATTGCAACCACTAGAAATTCTAGAATGGAAGTGGGAGCACATTACCATGGATTTCGTTACTGGTCTTCCCCAGGTTTCTCAAGGCATAGATGCAGTTTGGGTCATTGTTGATAGATTAACCAAGTCTACTCATTTCTTACCAATACGAGAAACTTATACGCTTGAATGTCTTGCTCGTATATACATAAACGAGATTATAAGACTACATGGTATGCCAGTATCCATAGTTTCTGATCGAGACCTAAGATTCACATCACAATTTTGGGTTAGTTTGCAAAAAGCTATGGGCACAGATTTACGATTTAGTTCAGCATATCATCCTCAGACGGACGGACAATCAGAGAGGACTATTTAAACTCTGGAAGATTTATTAAGACTCTATGTCCTTGACTTTAAGGGAAGTTGGGATAAGTTCTTACCATTGGTGGAGTTTTCCTACAACAACAGTTATCAAGCAAGTATTGGCATGGCTCCATTCGAGGCGTTGTATGGAAGAAAGTGTCGTTCTCCAAAGATCTTTGGGATGAGGTGGGTGAAGCAACGTTGTTAGGACCGGAGTTGGTACGTATGACTACAGAAAAGATTCAAATGATCCGACAACGTATAAAAACCTCACAAGATCGACAAAAGAGTTATACTGATCTTCATCGAAAGGACGTGGAATTCGATATAGGAGATCATGTGTTGTTACGTGTTGCCCTATGGAAAGGAGTTACGAGATTTGGAAAGAGAGGAAAGCTCAATCCACGATTCATTGGCCCATTTTTAATCCTCGATCGAGTAGGAACTGTGGCCTATAGACTCGCTTTACCGCCAAGTATGTCTCGTGTTCATAACATTTTTCACATATCCATGTTATGTAAATATGTGGAAGACCCGAACCACATTATTGAGCTAGAACCAGATGAAATAGCAGAAGATTTAACGTATGAAGAGGTTCATGTTCAAATCTTAGGTAAGAAGGAACATATTCTACGCTCCAAGGTTATACCTCAAGTCAAAGTTTTATGGAGAAACCACAATGTTGAGGAAATGAACTGGGAGTTAGAATTTGAAATGAAGTCAAGGTATCTTTACCTCTTCAATATACCAGGTACGTACCCAAATTTCGAGGGCAAAATTTCTTAAAAAGAGGAGGTTGTAAGACCCCAACTTTTTGAATAAAGATGAATTTTCTATTATTATCATTTTTAAGTATATTAGAATGAATTTAATATAATGTTATAGTTGGGGGTAATATTTACAAATTTTGCAAAGTATGCAAGTTGTCATATTATATTCGATTGGTCGGAAAATATTCTTTTATCGGGGAATATCCGCATTTACGTAAATACAATCATTGGTGGACCCACAATGTAATTATTGTTTGATTGAGAAAATGATAAAAATATTTTTATGAAAATAACTACGAAGTTTTACCGTTATCTTCGTTGAACTACTCGGTAGAAAAAAAGTACGATGAATACGTGTGGTTGCATAGTAGCAAACGGTATTGATTATTGATGCTTATGTGATAGTCACTTAGTTTTGTTTTATTAGTATTATTAACGTAATAAAATAGAAACATCTTTTTATATAAAACAGAATACTTTTATAAAGTTATTCATTTTATTTGATAATAATTAGATTAGATTATATTTTATTATGCATAGTGTTGCATAGTGTTGCATAGTGTTTTACATAGTAAAATTATAAATAGAATATATTATATTTTATTTAAAAGATTTTTCTTTAAATATGGACTGTCAGATTAAAGTAAATCAATCTGGACCGTTCATGAATTAGTTATCATGCAATCCATTCTTCTATAAATAGAAGCTCATTCCTTCATTATTTTCTTACGAATTCACTGAAACTCTAGAGAGATAAACTGTAAGAGAGAAAGAAGAATAATATTCAGCTACATAACTAATCTTATATTCAGTTTCTTTTACGGTAAGAGATATTATTCTTTTGTATTCATGAAAAGAATTTCTGTTATTCCATTTCTTATTATTCTGTTGGAATAACTTGTATACGCGGGCTACCCTATATTTGGTGACATTCTTCTATTATTCTGTCTTTATTATTCTGTTGGAATATCCTATCTATGTGTTTTACACCGGACCTGGTTCTGTCTTTATTATTCTGTTTGTGTGTTTTACACCTCCACTCGTTAAAATTTTTACTATTCTCGCTGGAATATCATGTTCTGTCGTAGGTTTTACACCTAATCGGTTCCGTGTTTATTATTCTATTAGAATATCCTGTTTGTGTGTTTTACACCGGACCTGTGTGAGACCCCAGATTTTATCAATAAAGATTTAAATTTTGTCGAAATAATTTTAATATTATGGTGTGAATTTGAGATAATATTATAGTTGTGGGTAGTATTTATAAATTTTGCAAAGTATGCAAGTGGTTATATTATATTCGATTGGTGGGGAATATTCTTGCTTAGCAAGGAATATTCGTATAACTACCAATCATTGGTGGACCCCACAATGTAATTATTGTTTGATTGAGAAAACGACAAAAATATTTTATTGAAATAACTATGGAAGTTTTACCGTGGATACCGTTGAACTACTTTCATTAGAGTAAAAGTACAATGTATGCAGTGGTGTGGTTAAGAAGTAGCACCAGATTGATTATCGATGCTTATGTGAGAAGTCACTCATTTTGATTCCATTATTGTCGATTAATAATATGAATTATTATAGTGATAGTGACGCTTTGTTTTATTCAGATTATTAACGTAATAAAACGAAACATCTTTTTATATAAAATAGAATATTTTATTAAAGTTATTCTATAAATAGAATATATTATATTTTATTATGCATAGTGTTGCATAGTATTTTGCATAGTGTTGCATAGTGTTTGCATAGTAAAATGTTTTTATATAAATAGAATATATGATATTTTATTGAAAAGATTTTGCTTTAAATATGGACCGCCGATTAAAAGTAAATCAATCTGACCGCTCATGGATTAATTACTATGCATTCTATTTTCCTATAAATAGAAGCTCATTCCTTCATTATTTTCTTTTGAATTCAATTGAAACTCTAGAGAGAGAAATTATAGAGAGAAGCTATAGAGAGAAAATCTATAGAGAGAAAGAAGAAAAGTATTCTGCTACTTCATTTTTCCAATATTCAGTTCTTCTAAGGTAAGGGGTATTATTTGTTGTACTCGTAAGGGGTGTTATTCTTTCTTATTCATGAAGAGAACTTCAGTTATTCCATTCATTATTATTCTCCGTTGAATAACTCAGTAAAAGTGGTATACCCTATACATAACCTCAATACGCGGATACCCTATACTTGGTGAAATCCTTATGTTATTCCATCTTTATTATTCTGTTGGAATAACCTGTATACGCGGAATCCCCTACACTTGGTGATTTTCTTCTGTTATTCAATTCTTTATTATTTTGTTGGAATATCCTGTCTGTGTGTTTTACACCGGACCGGTTCCATTGTTTATTATTCCGCATTTATTATTCTCGCTGAATATCCTCGTCTCGTGTGTTTTTACACCTTGACTCGGTTCCATTGTTTATTATTCAAATTTATTTTTCTCTTTGATCATCCATGCTTGTGTGAATTTCACCTGGACCGGTTCCGTTATTATTATTCTATTGGAATAACTCCGCCTATGCGCGGTACCGCATGCACGGTGATTTCTTTTGTTATTCCATTCTTTATTATACCCAAATAAGTTAAAACTTTGACTTCTATACTCCATGAAATTAGTAGAATATCCTTGATATTTGCGTTTCATCCAAAGATCTTTTCATGGAAATATTGTTCGATCATTCTTGAATTTTACTCTACAAAACAGTATCTTGTTGACAATTTGGACGTTAATAATTCCTGGATAAATTAATTTTTGAACTTGTTTTATTGAATTATTATGTTATTGTCATCATCCTCATGTTATATTATGTTGAAAGTTATCTATGTCTTACGTGCATAGATGAACTTGGTATGATTATGACCGAGGATCATTCTTATAATCATGACCGCTATAAATGATGTGACAAAAGTCCTCGGTGGCACATGTAATACGTTGATGGATAGTTTTTGGTATGATTATGACCAGGGGTGATTCGGTATAGTCATGACCATTGATAATTTGATGAAAATCCTTGACCGTGGTACAGGGATGATTAGATGTGGTGGTTTATTTATTAAGCTGAGTCTCAACGATAAAAATTGATGAAAACCTTTTAAAACCTAAAAGATAGTAGATTTTATTCTCTACTTAACTCTTTTAATGGATTGCATATTCACCGCAGCTTAAACCGTTATCTATTGTATTTTATCAGTTTAACATTGTTGAAGACTATTGATAATTTATTCTGCATTATCTTAGTCATAATATTTCTTACTGGGCTAGTTGAGCTCACCCTTTCTTTCACTGTTCTCTTTAGGAAATGAGAACATAGTTGGGACGAGTCGGGGAACGGAGTAATGGTCCAGAGGATAGCATTAGTAGTCCTCACTATTCTGTGAAATAGTGTGATAATAGTTGTAATGAGGACTCCTTTTGAGTTTGTATAATATCTAGTAGACAATATTTGTATTCAAACTCACGCTTTATGTCGTATTGCATACTTACGCTTATATTAGTAAGTTGTATTTGAATTTATGTACCATGTAAGTGGCGACCCAAGATGGGTGGCGTATACCTAATTTTGGGGGCGTCACAACAGGTATCGTAGCTTAGGATATGATCCTGGCTAAGAGGTGAGAATAGTACTAGGAGGGGAGAGACGGAGAATACCTTCGCTAGAATGACCTACCTAAGTTTATGTGCTATTTTATTGGTTGGTCAGAATATAGGGATAATTTGTTACATGTCAATTAACCCTTGTTTTGTGACAGTGTTTGAGAATGGCATCCGAAAATGCCGAGATAAGCAATGAAGCACATGAGAGTGTTGATTCACTCAAACAAAAGGTAACGACCAACAACACGATAATAATCATATCGGTGGAAATCTACTATCGTAACAATGATAACCATCGTGGGGAAATTATCATGCTAAGAATGGTAACCACTTGGTGGTAATCATGACAAAGATAATAGAAGTGGAAATTTCAAGAAGAAAAGGTCATTTAGCTCGATTTTATCGTGATAGTGAAGTCAAGTCCAATTTGGGATAGTGGCACCAAAGGCGGATACGACAAAACAAAGTCGGTGGTTTTAGGAAGAGCGTTTTTTAGTGACTTCTCAAAAGTGGGTAACCCGAACGAAGTTAGCACGGGTTAGTTAATTATAAATTCTTGCGAAGTCTATACCTTATTAGATACCTTTGGTTCTACCCATTCTTTTATCTCTCTTGCTTGCTTCAACGCTTAAATTTGACTCCTGAGAAATTAGACTTTGATTTATCTATCGAAACTTCGTTGGGAGAAACCTTCGTTACCTCCACTTTTATTAATCTTGTTGTTTCAAATAAACACTTTCACGCTACTTCGTCGATCTTATCTCTTTGAAAATACTTGCCTTTGAGGTAATTTTTAAAACGATTGATTAACTACTCATTATTCTTTTTTTGTAAGGTTGTTAGCTTTCATATTCCTAACCAACCTGTTATACTGAATTCAAAGTAACCAAACCCTAAAGTTAATCAACATTATATCAAGCCATAAGTAAAGAGCCCCGAACCTTTCGTTGTTGACTTCCTTGTGTGGGAATGCACCGCCGGACTTTCTGTGAGGCGACATCGTGAATGAAGATGACAAGTTTATAGGTATCATTGTGAGGTGCTATCTAGGTTAAGGGATGAAGTCATAGCTTGGTATTAATGTGACGTCTTATCCAAGTCTTGGAGGAGAGTCACAGTTTTGAATGATATTTCTATTATTAATAAATTTTCTGGCATATTCTTGAAGACTTCTTAGCCTACTTAGAGTGTGAAATCAAATTTTGTATTGACCCCAGTACAAAACCCATTTCTTAAACCCTCAAATATATCTTCAACTAAAATGAACAGTTTACGAGGATTATGATGAAAGTCATAATAAAAACATTGGACTAATGAAAATCATGGGTATATGAAGTATTAGTAAGTGTTATGATGAGTTATGTTGGTTATTATGTGAAAACATGAAAGTTTCTTAGAAATCACAAAGAGTTGAAAATCAGATTTTGGTGAAAAACGTAACATGAAATTCAATTGACCATATCTCCTATTATATTTTGAATTTTTTAGTGTGATCAAGTCCTAGAGTTAGATCTATGAGTTACCTAACTAATCCAAGTGGAATTACTGGAAAAGGTGTTGTAGATTTTTGTGTGGACTGATTTTAGCAAAGGAGTGCAAAGCTGCAAAAACAAAAAAGTTGCATTGCCATTTTTTAGAGGGCTGTTTCAGCCACTTAAATTATGAGAAAAATTCTAGCCTTTTGGGACATGAAGGTATATGGTATAAAGTACCTCCTGTCCAAAAATGAGCTCATTCTGACTTTAAATGAGCAAGTTATGACTATTTCAATATTTAGGTTTTTCCGACGAAAAACGCTATAACCGGAGTTCTATAACTCCGATGACCATGAAATTTAAACTGGAAGCTCACGTTAACATGTGTAAGGTCCTGCCAAGATTTGGGAATTTTGGAGTTAAACTTGAGGTAGCTAATTTCTTAAGGAATTAATTAGAAATTGATTTTTGAAAATTAGTAAATGAATTTTAAAAATTTCGAGAAAAATATATTTTCATTATGGGATTATATTATGCTAAATCCCAGAAAAGAAATATTTTTGGGACTGATTTGGTATTTTCATGAAAATAGTTTAGTTACTAAACATATGAGTTAAATATGTTATGTGAAGTAACAAAGTTGAAAATAGGATTTTATGGCTAGAGAATCCTATATAGAGTATATATGCATATTTTTTTGATGAGGATTTGATAATTGGTGATGATATCTTATGAGTATGGCATTTTGAATGATTAAATGCATTATATGGTAAAGCGTAAACAATTGAAATAAATTGTTTATAAATTTAAGAAGTGATTAAAATATTGTTATAATATTAATGATATTAGATTATGAGATTATTAAGTGATTGATAACATGGGGATATTCTTGAATCCTAGATAAATTATATTATAAATGTTTAATATTTATCCTTTATCTCATTTGATTGATTCTTTATATCATTGACATGATCCTCATGCTTATATTATGTTGAAAGTCATCTGGCTCACGCACGCGATAGATGGACTTGGTATGATTATGACCGAGGATTGTTCTTGGTATAATCATGACCGTAATTGAAAACACGATTATCTTTGGCACGTAGTGCATGGATAATTTGTGGTCGTGATACTAATGAATACACGATTATCTTGGGCACGTAATGCATGGATAATTCGTGGTCGTGATACTAATGAATACACGATTATCTTTGGCCGTAGTGCATGGATAATTTGTGGTCGTGATACTAATGAATACACGATTATCTTTGGCCGTAGTGCATGGATAATTTGTGGTCGTGATACTAATGAATACACGATTATCTTTGGCCGTAGTGCATGGATAATTTGTGGTCGTGATACTAATGAATACACGATTATCTTTGGTAGTAGTGTATGGGATAATTTGTGGTCGTGATACTAATGAATACACGATTATCTTTGGTAGTAGTGCATGGATAATTTGTGGTCGTGATACTAATGAATACACGATTATCTTTGGTAGTAGTGCATGGATAATTTGTGGTCCCGATACTAATGAATACACGATTATCTTTGGCACGTGGTGCATGGATAATTCGTGGTCGTGATAATAATGAATACACGATTATCTTTGGTAGTAGAGTGCATGGATAATTTGTGGTCATGATATTAATGAATACACGATTATCTTTGCACGTAGTGTATGGATAATTCGTGGTCGTGATAATAAAGAATATCCTTGGCACGTAGTGCGGGGATGATTCGATGATGTGGATTAATTATTGAAATGAGTCTCAAAGAATGAAATATTAATTCATGGATGTGGTAAAAGTCATCTTTGGTAGTAGTACATTGATGGACTTGGTATGATTATGACCGAGGATTATTCGGTATAATCATGACCAGTAATTAAAAACACGAATATCCCCGGCGAAGAGTGCATGGATAATTCGTGGTCGTGATACTATTAAGTCGAGTCTCAAAGATTATTGGTTTTATAGCTTGTATATCTTTGGCCCAGTAGTGCAAAGATGAATTGTTAATGAATATCTTTGGCGGGATTGCAAAGATGAATTTAATGTTTTCAACGATAAAAGTATTCAAGGTATCCTCACCTCTTTATCATACCGTGTATCGTACCCTAATTTCGAGGGCTAAATTCTATAAGGAGGGAGATTGTGAGACCCAGATTTTATCAATAAAGATTTAAATTTTGTCGAAATAATTTTAATATTATGGTGTGAATTTGAGATAATATTATAGTTGTGGGTAGTATTTATAAATTTTGCAAAGTATGCAAGTGGTTATATTATATTCGATTGGTTCTGGGAATATTCGGTTTAGCAGGAATATTCGTATAACTACTCAATCATTGGTGGACCCCATAGATGTAATTATCATCGGATTGAGAAAACGACAAAAATATTTTATTGAAATAACTACGGAAGTTTTAGCGTGATACCGTTGAACTACTCGGTAGTAAAAGTACAAGAATACGTGTGGTTGCATAAGAAGCACACCTGTATTGATTATTGATGCTTATGTGAGAAGTCACTCAGTTTGATTCCATTATTGTCGATTAATAATATGAATTATTATAGCGATAGTGACGTTTTGTTTTATTCGTATTATTAACGTAATAAAACAGAAACATCTTTTTATATAAAATAGAATACTTTATTAAAGTTATTCTATAAATAGAATATATTATATTTTATTATGCATAGTGTTGCATAGTATTTTGCATAGTGTTGCATAGTGTTTGCATAGTAAAATGTTTTTATATAAATAGAATATATGATATTTTATTGAAAAGATTTTGCTTTAAATATGGACCGTCAGATTAAAGTAAATCAATCTGGACCGTTCATGGATTAATTACTATGCATTCTATTTTCCTATAAATAGAAGCTCATTCCTTCATTATTTTCTTACGAATTCACTGAAACTCTAGAGAGAGAAATTATAGAGAGAAGCTACAGAGAGAAAATCTATAGAGAGAAAGAAGAAAAGTATTCTGCTACTTCACTTTTCAAATATTCAGTTCTTCTAAGGTAAGGGGTATTATTTGTTGTAGCCGTAAGGGGTGTTATTCTTTCTTATTCATGAAGAGAACTTCTATTATTCCATTCATTATTATTCTGTTGGAATAACCTGTAAAAGTGGTATACCCTATACATAACTTTGTATATATGGCATACCCTATACTTGGTGAAATCCTTATGTTATTCCATCTTTATTATTCTGTTGGAATAACCTGTATACGCGGAATCCCCTATACTTGTTGATTTTCTTCTGTTATTCAATTCTTTATTATTCATTTGGAATATCACATGCATGTGTGTTTTACACCGGACTGGGTTCCATTGTTTATTATTCCGCATTTATTATTCTATTGGAATATCACATGCATGTGTTTTACACCGGACCGGTTCCATTGTTTATTATTCAAAGATTTATTATTACATTGGATCATCCCCGTGTGTGTGAATTTCACCGACTGGTTCCGTTATTATTATTCATTGAATAACTCTGTCTACATCTGAAATACCGCATGCATGGTGATTTCTTTTGTTATTCCATTCTTTATTATACCCAGGTTGGTTAAAACTTTGACTTCTATACTCCATGAAATTAGTAGAATATCCTTGATATTTGCGTTTCATCCAAATATCTTTCATGGAAATATTGTTCGATCATTCTTGAATTTTACTCTACAAAACAAGATCTTGTTGACAATTTGGGACGTTAATAATTCCCGGATAAATTAATTTTTGAACTTGTTTTATTGAATTATTATGTCATTGTCATCATCCTCATGTTATATTATGTTGAAAGTTATCTATGTCTTACGTGCATAGATGAACTTGGTATGATTATGACCGAGGATCATTCGGTATAATCATGACGTCTATAAATGATGTGACAAAAGTCCTCGGTGGCACATAATACTGATGATGGATAGTTTTGGTATGATTATGACCAGGGTGATTCTAAGTATAGTCATGACCATTGATAATTTGATGAAAATCCTTGACCGTAGTACGGGGATGATTAGATGTGGTGGTTTATTTATTAAAATCGAGTCTCAACGATAAAAATTGATGAAAACCTTTTAAAATCTAAAAGATAGTAGATTTTATTCTCTACTGACTCTTTTAATGGATTGCATATTCATCACAGCAGCTAAACCGGTTGTCTATTGTATTTTATCGGTTTAACATTGTTGAAGACTATTGATAATTTATTCTCGCATTATCTTAGTCATAATATTTCTTCTTGGGCTAATTGAGCTCACCCTTTCTTTCACCGTTTCTTCTCTTGAAATGAGAACATAGTGAGACGAGTCGGGAACGGAGTAATGGTCCGAGAGGATAGCATTAGTAGTCCTCACTATTCTCGTGAAATAGTGTGATAATAGTTGTAATGAGGACTCCTTTTGAGTTTGTATAATATCTTGTAGACAATATTTGTATTCAAACTCACGCTTTATGTCGTATTGTACCACAGCGCTTATATTAGTAAGTTGTATTTGAATTTATGTACCATGTAAATGGCGACCCAAGATGGGTGACGTATACCTAATTTTGAGGGCGTCCACAACCTCGTTCCGCTCTTTATTATTACATTGAATATCCTATCCGTGTGTTTTACACCGGATGCCGTTACTGCTTTTATTATTACATTGGAACATCCTGCTTGCGGTTGTGAATTTCACCCGACTCGGTTCCGTTATTATTATTTTGTTGGAATAACCTGTCTATGCGAAGTACCGCATGCATGGTGATTTCTTTTGTTATTCCATTCTTTATTATACTCAGTTGGTTAAAGTTTTAACTTCTATACTCCATGAAATTAGTAAAATATCCTTGATATTTGCACTTCATCCAGTATCTTTTCATAGAAATATTCTTCTTAGCATTCTTGAATTTTGCTCTACACAGAAGTATCATGTTGACAATTTGGACGTTATTGATTCCTGGACAAATTAATTATTGAACTTGTTTTATTGAATTCTTATATCATTGCCATCATCCTCATGTTTATATTTTTTTTAAAGTCATCTGTGGCCTGTAGTGCATAGATGGACTTTGTATGATTATGATAAGGGATTATTCGGTGTAATAATAACCGTAATGTTACAAATGATGTGGTAAAAGTCCTCATTGGCTGTAGTGCATTGATAGACAGTTGTTGGCATGATCATGACCATTGATGAATACACAAATATCCTTGGCCCGTAGTGTATGGAATTTGTGGTCATGACCCTAATGAATATCCTTATCCGTAGTGCAAGGATGATGTGGATTATTTATTTAGCTGAGTCTCAGCGATAAAAGTGATGAATTTTTTTTTTAAATCATAAAAGATAGTAGATTTTCTTCTCTACTTGACTCTTTTAATGGATTGCTTGTTCCGCTGCAGTTAAACTTGATGTCTATTGTATTTTATCAGTTTAACATTGTTGAAGACTAACGATAATTTATTCTGCATTATCTTAGTCATAATATTTCTTACTGGGCTAGTTGAGCTCACCCTTTCTTTCACTGTTCTCTTCAGGAAATGAGAACATAGCCGACGACAGCTCCAGGAATGGGTGATGGTCCGAATGATAGTATTAGCTAGTAGTCCTCACTATTCTGTTAAATAGTGTGACAATAAATGTAATGAGGACTTATTCTGAGAGTGGATATTGTCTAGAAGACAATATTTGTATTTAAACTCACAGCATATGTTTTGTCGTATTTTATACATTTCACGTGATAGTTTGTATTTGAATTTTGTACCATGTATTTGGCGACTCAAGATGGGTGATGTATACCTATTTTGGGGGCGTCACAATAACCTTGTTCAAAGCTTTATTGTTGTATTAAACCTTCAAGTAGTAAGCAAACCTTTATTGATTGAATTAATCTTTATTCGAATAGTGTTCTAAAATTCTAGAAACACTGATAAGCTAGTTCCAAACTAAACTTTCTTTAGTGCAGAAATTCTAATTCCAAACTGAGACGAACAGCCCTAACATAGGGGATTTTGTACGTGTAACGTTTAGATGTTTGTGCACAATACATGGTACAAAGGGCTGATCCCCCTAAGTATGTTAAGAAGGGTCCATATAGTCTAAATGACTATTAAGGTTAAGGTAATAATATCTAAATACCAGAGACATAGTTCGTGGTCTTAAGACCCTCAGATAATTAAAGTTCGAACTTGTTTTCTAGTTTGATTTGTAGAACAAGTTCCTTATTGTTCAGCTTTTGTTGTTCACTCTCATGTTATTATCATTGCTACGTTCTATATCAGTGAGCATTCGTTTTCTCACTCTTGCAATTAACACTGCAGCTAAAGTGGAGAAAGTTGATGAGCCCTCGACTAGCAAAAGCAAGGGCAAGATGTCCAAATGATGAAGACTTTTTGAGAATTTTATTTTAATGAATTATGTTAAAGACTTATTTTATTTTATGATGTATTCCGCAAACTGATGTAATAATTTTAAGGTTAGATTACCTGGGATTTATTTTGAGATGATGATGTAACCCTTTAGTGGGGATGTTTATTGTTTAAATTATTTAAATTATGTCTTTATCCTTTATTGATGGGTAGATAGATGTAATAGTTTTGATAAGTGAGCACCAAATCCTGTGGGAATGATGTACCTGGATTTGGGGGTGTCACACAATTTCCTTCACGTACAGTTTTGCTAACCGATCTAGGGTAAACCAAATCTTGATTGGCAAAAAGTGTGCCGACTTCGTTAGTCGATCAACAATCACCCAAATAGCGACGAAACCTTGCTGAGTCGTTGGAAGACCTACCACAAAATCCATTGTGATATGCTCCCATTTCCATTCTGGTATCTCCAACGGTTGTAACAATCTGCTTGGCCTTTGATGTTCAGCTTTGACTTTCTGACACGTTAAGCATTTCACCACACACTCAACCACATCCCTCTTCATATTCGGCCACCAAAAATGATGTTTAAGATCTTGGTACATCTTTGTACTCCCAGGGTGAATCGAATATCTTAAGTTATGAGCTTCACTCAGAATTTCCTCTTTAACTTCTAGTACCGACGGAACCCAAATCCTCCCTTCGAATCGAAGTAACCCTTTCGAATTGATTTTTAATTTGGTTCCCTCACCTTCAGATATTCTCTGTTTTATCTTTCCACAGTCTTCATCCTGAATTTGTGCATTTCTTACCTTATCCACCAACGTTGAACTATTTCCCATCTGGAATAACTTTTCATCGAATTTTGTCAGATATTTTATTTCGAACTCCATCTTAGCCATTTCCGACACTAGCTTCTCTTGATCAGTTAACATCATTAACTTCTCCCGTCCCTTCCTACTTAAGGCATCAGCAACAACATTCGCCTTTCTAGGATGATAGAAAATCTCACAGTCATAGTCTTTGATCAGCTTCAGCCATCTTCTTTGTCGCATGTTTAAATCTTTTTGTGTAAAGATGTACTTTAGACTTTTGTGCTCGGTATATATCTCACACCTCTCTCCATAAAGATAATGTCTCCAAATTTTCAAGGCAAACACCACTGCCGCCAACTCCAAGTCATGAGTTGGATACCCCTTCTCGTAATCTTTCAATTGTCGTGATGCATACGCAATAATTCTGCCATTCTGCATAAGCACACAGCGTAGTCCTTTATGCGATGCGTCACTATACACCGTAAAAATTCCTCAGATCATCGAGCAACAACAACACAGTCTTTGAACTCAACCTCTTCTTCAACTCTCAAAAACTTTCCTCACACTTCTCTGTCCAAAAAACTTAACCGTTTTTCTAGTTAAATTCGTTAACGGAGTCGCGATCTTGGAAAAGTCTTGAATAAAACGCCTATAGTATCCTGCGAATCCTAAGAAACTTCTCACTTCTGACGGTGTTTTTGGCTGATCCCAGTTTATTACTGCTTCCACCTTTGATGGATCTACCGAAATTCCGTCCTTTTCAAAAACGTGTCTGAGAAACTATACACGTTCCAACCAAAATTCACATTTTGAGAACTTAGCGTACAACTTCTCTTTTCTCAAAGTCTCCAACGTCGTTCTTAAATGTTCCACATGCTCTTCCTTGGTCTTAGAATATACCAATATATCATCAATAAACACCACCACAAATCTGTCTAAGAATGGTTTAAACACCCGTTCATCAAGTCCATGAATGCTATAGGTGCATTGGTTAAACCAAAATACATAACCAGAAACTCGTAATGACCATACCGAGTTCTGAACGCTGTTTTTGGTACATCCTCCGGCCTCACCCTCAACTGAAGATAAGCACTTCTCAAGTCTATCTTCGAGAAATACCTCGCTCCCTTCAACTGATCGAACAAGTCATCGATTCTAGGTAATGGATACTTATTTTTAATCGTGACCTTATTCATTCTCTTCAAATCAATCTTTGAAATGCATCGATCCATCTTTCTTCTTAACAAACAACATCGGTGCTCCTCATGGCGAGACACTCGGCTGAATATATTTCTTATCAAGCAATTCTTGCAATTGCACCATCAACTCCTTCATCTCTGCCGGGGCCATTCTGAAAGTAATATGCACACAAGCCAATCATGTTTGATGATAAAGCATATACTTTGTAACAATCTTATTCATTTATTAATAAAAAGTATTAATTTATTAAAGGCTTTTAATTATCTACATGATCTTTTTTTTATAATATGTGATAATCCCATAGTTTTAAGCAATGCTTTTAGAATAATGATGATTGTAAGACCAAAATTTTTTAAATAAAAGGAATTTCCTTTATTTATTATTTTGAAATAGTAAGGGTTGATTTGATTAATGTGGATAGTTAAGGGTTAAATACGCAAATATTTCAAAATAAGCAAGTGGTTATAAAATATTCATTATCGCTTGGGAATATTCGTTTGGTCGTGGAATATTAAATCTTTGTCGGGAATATTAAATGCTAACCCAGTAGCGACCATGTGTGGGCCCCATAACTTGAGCGATTGGATGAAGAAAACGACAAATATAAGTTATTTTTAAATAACGGTGTAGTTATTCAGTTAATCTTGTTGGAATACCCGTGGTTAAAACACACTAATACTGGCGTTGTTGAGCAAGTAGCACCAGATTGCACCAATTATTGATTCTTACGTGAAGAAGGCACTACTCAATAATGGTTACTGATAATTCTTGCTTCGAAGATTTTATTGAGTTAATAATTCTTTGCGTTGATATTTTATATTCTTTGTTGTTTCATAATTGTCATTACACGATTTTTTTCTTTATCGAAGCAATAATTCATATTATCCCGAATAATATTATTAGATAACATTATTGGCAATGTCTAGAAAGTTACGTCTAAGGAGAGGTTTGGTCACCTAATTATGCGCCCAAATGAAGAAATTCTTATTGAAAGCCCCTCTTTCTTGGGAACCTACACGGTTGTCAATATTGTGATTACTCGTAATATTATTTGTGAATAATTAATTATTAATTTATATGATGAGGAAAATATTGATTTTATGTGGATATAGATGGAGAAAATTTTTAAAATGACAATTGTTGAAAATTAATATTTTATCTTTTTCCGATAAAATAATTCATTTAAATATATTATTTTAATAATATATTAACTGATATTTTACAACGAATGTGGGATATATGAGTATCTGAGGAGGAAGAGTATTTTTGTTGCAATAAATGTTTAAAACATGTTAAACATGTCGGTGGGACCCCATTTATTGACCGAAATTTGATTATAGCACAGTAAAATCGCTTGGTTTGTGGATTTCGGTCGATTTCTGTTTGGAATTTGGAAAAACTTTCTTCTGCAAAGTTGTAGAGAATTGAATTTCCTATAAAAACTCATGAGATTCGAATTTTCTGATGAAAGGGCTATTAATTATGAATTTTTGAAGCTCGAAGTTACTCAAATAATTAATTTTTGGAAGTTTTAATTGTTTTATTTAAGAAAAACGTTTTTGCAATCCCACATGGGATATAAATGTGCTGAATTCAGTTGGTCTAAGGTGGGCTTGAATTTGTTTAATTATTTTATTATTTTATTAAATTTTACTGCTTTGGTGTTCTAAGCATTTTCCTATAAATAGGTGCTTGGGTTAGAATTGAAAATCACACCGCTGAAGTTTTCTCTCTATATTATCGGTATTCTTGTGAGTATTTTGAGTATACTTTGAGTATTGCTATACGGTGCAAGTCCAAGTCATAGCCTATATCCGGTGTTCAGCTAAGAGTACTGATCTTTCGAGGTAAGGGATATTATATTTTTTTTCGTAATGATATTATTTCTTCAATATCATTATACTGAAATGTTGATCTGAAGTTTTTATCAAATTTGGAACTTTTTCATGTCGGGGTTACTATTCATGAGTTACTATTCACGAGTTACTATTCATGAGTTACTATTCACGATTATTATTCACGAGTACTATTCATGAAGCGTGAAGATGTTTTTGTGGAATTTCTATCTTTTGGTGTCTGAAGTTACTATTCACGATACTGGAACTATTCACGTATCACGGTACTATTCAATCTAAAAATAAAATTTCTTCTTTTCGTCCAAAACATCTATTCGGATACTAACTCGATTGTATCCATGTTTTGATCATTCTTGAATTTTACACCACTATGATTATTTTTGAGGTATTTTTGGACGTGGATAAAACTAAGTACTGAATCCTTAATCCTTAATCCTTGTCATTTTGTTTCACCGGATTCGTTTTTTAAAAAAAATATTTTCATCATCCTCGGTCTTAAATGATGATATTATGGAATATCTTTGGCTGTAGTGCAAAAGATGAATGATTTCTTAAGAATATCTTTGGCACGTGAGTGCAAAGATGAATGATTTCTGAAGAATATCTTTGGCCGTGGTGCAAAGATGAACAGTGTTTAAATGAACATGACCAATCGATGAATATCTTTGGCTCAGAGTGCAAAGATGAATATTTGATTCGGATGTATATTGATTGATGTTACGAGGATAAAAGATAGAGCGATGAACTTTTAAATTCATACATAGAAGATAGTAGTTTGCATTCTCTACTTAACTCTTCTAATGAATTATTATTTCATTGCGAATATTGATTTAAAATTTGTTGTCTATTGTATTCTATTATATTTTTCCCTGTTGAAGACTAACGATAATTTGTTGTATATTTTCTTAGTCATAATATTCTTTCTTGAGCTAGTTGAGCTCACCCTTTTCCTTTTGTTCCATTTTTCTCGGGATGCGAGAATATAAGCGAGTAGTACGAGTCGGGGTATGGGAATGAAGGTTTTAGAAAGGATTGTTTAGTAGTCCTCACCATTTTGTAAAATAATGTATCAATAAATGTGATGAGGATTTATTTGAGTATAGATATTGTCTAGAAGATAATATTGTATTTAAACCCACAGCTTTCTTTGTTGTAATAATAAAGTTGTAGTTGTTTACGTACCATGTATTGACAACTCGGAATGGGTGATGTATACCTATTTTGGGGGCGTCACGGTTGGTATCAAAGCTTAGGGATATGATCTGGCGGAGATCGGGAATAGAACTAGGAGGAGAGACGAGTAAATCCTTCGCTAGTGTGTCCTACCTAAGCTTATTTGTTAGTTGGTCAAGATATAGGGATATTATGTGATATATTGATTTCCTTAATTAACCCTTGTTTTATGACGATGATTTGAGAATGTCGACCGAGAATATTAACAATGGAAATGAGACCGTGGAGATGCCTGTACTCACCAACGAGGAGAACGTGCAACAGTCGGCAATGTTCCTCCCGTGAACAACACCATTGAGCGAGATGATGAACGAGGGGATGTTTAGAAGTTTTTGCGCTTCATGCAAAATCGATTTAGGAGACTTCGTGTTCAAAATACGAGGAGGAAATGATAGCAATTCACGGGTTGTCACAAATGACCAAGCGCTTCAAAGAGTTGGGACCACGAAATTTAAAGGAAAGCCAGATCCGATCATGGCGGAAACATGGGTCAAACAAATTACCAAGATATTCGATGTCTTGGGATGCGGAGAACGAAGGTTCCATTCGCCACCTTTATGTTCCGTGGCGAGGCGGACTCTTCGGTGGGAGTCGTGAAGCGTACCCATCCAAATACTTTTCGGCATGTCTTGGGAGACGTTTGAGAGCTATTTAATGACAAATACTTTCCTAAAAGTGTTCGTCGTATGAAGGAAGTGGAGTTCATCAGATTGGAACAAAACAACATGACGGTGTCTCGAAGACGAGGCAAAATTTGCGAGTTATCCGTGTTTGCACCTCATTTGGTGGAGAATGAGGAACGTATGACGGGATGTTTCTTAGAGGTTTGAAACCCGGCAGATACGTCGATATCTCATTTCTCATAAATTTTCTCTTTATTCGGATGTTAAGTAAATGGGCTCAATTATTAGAAGCGAGATAACGAGTACAGTCAACCGAGGGACCACAACCGAGGATCGTGATCGAGATAGCGCGATCAACGTAATAATGATAACTGCGGAGAAAGAAAGCAGATTTTACGAAATGGTAACCACTCTGGTGGTAATCATAGCCGTGAAAATAGAAGAAGCGAGTCGAGGAGGAGATTTTAAAGAGGAGATTTAACAACGACCGTATGAAGATGCAGTCTTGGCGTGGCAATCGGTTCTAAGGGAGGAGAACGACCACCACCGGTCATATATGCTACAAATGCGGAAAAGAGGGACATATCACCAAACCGCCCACAACAACAGTTCAAGGTATGCTATAATTGTGGAAAGGAAGGACATATCGCTCGAGATTATACAAGAGGCGAAACCTAGTTCAATGAGGATTTCGGTGACTCAAAAGATCGTCCCGAGAAAAGTCAAAGTCAACGATTACGGGAAGAAGCGTTTGTTGTGACTGGTCATAATGCGAGGAACCCAAACGAGGTGATCACGGGTAAGCTATTTATAAATTCTTGCGAAGTTTATACCTTACTTGATCTGGGGTGCTACCCCCATTCATTTATCTCTCCGCTTGTGCTCAACGTTTAAACTTGACTCGGAGAAATTAGACTTTGACCTATCTGTGGAAACTCCGTTAGGAAAACTTTCATCACATCCACTTGCTTATAAATCTTGTTTGATTCAAGTTGGCACCATTACCTTACACATTGACCTTATCTCTTTAAAGATACTTGCTTTTGATGTGATTTTAGGATTGATTGTTAACTACTCATCATGCCAAAATTGATTGTTTTAAGTAAGGTTGTTAGTTTTCATATTCCTAACCAACCTATTGTATGCAATTCAAAGCAACTAAACCATTAAAATCAATCACTATCATATCTAATCATAAAGCTATTCGTTTATTGAAAAAGCGGATGTCAAGCTTTCTTAGCCCATGTTATGGATTTGAATAAAGACACGTCAAATTTGAATAATATTCCCATTGTTATTGACTTTCTGATGTATTTCAGAAGAACTTCCCGTCTACCCCGAACGTGAAGTTGAATTCTTTATTGATCTTGAACCCGATACAAAGCCCATTTCTAAAACCCCATATCGAATGGCTCCTATTGAACTTCAGAGTTAAAGGTCCAACTACGAGAATTGTTGGACATCGGTTTCATTCGTCCCCAGTACATCTCCTTGGGGTGCTCTGTTTTATTTGTAAAGAAGAAAGACGGGAGTATGCGACTTTGTATTGACTATCGGGAATTGAACCATGTCACCATCAAGAATAGGTATCCTCTACCTCGTATTGATGACTTGTTTGACCAATTTCAAGGGCACAATTCTTTTCAAAATCGATCTTCGCTCGGATATCATCAATGAAGATTAGAATCGAGGATATTCCAAAGACCGCCTTTTTAGAACTTCGATGACGGGCATTATGAATTCTTAGTCATGTCTTTCGGACTAACTAATGCTCCTGCTGCTTTCATGGATATGATGAACCGAGTATTCAAGGAATATTTGGATCAATTCGTTGTTGTTGTCTTTATTGATGACATCCTCATATATTCCAAAAGCCGTGAAGATCATGAGCACCATTTGAAGTCGGTACTCCAAAGGCTTCGTGAAAACCAACTATATGCCAAATTGAAGAAATGCGAGTTACGGCTTGAGGAAGTAGCATTCCTTGGGCACGTGGTGTCGAAAACATGGAGTATCTGTTGATCCGAAGCGAAGATTGAAGCAATACAAAGTTGGGAGCAACCAAGTCGGTGGTGAAGCACGTAGCTTTTGGGCTTAATTGGTTATTATCGGAGATTCGTGGAAGGGTTTTCTCGAATCGCTACTCCATTAACTCATTAACTTTCGGAAGGATACAAAATTCGTTTGGAGCGAAGAATGCGAGAAAAGTTTCCAAGAGCTTAAGAGGAGACTTATTTCGGCACCTGTTCTAACAATACCATCTGGTTCGGATGGATTTGTTATCTACAGCGATGCTTCAGGCAAAGGGTTAGGATGTGTTCTCATGCAACGTGAGAAAGTCATAGCCTATGCCTCGCGACAACTTAAAGAGTATGAGAGGAATTATCCTACTCATGATCTAGAGTTGGCAGCAATCGTTTCGCTTAAAAATATGGAGGCACTATCTATATGGGGAGAAAGTGGAGATATATTCAGACCATAAAAGCCTTAAATATTTCTTCACTCAAAAAGAACTCAACATGCGGCAGCGACGTTGGCTCGAGCTATTGAAAGACTACGACCACACTATTCAATACCATCCTGGTAAAGCGAACGTGGTAGCTGACGCATTGAGTAGAAGATCATATGCGGAACGAAAAGTGCGATGATGTCAAGTATACGACAGAGCCAACTTTAATAGAAAAAGTTAAGGTTGCTCGAGCCACCGAGGCAGGAGTCGATGCGTATGAAGAAGAAAGTACAAGAAGGAGCTATTCCGAAAGCGAGAATTGATGAAGAAGGAATACTTCGAGTCCACTCTAGACTTTGTGTTCCTAACGACTCTGATTTGAAGTACAAGATTATGATGGAGGCACACAATACGCCATTTGCAATCCATCCTGGAAGTACTAAAATGTATCGTGATCTTCGGCATACATTTTGGTGGAACAATATGAAGAGAGAGATTGCAAAGTTTATCTCGATGTGTTTAACTTGCCAACGTGTAAAGGCGGAGCATCTTGTACCTAAGGGTCCGTTGCAACCACTTGAGATTTCCTGAATGGAAGTGGGAACACATTACTATGGATTTACGTTCACGGGTCTTCCTACGGTTTCTCAAGGCATCAATGCTATTTGGGTTATTGTTGATAGATTAACCAAGTCTCGCTCATTTCTTGCCGATACGGGAGACTTATTCCTTGAACGTCTTGCTAGTATATGCGTGAATGAGATTGTGAGGTTGCATGGCATGCTGTATCCATAGTTTCGGATCGTGACCCAAGATTCACTTCAAGATTTTGGGTTAGCTTGCAAAAAAAGCTATGGGCACGGATTTGCGATTTAGTTCGCATACCATCCCCAAACGGATGGACAATCGAGAGAGACTATTCAAACTCTTGAAGATTTATTAAGACTCTGTGTCCTGACTTCAAGGGCGCTTGGGATAAGTATTTACCATTGGTGGAATTCTCCTACAACAACAGCTTATCGAGCAAGTATAGGTGTGGCTCCATTTGAAGCATTATATGGACGAAAATGTCGTTTCTCCAATATGTTGGGATGAGGTGGGTGAAGCAACATTGTTGGGACCCGAGTTAATACGTATATGACTACCGAAAAGATCCAAATGATTCGACAACGTGATACAAACGGCACAAGATAGACAAAAGAGTTATGCGGATCTTCATCGAAAGGACGTGGAATTTAATATAGGGGATCATGTATTGTTGCGAGTTGCTCCATGGAAGGAGTTACAAGATTTGGGAAGAGAGGAAAGCTCAATCCACGATTTATTGGTCCATTTCAAATTCTTGACCGAGTAGGAAATGTAGCCTATAGACTTGCGTTACCTCCTCCTAGTATGTCTCGTGTTCATAATGTGTTTCACATATTTGTACTTCGTAAATATGTGAAAGACCCGAACCACGTTATTGAGTTAGAACCAGGACGAGATAAATGAAGACTTAACGTGATGAGGAGGTACCATCAAGATCTTGGATAGGAAGGAGCATGTCCCTACGCTAAGAAAGGTCATACCACAAGTTAAAGTTTTGTGGAGGAATCATGCTATAGAGGAAATGACACAGGGAATTGGAAACGGAAATGAAAGCGAGGTATCCTCACCTTTTCAAACACCGAACGTGTCGTCAATATCGAGCGAAATTTCATAAGGAGGGGAGGTTGTAAGACCCCAAATTTTTTTAAATAAAAGGAATTTCCTTTATTTATTATTTTGAAATAGTAAGGGTTGATTTGATTAATGTGGATAGTTAAGGGTTAAATACGCAAATATTTCAAAATAAGCAAGTGGTTATAAAATATTCATTATCGTCGGGAATATTCGTTTGGTCGTGGAATATTCATACCGTCGGGAATATTCGTATGACGCACAAGCGACCATGTGTGGGCCCATAACTGAAAAGCGATTGGATGAAAAAAACGACAAATATAAGTTGTTTTTAAATAATCTAGTAGTTATTACCGAATTAATCTTGTTGGAATACCCTGGTTAAAACACACTAATACGCCGTTGTTGAACAAGAAGCACACCAGTATTGCACCAATTATTGATTCTTACGTAAGAAGGCACTACTCAATAATGGTTACAAAGAATAATTCTCATTCGATATTTTATTGAGTTAATAATTGCTTGCGTTGATATTTTATATTCTTTGTTGTTTCAATAATTGTCATTACACGTATTTTTTTCTTTATCGAAGCAATAATTCATATTATCTGAATAATATTATTAGATAACATTATTGGCAATGTCTAGAAAGTTCTGCATCTAAGGAGAGGTTTGAATCACCTAATTGCTGCCAAGAAGTGAAGAAATTCTTATTTGAAAGCCCCTCTTTCTGGGAACCGCACGATTGTCAATATTGTGATTCTCGTAATATTATTTGTGAATAATTAATTATTAATTTATATGATGAGGAAAATATTGATTTTATGTGGATATAGATGGAGAAAATTTTTAAAAATGACAATTGTTGAAAATTAATATTTTATCTTTTTCTGATAAAATAATTCATTTAAATATATTATTTTAATAATATATTAACGGTGATATTTTTACAACGAATGTGGGATATATGAGTATACGAGGAGGAAGAGTATTTTTGTTGCAATAAATGTTTAAAACATGTTAAACATGTCGGTGGACCCCATTTATTATCGAAATTTGATTATAACTGTAAAATCGCCTGGTTTGTGGATTTCGGTCGATTTCTATTTGGAATTTGGAAAAACTTTCTTCTGCAAAGTTGTAGAGAATTGAATTTCCTATAAAAACTCACGAGATTCGAATTTTCTGATGAAAGGGCTATTAATTATGAATTTTTGAAGCTCAAGTTCAAAATAATTAATTTTTGGAAGTTTTAATTGTTTTATTTAAGAAAAACGTTTTTGCAATCCCACATGTGATATAAATGTGCTGAATTCAGTTGGTCTAAGGTGGGCTTGAATTTGTTTAATTATATTATTATTTTATTAAATTTTCTACTTTTGGTGTTCTAAGCATTTTCCTATAAATAGGTGCTTAGGTTAGAATTGAAAATCACACCGAAATCAAGTTTTCTCTCTCTATATTATCGAGTTTATTCTTGTGAGTATTTTGAGTATACTTTGAGTATTGCTATACGGTGCAAGTCCAAGTCAATCATAGCCTATATCCTGTTTCAATTAAAGTACCGATCTTTCGAGGTAAGGGATATTATATTTTTTTTTCAGAATGACATTATTTCTTCAATATCATTATAATTTGAAATGTTGATCTCAAGTTTTTATCAAATTTGGAACTTTTTCATGTCGGGGTTACTATTCATGAGTTTACTATTCACGAGTTACTATTCATGAGTTACTATTCACGAGTTACTATTCACGAAGTTACTATTATTCATGAAGCGTGAAGATGTTTTTGTGGAATTTCTATCTTTTGGTGTCTGAGTTACTTATTCACGTATACGACACTATTCACGATATCTGATACTATTCAATCGAAAAATAAAATTTCTTCTTTTAAGTCTAAAATATCTATTCGGATACTAACTCGATTGTATCCATGTTTTGATCATTCTTGAATTTTACACCACTATGATTATTTTTGAGGTATTTTTGGACGTGGATAAAACCAAGTACGAATCCTTAATCCTTAATCCTTGTCATTTTGTTTCACCGATTCATTTTTTAAAAAAAATATTTTCATCATCCTCGGTCTTAAATGATGATATTATGGAATATCTTTGGCTTCAGTAGTGCAAAGATGAATGATTTCTTAAGAATATCTTTGGCCAGTAGTGCAAAGATGAATGAATGATTTCAAGAATATCTTTGGCCCGTAGTGCAAAGATGAACAGTGTTTAAATGAACATGACCAATCGATGAATATCTTTGGCTGTAGTGTGCAAGATGAATATTTGATTCGAGATGTATATTGATTGATGTTACGAGGATAAAAGATAGATTTATGAACTTTTAAATTCATACATAGAAGATAGTAGTTTGCATTCTCTACTTAACTCTTCTAATGAATTATTATTTCCACTGCGAATATTGATTTAAAATTTGTTGTCTATTGTATTCTATTATATTTTTCCCTGTTGAAGACTAACGATAATTTGTTGTATATTATCTTAGTCATAATATTCTTTACTGAGCTAGTTGAGCTCACCCTTTTCCTTTTTGTTCCATTTTTCTCAAGAGGCGAGAATATAGCGAGTACGAGTCGGGGTATGGAATGAAGGTTTTAGAAAGGATTGTTTAGTAGTCCTCACCATTTTTGTAAAATAATGTATCAATAAATGTGATGAGGATTTATTTGAGTATAGATATTGTCTAGAAGATAATATTTGTATTTAAACCCACAGTTTTACTGTTGTAATAATAAAGTTGTAGTTGTTTCTGTACCATGTATTGACAACTCAGAATGGGTGATGTATATCTATTTTGGGGGCGTCACAATCATGATCATTCTAATGAGATCTAAATTCTTAGAAAGCTTAAAACTAAAATAGTTCCCAATCATTGGATTACTAAATTGGGGATTAGTGAATCCGGATAGATTGGTACATCGTTAACTTGCTCATTGGATGAGGATGATTGATCTCATGATCATTTGTGTGGAGACACTAAAGCAAGTATGTTGGTGCTTATTAGAGAATAAGTTTCTTCGAACGTGGCTCGCTAAGGAATACCTAATGGAGTTTTATTTGCTGTCAATAGGAATTCTGTAGTGATAGTAGTAGAAGTAATCCTTGGACTTGAGATCATCATAGTATCTTGTGTATGATGAGTTATACTTTGACTTATTCCTTAAGACCCTTAGGGTATATCAAAGGGTATGCTTGGGTATAATAAGTTGTACATGGAGATAATGTATGATCAATAAAGAATCTACCACTTCTAATAAAAGAAGAGAATGTCCTATGTGATTCGATAAATGACAACCCAAAGTCCTTGGCCAAGGCGAATGATATTAGAAAGGAGTTTCTAATTTGCATTATTTGGAGTTGTGCATTTAAGAATCGAAATACATATAATTAAATAAAATAAGACTTGACAAAGAATTCCATGTCTTATATTTAATTGGGACATTGTATGGTGGAAGGATTGAATTGTCACAGTAACTATTTTCTCAAAGGTTCTTTTATGATTAATGTTTAAATCTATATTATCTCGGAAAGTCGTTGATCGCTAGGGAGGCTTATCCCTATTGTAGAATAAATATTATTTATTTAAATAAATTAATTATTTAATTTATTTATTTAAATAAAATTAGAATTGTTCTAATTGATTTATTCACAACCTAGGTTTAATATGGAGAACCTAAAGGGTCACACCATAAAAGGAAGAATAATTATTTAAGAAGTTAATGGCATAATCGTAATAATATATTATGTATATTTAATTTAATCTATGGTGATAGAATAAATTAAATAGCTTAATATTATTATTTAATATTTTAGAAATATTAAATATAAATTAATAAGAGGAGTCTTATTAATATTATTACAATTATTATTATTTTAATTTCTAAAAGAGTTTAGGAATTAATTTAATATAAGTACTCTCATTTATTCCTAATAAGATTAGGAGGTTAAATTAATTAAAAGAGTTTAATTAATTATCCCTAATAAGATTAGGGAGCCTAATTAATTAAAAGAATTTAATTAATTAAATAAAACCCAATTCCTTAATTGTTAAGGTGGGTTGCCCACATCTATAAATAAGAGGAGTCTTATTATGGGTGAGGGGTTGTTGACTTTTTACAACGACATAATTCCAATTTGTTGGAGAGTACCCTTTTCTATAGAGATAGAAAACTAGGGTTTGAGCCAAATACACCATCTTCTTGAATTCTTTATTTTTCCTTGGTGGATCACCTGTAGAGGCCAAACACTTGGGTGGCTAACGTTGATCAAAGGAAGGAACCAAACCCGGTGGATTCAAGTTGAACGCGAAAGGATTTGGAGGTGAACTTGTACCTGAGGAAGCTCGATCTTCAAGGGTATGATTTTATTCTTTATCTTTTCGTTTAATTAATAATTATGCATAAAGGGTGATCCGGGTATATGGTTTGTAAATTTTTAAACTCTGATTTTACACGCTTTAATTAATTTGTGCAATTTGATTATACCCATGAATATTACAAAACCTAACAAAGGGCATCATCGAGCCAAACCTTTATGCGAATTATTAATTATTTTAATTTGATATGTATATTGATATGTGTTTTGAACAATTTAATTGGGCATAATTTTATTGTATAAAATTTATTTAAAAAAAAAAAAAAAAATCCGTCGCATTTTTTTTTTTAAAACCGTGACCCAATATCATGCCAAGCATGTCAAGCAATTCATGCCAAGCACGTCAAGCAATTCATGCCAAATAAAAAAAAAACATGCACGGTTTTGTTTTTTTTTTTTTTTTGCTATGGGCCACGTATATATGTATTGAATAATGAAGTACTCTGCCAGGATGTCATGGATAAAGAAAAGGAACGGATATATATATATATTATGGTTATATATATATATAATATATATTACGAATATATATATATATATATATAATGGTTATATATATATATATATATATATTACAAATATATATATACATATATATATTCTTAATTATTATATAATTAAAATAAAAGTTTATTTTAATTTTAAAATAAAAGGTTTATTTTAATATTAAAATATAAAGTTTTATTTTAATTTTAATAATTTTATAATTAAAATAAAAGGTTTATTTTAATCTTAAAATAAAAGGTTTATTTTAATATTAAAATAAAAGATTTATTTTAATTTTAAAATTAAATTTTCATGCTAACTAATTAGAGTTGGAATTGGATTCCATAATAACTAATTGGAGTTGAAATTGGATTTATTTTTCCTAAAATAAAGGAGTTTATTTGTGAATAGGAAGTAAATCCATCTTTCCTTAAATAAAGGAGTTTGTTTAGATATGAAATAAGATTTCATATTATTCAAAATAAAAGAGTTTATTTGTGAATAGGAAAGAGAATCCATGTTTCCTTAAATAAAGGAGTTTATTTAAATATGAAATAAGATTTCATATTATTCAAAATAAAGGAGTTTATTTGTGAATAGGAAAGATAATCCGTGTTTCCTTTAATATTTTTTTTTTTACATGGAATTGGATTCCATAATTAATTAAAATAAAAGAGTTTATTTTAATTAAAGATTTTTTTTTACATGGAATTGGATTCCATAATTAATTAAAATAAAGGAGTTTATTTTGATTAAAGATTTTGATTAAAATAAAATAGTTTATTTTATTCAAAATTGGATAAATTAAAATAAAATAGTTTTATTTTGATTTAAATTTGGATTAAAATAAAAGAGTTTATTTTAATTCAAAATTAGATTTTATACTAACTAAATTTGCCCATTAAATGATATCAATATATATATTAAATGTTTATTATTCATAAGATGAATATTATTTATTGATGCATATGGTGATGTGTATGATAATAAATGAGATTGATTATGGACAATTGACCAATATGATTGGATTTTATTTTAGTTGGATGCATGAATGTATGGGTTTTATTAAATGGGGTCTGCAGACGTGCCTGCCTTCTCTAATTTTTTCTTAATGTAAATTCTATCTCTCTCCTATGTACTTCCCTCGATCACGATCAAGGTTTCTATTTATTTTAAATAGTTTTGTAATAGGAATAGTTAGAATTAATTTTGAAAAATTGGAGATCAAGGAGCAAGGAGCGCGTGAAGACCCGTTTGTAATGGAACCCGGGTTTAAATGTAATTGTTATATTTAAATGTTTTTTCTTGCACCCCTAGGGTTTGACCTTTTGGTTCACTTGGTGGCTCTAGTGAACCAAACTAGAATAAAAGTCCATAATCAATTCAAGTAGAATATAGTATTCTATATGTGCATGCTTATACTATATATATATTATATATTATGCAAACATGCTTCGCATGTTCATTAATATAACGCGTATTTTATATATATATATGTAAATGCGCTTAAAACAAGATGAGACAAATTAATAACAAAACCCTCAATTTTTATATTAAGTCCTAAGCGTTCAAAGGTATTTGGAATATCGAACGTCGCCTTCTAGCATGATAAAATTAATAGAGTATTAAATATTTAATATGAGTTTGTTGTGTCACCACAAGGCAAGTATTAAGTATTTAAGATGTTAATTTATCACATTTGATGCTTATAAAGAAAATTGAACAATATTGTTTTGTTGTGTCACCACAAGGATGATATTTTTCTTTTTGAATATATGGAGTGCTAGGTCGGACTTAACTTGGATAATTTTGATTCGGATGTGCCACCACTTGATCAAAATAATCTAAGAGGCAAAAGAAAAGGAGTTGCATAGTTGATGTAATTGACAAAAGTTGTCTACCTATTTATTTATATATAGTTTGTTGTGTCACCACAAGGCTATATACATTTGAAATGGGATCCTTATTCTCACTAGCAAATCTTTAATTAGATTTTTAGAACTATATAAGTGAGGTAATATAGTTTGATGAAAATAGTGGGAGATACCAATTTAAAACAAGACCTAATTTATTTTGGTAATTAATAAAAGAATGTATGTTAAAATATTGTTAATTACAAATTCATTTACGTAATTTTACAATGTCTAAAATTACTATCATTGCGAAAGCATATTAGATGCTAAATTAACGCATCAATTAAATGGATTGGTTAAGGAATTTGAGAATAGTTCTCATAGTCGAAAAAGCTATCTTATGTCCTTAATACGCCTATCCTGCAATGGTTGCGCATAATGCCTCGAGGAAGAGATTGCTACTTTTAGAAAGTGGCAAGATGATGCACATTGGCTCAATGCATCATGCTCGCATCCATGAGTAACGAGCTTGACGTCGGATGAAACTATGGATGCTCCTACTATATTCCTGCACATCAAGTAGTTGATGGTGAGGAAAGTAAGACTGATAGATATCAGATATCTAAGGAGCTCTTTTGATCTAGAATGACCGATGACACTACAGTACAGATAAAAGTCCTTAACATAATCAATTTGATTGATCAATTAAGACAACTGGTTTTGTCATGGATGGAGAGTTGAGCCAAGATTTGATCTTGCACTCACTCTCGAACTCCTTTCACAATTGTTGTGAATTTTTCATATGGACAAGCTAGATATCAGCCTCGCTGATTTGCTTAACGTGTTGAAAAATGTTGAGAGTAACTTTCCATCCAAGAAAGAACAAGTCTTACTAGTAGGGGCCAAAGGATCTTCAAAAAGGAAGAACGATTCAAAGAAGGTAAATAGAAAGGCATAAACAAAGGATAATAAGAACAATACTGATACGGATAGCAAAGGAGCTTGCTTCCACTGCTATAAGCCTGGACACTGGAAAGAAACTGCGAGAAGCATCTTGCAGAGGCTAACCAAAGAAGCTTAGTGAAGTTTCTTCATAATACGCTTTTTGTTCATGATTTAAATAAATTTTTCTTTAAGTCAAGGTTCTACTTGGGTATTGGATACCGACTTTGGTTATCATAAATATAGATTTATGATGGGACCAAGCAGAAGTAGAAAGCTAAATAAATATAAGTTATCCTATGTGCGGGAAATGTAGCAAAGGTTGCCATATTAGCCATAAAAACTTATAGTTTAGCAATGCCTACGGGCAAATCTATTAAGTCAATAAGTTGTTATTGTATTTCAGTTCTTGTTAAAAATATTATTTCCATTTTATTGTTGGACAATGAAATCTTTGGTATTATAATTAAGAACAATTGTTGTTCTATTTATAATAATAATTTTTTGTATAGGACTGGAATATCACTTGATGGATTTTGTATACTTGACTTACGTGAAAATAATTTTACAAATTGAACAAACTAGTATAAGAAAAGGAGATGATCATTCAAAGAGTTGAATGTGTGTATTTGCTGAAATACAAGTGTGAATTATTTGAAAGGTTCAAAGAATTCAGAAGTTAAACAAATTGGCAAAGTATTAGGATTCTTTGATTAGATCAAGGAATAAATACTTGTGCAATAAGTTTCTAGATCATCTCAAATGGTTTTCTCATAATGGACGCCTCCTGATACACAATAATTGATTGATGTATCTGAAAGGAAAAATCGCACCTTGTTGGACATGGTGCGGTCCATAATGATTTTACCGACATTCCAAATTTCTTCCGGGATAATGTCCTAGAAATGGTCGCATATCTCTGAAAATGGTAACCTCAAAATCCATTTCAAGACTCCATAAAAGTTATGGACAGGGAGGATTCCTAATCTTAAGTATGTTAAGATAAGGGGTTGTCCAACTTATGTGAAAAGGTTTTAAAAGATAAGCTTGGGACAAGATTTGACAAGTGTAGATTTATGGGACATCCTAAAGTAAGTTTAGGGTATATGCTCTATAATCCTACTTAGCAAAATGTGTTTGTTACGAAACACGCTGCCTTCTAAGATAAATGTGTTTATCATTGAAGGGCTAGTGGGAGGATAATAGATCTTGAAGAGTTCAAGAACCACAAAACACTATAAGTCAAATAAGAGGAACTCAGTAGATAGACTTTATTGTACCTTGGCAACCGAATCAAATCGAATAGTACCAAAGATACCTGGGAGGTATGGATTCATCATGGATGATGATGATGAGGTACACATCATAGAAGATGATGATCCAGAGTTACATTCGATGAGGTAAGACTTCTAGTGTGTACAAAAGGGTCAGTGGGAGCGTCGTGACATTCCTAATATTATATGTTGATATACTACGGATAAGGAATGACATACTAATGCTACAATCAGTAATGATAAAGTTGTCTAAACATTCCTCCATGAATGGTTTGGGACGAGTATCTTAATTGGGGATAAAATCTATATAGATAGATACAAGAGGATGCTCGACTTAACCCAAGGAACGATATTCATTTGATGCTAAAGTCGTTTAGCATGAAAACTCCAAGAAATGTCTCATGTCGATGAGCTATGGAGTGTATCTCTTAATAGTCCCCACAGACTCACGAAAAGAGAGGTCGCATGAGTGACAATCATGCATGCAATGAAATGTACGAGACCCGATGTTGATCGATCATATTATGGAGAAATTCACTATGAGTCGGTGAAAAACATCTTAAAGTGCTTAACCCACTAAGGATGTGATCATATTCATGGTTGGTCTTAATTAAAACTAGAGGGCTTAATGACTTAAGTTTTTCGTATGCGGACCAAGACGATAGAAAAATCCACTTTAAGGTAAAGGGTTACCTTGAGCGAGTGGTGCGATGAATTGAAAGGTTCCAAACAAAAGAAAGAGTTCTTTGGTTTAGTGATAAAGACAAAGTATATAGCTATAAATGAAGTCGCAAGTTGATTGTTTGGATTAAAGTTTATTACGTAACTAGGAATAGTTCTTAAGTCTCATCTTGGATCTAAACATGTGTTGTGGCACTTTCATTTGATTATTAGAATCATTGAAAGATGGGAAATCACTATAGAGATAGTGGACTCTCATGAACAACATTACATATCCATTAACTAAAGCTTATTCAACAGCAGGATAATCGTCACTTAGAGAAGAAGAGTATAAGATACCATGACGATTGGCTTTAGTGCAAGTGGGAGATTGAAAGTAATATGCACACAAGCCAATCATGTTTGATGATAAAGCATATACTTTGTAACAATCTTATTCATTTATTAATAAAAAGTATTAATTTATTAAAGGCTTTTAATTATCTACATGATCTTTGTTTTATAATATGTGATAAACCCATAGTTTTAAGCAATGCTTTTAGAATAATGATGATGATCATTCTAATGAGATCTAAATTCTTAGAAAGCTTAAAACTAAAATAGTTCCCAATCATTGGATTACTAAATTGGGGATTAGTGAATCCGGATAGATTGGTACATACGTTGCTTGCTCATTGGATGAGGATGATTGATCTCACATGATCATTTGTGTGGAGACACTAAAGCAAGTATGTAGGTGCTTATTAGAGAATAAGTTCACTTTGAACGCGTGGCTCGCTAAGGAATACCTAATGGAGTTTTATTTGCTGTCGAATAGGAATTCTGTAGTGATAGTAAGTGAAGTAATCCTTGGACTTGAGATCATCATAGTATCTTGTGTATGATGAGTTATACTTTGACTTATTCCTTAAGACCCTTAGGGTATATCAAAGGGTATGCTTGGGTATAATAAGTTGTACATGGAGATAATGTATGATCAATAAAGAATCTACCACTTCTAATAAAAGAAGAGAATGTCCTATGTGATTCGATAAATGACAACCCAAAGAGTCCTCGGTTGGCGGCGAATGAAATTAGAAAGGAGTTTCTAATTTGCATTATTTGAGTTGTGCATTTAAGAATCGAAATACATATAATTAAATAAAATAAGACTTGGCAAAGAATTCCATGTCTTAAATTTAATTGGGACATTGTATGGTGGAAGGATTGAATTATACGGTAACTATTTACTCAAAGGTTCTTTTATGATTAATGTTGAAATCTATATTATCCGGAAAGTCGTTGATCGCTAGGGAGGCTTATCCTATTGTAGAATAAATATTATTTATTTAAATAAATTAATTATTTAATTTATTTATTTAAATAAAATTAGAATTGTTCTAATTGATTTATTCACAACCGGTTTAATATGGAGAACCTAAAGGGTCACACCATAAAAGGAAGAATAATTATTTAAGAAGTTAATGGCATAATCGTAATAATATATTTATGTATATTTAATTTAATCTATGGTGATAGAATAAATTAAATAGCTTAATATTATTATTTAATATTTTAGAAATATTAAATATAAATTAATAAGAGGAGTCTTATTAATATTATTACAATTATTATTATTTTAATTTCTAAAAGAGTTTAGGAATTAATTTAATATAAGTACTCTCATTTATTCCTAATAAGATTAGGAGGTTAAATTAATTAAAAGAGTTTAATTAATTATCCCTAATAAGATTAGGGAGCCTAATTAATTAAAAGAATTTAATTAATTAAATAAAACCCAATTCCTTAATTGTTAAGGTGGGTTGCCCACATCTATAAATAAGAGGAGTCTTATTATGGGTGAGGGGGTTGTTGACTTTTACAATGACATAATTCCAATTTGTTGGAGAGTACCCTTTTCTATAGAGATAGAAAACTAGGGTTTGAGCCAAATACACCATCTTCTTGAATTCTTTATTTTTCCTTGGAGGATCACCTGTAGAGGCCAAACACTTGGGTGGCTAATGTTGATCAAAGGAAGGAACCAAACCCGGTGGATTCAAGTTGAACGCGAAAGGATTTGGAGGTGAACTTGTACTTGAGGAAGTTCGATCTTCAAGGGTATGATTTTATTCTTTATCTTTTCGTTTAATTAATAATTATGCATAAAGGGTGATCCGGGTATATGGTTTATAAATTTTTTAAACTCTGATTTTACACGCTTCCGCTTAATTTGTGCAATTTGATTGCGCCCATGAATATTACAAACCTAACACATTCTGTATGGTGCTTTAGACATCGGGGCCGTTCCTAGTAGTAAGTCAATCACGAACTCGATTTGTCGATCCGACGGAAGACCTGGTAAATCGTTTGGAAATACGTCTGCATAATCTCTTATGATCAGTATCTCTTCCAACTTCGTACTCTTCTTCTGCGTATCGACTATGTAGACTAGGTATCCTACACATCCTTGTCTCAACAACTTCTTGGCTTGCATCACCATCAAACAACTTGCTTGTCGAGGTGACTTACTACCATAAAACACAACCTTTGACGAAGTCATAAGGTTAACGCACTTCTTTTGAGAATCAATTACTGCTCCATAATTGAATAACCAATCCATTCCTAGTATAACATCGAATTCACCAAGTCTAATTGGTATCAAATCTACCATCATTTCGTGACCCTTTATATCCACTTTACAATTCCTATATACAAATCTAACAGGAATCACTTCTCTATTCGCAATCTCTATACTTAAGGGACATTCTAATTCTTCCTGGGGCAAATCTAAGTTTTGAACAAATTCATTGGATATAAATGAACAAGTAGCACCCGAATCAAATAGTACATAAGCATTAATACCATTAATCAGAATGATACCTAACACCACATCCCTAGACTGTACAGGATCTTGCACGGTCATATTGAAAGTTCTCGCAGTGGGTTGGCTTGATTCAGCTGATCTAGTGATAGTCAATGCACCACCACCGTTGTTATTTCCTTTTCTGCCACTTGCACTTCCCGCTGGCTTCTTAGGGCAATCACGAGCCATGTGATCTTTTGAACCGCAGGTAAAACATGCTCCTTTCTTCGGACTAAAACAATTCGGTGCAATGTGCCCCTCCTGACCACAGTTGAAACACACTCTCTTTCCCTTCAAGCATACTCCAGTATGGTTCTTCCCGCAAGTTGCGCAAGCCTCAAACTTTTTCTTCTGCTGATTTCCTTGCTTTCCTCCTGCAGTCGAATTCTCGTTTCACTTCCTTTTCTGACTATTACTTCCAACATTACTACGACCCGCCTTATTCTCATTCTCATTCTTCCTCTTCTTCTGTTCTTGGTTGTACTTGGTCAAGGCATCGCTTCCACCTTCCGCGATAACAGCCTTCTCCAATATAGCCGCAAATGTATTCAGCTGGAACATTGAAACCTTGTTGTAAAGCCAAGGCTTCAATCCTTGTTTGAATCTTCTTGCTTTGCATTCATCAACATTGACTTGATAAGTGGAAAACCTTGCCACCTGTTAAATTTCGTAGCATATTCTGGCACCGTCATTGTTCCTTCCTTCAGTTCCAGAAATTGCACTTCCAGTTGATTCCGAGAACTCGCTGGAAAGTACATTTCAAAGAACATCTCCTTATATCTATCCCACGCTATCACTTCTTGTCCTCCACGAACCTTGTTTGCTTGCCACCAGTAGCTAGCTTCATACTTCAGCATAAACGTTGCGAACGCAGTCTTCTAGTCTTCATTAACTCTAGCAACATCGAACACCTTCTCCATTTCCATGATCCAGGTTTGGGCTTCCACTGGATTCATAGACCCTTGAAACTCTGGCAGTCCAACTACTTTGAACTCTTTGAAAGTTGTGACTTGAGCTTGCGGTTGATTCGCAAGTGCACCTGTCAACAAAGTTACCAACCGCTGAACCGGATTAATGTTGGTCTCATTGTTATTATTAGTAGACCCCTCAGGAGGTGCTTGCTGACGTGGTTGTCTTCTTCTAGGAGGCATTTTCTGTTAAAATATACGCTTATTATCTCATTACTCAACTTCTTGGGTATTTGATGTTTAACTTAAACATTCCAAAATTAAAGTTTTAACACACAACATTTCAAATAAACTTAATATTTTATTTATTCAAAACGTTTTAACACATGATAAAGATAGCATAACCGTTATCAACATTCACTTTCCTGAACTAGACAAGTTTCAGGATTACATAAGCATATTATCCCTTTATTTATCTCAAAATAAGGGATTCACAATTCATTTATTCATATAATTGACCACATATTATTATCTATCTTATTTTATCTAGGCATATTAAGACGTCATAATGCTTCCCGACGTTCCTCCTCCATGATACGATACGCCGTCCTGCGATCCATCACGAACCACGACGAATTCTCAAACTGAGGTGGGTAATAATAGACTCGATCCTGGGCCCTATCAATCGCTGAATTAAAAGCATAATCCCTCTCCTTCATCTTGGCTTTCTTCACTTGGACCTTAGCCTCAGCACGGTCTGCACGTTGAGTCGCCTTCATCCACGCATCCTCTGCTCTTGCACGCTTAACTAATTCCTCCTTGAAATCATCTTTTAATTTCTCCATGTCAGTCTTCATCTTCTCGTGCACTGCCAACAGGTCTTCATGCTGACCCTTTGTATGAACTAAGTCCCACTCCGTGTTTCCGAGTTTCGAATCAAGTTCCTGAATCTCTGCATCCTTCTGCTCCATCAAAGCGTGATGCATCTCAAACATTTCCTTCAGCTCCCCAACCTCGTCCTGTAACTCTATGTTATGATCATACAAAGCATCATACATCTCGGCTGATATGAAGTTTGGTGGAAACTCCTCAGGATCCTCTTCCTCATCATCCTCTTCTACATCCTCAGAACTATCCTCCACGGGATCGGTCACTGGCTCATCCTCCTAGATCAACTGCTCTCGCACTCATGAATATCCCGGGGCTCATCATCTATAGGTATCTGAGGTATTACCTTTATAACTGGACTGGATCCTCCTTCGATACTCGCAAGCACATAAGTTATTAACACATAGCACATAATGTCTTCAATTGTTTAGCTTCAATGGTTACCTTAAACCATTTCTTAAAACTCGGTAAGAGTTAAACACCTCTATATTTCTGTCTCCTTAAAGGTTACTTCCTAAGGTTTCCCCACCTAAGGTTCATAACCTAAAGCTTTGATACCAACCTGTGACACCCCCAAATCCAGGTACTTTATTCCCATAGGATTTGGTGCTCACTTATCAAAAATATTACATCTAACTAACCATAATAAAGGATAAAGACATAATTAAAATAACTTAAACAATCTCTCCCATCACAGGTTTACATCATTAACTCAAAATAATCCCAGGTAATCTAACCTTAAAATTATTACATCAGTTTGCGGAATACAACTTAAAATAAAACTAGTCTTGAAACATCAAATATTTTAATAATTTCTCATATGTCTTCAACACTTGGACAATTTTCCCTTTCCGTTGCTAGTAGATGGCTCTTCAACTTTCTCCACTTTAGCTGCAGTGTTAATTGGATGAGTGAGCAAACAAATGCTCACTGATATAGAAAATAGCAATGATAGTAACGTGAGAGTGAACAACGAAAGCTGAACAATAAGGAACGTGTCCTACAAATCAAAATAGAAAACAATTTCGAACTTTAATTATCCGAGGGTTTTAAGACCACGAACTATGTCCCCGGTACTTAGGTATTATTACCCAACCTTAACAGTCATTTAGACTATACGGACCCTTCTTAACGTACTTAGGGGGATCAGCCCTTTGTACCATGTATTGTGCACAAACATCTAAATGTTATACGTACAAAATCCCCTAAGTTAGGGTTGTTTGTCTCAGTTTGAATTTAGAATTTCCGCACTAAAGAAAGTTTAGTTTGGAACTAGCTTATCAGTGTTTCTAGAATTTTAGAACACTATTCGATTTACATCAGTAAAGGTTTAATACAATAATTTATAACTAAACAAGGCTATTTAGATCAAAGATTAATAACAACATTATATATTTGGGTAAACAGGGAGTTCATGCAAAGTGCTACATTCAAATGAGTTAGAACAATCTCATTTGAAACAATGAATTAAAGCTTTACAAATTCTGAATAACAATGATAACAAACAGAAATGTGAAGCTCATTCGATGTAACGAAGCAGGTCATAAGAGCTTATACAAACATATTCAAGATAGATTAGACTTGATCAATTTTTAAGAACTTGCACAATAATATTATAGGAATAGAAACTTGCATTCAATATGAAAAGAATGAAGTTAGAAAGCTTGCTCAATTATAACAAGGTAGAGTTAGAAAATTTGCAAAAATAAAAAAAGTAGAGTTAAAGAACTTGCACAAATAAAAAAAGTATAGTTAAAGAACTTGCCTTGATTGTAAGCTACGTAAATGAAATAATCTCCAATTACCCTACACATAACATCGGAATCACAACAACAATTAATTGTATGAATATTAGTTTTAGGGTTTAAACCATCATTTAGGTCATAACCCTAACCTAGCATCTAACCATGTAGGTTAACACACTTAACGAATCTGAAATCTCATTACGAGCCTACATAACTTAATCGTTCATCTCTAACTTTTAAAACACCACTTTTAGTTTCATTATGTAACTCAATTAACAATCACTTCAAAATCATTTATACTTTGTATTATAATACATGACATTCTGCTATTATAGTTTATATTATGCCTCAACATTAATAACATGCTTATTAAACCAATATAAGTCCATTATGCGACTGCGACAAAGCAAAGACCTCACTTCATCACGATCCGGGTGTGTGGCGTAATTTGCACCACACATAAAGCTTGGGATGGCGCAGCAATTGATGCTTTTTTTTTTTGCCTTAACACTTAGCAACTACTGTGGCGGTGTTCAGACAGACGCAGAGACGGCAGTGAATGATGGCGCTTTTAGCCAATGAAACACAAATTTCACCCATCAAATGGTGAAATTAGCACATCCAACTGATATAAAACTAACACATACATGTTTCCTCATATATTCATTAACTTAGAACAATTAAACATCAAATTAAACTATTTTAATTCCTTAAATTTCATGTTTTCTCATGAAAACTCTATTTTTTGACACCTTTAGCGAATTTGATCACCACCAATTCGATTTTCAATCAATTGACATAATTTAAACTGAATTGTTTTTGTTTCTTAACATATTATCATAATCCAACAACAAATTACAGATTAAATCATATATTGAACAAGAAATTTGGTACTTTCTATGGCCATATTATAAGAACACAAACACTATGATTTTCCTTTTTTTCCTCAACCCAATTTCTCATGAATTTGATAACAAATAACATGTTTACATGATAATTAACAGAGTTTTGAAATTCTACAAGAACATGTATACATCACAATACTCGTGATTTCACATTGTATTAAAAAGATATACACATATACAACCACAACTAAAGAATAATAATAGGAATAGTTTATACCTTGATTAGTGAATGTTAGACAAAGATGATAATCTCTCAAAACCACTGTGATCTTCTAAAATCTCCATGTTCTCTTCTTCCAAGCTCTCTCTCTCAACACTCTACTCTTTTCTCCTTAGCCAAAAACGAGAATAAGAAGAAACTAGACGCTAGCCTTAGGTATAATATGTGTAAACATAAACTGAAACCCACGTTCTTTTTCAGTTATAAAACCCAAACAAGCGTCAGCTCAAATAAGCCAAAGGCCACAAGGCCTTGTTTGGCTACCACATATTTTCCCTAAACTAATTTATTTTTATATTATTTATATTATATAGTTTCCAATTGTCACACTTGCAACCCATTAAATAACTTATAACTTATAATTATAATTATTATATTCTTATTACAATTATGCTTATTAGTAAATAATTAAATAATTATATATCTAATTTAGTTAATAAATTAGAAACATCACCTCATTTAATTTATTCATTTAATATTAAACAATTCACTTAATTTACTTATTTTCTTAAATATTAAGCAATTGATTTAATTTAACTATCTCCTTAAATTAAATCCAATAAATAAAATTATCATTATTCGATTCAATTAACATTAATTAATTCAGCTACTAAATTAATTCATCACAATTCACCAAATATTTATTTTCCTAAATAAATAAATTATTTTAAATATTTATTTAATTCCATAAATATTTAAATTAAATTATAAATTTCTTGATCGTTATATTTGGTGGAGCTTGTGGTTGATTGTTAATTGCTCCGGCTAATAGATTCACCAATTGCTGAACAGGGTTAGCATTGGCGTCGTTGTTGTTATTCATTGGTTTTTCCTGAGCTTGTTGACAGTTTTGTCTTCTTATAGGCGACATATTTCTGTTAAGAAAATACGCTTATTAGGTCTTTATTCAATCCCTTAAATATTTAAGGCTTAACTAAAACATTTAATCATAATTCACTTAACACATTATTTCAAATAAACTCTGACATTTTTATTCAATTCAAAAGTTTTAACATCATACGATAACATCACTGCTATTTACATCAACTATCCTGAGATAAAGAATCTATAGGATTTAAGACATTAGAATATTCCTTTGTTTATAACACATCAGAATTTACATCACTAACTACTAGATAGGTTTCACATAAATAAACTAATCCTATCACTGCCTATTAAGGCGCTGAATAGCCCTGCCACGTTCTTTTCCCATGATGCGGGACATCGTCCTGCGATCTAGCATATATGATGGTATACCTTCAAACTGGATTGGATACTTCAAAACTCGATCCTGGGCCGCATCCATTGCATTGTGAAATGTAGAGTACGTCTTCTCAAGTTTAGCCTTCTTCGCACGACAATCATCTTCTGCAAGATCAGCACGACGTGACTCTCTTACCCAGCCCTCCTCTGCTATGGCCAGCCTTTCTGAGCTCTCTTTCAGATCCTTCTTCAACTTTTTTATTTCTTCGGACTTCTCCTCGATTTGACCTTTCTCGTGAACCAAATCCCACTCTACGTTTCCTAAACGTGTGCGAAGAGTCATAATTTCCCCATCCTTCTACTCGATGGTAATCTACTGGATAACAGTCATCTCCTTCAGCTCCTGAATAGTGTCTTACAACTCTATGTTATGATCATAAAGCGCATCATACATCTCAGCATTAATGGAGTTCGGTGGGAACTCCTCTTCCTCCTCTTCTTCATCAGAATTCTCCTCTGGATCAGTCTCAGGCTCATGCTCCCGACCAACAGCAGTGATCAACGGAGATGGCTCCCTCTGTATCAACTTTTCCCTGACGACATGAATGTCTCGGGGCTCCTCCTTTGTAGGTACTCAGGGTTCCTCCTCCCCAGCTCGACTAGCTCTTCCAACATTCGACATCCTGACAGCACAATTTTAAGTTTTAGTTACTAATCCGTACTAGTGAACACATAATTTAACACATAAGCACATAAAGTCTTTTATTATCTTCAATGAATTAAGAAATTCATTTCTTATAACTCGATAAGAGTTTACCACCACTATGTTCTCAATCTCCTATAAGGCTACTACCTAAGGTTGTTCCCCCCACCTAAGGTTCATAACCTATAGCTTTGATACCAACCTGTGACACCCCCAAATCCGAGTACTTCCATTTCTGCAGGATTTGGTGTTCATTGTACAAATATCATCTATCTATCTACCCATAATAAAAACAAACCATGCAATAGATAGAATTAAATAAATAAATCTCCCCTTATGGGGTTACATCATCTGCATAAAATAAAATCCCAGGTTATTCTAACCTTAAACATCTATGCGGAATCATAAACAATAACAAGTCTTAAATAACATCAAGTCTAAATATCATTACATAACCACATAAATAACCAGTCTTCATTACTTGCTAATCTTGCCCTTGCCTTTACTAGTGGAAGGCTCGTCTGATCTTTCGTTCTTAACTGTAATGTTATTATTATGCAAGAGTGAGCACGATTGCCCACAAGTATAACAATATAACAAATGAATAATAACATGCGAATAAATTAAAGACTTCTGAAATAGGAAACTCAGCTTTTGAATCAAGAATGAATAGTAAGAGACAAAAGAACTTCTGAGGGTCATAGGACCTTGAACTATGTCCTAGGCTATCAAGTGTTTATACTTGAAACCTTTAACAGTCATAAGACTATGGACTCTTCTTCTCGCATTTTTAGGGGATCAACCTTAGTACCATCTTTATGCACAATATCTTATCTTAACGCTAACGCATAAGTAATCCCCTATCTGAGGGTTGTTCATCTCGATTTGATATTCGAGTCCGCACCAAAGGAAGTTTGGTTTGGATTAGTTCAACAAGGGTTCTAGATTTAGAACGTTCATCAACTATGGACTAGTCGAATCAATAAGGGTTCACTAGTCTAACAAAGTTCAACAGTAACTGATAATTTAAAATTGAATAGCAATCTCAAAAGGTATACTGTGAGACCCCGAATTTTATAAAATAAAATATTCAATTTTTCTATTTTGGTAAATAGTTAAATTGATAAAAGTTTAAAGTTAAGGGTGACATTTGAAAATTTTTCAAAGTAAGCAAGTTGTCATAAAATACGCGTGGTTGCATAGTAGCACACGGTACTGATTATTAATGCTTACGTGAGAAGTCACTCAGTTTGATTCAATTATTGTCGATATTTTATATATTATTAAATCAATAAATTGAGATGATACAGTTATTCATATTATTATTTGCATAATTAACAATGTCTAGAAGTTCTATCAAGGAGAGGTTTGGTCACCTAATTGCGCGCCAATAAAGAGAAATCTTTATTGGAAAGCCCCCTCTTTCCTGGGAACGAACTGGTTATTAATATTCTGAGTTATAATAATAGTGAATAAATATTATTAAAAATTGAATTTAAGTTCGGAGTTGAATTTGGAGACGCGGACGTGATATTTGAGTCTGGAACGATGAAATTAGTAAGAATAGACTATAAACACAAAATTTTACGGGGTTGACTTTTTGGTCAAAAAATTAATAGTTGACTTTTTTAGAAAAAGTCAAACTTCGAAATTTCAAAAATAAAATTGTTGAGAAAAATATTTCTATTATGTTGGGATTATTGGTGTTAGTGGAAATTGACATTTATTTCGATAGTAATTGATGTCTGAAAGTTATATTGACCAACCGTGTAATTAATCGGGTAAATGAGCAATTAATTGCTATTAATTCACATGATATTAACTATTTGTTCACATGTGTTTACTATTAATTCACATTCTGGTACTATTAGGGGAGGTGGTGCAAGATTGATAATACTTGCATGACTAAGTTAAAAATGGAGGTATAGTTGAAGGTACTATACTATAATTAATTTTTTCACATGTTTAGAACTATTGAGTCACATGATTTACTATTGAGTCACATGATTTTACTATTGATTCACATGATTTACTATTAGGGGAGTTGGTGCAAGGTTGATAATACTTGCAAGACTAAATTAAAAATGAAGAAAAAGAGGAAGGTATTATACTGTAATATTTCGAGCCCCAAAACGTGCAATTATCGAAACTATATTTTCCTATAAATAGAAGCTCATTCTTCCTTCATTTCTCACCAATTCACTAAAGCTATAGAGCAATTATTATAGAGAGAAATTATAGAGAGAAAGAAGAAGAGAAGTCTGCTACCTCACTTCTTTCTAAGGTAAGGGATATTATTTGTTGTACTCGTAAGGGGTGTTATTCTTTCGTATTCATGAAGAGAACTTCTGTTATTCCATTCTTTATTATTATGTTGGAATAACCTATTTATGCGAAGTACCGCATACATGGTGAAATTCTTCTACTATTCCATTCTTTATTATTACAGTTTAATATCATATATGGTCAAGTATTACGCTGACCTAGTTCCATTAATTATTATGTTGGAATAACTTTTATGCATGCGGTCTATCACATGCATGGTGATTTACGTGGTTATTCCATTCTTTATTATTACATTTGGAATATCATATGCAATGCGTTTTTTACGCCAAACCGTTTCGTTTTTATTATTCCGCTGAATATCACATGCAATGCGTTTTCTACGGGACTGGTTCCGTCTCTTTATTATTACGTTGGGAATAACCTATACATGCGGTCTCTATCGCATGCATGGTGAATCATACATTATTCCATTCTTTATTATTACATTGGAATAACTTTTGTACATATGGATTACCACATGCATGATGAATGATCCTTTATATTTCATTCCTTATTAAATTGTGGAAATGATCTATTTATGTGGATTATAATGAAAGTCATAATAAAAGCATTGGACTAATGAAAATCATGGGTATATGTGGTATTAGTAAGTGTTATAATGAGTTATGTTGGTTATTATGTGAAAACATGAAAATTTCTTAGAAATCACAAAGGGTTGAAAAATTAGATTTTGGTTAAAATGGAACATGAAATTCAATTGACCATATCTCCTATTATATTTCGAATTTTTGAGTGTGGTCAAGTTCTAGAGTTAGGTCTATGAGTTTTGTAACTTATCCAAGTGGAATCCTTTGGAAAAGGTGTTGTGATTTTTAAATGGGTGATTTTAGCAAAGCACCGAAAAAAGTGAAAAATGGGAAAAAGCTCTTGCTTGATTTTTAAAAGGGCATTTTCGGCCAATTAATTTGTGAGGAAAATTCTGGCCTTTTGGTACATGGAAGTATATGGTATAAAGTACCTCCTGTCCAAAAATGAGCTCATTCCAACTTAATATGTTATGACCATTTCAATATTTGGGTTTTTCCGATAAAAAACGCTATAACCAGAGTTCTATAACTCCGATGACCATGAAATTTAAACTGAAAACTCACGTTAACATGTGTAAGATCCTTGGAAATTTTTGGAGTTAAACTTGAGGTAGCTAATTTCTTAAGGAATTAATTAGAAATTAATTTTTGAAAAATAGTAAATGAATTTTAAAAATTTTGAGAAAAATATATGTTCATTATGGGACTATATTATGATAAATCTCAGAAAATAAATATTTTTGCGACTAATTTGGTATTTTTCATGAAAATAGTTTAGTTACGAGCATATGAGTTAAATATGTTATGTGAAGTTGAAGAATTTGTAAATATAATTTTAGGGCTTGAAAATCCTATAGTATGTGCATATTTTTGATGAGTAATTTGATTATTGGTGATGAAATCTTATGAGTATGGCATTTTTGAATGATTAAATGCATTATTTGGAAAAATGTAAACAATTAAATGAAATTATTTATAAGTTTAAGAAGTGATTAAAATATTATTATAATATTAATAATATTAGATTATGATTTTATTAAGTGATTGATAATGTTTGGATAAATTTAAAGTCTTTAATATTTATCCTTGATTTAGTTTGATTAATGCTTATAATATTGTCATCATCTTCATATTTATATTATGTTAATAGTCATTTGTGGCCTGTAGTGCATAGATGGACTTAGTATGATTATGACCAGGGATTATTCAGTGTAATCATGACCGTAATGTTACAAATGATGTGGAAAAAGTCCTCATTGGCCCGTAGTGCATTGATGGACAGTTTTTGGTATGATTATGGCTATGGATTCTCTTTGGCCAAGGATGCAAAGATGAATTATTTTATAGCATGATCAGGATCGTTGATGAAAACACGATTATCTTTGGCCCGTAGTGCATGGATAATTCGTGGTCATGATACTAAAGAATATCCTTGGCCTGTAGTGCAGTGATGATTCGATGATGTGGATTAATTATTCAGCTGAGTCTCAGCAATGAAATATTAATTCATGGATGTGATATTAACGAATATCCTTGGCCGTAGTGCAGAGATGATTCGATGATGTGGATTAATTATTGAGCAGAGTCTCAGTAATGAAATATTAATTCATGGATGTGATATTAACGAATATCCTTGGCCGTAGTGCAGGGGTGATTCGATGATGTGGATTATTTATTAAGCTAAGTGTCAGCGATAAAAGTGATGAAAAACCATTTAAATCATAAAAGATAGTAGATTTTATTCTCTACTTGACTCTTTTAATGGATTGCTTGTTCATTGCAGATTAAACTTGATGTTTGTTATATTTTATCGGTTTAACCTATATTGGCTAACGATAATTTATTACGCATTATCTTAGTCATAATATTTCTTCTTGGGCTAGTTGAGCTCACCCTTTCTTTCACTTATTCTCTTGAGAAATGAGAACGTGAAGCGAGAATAGTCAGGGAATGGAGTGATGGTCCAGATGATAGCATTAGTAGTCCTCACTATTCTATGAAATAGTGTGATAATAATTGTAATGAGGACTCCATCGAGTGTGGATATTGTCTAGAAGGCAATATTCATATTAATACTCCCAACATATGTTTTGTCGTATTTTACACGACTGTTGTATAATTAGTTTGTATTTGTATTCTGTACCATGTATCTGACGACCCAAGATGGGTGATGTATACCTATTTTTGGGGGCATCACATATACAATAGAATAATTAGTGTATAGCAGAATCATACTTTGAAAGATTAATAATAAAATGTACTTGATCAATAATAACGAAAATTTGCTCGATGTAAAAAGACAACTTATAAGCTCATATAAAGATAACGAGTAGGGTTAGGAAACTTGCCTCGTGCGTAGATTACACGTTAATTATACTCGTTCCTTGATTTAATCCTACAAATCATTTACGTTCACAATACTAGTCAATTATAACGTACTAATCATCACAAGTTCGTTCTCTTTGTCTAATTTGAATTATGACTATACTTAGTCAAATTACTACATTCATTGGCACATAATTTACACTTTATGAACAATAAGCTAACTATGTGTTCAATAATTCAATTCGCACAAAATTGTGTTATTAACATGTTAAGAATTTATCTTAACGTCTCATTGTACGTCTAACATAATTTTATGTTCCTTAGATTTGGTTACTATCACATTTCTATACTTGAACACTTAAAAAAATTGCATTTTTGGACATTCTGCTAAGTGGTATTGCTGGCTTAATCATTAGGCTTATTCTTGGCACTTTGCGCGATAGCGATAGCGCTGCGGCGTGGTCTTTAACATTCTATGGCAGCGAGTATTAAGGCATGGAGTTGGCGCCGCGAGACTCCAGTTTCAGTTCTGCAATTCGCGAAAATTGTAGAACTTGGCCAAAAACCTCCAATTAACTTATTTTTACACGAAATTAGACATACCCATACATTGTAATACACAAATAACTAATACTCAACCCTTCAAGCACGATTTTAACAAGTTAAAACACATAATTACAGAATTAAAACATTCAAATTTTACTGTTCTTGAAGGTTTTGAACATAAAACATGAAAATTAACACCACAAATTCGTTATAACACCAAATCCATCCATTCAAGTTTTGTTTCCTTCGTTTTAACATGCATAATTCTATACGACTGGGAATTTTACAAAACAATTTATGTTTAACATATTAAATTCACGTATAAGGGCCATATGGCCATATAATATATTCTGTAACTGTGAGACCCCAGATTTTATGAATAAATATTTAATTTTCTCGAAATAATTTTTTGTATATTATCGTGTGGATTTGATATAATGTTATAGTTGTGGGTAGTATTTTTAAATTTTGCAAAGTATGCAAATTGTTATATAATATTCGATTAGTCGGGGAATATTCGTTTTATCAGAGAATATTCATACAACGACACCACAATCATTGGTGGACCCCGCAACGGAATTATTGTCGGATTGAGAAAACGATAAAAGTATTTTATGAAAATAACAGCGAAAGTTTTACCATTAAATACTGTTGAACTACTCGGTAGTAAAAACAATGAATGTCTGGCGTGATTAAGTAGTACACTTGCGGTATTGATTATTGATGCTTACGTGATAAGTCACTCGGTTTTGTTTTATTAGTATTATTAATGTAATAAAATAGAAAAGCTTTTTATATAAGGCAGAATACTTTTATAAAGTTATTCGTTTTATTAGACTATAAATAGAATATATTATATTCTATTATGCATAGTATTTTGCATAATAAAATCTTTTTATATAAAAGAATACTTTTATAAAGTTATTTGTTTTATTAGACAATAATTAGAATATATTATATTTTATTATGCATAGTTAATACGCATAGTGTTTTGCATAGTAAAATGTTTTTATATAAAACAGAATACTTTTATAAAGTTATTCGTTTAATTAGATTATAAATAGAATATATTATATTTTATTTAAAATATTTTGTTTTATTAGAATATTTTATTAAATCAATATGGACTGTCCGATTAAAAGTAAATCAATCTGGACCGTTCATGAATTAGTTACTATTCAGTCCATTCTTCTATAAATAGAAGCTCATTCCTTCATTATTTCTTACAAATTCACTAAAGCTCTAGAGAGAGAAACTATAGAGAGAGTTCTTCTATAATTTTGAGTGTATTTCTTTAGAGTTTAAGAAAGCTTTGAGTATAGTGTAAGTTTTCTTCGAGTATATCCTCGCCCTACCAGTCGGAGTGCTCTTCTTTCAAAGGTAAGGGATATTATTTGTTGTACTCGTAAGGGATATTATTTGTTGTACTCGTAAGAGATATTATTTGTTGTACCCGTAAGGGGTATTATTTCTTTTGTATTCATGAAAAGAACCTGTATACGCGGACTACCCTATACTTGGTAAAATTCTTTTGTTATTCCATTCTTTATTATTATGTTAGAATAACCTGTTTATGCGAAGTACCACATACATGGTGAAATTCTTCTGTTATTCCATTCTTTATTATTACATTGGAATATCACAGCCGGTCGTATTATACGCTTTGACACAGTTCCATTATTTATTATTCTATTGGAATAACTTTTATGCATGGCTTCTATTGGAATATTGTATCTGCTTTAACATCATAAAGGCTAACGATAATTTATTCGCGCATTATCTTAGTCATAATATTTCTTATTGGGCTAGTTGAGCTCACCCTTTCTTTCATTGTTCTCTTGAGAAATGAGAACGTGGTGGGCTAATCGGGAACAGAGTGATGGTCCTAGATGGTGCATTAGTAGTCCTCACTATTTTGTGAAATAGTGTAATAATAAATGTAATGAGGACTTCATTGAGTGTGGATATTGTCTGGATGATTTGTATTAAAACTCACAGCATATGTTTTGTCGTATTTTACACGACTGTTGTATAATTAGTTTGTATTTGTATTCTGTACCATGTATCTGGCGACTCAGAATAGGCGATGTATACCTATTTTGGGGGCGTCACAGTTGGTATCAAAACTTAGGGATATGATCCCTGGCTGAGATGTGAGACAAGAACTAGGAGGGAGAGATTCGGGAATTCCTTCACTAGTATGACCTACCTAAGTTTATTTGGTATTTAATTGGTCGGTCAGAGTATAGGGATAATATGTGACATGTTAATTAACCCTTGTTTTGTGACAGTGTTTTGAAAATGGCATCTGAAAATGCTGAGATAAGTAATGGAGCAAAATAATATGACCGTATCGTAGTACGAGGCTAAGTTTGCAAAGTTATCCCAGTTTTACATCCTATTTGGTCGATAATGAGGAGCGAATGACGAGAATGTTTCTAAATGGTTTGAAACCCGATATACATCAATACCTCATTTCTCATAAACTTTGTTTATATTCAGATGTTGTGAATAGGGCTCAGTTATTGGAACACAACCAAAAGGTAACGACCAACAACACGATAATAATCGTACCAGTGGCAACGACCATCGGAACAATGATAACCATCGTGGGGGAAATTATCATACCAAGAATGGTAACCACTTCGGTGGTAATCATGACCAAGATAATAGAAGTGGAAATTTCAAGAAGAAAAGGTCATTGATGCTTACGTGATAAGTCACTTAGTTTTGTTTTATTAGTATTATTAATGTAATAAAAGAGAAAAGCTTTTTATATAAAACAGAATACTTTTATAAAGTTATTCGTTTTATTAGACTATTAATAGAATATATTATATTCTATTATGCATAGTATTTTGCATAGTAAAATCTTATTATATAAACATGTAATACTTTATAAATTTATTTGTTTTATTAGACAATAATTAGAATATATTATATTTTATTATGCATAGTGTTGCATAGTGCCAAAGATAGTATTTTGTATAGTAAAATCTTTTTATATAAAATAGAATACTTTTAGAAAGTTATTCGTTTTATTAGATTATAAATAGAATATATTATATTTTATTTAAAAGATTTTGTTTTATTAGAATATTTTATTAAATCAATATGGACCGTCCGATTAAAAGGTAAATCAATCTGGATTGCTCATTAATTAGTTACTATTCAGCTCCATTCTTCTATAAATAGAAGCTCATTCCTTCATTATTTCTTACGAATTCAGTGAAACTCTAGAGAGAAACTATAGAGAGTTCTTCTTCTTCTAATCTTGGCGTATTTCTTTAGAGTTTAAGAAAGCTTTAAGCATAGTGCAAGTTTTCTTCGAGTATATCCTCGCCCTACCAGTCGAAGTACTCTTCTTTCAAAGGTAAGGGATATTATTTGTTGTACTCGTAAGGGATATTATTTGTTGTACCCGTAAGGGGTATTATTTCTTTTGTATTCATGAAGAGAACTTCTGTTATTCCATTCTTTATTATTCTGTTGGAATAACCTGTATACGCGGACTACCCTATACTTGGTAAAATTCTTTTGTTATTCCATTCTTTATTATTATGTTAGAATAACCTGTTTATGCGAAGTACCTCATACATGGTGAAATTCTTTTGTTATTCCATTCTTTATTATTCTATTGGAATATCCTGTCGGTGCGTATTACGCCTAACTTGTTTCCATTATTTATTATTCTATTGGAATAACCTGTCTGTGCAGTCTATCGCATGCCTGGTGAAGTCTTTTGTTATTCCATTCTTTATTATTCTGTTGGAACATCCTGTCGGTGCGTTTATGCATGACCTGGTTCCGTTATTTATTATTCTGTTGGAATATCACATGCAATGCGCGTTACGCATGACACAATTCCATATCTTTAATATTACATTGGAATAACTTGTCTGCATGCGTTCTATCATGCATGGTGATTTCTTACATTATTCCATTCTTTATTGTTACATTGGAATAACTTTACATGTGGATTATCACATGCATGGTGAATGATCCTTTGTATTCATTCCTTATTAAATTATGGAAATGATCTGTCAAAGTGGATTACCGCATGGCGACGAAAATCAATTTGCAGTTTCATATATTCTATTATACTCAGTTATTTAAAGTTTTGGCTTCTATACTCCATGAAATTAGTGGAATATCCTTGATATTTGCGCTTCATCCAGTATCTTTTCATGGAAATATTCTTCTGAGCATTCTTGAATTTACTATACAAAGAAGAATCATGTTAACAATTTGGACGTTATTGGTTCCTGGATAAATTAATTATTGAACTTGTTTTATTGAATTATTATGTCATTGTCATCATCCTCATGTTTATATTATGTTGAAATTCATCTGTGGCCTGTAGTGCATAGATGGACTTGGTATGATTATGACCAGCGATTATTCGGTATAATCATGACCGTAATGTTACAAATGATGTGGAAAAAGTCCGCATTGGCCCGTAATGCATTGATGGACAGTTTTTGGTATGATTATGGCTATGGATTCTCTTCGGCCAAGGGTGCAAAGATGAATTATTTTATGGCATGATCAGGACTGTTGATGAAAACACGATTATCTTTGGCCCGTAGTGCAGGGATAATTCGTGGTCGTGATATTAAAGAATATCCTTGGCTCAGAAAAGGGGATGATTTGATGATGTGGATTATTTATTGAGTAGAGTCTCAATGATAAAAGTGATGAAAACCTTTTTAAATCATAGAAGATAGTAGACTTTATTCTCTACTTGACTCTTCTAATGGATTGCTTGTTCATTGCGCAGCTTAAACTTGATGTTTGTTATATTGTATCAATTTAACATTGTTGAAGGCTAACGATAATTTATTACGCATTATCTTAGTCATAATATTTCTTCTTCGGGCTAGTTGAGCTCACCCTTTCTTTCATTGTTCTCTTCAGAAATGAGAATGTAGGCTGGGGCTAGTCGAGAACGAGTGATGGTCCTAGATGGTGCATTAGTAGTCCTCACTATTCTGTGAAATAGTGTAATAATAAATGTAATGAGGACTCCATTGAGTGTGGATATTGTCTAGATGACAATATTTGTTTTAAAACTCACAGCATATGTTTTGTCGTATTTTACACGACTGTTGTATAATTAGTTTGTATTTGTATTCTGTACCATGTATCTGGCGACTCAGATTAGGTGATGTATACCTATTTTGGGGGTGTCACGGTAACTATATACTGTATAATATTATGAAACTGATGATATGGAACCATCTAATATATAGGAAAACACATTAAAACAACATCTTAACACATATATGCACATAATCCTTACTCTTTCCAATTTACATAGACTTTACAGAAAACTTGAAAGCCATATTTATAAAAACTTTAATAACGTAAATAAACTGGGTTGAAGAATTTACCCAAAGCGTAGAGTGTAGATTAGTAAGGATTCCTCAGGTGCTTCTTCAATCACCCACCCACTCACAATCTCCTTTAACAATTTTCTAAATTTCTCTCTGAATTCTCAAACTCTCTCTCTGTTTCTACTTTTCCAGACTTAGCCAATAATGAAAAAGAAAGGAAGACATATAATAAAATGGGTGAACTGACGCGTTGTGGAGGTCAGTTACCCATCATGGGTTAACTGCTCCCAACCTCCACTAATGCCATGTTTGGCTAGCCTTAAAAGGCTTATACTCAATTAATTTAATTAAGCTTTTATCATATAGTTTAAATCATGTCACATCCAATTAGATAATAAATCAAACATCTAGTTTAATTTTAATTCAAATAACATATAATAATTTCTCCTTAATTCACATAGTCACATAATTAAATTTCTCATTTATTAATAATGTCAAATTATTAAATCTCTAATTAATTATTAAATTAATTAAAATAAGAGTAAGCTCATTAAATATTCCTTTTAATTCAATAAGCTCACATAAATACATGCTTCAAATAATAAAAAGTCTTCACATTAATTTAATAAATATAACACATATAATTAAATTAATCTACCACAATTTCATCAATTAATTATTTAATCTAATAATAATTCATTGAAAAATATTTATTCAATCCAATAAATATTAAAATTAAATTACAAAATCTTTGTTGTCACAACGTGCATAGATGGACTTGGTATGATTATGACCAGGGATTATTCGGTATAGTCGTGACCGTAATGTGACGAATGATGTGGTAAAAGTCCTCATTGGCCTGTAGTTCATTGGTGGACAGTTGTTGGTATGATTATGATCAGGGATTATTCGGTATAATCATGACCATTGATGATTACATGAATATCCTTGGCCGTGGTGCAGGGATGATGTGGTTTATTTATTAAGCTGAGTCTCAGCGATAAAGTTGATGAAAACCTTTTTAAATCATAGAAGATAGTAGATTTTATGCTCTACTTGACTCTTCTAATGGATTGTTTATTCCGCTGCAGTTGTTGATCTAAAACTTGTTGTCTATTATATTCTGTCAGTTGTTATACTTTTGAAGGCTAAGGATAATTTATTCTGCATTATCTTAGTCATAATATTTCTTACTGGGCTAGTTGAGCTCACCCTTTCTTTCACTGGTCTCTTCAGGAAATGAGAACGTAGCCGGGACTAGTCGGGGAACGGAGTGACGGTCCAGATGATAGCATTAGTAGTCCTCACTATTACATTAAATAGTGTGACAATAAATGTAATGAGGACTCCATTGAGTGTGGATCTTGTCTAGATGACAATATTCTTATTAAAACTCTTAGATTATGTTTTGTCGTATTTTACACGACTGTTGTATAATTAAGTTGTATTTGAATTTTGTACCATGTATTTGGCGACTCAAGATGGGTGATGTATACCTATTTTAGGGCGTCACAGTTGGTGTTAAAGCTTACGGATATGATCCTTGGCTGAGATGTGAGACAAGAACTAGGAGGGGAGAGACGGGGAATTCCTTCGCTAGTATGACCTACCTAAGTTTATTTGGTATTTAATTGGTCGGTCAGAGTATAGGGATAATATGTGATATGTCAATTAACCCTTGTTTAGTGGCAGTGTTTGAAAATTGCATCTGAAAATGTCGAGATAAGCAATGAAGCACATGAGACCGTTGAGTCACCAACGATCAATACCCAGGATAATGTACAACAGGAAGATAATAATCCTCAGGTAAATAACATCAACGATCAAATGATGAACGATGGGACGTGCAGAGGTTTTATACAATTCATACAACATCAGGCGAGGGTGGCTCCTGTCCAAAATGCAGGTGCAAACACTGACAACTCTCAAACGGTCACCGCTAAATAGTTCAAGGAGCTGGGACCACCGGAGTTTTTTGGAGAGCCAAAACCACTTAAGGCGGAGACGTGGATAAAGCAGATCAATAAGATATTTGATGTCTTGGGATGCTTCAAGGAGCAAAAGGTTCCCTTTGCTACCTTCATGTTGCGAGCAGAGGCAGATTACTGGTGGGAATCCGTAAAGCGTACTCAAACTGCCGCACTGAAGATGTCAGGGAGAAGTTCCAAGAACTGTTCAACGACAAGTACTTTCCTGAAAGTATTCGTCACATGAAGGAGGTAGAGTTCATCAAGCTTAAGCAAAACAAGATGATCGTGGCGCAGTACAAAGCTAAGTTTGCCGAGTTATCCCGATTTGCGTCCCACTTGGTTGATAATGAGGATAGAATGACGCGGATGTTTCTAAGAGGTTTGAAACCCGAGATACGTTAATACTTAATTTCTCACAAAATGTGTTTGTATTCAGATGTTGTGAATAGAGCTCAGTTATTAGAGCGCGATAATGAGTCAACCCAACCATGAGAAAGCAACCGACAAGTCGATAATACTAGTGGTAGCAGTCATCGAAGCAGTGATAACAAACGTGGAGGGAATTAACATGCCAGAAATGATAATCACTTCGGTGGTAATCATGGCCATGATAATAAGAGTGGACATTTCAAGAAGAGGAGATTCAACAAGGATGGACGTCAGCTGTGACGCCCCCAAAATAGGTATACATCACCTATTCTGAGTTGTCAATACATGGTACAGAAACAACTACAACTTTATTATTACAACAGTAAAACTGTGAGTTGAATACAAATATTATCTTCTAGACAATATCTATACTCAAATAATCCTCATCACATTTATTGATACATTATTTTACAAAAATGGTGAGGACTACTAAACAATCCTTTCTAAAACCTTCATTCCATACCCAGACTTCGGACTCGCTTATATTCTCGCCTCCACGAGAAAAATGGAACAAAAGGAAAAGGGTGAGCTCAACTAGCTCAAGAAAGAATATTATGACTAAGATAATATACAACAAATTATCGTTAGTCTTCAACGAGGAAAAATCTAATAGAATACAATAGACAACAAATTTTAAATTAATATTCGCAGTGAAATAATAATTCATTAGAAGAGTTAAGTAGAGAATGCAAACTACTATCTTCTATGTATGAATTTAAAAGTTCATCGCCTATCTTTTATCCCCGTAACATCAATCAATATACATCTTTAATCAAATATTCATCTTTTGCACTACAGCCAAAGATATTCATCGATTAATCATGTTCATTTAAACACTGCTCATCTTTGCGATGACAGCCAAAGATATTCTTCGAAATCATTCATCTTTGCACTACGGGCCAAAGATATTCAATAATATCATCATTTAAGGTAGGGATGATGAAAATATTTTTAAAGAAACGAATCCGATTGAAACAAAATGACAAGGATTAAGGATTTAGGATTCGTACTTTGTTTTATCCATGTTTAAGAATACCTCAAAAATAATTATAGTGGTGTAAAATTCAAGAATGATCAAAACATGGATACAATCAAAGCTAGTCTCCAGAATAGATATTTTGCAGAGCGAAAAGAAAAATTTTTATTTTTCTATTGAATAGTCTTAAATATTTGTGAATAGTCTTAGTATCGTGAATAGTCCGTATACATGAATAGTAACTCACATCAAAAGATAGAAATTCCACAAAAAAACATCTTCACGCTTAATGAATAGTACTCGTGAATAGTAACTCGTGAATAGTAACTCATGAATAGTAACCCCAGACATGAAAAAGTTCTAAATTTGATAAAAAGTTCCAACCAATATTTCAGCATAATGATATTGAAGAAATAATATCATTTGAGAAGAAAATAACATCCTTACCTCAAAATAACCGTATTTCCGATGAATTTCGGATATAGTCTTGTGAAACTTACTCGGAATAATAGAACTCTCAAAATATTAAAATACTCACAAAAATACGTTCAATAATCTAGAGAGAAAGAAAACTTGTTTACGGTGTGATTTTCAATTCTAACCTAAGCGCTTTATTTATAGGAAAATGCTTAGAACGCCAAAAGTAGACTAAATAATAAAATATTATTATTCTTATTTCTCACCTTCTACGCATGCCACCAACCAACTTTGAAAGCCATCACCATCTTTAAATAAATTGGCGTTACATGTTAATTAATCACCAACCAAAAAGTGGGGCCTTACCTCATTTAAAAATTATTTTATTTTCTCAAACTTCAACAATTCATAGAAAATAAACCGGTTATCGAGAAAATACTGAATTCTATATCCATTACACTGAAATCAATTCTCTACAACTTTACAGAAGAAATTTTTTCCAAATTCCAAACGAAAAATGACCAAAATCAGCATACGGATAAGTTTTCTAATTTCCTTCTCTTCCCTTTCTCTTTCTTCCTTTCCCATAATTCTCCACTAACTCTCTCTCTTCCCCCACTTTCTTCTCTTACCCCCACCACTTCTTCCACACACACACACAAATACGTACATATATATATATATACATTAAAATATTTACAATTATTAAATAATTCCAATTCTATCTTCTCTCTTCCACCTCATCTATTTATAAACCATGAATTTATTGTAAAAATATCACCATCAATATATTATTAAAATAATATATTTAAATGAATTATTTTATCAGAAAAAGATAAAATATTAATTTTCAACAATTGTCATTTTAAAATTTTTCTCCATCTATATCCATATAAAATCAATATTTTCCTCATCATATGAATCAATAATTAATTATTCACAAATAATATTACGAAATCACAATATTGACAACCGTGCGCCCTCCCGGAAGAGGGGGGCTTTCTAATAAGGATCTCTCCTTACTGGCGCGCATTTAGGTGACCAAACCTCTCCTTAGACAGAACTTTCTAGACATTGCCAATAATGTTTTCTAATAATATTATTCAGATAATATGAATTATTGCTCCGATAATGGAAAATACTGTGTAATGACAATTATTGAAACAACAGCAATATAAAATATCAACGCCACAATTATTGAATCAATAAAATAAAATACTGAACAGTAATTACTGTAACAATTATTGAGTAGTGCCTTCTTACGTAAGAATCAATAATTGATGCAATACTGATATCTTCTTTTGTTCAACAACGCCATTAGTGTGTTTTAACCACCGGGTATTCCAACATGATTAATTGGTAACAACTACGCCGTTATTTTTAAACAACTTATATTTGTCGTTTTCTCATCCAATCGCTTTTTCAGTTATGGGGCCCACATGGTCGCTACTGCCGTCGTACGAATATTCCCCGACAGTAGGAATATTCCACGACCAAACGAATATTCCTCGACAACAATGAATATTTTATAACCACTTGCTTATTTTGAAATATTTGCGTATTTAACCCCTAACTATCCACATTAATCAAATCAACCCTTACTATTTCAAAATAATAAATAGAGAAAATTAAATTTCATTAATAATAAGTTGGGGTCTTACATCAGCACCAGCACCTGTTGTTAAGGAATGAGAACGATCGCCGATCGTATGTTATAAATGCAGAGGGGAGGGACATATCAGTCCAAACTGCGTGATGCAGTCCAAAGCGTGTTATAATTGTGGAAAAGAAGGTCACCTAGCCCAATTTTGTCGTGCACCATAGTCAAGTCCAGATGGGATGGAGGCATCAAAGGGTATCCTAGATAAGACAAAACCGGTAGTTCAAGGGAGAGCGTTTGTCGTAACCTCCCAAAAAGCGAGGAATCCGAACGAGGTGATCACGGGTAAGCTAATCATAAACTTTAGCGAAGTTTATACTTTATTTAATACCAGTTCTACCCATTCTTTTATTTCTCCTACATGCACTCAATGTTTAAATTTGACTCCAGAGAAATTAGACTTTGACTTATCGGTTGAAACTCCGTTAGGAGAAACCTTCATTTCATGTGCTATCCAAGTCTTGGATGAGAGTCACAGTTTTTAAATGATATTTCTATCATTAATAAATTTCCTGACGTATTCTCAAAGAACTTCCTGGCCTACCCAGAGCGTGAAATCAAATTTTGTATTGACCCCAGTACAAAACCATTTCTTCAACCAAAACGAACGTATAATGCGCCAAAGTCGTTAGCTCGAGCAGTTAAAGATTACGACTATACCATTTAATATCATTGTGGAAGAGCGAATGTGGTAGCTGATGCGTTGAGTAGAAGATCGTATGCGTTTACGAGTGCAATGTTGTTAACACAAAGACCCATTTCGTGTAACTTACAAATGATGAAGATAGAGTTAAAGACTCTAGGGACCCACGTGAAGATTGTCGACGTCGGGATTTTTGAGTGTCCCTTTTTGTTACTTGTCTTTTGGTGTTCTCATGTTAATGTGAGATTTGTTTGAAAAAACAAGTGAAAAAGGTCCTACAAGTATAATGTCGACGATTGACTTAAAAGTTGCCAGTTGGTGTATTTAACTTGTTGCACCAACGCAACCGAAAAGGTTTGCACATTGACCCAGTGATTTGGCACTGCTAGACAGGTTTGTGAAACCGAGATTCATTAAAGGTTCGAGGGCTTGATTATGCGGAGGGAAGGTGTTAGGCACCCCCCGACATCCATGTTACCACGGTGACCGCCACTCTTCAAAGAAATTGTTATATGAATGTGTGTGTGTGTGTGTGTGGATCAATGTGCAATTATTTGAAAGTAGAGCGAGGCCTCGTTCGCACCTAAATACACGGGTTTAAATTTTATTAGGAAAATCCAATTTTAACCACAAAATATAGCAATGAAGTTTTGTAAAAGAGGTTTTTCAAACCCTGTGCTCAATAGGAATTGAGACCTTTTCATACTTCCATTTTTATTATTAAATGTCCAGCTTGTTTGCTTTAATTTTCGAGATGCGAGGCATCCTCGAGAAAATAATATACAGCAATGCAGAACTCCTCATGGGCATGACAGCCATCCAAGGAAACTCAAACACTGTAAAATAATGTACAAGCTACTTACAGCCAGAAAATGTCCATCATGGCCGAATCTAGATTCATGAAATCGAACACATGATCACATGATTCCTAAACTTACAAGAATACCGCATTTGTATGGAAAGCATTAAGCAATTATATATATATAAAAGTCAGTAAATATATATATATATATATATATATATATATATATTAACATTATCAACCGCCATGAAGTGAACTCAAAGGACAAAATGTAAATAAAGTCATAAAAGCGATCAACCGCCACGGTGAACTCCGTGTAGGATAGGAATGTAAATAAAAGTCATAAATGGCCACGAAGTAAACTCCAGGCCTGACAGAAATGTAAATATATATATGTACAAATATATATATAAAAGTAGTAAACGCAACAGATATAAATCCAGGATCATCGAATATGTCCGATAACAATTATATATATGTATATATATATATAAAAGCGAGTAAATGCACCGAATATAAAATCCAAGCTCATCAGATATGTCTGACAACAATTATATATATATATATATAAGTAATTAAACACACCAGACCGAAGTCTAGGCTCATCTGACAGAGTCTGACCATAGTTTATATATATATATATATATATATATAAGCAAATAAATGCTCCAGACCAAAGTCTAGGCTCAATCGAGGCATAACTCAATAATGTTAGTCCATATATATAAAATATATACATATATTAGTATATATATACAAACAGAAATGAAAACCACAGACCGAAGTCAGGGCAAACACATTCACACGACTCTCAATGTGTACAACAGTGTGTGATAATAGGAGAAAGATGCTTTCTAGAATATAAGAAGGCTTACAGTGGACTGCCAAAGTAGACTTCTTTGACTTTAGATGGATAAACACTTAGCTCCCGCCGAATAAAAAGTAGCTATATATGAGCTAACTGGTGTTTAAAGAAGAGGAAACACTCAAAAGATGTGTATGCAGAGCTAAATGGACAGAGCTTCCTCGCCTTTTTCTTTTTCTATCTCTCTCAAATGGCTGACCCCCCCTCTATATTTATAGATTTGGATGGTCAGCAGTCAACTGCTGAGAGCCATGATTGAACTCGCTGGTTGAGTCGTGGTGGGCCCGGGCTTTGCGGGTCCCATCATCTCGTAGTATGTGCACTATAATGTCCAATCGAACTTGCAGAACTTCAATCCGAGCATCCAAACAAAGTATATCTGTACTTCTTCGGATCGCTTGTGTTGAGAGTTACGTAATGACATGGATTAGAGGTTGTACGAAGTCAGGAAGAGGGGTCTATGCCCATGTTCTTCAAGCTTCAAAGTCTATCCAAAGTACTGCCACACGTAATAGTCACTCGGGATTGTCACTCCTTGGCTCTTGTGGGACATTGTTGTATGTATGTATGTATGAAGCATTGAGACGACGTGCCATTTGTCGGATTAACAAGATGATGTGTGACTCCTTGCCGGGGTTATCGCCGGGTTGAGTTGAAAGTAGACATTGCTCAAGGTTACAGCTGAGATTGGACTACTTGTTGGTATGTTGCGATATCATCTTGTTGACGTGGTCAAATGACTTTGTGACTCCTAACCGGGGTTATCGCCAGTTTAAACGGAAAGCAGACGTTGCTCAGGGTTACATCTGAGATTGGACTGCTTGTTTGTGTGCCTCACTGTCATCTGTGTATGTTCCTGTCTGAGGTATGTGTGCTTTGACAAGATGTATGTGGTTAAAGCTGATTGCATGTGTTTGAAACAAGCATTTCCGGTGTTATCGTCTGAACTGCAATGACATCTCTTGGGGCTATCACCAAGGATGGGGTTGCTACTCCCAGTATTGTCTCTGGGACTGGAACTGAACATCGCAGTGTTATCGTCGAGACAGAACTATTCTCTCCAGTGTTGTTGCCGGTCTTTTGATCTGCATATCTTGGGGTTATCTCCGAGATTGGAAATGATATTCCCGGGTTGTGTTCTGGGTTTGGAACTGAGCTTCCGGTAGTATCCGGATTGGAGCTGATGTTCCCAGTTTGTGTTTCGGGTTTGGAGCTGAACTTCCGGTAGTATCCAGAATGTTTGTAGGTTGTCTTTCAAGGTTATCTCCAAAAGACAAATCTACCCTCCTGCAATGTCAGTAATAGGAATGCAAAAAATTTCGAGTGTCTACAGATGCCCCTCTTTATCATATTCATGCAATGCAAGGCATGGATATGATAAAGAATCCTAGACACTTGAAATGCAAGCAAGATAATCATGATGCGATATGCAGGAACATGATGCAAATGTATGTAAAATGCATGGATGATTGTCAGGAAATCTTGCTGGGATGACAATCAGTAATGGCTTGGACATGCGATCCAAGTCTTCAAGGATGTTGACGTTGGGACTACCACTAAAGTCTTGAATCCTAGACACTGGCTTATACTCCATAGAGGTACCTCTTGTGTGGAAGAGATCTGTGGGAATAAAGCTTTGTCTGCTTTGAGGATGTGTATAACATGTTCCCTCATACTATCGGAGTTACTGCCAACAGTTGGTTTGTTATCAGGGTTGCCTGATCTTCGCTGATGTGTGTATCACCGGATGAATCCCTACAGGGTGCATTGTCAAGGCTGCTTGACCTTCATTGATGTGTGTGTCAATGGTGGAATTGTGTTGTCGACCTTGCTGAGGAAGGTTACTTCAATGGGTTTACTTGTCATTGGTTGATATGACGTCAAGGTTGCTTGACCCTCATTGATGTGTGTATTAATGGTTGCATTACGTTGTAACCCCCGTCGGGGATACGTAGATGCTTGATAGGTGTGCGTTGTGACCCCCGCCGGGGATATTTGATATTTTGCGGTTTTACGTTGTAACCCCCGCTGGGGATTCGTAGATGTTTGATAACTTCGGCGTTGTAACCCCCGTCGAGGAGGTTTAGGGTTGTATCCCTGCAAATGACGGCATCGGACCTTTGTGGGGTATTGTCGAGCATGGTTTGTGAAAGCTAAGCTAGTTGGTATAGTATACCCTGCATTCAAGCGAATACCATTGAAGCGATGGGAGTTTAACTCTGACTGACAAGAAACCAAGATTTCAGGTTGTTCTGCTCAATCGCATAGCGTTTTTATTCCTGATTTTGCCTTTTCAGCTTGTGAGACTTCCTTTGCAACTCTAACTAGATCGAGCCAGAGGTGTGGGACCCATGTAAGGGGGCTCCAGGTGTACCTTCAGAGCCGCATGAGTTGACTGCGACGATCGTGCTATGTATATGTAAGCGGTGGTTGCTTTCATAAGTCATTTTCAAGTCTGCCATGAAGGAAATCGAGAGCTTCTCTGCAGATCTGCTTGAGTTCGAGTTGACGCTCGTTCTGCATAATCGTCATCGTATGGCGCGTTCATCATCACGGTAATACATGCATGTATTTTTTCTAATTTCTGTCCGTTAGAAAATGACTTATTGCATAAAATGCATTTAGACACATAGTAGTGAATATGCATGCTGATATGACTTGATAAAAAATATTCAACATAGCAAATGTTAGTATTAAACCATCTTTGAACATAATGATGTGAAAAAATTTGACTTTTGAAGCGATCAAATTGGTACCTTTTTTGTCATTTCTTATCCTATCTGAGGACAAATGAGTAAAAGTAGAATAGTAAAATAATCCTGGTAATTAGATTACACTTACGGATTTTCTATTGTAATGTGATGAATGCATACAGGATGTATATATTTGTGTGTCTGGTGTCTTTATTGAATGGCCACATAGTCATGCCTATGTACGTGTGGATAGTCCCATTTACAAAGGGCTATGGCAAAAAATTTCAAAATGTAGGCATTGAGTAGTTATGCATTTTAACTCTACAATAGATGTATGTTAAAATAATGCATGTATGCATATATTCATAGGATGCATTTTGAAAAAGACTCCAGGTACGGAATTACCACACCCCTTTCTGAGGTGATTTGGAGACTTGTTGTCCAGATATTATGGATCCAGATCAGCCGAGGAGTTCCCGCAGGACCACTTCGGGTGTACAGAGGAGGGCTTTTAAAGAGCCTCGGTGGCAGATTCTATGAGACAACCTCAAATGTCATTTGGCGAAAGGCGGTGATGCGTCTGATTCGGGTTGAGGTGCCGAATGTCGAGGGGCGAGGAGGAGGATGTACTGTTCGAGGTTCCTGCTCCTCGCCAGACGTGTTCCCCGTAGGGAATTTCCGAGTATTCATGACGAACCCAGATCTTCTGGGTGACTTGAGTAGGCATCCTTCAGTATAACTGCACGCAAACGAGGTATGAAGTTAGATCTTTAATCTTCCTTATTTCCTATTGATGAGGAGTCAAGAAGTCTGATGTTGATCTTCATTTGATGTAGGTTCCCGGCTTCACACAGCCTCGAGGGAATCTGTTTAGCATCCACTCTATGTATCAGGCCTTGCATGATGACTATAGAGCGATCGTCCATGACTGGGGATTTGAGAGATTTTTCTCCATTCTACCCCGTCGTTGTCCCTGGGGTTACCTCAGGGAACTGTCTGAGCGGTGGTTCCACCAGACTAAGTCACTTCATTTGTTGGACTGCGAGGTGATGATGAAGCCGATGGATTGGCGGTTTATCACAGGTATGGAGTTTGGAGGGGAGCCGATGCCTTGCACGGCGGATATCACCCCTACTGCCATCAGATCCTTGTTAGGAGTTTTGGCGGGCGCTCGAAGGCGGGGCTCGTTTTGACGAGTCCTTTGGCGTAGATCTTGCTATGGCGAGGATGTTGAGTGAGCCCATACCCGATGATGTGAGAGTCAGGGATCGCATTCTTCGGCGATTGTTCCTTATGATCATTAGGGGCTACTTCATAGTAGATAACTCTTATACTGTGTCTTTTGCTTTGATTAGCGCCACTCGACACGTAGATCGTATAGGAGAGTATGATTGGGGTTCCTACACCTTTGCCTACTTCCTCAGGGGAATGCACATGCGATCGCAGGGCTTGACCGAGGCGTGGTTAGGATTCTACCCATTTCTGCTGGTGAGTGTTTCTCTTGTCTTTTCCCATGTATAGGTTAAGAGTGTTGACTAACAGCAGATGTTTGCCTTTGTGTTGGCAGTTTTGGGCCTATGAGAGGCTCCCTTGTCTACGTCCTGTGAGCGTGTTAGGTATAGACACCTATCCACGAGGATGGAGATGGTATCACTCTATACTGGCGGAGGTCCCTGTTGCTGAGGGTTTTATTCATTTTCGCCTACAGCTGGAGTAATTGACAGCTGATGTCATCACGTGGATTCCCTGCTCTGGAGAGCATTTGGGAGTTGGTTTTGAGGATGGGTACCCGACTGGAATAGAGTACGTCATATCCACTCGTAGGATTCCTCTCTTTACAGATGGAGGATGGGAGCTCTATTTAGGAGAGCGTGCTATTAGAAACACTACATGAGAGATTTGTATGTCGATCTTGCCTCCTGCCAGACGTTATTGGCCTGTTTCGCAGTCACCCGTCGTTGACATCCCATTGTTGGGGATTGACGGTTTTACATTGTTAGAGGGCCCCTGTTCTCAGGAGATGTTCCAGCATTGGTGGATCCCTCGTACGATTGGAGCTCAGACCCGCGCCACACAGTTCATGGGGGATATGGTTCCAGGATCCGTGATGATGATGGATTGGCTAGACTGTGTCAGAGATCCGACTCACGTGACACAGATTGAGAGATTGACTCGGCAGCTGGACCGGTCACATCTTTTCATTCGGCATTTGGGTAGAGATCCTGCATAGGTAGATACTTTTGACCCTTCCAGCTTTGGCGCTGACCCCTCGGATGACCCATTTGGTTTTTTCGGCGCAGATCCTCCTTTATATAGGCCTGACATCCCTGTAGATAGAGATCCAGTGACTCAGGAGGAGTTACATCATGTTGACAACATCAATGATGTGGACATTGACACTATTGACTTTTTTTGATGTATTTCTCGTTATCTCTTTTGATAGGCCTCTGTTAGATGCTAAGTAGCTTCGCCCCATTTCCCTGTATTTTAGCTGTACAGAGTGTATTAGATGATGATATACTTAGGAATGTATGCACAGTTTTCCATTCCCTATATCATATTGCCATCTATTGTATCATGCATGTTATTGTTATGTATATGTATGTATGTCCAGAGATACTCAACATTGACCCCTGGATGGTCTTATGACACGGCCGCATGAGATGTCTTCTTCGACGATTAGTCAGATTGATCATACCCCACCATTTGCGGTAGTAGTTGGTATGCGATCATGGTATGATAGTATATCACCATCAGACATGGTGATCGTAGATGATTTGCTTGTAGCATACTATGACCCTACTAATGTTTCAGGTTCCTCCAGGATTTATAAAGGGCATGCTAGAGCACTGGATATCAAATAGACAGGTATTCCGCTTCGGGACCCATGATTTGACTCATACCTTGGAGGAGTATGCACGATTGACGATGTTGCCTTTTGACAGACCTTGCGTGCATATGGTGACGAGAGACATGAGTAGACAGTTCATGACTCTCACAGGATTGAGGCGCAGAGTAGTACAGGATGAGATTACATCCGGCCATGTTATATCCCAAAGATTTCTGTTTGATGAGTTTGGCTCTCAAGATGAGATGTCATGGCATTTCGGGGATTTCACCACACCGGAGGATCATTGGCGTTCAGCTAGAGTAGATGTACTGCTTCTATGCGTATTGTCATATGTCTACATGCCGTGGTACATGGATGAGCTAGACATCAATGTCATGATGGCAGTGAGAGCTCTTAGGGAGGGTCATACCATCATCCCGATGATCATTGCAGAGACCTTGAGGTCGGCTACATACTGCTGCACTTATCCGGCAGGAGTGTTCATAGGTAGTTCGGTCATGCTGTATGTGTGGTTCATGTCACACGTGAGACCGATTGGCACATTCAGACTTCATGGATTTTGTTTCACCCATGAAATAGCCATGTCGTACTCCTTTGAGCTTTGTGGGGTGTATGAGATGTCAGATCTTGGTCCACTTTCTTGGCGAGATTGGAGATCCATTTGATATATTGCTGTGTTCGTGGCTCACTCACCCTACTGACTTCATTACTCATGCTCCGGGCATGGATTATCTCCTCCGGGCTGGTTTGAGGGCATGATTACTTACCACCCATCGGTAGTGATGAGTCGGTTTGACCGGTTCGATTTCCATCCATATGAGGGGCAATGCGTGAGTCAACGCTTTCATCGTCACCGCTTTGTCGTGAAGAAGATGATCCGTGTTGTATGCTGTTGGGATCGATGAGAGTCGGTGATATTTCGCTCGATCATCCGGTAGTTCTGCAGAGTATTCTGCATGGATGGATACAGAGACTGCATTAGCTGCAGTAGTATCCACAACACAAGAGACTGATTATGACGATGAGGAGCCTATAGAGGAGGCTGTCATTCCCACCGATGACTTGACTCTTTGGGGTCACGCGAAAGATTTGTGATGGATTCTCCCACCCCGAGTGCCACTGTTACTCAGTATTCGGCAAAGCATCTGGAGCAGAGCTTACATCTAATGACCTGTGACAGAGATCAGGCTATGGCCACGATGTTGACAGCTCTTGATGAGAGAGATACCGCTCTGTTGGAGAGGGATGAGGCTATATCAGCCAGAGATTCATTGATAGTGGAGCGGGATGCCGCCTTATCTGCTAGGGATGTGGCCATTGCAGACAGCACTTTAGTGAGATCCCAGATGACGATCAGTCTTGCCGACATGAGTGCTTATATTGATAAGCATTCAGCCACCATGCAGTTAGCCTCTGATCTGCTAGCTCGTGTAGATACCCTTGGGCAGGAGCTTGCAGCATTACCTCCATCTTTAGAAAGGGATGCTATGTTAGATCTGATAGTCCGCATATATACAGATCTGTAGATAGCTTTGTATTTTCCTGCACAGACTAGCTTAGCCATTTTTGTCATGTACAGCACATATGTATATATCAAACAGTATTATGTATGGCAGGGAAATATATTTTGATTCACTTCCCTTTTAATTATGCCTTGATACTTGCTTGATATTTGCCTATTTCTCCAGGGCCTTTGATCTTGATGCATTCTTAACTTATCCTTGACAGATGGACATTGAGACGTCGCAAGGTCTCTTAGAACGGATCATTGATTTCTGAAAATCCCTACCATATTTGGTGTCTTGGGACTGGTATCTGTATGGAAAAATGGAGAGGATGGTAGTTTCTTCCTCTCTAAGATTAACTGCTCCACAGATGGTCGCCAATACTTCTATTTGTGAGAAGCCTAGTTAATTCCATCTCTTATGGGTTGGTATTGTTCTTTGAGGCACGATCGCAGCTTAAATGGTCACCGAATCTTCTATTTGTGAGAAGAGGTTGGATAATTCCATCCCTTTGATTTGAAACTGATGAAGTGGGGCAATTTGAAGGTTAATCCCAGTACCGTGTGACAAGTATGTTTGTTCTGGTTGGGGTTAGACTGCACCATGAATGGCTGCCTACGTACTCCTGTGGAAGAGGAGATCAAGTCTGTGTAGTTCGAACCTAATATAGGAGGTTCAACGTTAAATGCGGAAGAAAGAAGGGTGTAGAAGTATTTTTGTTATTTTTTGTGAAGAAAGGGTAGAAATGTTTTTGTTGTTTTTCTTTATTGCGACCGGGCCATATAGCGTATGGTTGCCTACGTACCCCCGGGTATCAGGGAGATTAGGTCGACGTAGTTCTCCCCTCAGGACGAATCGCAGCTGAAGAGAAGCGCAAATCTCATGTGCAGGCTATACTACGAGGAGAAGAAAGTTTAATCTCACAATGGAGATAAACTGCAAGTGTGGAAAAATTTTGATCCCGTCTTCAGGATAAACTGCAAGCGTAGAAAAGTTTAATCCCATCTTCAGGATAAACTACAGGTGTAGAAAAGTTTAATCCCGTCTTCAGGATAAACTGCAGGTGTGTGAAAAGTTTAGTCTCGTCTTCAGGAGAAACTGCAGGCTGAGAAAAGTTTTGAAATGAAGTGAAACCAGGCTGCTGGCTTGTATGTTTCCCTGAGGGGCAGAAGAGTGTAAAAAGGAAAGGGTTCAAAACTGGAATAACTGGTGATTTGATGATTAAAGCCAGGATGTTTGTTTGATGGTAACTTCAGACATTGTACCGTTTCACGGTGTCTGAGCTAATAAGCTATGGAAATTCATCGCCATCCATTTCCTGCAACTTGAGAGCACCTCCTGTCAATACTTCCTTGACAATAAATGGGCCTTCCCCGTTAGGAGCGAATTTTCCCTTAGATTGATCTTGGTTGTCAATGATCTTCTTCAAAACCAAGTCATGTTGTTTGAATTGCCGTAGTTGGACTTTTTCATTTGTAGGATCGCAAATCCTTTCTTTGATATAACTGACCATGGAAGATAGTCGCGGTTCGCCTTTCGTCTATCAGAGACAATTGGTGATACCTGTATTGTACCCATTGGTTTTCAACTAATTGAGCACCCATCAACACTCTGAGGGATTCCATTTCCACTTCTATGGGGAGCACTTCTTCCATCCCATAAACTAGTGAGTAGAGGGTTGCCCCAGTGGAAGCTCGCATTGAAGTTCTGTAGGCTAATAAAGTTAGGGGCAAAAGGTCAGCCATCCTTTGTGATTGGCGGACATTTTCTGCATGATATTCTTGATGTTTTTATTAGCCGCTTCAACAACAATATTCATCTTTGGTCGGTAGATGACAGAGTTGAAATGTTTGATGTGGAACTTTCTGCATAATTCCTCCATCATGTTATTGTTGAGGTTTTTAGCATTGTCTGACACAATGACCTCTAGTTGTCCATATCGAAAAACAACATTGTTTCTGATGAACGCAATGATGACTTCTTTAGTAACCCTGGGGAAGGAAGCTACTTCTACCCATTTGGTGAAGTAGTCGATCATGGTGAATATGAATCGATGTCTATTACTGGCTTTGGACTCGATGGGCCCGATCACGTCCATTCCCCACATTGAGAAGGGCCATGGCGAACTCATATTGTGGAGTTCCCTTCGAGGGGCGTGGATAGCATTCCCATGGATCTGACATTGATAGCACCTCTTGACGTGATCATCACAGTCAGCTTTAAGTGTAAGCCAATAATGTCCCGTTCTGAGAAATTTCTTGACAAGTAGGGGTCCACTCATATGAGAGTCGCATACTCCACCATGGATCTCATCCATGAGTTGCTGAGCTTGGTATTTGTCCAGACATCTGAGGAAACCTAATCCTGCATCTCTTATGTAGAGTGCATCTCCGTTCAGGTAGAATTTCATAGCAAGTCGATGAATCTGCCTCTTCTCAGTTAGGCTCGCCTCAGTGGGTGTAGATCCATCTCATAGATACTCCTTGATATGCTGATACCAAGGGTTTTGGATGGGAGGCAACTCATCCGATACTTTTCCAATGTAATTCCCATATACTGGGGCTTTATGCATAGCAATCGTGATGTTTGGCATGTTTTCCTTGTCAGGTATGTAAACCAAGGAGGCCAACGTTGCTAATGCGTCTGCAAAGTCATTCCTACTACGAGGAATGTGTAGGAAGGAGATTTCTTCGAACTCCAAAGCCATCTGTAGAACTTGCCGATGGTAAGGCAGTAAATGTAATTCTTTGGTTTGATAGATTCATGTGGATTTCTTGATTACCAATTCGGAATCCCCAAAGATAGTTAACCGCCTGATACCCATTGAACGGGAAAGTTTGAGTCCCATGATCTGACCTTCATACTCACTCACCGTGTTGTTGGTATTGACAAACGCGCAATTGAATCAATGACGGATACTGCTTTCCCCAGACAGATATTAAAAGCGCTCCACTTTGAGAGCTACGAATTGATGTACTCCATCAAAATACATTTTCTACGATCGAAATGTATCGTACTGATGGGTTAGCTGAATTGCCATTACTCCTTCATCAGGAAAGTATGTTTCTAAGGGTTTGTAGTCCCCTGCAGGTGCGGCAGCCAGTTGATTCTCAATCCCTTGACCTTTGACAGACTTTTATGTCACGTAGACAATGTCAAATTGCTGGAGGATCAACTGCCATCTGGACAGTCGACAATTCAGTATGGGTTTGCTGAACACATACTTGGGAGGATCCACGCAGGATATGAGATGGGTTGTCTGATCATGTAGATAATGTTGTAATCTCATGGAGGCCCACGCTAAAGCGCAACAAGTTTTCTCAATCAGAGTGTACTTGTGTTCACTGACGCTGAATCTTTTGCTGAGGTAATAGATAGCTCGCTCTTGGCCTCTATTGTCTTTTTGCCCCAGCATACAGCCCATAGCATTGTCATTTATGGACAGGTACATGAATAGGGGAACATCATCCCTAAGAGGTACCAAAATAGAAGTGTTAATCAGCTGCTCCTTGATTGTGAGGAAGGCTTTTTGACACTCATCATTCCATTTCATAGAGGAGTTCTTCCTTAATAATTTGATGATTGGCTCACAGGTTGCTGTGAGTTGAGAAATGAATCGGCTAATAAAGTTGATCCTTCCCAAAAATCCCCGTATTTCCTTCTCTGTCTGAGGAATGGGCATTTCCTTGATGGCCTAGATTTTGGTAGATCCAGTTCAATCCCTTTGTGGCTGACTAGGAAGCCTAGCAACTTTCTTAACTTAACACCAAAGGCGCACTTGGCAGGATTCAAGTTGTACTTACGCAACCTGTTGAACAAATTTTTGAGATGGTCTAAATGGTCATCCTCCTTTCGGGATTTGACAATGATGTCATCCACATAGATCTCTATCTCCTTGTGCATTAAATCATAGAAAAGAGCCATCATAGCTCGCTAGTAGGTTGCCCCGGCATTGATGAGGCCGAACAACAACCGTCTGTAGCAAAAGGTTCCCCAAGGCGTGATGAAATCAATTTTCTCATGATCTTCCTCAGCGACCATAATCTGATGGTACCCCGCAAAGCAATCAGCAAAGGAGTACATGTCATACTGAGCAGTATTGTCAATAAGAATGTGGATAAATGGCACGGAAAAGTTATCTTTCAGGCAAGCTTTGTTCAAATCCCGATAATCCACGCAGACTCGCACCTTTCCCCCTAGTTTAGGCACGGGAACAATGTTGGATATCCACTCCAGATATGTAGACACCATGATGATGCCAGCTTGAAACTGTTTCACAATTTTTTCTTTAACCTTTAAATTCCACTCAGGTTTCAATCGCCTGAGATTTTGCCTAACTGGCTTGATTCCTTCTTTAATGGGAAGGCGATGAAGAACAATGTCAGTGGACAAACCCACCATATCTTCATGAGACCATGCAAACACATCCTGGAATTGGGTTACCAGTGCAACCATGTCATTCCGTTGATTTGTGGTAACGTCTGCACCAATCTGGATTAGCTTAGGGTTGTCTAAGGTTCCAAGATTGAAAGGAGTAGTTTGATCAAGATTGGGTTTGGGTTTGTCAGTGACCCATTCCTTAATCTCTTGAGGTGTCTCAATGTCTTCTTGGATGTCCATCAAGTCTGAGTCCAACTTTGCATCAAAGTTACAGCCCTCGTTGAGAGAAAACACCTCATCAGCAAGTATAAGCACATCTAAATTCAGAGTCCTGAAACAAAATTTGCTTTCACTTAATATATGTAACTGTTCGATCATACAAAAGTGTTAGCATGTACGTGATAAAATAATTGCTAGTGTTGTAAAGGAAAGTAAACAATTAAAGTTATCTACAGGGCAGAAGGATTTTTCTGCCCGTTTTACCCTCGTCGACCAATGCATGGAGTGTTGCTCCAATTGTCGAGGGCAAAGTCCTGAAGGACAATCATCGTCTAGGGTATATCTGTTTGTATGTTCATCATGAACAATGACGCGAATGCCTGCCATCATTAAGGCAATGTCGTGTTTATGTTTCCGCTCCTTTTCTTCCATCTCGGGATCAGGAATCATCACCTCTTTAGCTATGATTGGCACTGGTTTTGGAAATAGCATAGCCACAACCCGGGCTGGAACCTTTACTTGAGATTGTATCAACTCATGTGGTAAAGGCATAGAAGATCGCCGTGCGGCGAAAGGCTGAGGAACTTGCTTGTGCTTATGAGGATTCCCGTGAGTGGAATTAGCAGAATAGCCTAGCCCGGCTGTCCCAATTTGACTGGACATTTGGATAGGGTGCTTAATACCCTACTGATCCTTACCAAACCCTTGTCCAGATTGGTAACCCAATAACATCATTTCTTGAGTGGCTGACATAACCTCGTCAGAAATCTTGGGTACAGGAAGTGGCACTCCAATAGAATGGTATTGCGTGTTACTCACTTCCAGAGTATGGAAACTGGCCGGCTCAACTTCTGAATTGAAGCTGATAATTGGTAAAGTTCTTGGTCTAGGACCTTCCGGCTCAGCATTGACAGTGACTAAACTGTTGGTGATGTATTTGAGTTGTTGATGTAAAGTGGAGGGAACAACTCCAGCCATGTGTATCCATGGTCTCCCCAATAACAGGTTGTATCCTGAATCTATCTTGAGGACGTGGAAGGATACATTGAATGTTGGGGACCAATCTCAATTGGCAATTCAATCTTTCCAACGGAATTTCGCCTAGATCCATCAAAAGCTCTGATGATCGTGTGACTACTTTGGATTCGCTTGAGATTGATATTCATCTTCACCAAGGTGGCATAAGGACAGATATTCAGAGATGAGCCTCTATCTATCAAAACTCCAGCTAGCATATACCCGGAAGATAACACTGCGATGTGCAGTGGTTTGCAATGACCGGTCCCTTCGGGAGGTATATCGTCATCAGTGAAGGATATCACATTGTTGTTGAAAATGTGATCAACCAAATGTTGAAATTTTTCCACATCCACTGATTTCGGTAAGTAGGCTTCTTCCAAAACCTTTAGCAAGATTTTCTGATGATCTTCGGAAGAGAAAACCAAGTCCAGTATTGAAATCTGGTGTGGAGCTTCTCGCAAGCTTAAAACCACTTTGGCTTCATTGTGGCCTATAGTATGGAGGAATTTTTCAATCTTCTCGATGGACAGCTTCCCCTTTGCTTCGCAAGTAGGCTTGATAACCCGTTGAGGAAGGTACAGTGGATTCTCTTTCGACACTATAGCAGTAATATGGAACGTAGATCCTTCAGCTTCTCCATAATTCCATGGAACTTTATGTAAGCTGACAATAGGATGTTGTATTCTGCAAGGCAAAGGAATTGGCTCTGGTACGGCCACTTTCAAAGGATTGTCAGCTCCTTTGAGTTGAATGGTTTGTATGGGAAATACTGTGACAGTCTCATCCATCTCGAATATAACCGCTACTGATCCCTTCCATTGAGTAGGGTATGCATTCACACCCTTAAGTTGTACAGTGTAATCATTTGCTACTTGCAGGACACCGCTATCAATAAGATTTTGAATGAGATGGCGGAGTGCCCAAAGATTCTTCCTCGTCTTTGTGATCGAGAATTTGAATGATATTGACACATTTCATCAGGATTGAACCGCCCTGAGCGGGGATTGATTGGAGGGAGAAGGAATGTGATTCCTCCTTCGTTAATCAGCATTTGAAGTATCTCCTCCAGAGATTGGCCCAGATAGGTGAATTCCCTTTGATTGGCGAAATCCCGACGGGCTTTAGCACATGCTCGCTTTGCAACGTTCATGGTTTGCCAATACCAGCTAGAACTCTTTCATAGAAAGGAGCTTCCTGTACATCTATTAAGGTCATGACCATCTCTGATTCTGTCATGGAAGGAATAACTTGAGCGAAGGCGCCTCCACCTTTGAGCGTACTCTCTGAATGACTCATTAGGATCGCTTTCTTGACTTTGGTAATTTGATATCGGTCGAGCCATCTCGAGATTGAAAATCAGATTGAGTAAGGAAGGCATGAGCCGCTTCTTCCCAATGTGGATCTTAGACTTGTCTAACTCGGTATACCATGAACGGCTTTCTCGGTCAGGACTTTTCTCGAAACAAATGCATTCTCGAGCTTTTCATCCTCGATATAAGATCCGAAGTTCTCCAACGAACACCTTTAAATGTGTGTAAGGATCCCCTAATCCGTCATATTTCTCAAAATCGGGGTCTTGAATTTCTCTCGGATAATTCACACCGGAAATATGCAAAGGTCTCAGATATGAAACAACGCCATGTGTTCCAATCCTTTGAGGAGCCTTGAATGGTTTCCTCCATTTGGAGGACCTTCTTCCTGATATTACCGGTGTCTGGATCTCCTTTGAGATGGGTGCTTTTAGGATCTTTGTTGGTTATATCCAACTGACGATCTGGAATTGTCTTTTCCAGATTTTGAATTCCCCCTTGTGCAGAGGACTCTGTATGTGTAGGTATCTTCGTACTTGAGTAGACTGGTGTAACTCTTTCAGTAGGACAGCCAAGTCTGTGATTTGTTTACTCAATCCGTCAAATTCTTCTCGTGAAATAGGATTAGACTGTTCAGAAGAAGACATGATTGGCTGTAGGCTTGAGGCCTTTTTTGGATTTAGAGTGGGTAACCGGCCCAATTGCTTCCCTACAAAAGACTTATATTGTTTAGTCTTAGGGTAATGTAAATGTTATCATAACATATCCGTTTTAGGAATTTGTCCTGTAAAACAGGTTTAGTTAATTGATAACATGTTATGCACAGGTATTCTTCATATTTTCCATTACATATGGATGAACATGGAATAAAATTACAAGTAAATGCTTTTATAAGTAGTTAAAAATAGAGAGCATGAAGAGACTTTCCTCCACGTTTGGTTTATCAGAGATTGACCTATCTTAGGATTTCTCTCGCGGCTTTTCGGTAATGAAGGTTCCCAGATCATCGCAATCTACTCAACGGGAAGTTGATCCGGTCTTTCAATTGGAGCGAATCTGGGTGGTGCCTTTCCTGAGCCCCGGGGAATTATTCTTCCCACGGGTCCAGTAATCAAACACCGACAGGATAGCCTCCTGGTGGAGGGACCACACAACATACATTCACATACAACGTGTCTCACCGTTTATGTAAAATGATGACATGTGCGAAGCACTAATATGTGTGAAGCACTAATATCACAGATAGATATTTAGCAATGCAGTAAGTGATATGCATTCATACACATTTATCAGAAATATAAATGCAACAATCACACACAAGCATATAACAATTTTGAAAAGCTTGTAATAGCGGATTAAGCCCTCTTACTGGAGTCCCCAGCAGAGTCGCCACCTGTCGACGTCGGGATTTTTGAGTGTCCCTTTTCGTTACTTGTCTTTTGGTGTTCTCATGTTAATGAGAGATTTGTTTGAAAAAATAAGTGAAAAAGGTCCGACATGTATAATGTCGACGATTGACTTTAAGAGTCGCCAGTTGGTGTATTTAACTGGTTGCACCAACGCAACTGAAAAGGTTTGCACATTGACCCCGTGATTTGGCACTACTAAACAGGTCTGTGAAATCGAGATTCATTAAAGGTTCGGGGGCTTTATTATGCAGAGGGAAGGTGTTAGGCACCCCCCGACATCCATGTTACCACGGTGACCGCCACTCTTCAAAGAAATTGTTATATGAATGTGTGTGTGTGTGTGTGTGGATCAATGTGCAATTATATGAAAGTAGTGCGAGGCCTTGTTCATACCTATATACACGGGTTTGAATTTTATTAGGAAAATCCAATTTTAACCACAAGATATAGCAATGAAGTTTTGTAAAAGAGGTTTTTCAAACCCTGTGCTCAATAGGAATTGAGACCTTTTCATACTTCCATTTTTATTATTAAATGTCCGGCTTGTTTGCTTTTATTTTCGAGATGCGAGGCATCCTCGAGAAAATAATATACTGTGATCTTCGAATCGCTTTCATGGGCATGTCGACCATCCAAGGAAACTCGATTAATCGTAAAATAATGTACAAGCCGCTTCTGACGGAAAAATGTCCATCATGGGAACCAATCTAGATTCAATGAATCTGAACACAGTGATCACATGATTCCTAGGCTCACAAGATACTGCAATTTGTATGGAAAGCAATAAGTAGTTATATATATATATATAAGATGTAAATATATATATATATATATATATATATATATATGAACATTATCAACCGCCACGAAGTGAACTCCAGGCGGGACAAAATGTAAATAAAGCTGTAAAAGCGATCAACTGCCACGAAGTGAACTCCAGGCAAGACGGAATGTAAATAAAGCTATAAATGGCCATGAAGTAAACTCCAGGCCTGAAAAAAATGTAAATATATATATGTACAAATATATATATATAAAAGCAGTAAACGAACCAGATATAAATTCGGGCTCATCGGATATGTCCGACAACAATTATATATATATATATATATATATATAAAAGCGAGTAAATGCACCGGATATAAAATCCAGGCTCATCAGATATGTCTGACAACAATTATATATATAAGTGTATATATATATATATATAAGCAATTAAATGCACCAGACCAAAGTTTAGGCTCATCAAACAGAGTCTGACCACAGTTTATATATATAAGTATATATATATATATATATAAGTAAATAAATGCTTCAGACCGAAGTCTAGGCTCAATCGAGGCATAACTCGATAATGTTAGTCCATATATATAAAATATATACATATATTAGTATATATATACAAACAGAAATGAAAACCACGGACCGAAGTCCGGGCAAACACACTCACACGACTCTCAACGTGTACAACAGTGTGTGATAATAGGAGAAAGATGCTTTCTAGAATGTAAGAAGGCTTACAGTGGACTGTCAATGTAGACTTCTTTGACCTTAAATGGATAAACACTCAGCTCCCGCCGGATAAAAAGTAGCTATATATGAGCTAACTAGTGTTTAAAGAAGAGGAAACACTCAAAAGATGTGTATGCAGAGCTAAATGGACAGAGCTTCCTCGCCTTTTTCCTTCTCTCTCTCTCTCAAATGGCTGACCCCCCCCCCCTATATTTATAGACGGATGGTCGCAGGTCAACCTGCGGCAGCCGCAGTTGAACCTGCGACTGGTCGTGGTGGGCACGGGCTTCGCGGGTCCCGTCATCTCGTAGTACGTGCACTCGTGCACTATAATGTCTAATCGAACTTGTAGAACTTCAATCCGAGCATCCAAATGAAGTATATATGTACTTCTTTGGATCGCTTATGTCGAGAGTTACGTAATGACATGGATTAGAGGTTGTACGAAGTTAGGAAGAGGGGTCTATGCCCATGGTCTTCAAGCTTTAAAGTCTATCCAAAGTACTGCCACGCGTAATAGTCACTCAGGATTGTCACTCCTTGGCTCTTGTGGGACATTGTTGTATGTATGTATGTATGAAGCATTGAGACGACGTGCCATTTGTCAGATGAACAAGATGATGTGTGACTCCTTGCCGGGGTTATCGCCGGGTTGAGTTGAAAGTAGACGTTGCTCAGGGTTACAGCTGAGATTGGACTACTTGTTGGTGTGCTGCGATATCATCTTGTTGACGTGGTCAAATGACGTTGTGACTCCTCACCAGGGTTATCGCCGGTTTAAGCGGAAAGCAGACGTTGCTCAGGGTTACATCTGAGATTGGACTTCTTGTTTGTGTGCCTCACTGTCATTTGTGTATGTTCCTGTCTGAGGTATGTGTGCTTTGACAGGATTTATGTGGTTGAAGCTGATTGCATGTGTTTGAAACAAACATTTCCGGTGTTCTCCCCGGAACTGCAATGACATCTCTTGGGGCTATCACCAAGGATGGGGTTGCTACTCCCAGTATTGTCTCTGGGACTGGAACTGAACATCGCGGTGTTATCATGGAGATAGAACTATTCTCTCCGGTGTTGTTACCGGTCTTTTGATCTGCATATCTCTGGGTTATCTCAGAGATTGGAAATGACATTCCCGGGTTGTGTTCCGGGTTTGGAATTGAGCTTCCGGTAGTATCCGGATTAGAGCTGATGTTCCCAGTTTGTGTTCCGGGTTTGGAGCTGAACTTTCGGTAGTATCCAGAATGTTTGTAGGCTGTCTTTCAGGGTTATCTCCAAAAGATGAATCTACCCTCCTGCAATGTCAGTAATAGGAGTGCAGAATATTTTGAGTGTCTACAAAGATAACGAATATACGATTAGAATCGACTTTAATCAATAAAGTTAAAGCCGCTCAAGCTACATACTCAGAGCTGATGAATGTGAAGAAAAAGGTTCAAGAGGGCGTTAGTCTAGAAGCAAGAGTCGATGAAGAGAGGTAATCTTAACCCTCGATTTAATTGGCCCATTTTAAATCCTCGATCGAGTAGGAACTGTGGCCTATAGACTCGCTTTACCACCAAGTATATCGCGTGTTCTTAACATTTTTCACGCATCAATGTTACGTATATATGTGGACGACCCGAACCACACTATTAAATTAGAACTATACGAGATAGTAGAAGATTTAACATATGAGGAGATACGTGTTAAAATCTTGGATAAGAATGATCATATTCGACACTCAAAGGTTATACCTCAAGAGTTAGAATCTGAAATGAAGTCAAGGTATCCTCACCTCTTCGGCATACCAAGTACGTACGTAAATTTCGAGGGCGAAATTTCATAAGGAGGGGAGATTGTAAGACCCCAAATTTTATGAATAAAGATTTAATTTACTCGCAATATAATTTTGAATATTATGGTGTGGATTTGATATAATGTTATAGTTGTGGGTAATATTTACAAATTTTACAAAGTAACCAAGTGGTTATATAATATTCGATTGGTCGGGGAATATTCATTTTAATAGGGAATATTCGTACGACAACACAATCATTGGTGAACCCCACAATGGAAGTATTGTCGTAGTTAGAAAATGACATAATTATCTTTTTATAAAAATAACGGCGAAAGTATTCCCGTTAAAACTATTGAACTACCTGGTAGTAAAAGTACAGTAATACGCGTGGTTTCATAGTAGCACACGGTATTGGTTATTGATGCTTATGTGAAAAGTCACTCAGTTATACTCAATTATTGCTACAGTAATTGTTGCATCATATCTCTCATATTATTGATTCAATTATTGTCACAGTATCATCTGCATAATATGATATATTATTAAATCAATAATTGAGACGACAAAGTTATTCATATTATTAAATTACAATATTTATAATGTCTAGAAGTTCTATCAAGGAGAGGTATGGTCATCTAATTGCGCGCCAATAAGGAGAAATCCTTATTGGAAAGCCCCCTCTTTCCTTGGAATGATCTGGTTGTTAAATATTATGAGTTATAATATTAATGATGAATAAGTTCGTGTTGATTAAAGATGAAATTGATAGTTCCATTGTGTTGGAATTATTAGTGTTAGTGGAAATTGACATTTATTTCGATAATAATTGATGTCTGGAGGTTATATTGACTAATCGGGTAATTAACCGGATAAATGAGCAATTAATTGCTATTGATTCACATGATTATAACTATTTGTTCACATGTCTGTACTATTGATTCACATTCTTGTACTATTAGGGGTGGTGGTGCAAGATTTATAATACTTGCATGACTAAGTTAAAAATGGAGGTATAGATGGAGGTACTATACTGTAATTCGTATTTTCACATGTCTAGAACTATTAAGTCATATGATTTACTTTTGATTCACATTATTTACTATTAGGGGAGGTGGTGCAAGTTTGATAATACTTGCAGGACTAAATTAAAATGCAGAAAAAGAGGAAGGTATTATACTGTAATATTTTGAGCCCCAAAACGTGCAATTATCGAGACTATATTTTCCAATAAATAGAAGCTCATTCTTCCTTCATTTCTCACCAATTCACTAAAGCTATAGAAAGAATTATTATAGAGAGAAATTTATAGAGAAAGAAGAAGAAAGTCTCGCTACCTCTACTTCTTGGTATCCGGCTTTTTAAGGGTAAGGGGTATTATTTATTTCAGTATTCATGAAGAGAGCTTACATTATTTCATTATTTATTATTATATTGAATAACTTTTACATCACGCAGTACCGCATACATGGTGAAATTCTTCATTATTCCATTCTTTATTATTATGTTGGAATAACCTATCTATGTGAAGTCTGCATACGTGGTGAAATTCTTACATTATTCCATTCTTTATTAATCATTTGGAATATCACATGCATGCGGATTACGCATGCGACTTGGTTCCATTCCTTATTATTTTGTTAGAATATCCTATCGGTGCATATTACGCATGACCTGGTTCCATTATTTATTATTATGTTGGAAAAACCTATCTGTGCGGTCTATCGCATGCATGGTGAATTCTTCTGTTATTCCATTCTTTATTATTTTATTGGGATATCACATGCATGCGGATGGTGCGTGACCGTTCCATTCTTTATTATTCTGTTGGAATAACCTGTCTGTGCGGTCTATCGCATGCATGGTGAATTCTTCTGTTATTCCATTCTTTATTATTCTGTTGGAATAACTTGTCCATGTGGATTACCACATGCATGGCGAATGATCCTTCTTATTCATTCCTTATTAAATTGTGGAAATGATCTGTCTACGTGGATTACCGCATGGCGGGCAAAAATCCATTTGCAGTTTCATATATTCTATTATACTCAGTTGGTTAAAGTTTTGGCTTCTGTACTCCATGAAATTAGTGGAATATCCTTGATATTTACGCTTCATCCAATATATTTTCATGGAAATATTCTTCTGAGCATTCTTGAATTTTACTCCACAAAGAAGTATCATGTTGACAATTTGGACGTTATTGATTTTGGGATAAATTAATTTATAAATCTATAAAATTTATCCTTGAACTTGTTTTATTGAATTATTATGTCATTGTCATCATCCTCATGTTTATATTATGATTAAAGTCATCTTTGGCTTACATGCATAGATGGACTTGGTATGATTATGACCACGGATTATTCGGTATAGTCATGACCGTAATGTGACAAATGATGTGGTAAAAGTCCTCATTGGCCTGTAGTTCATTGGTGGACAGTTGTTGGTATGATTATGACCAGAGATTATTCGGTATAATCATGACCATTGATGATTACATGAATATCCTTGGCCGTGGTGCAGGGATGATGTGGTTTATTTATTAAGTTGAGTCTCAACGATAAAGTTGATGAAAACCTTTTTAAATCATAGAAGATAGTAGATTTTATGCTTTACTTGACTCTTCTAATGGATTGTTTATTCCGCTGCAGTTGTTGATCTAAAACTTGTTGTCTATTATATTCTGTCAGTTGTTATACTGTTGAAGGCTAAGGATAATTTATTCTGCATTATTTTAGTCATAATATTTCTTACTGTGCTAGTTGAGCTCACCCTTTCTTTCACTGTTCTCTTCAGGAAATGAGAACGTAGTCGGGACTAGTCGGGGAACGGAGTGATGGTCCAGATGATAGCATTAGTAGTCCTCACTATTATGTTAAATAGTGTGACAATAAATGTAATGAGGACTCAATTGAGTGTGGATATTGTCTAGATGACAATATTCTTATTAAAACTCTTAGATTATGTTTTATTGTATTTTACACGACTGTTGTATAATTAAGTTATATTTGAATTTTGTACCATGTATTTGGCGACTCAAGATGGGTGATGTATACCTATTTGGGGGTGTCACACATTAACACTATCTCCATCCTTTGCAAGTCATACAAAATGGGCCTTTGCGTTGACAATATCGCACTCGTACCCGCATATGATCTTCTACTCAATGTGTCAGCTACTACGTTCGCTTTTCCAGGATGGTATTGAATGGTATGATCGTAATCTTTAAACAGCTCGAGCCAACGTCGTTGCCGCATATTGAGTTCTTTTTGGGTTAAGAAATATTTGAGGCTTTTATGATCCGTATAAATCTCCACTTTCTCCCTATACAAGTAGTGTCTCCATATCTTCAACGTGAAAACCACTGCTGCCAACTCCAAATCATGGGTAGGATAATTCCTCTCATATTCTTTGAGTTGTCGCGAGGCATAGGCTATGACTTTCCCATGTTGCATGAGAACACATCATAACCTTTTGCCTGAAGCATCGCTGTAGATAACAAATCCATTCGAACCAGATGGTATTGACAGAACAGGTGCCGAAATGAGTCTTCCCTTGAGCTCTTGGAAACTCTTCTCGCATTCTTTGCTCCATACAAATTTTGTAACTTTTCGAGTCAGCTGAGTTAACGGATTAGCGATTCGAGAAAATCCTTCCACGAATCTCTGATAATAACCAACTAAGCCCAAAAAGCTACGCACTTCGGTGATAAGTGTATTTTATATACGCAATTTCATGTCTGATTCATGCTTATTCGTTGCTATATTTTTGTAAACAAGTGCGTTTTTACATGGTTTATGTTGTTTTATGTGTAGGTTGGTGGTTGTGGCATTTCACGGATTATTGGGGATATTCGATGCATTTGGAATTTAATTGGAGCGCATTTGGAAACAACTCAGTGCTGCAGCATGTTCGATTATAGGAGGATAGCCCGCCGGGGTGGGCATGAATAAGCCAAACACCCCCGCCGGGGCGGGGGTCTACCAAGTCAACTAGCAGAGCATAAGCCCGCCAGGGTGGGAGATTTACACTTGAAACCCCACGGCTAGGGTCTACTTTCGATTAAGACGAGAACACAAGCACGTAAAATGACATAATCTACACACACACACCTTGCCAGGAGAGGTTGGGAAAATCTGGACAAGTCCTTTTTCAGTTATACTTCCTATTGGACTCGAATTTTAATTGTTTGTATGGTTTTATAACTCTATTTGATAAAGGATGTGGCTGGAGTGTTAGGCTGGATATATACTACTCTTTCAAACATAATAGGGAAGAAGTTAAGGAGATTACGAAGATCAAAGTCAGCTTTTGGAGAGCAAAAGTGGAGGAGTATTTCGAAGAGTTTTTCAAGACGATTGCAATTTTAGTCTACGTAAAGGGTGTTTTCTAATATTCTTTGTGTTAGATTATTATTTGTAATTGGAAGAATGATTTCTATGATTTATTCAGTGCTTATCTCATATATTATGAACTAATTCACTTTTTAGGCTTGTGATGGATCCTTAAGTGAATCGATGGTTTTGTAAGCTTTGATTCCCAATTTAATAAGTTATCTTCAGCTTATCTATATTAATTCATGCTTGAATCTATGAATTGCCTGACCAACAATTCTTTGTGAGGTTGGATGGAATCGAGAGAGGATATTCAATTCTAGACCTAGTTGATATAGCATGTGTTCAGGATTTTGTTAGTAGCTTAAACTTGATTCTTGTTAAGGTAGAGATATGCTTGACATCGCATGTAATCGGATAGAGAACTTATTCTTCAACCTTCTTTAATTGTAATTCACATAGAGATATAGTGGGTTAGTTGATTAAGGTGTTTAACAGATTTCTATCTTAAATGTGGATTGAAGTTAATATGGTATTAGTGCATCGAGAGGTGGTTAGTACTGCGTTCGTGTTCTTGATTAATAAACTGAGATAGTGCGTTAAATTGGGATAAAAGTGTTAAAATCAAAGTGAAGCTTAAGGTGAAATCATAAGTCTAATTCTCCATTAATTATTTAAAAATTCAGATTTTGGTATTTGTGGTTGTTTTATGTTAGTTAATTATTCTTAATTTTATTTTCATTAGTTTAAATAATTGAATTTGAGTTGTTTAATAAAATTAGGGTTAATAGAAGATTAGTAATTGTAAGTTAAGGTATTTTGCTAATTAATCTCTATGGGAACGATACTCTACTCATCACTTTATTACTTGTTGACAACGTATACTTACGTGTTGTGCGTATATAGATTTTACCCAACAAGTTTTTGGCACCGTTGCCGGGGATTAAATTAGTATAATTCTTAATACTTTTACAATATCAGTTTAATTAATCCAGTTTTACTTAGACATTTTTATTTTTGTTTTGTGCTTCTTATTTCAGGTGTTGGATATAGTTTATGTAAACTCGGTCTAAAAATCCAGACTTGTTGCCTTTTGACGACGACATTGAGAGAAGGTTTCAGAGGTTGAGTAAGTGGATTAAAGAAACGAGGCAAGAATTTGAAACACCCGAAAAGGAAGAGGAAATAGTGATGGCGGCCGAAGACAGGAAAGCGTTGAGGGACTTCACAATACCCAAAGTAACAGAACTGCATTCAAGTATAACAAGACCAGCAATAGCAGCAAACACGTTTGAAATTAAGCCTGAGATGATTCAAATGATTCAGAATTCAGTTCAGTTTGGGGGATTGGCAAACAATGATCCGAACGAGCACTTAGTCTGTTTTCTGGAAATGTGCGATACTTTTAGGTTTAATGGAGTTTCAGATGAGGCAGTGAGACTTCGATTGTTCCCATTCTCTTTACGGGACAAGGCAAAGAGTTGGTTGCATTCCTTACCATCGGGGTCGATAACAACGTGGGAGGATTTAGCTCAGAAATTCCTTGCAAAATTCTTCCCACCGGCGAAAACTGCGAAGATGAGGAATGAGATTACAATGTTTGAACAACATCATGTGGAGTCGTTATATGAGGCATGGGAGAGATACAAGGAATTACTCAGAAAATGTGCACATCATGGATTGCCCCAATGGCTGCAAATGAACACCTTCTACAACGGACTATATGGGAACCTTAGGACAAGTATCGATGCAGCATCGGGCGGAGCGTTTATGGCTAAGAGTTACGAAGAAGCCTACGAATTGATTGAAACCGTGGCTGCTAATAACTACCAGTGGCCCACATCGAGAATGACACAGGTGAAGGGGGCTGGGGTATTAGAAGTCGATAATATGACAACAATACAAGCATAGATGGCTGCAATGTCAAAGAGGTTGGAGCAAGTGGTAGCAGCACAAACACAACAAACACAGCAAGCACCGCAAGTAGCAATAGTATGTGAGTTGTGTGAGGGAGAACACCCAACGGAGAAATGTGCAATTAACCCTGCAGCTGTGCAGTTCATTGGCAATTACAACAGAATTCCTCAGAACACATATCAGAACATATATAACTAAGGAAATCGGAACCATCCACATTTTTCATGGAGCAACAACCAACAGAGTTAAGCTTCACGACAATCATATCCTCCAGGTTTCCAGAATCAAAAACACCCAGTTTAATATCAAGTTTTGGAGGATAAGTTAGATAAATTCATGGCTACTACCCAGTTGGCGATTAAGAATCTAGAAATTCAGGTGGGTCAGATAGCAAGGGAATCGAATAGTAGACCACAAGGAACACTACCCAGTGACACCGAGAAAAATTTTAAGGGTAATCACGAGCAGTGTCAAGCCATTATGTTGAGAAGTGGAAAACAGCTTGTGGGTCAAGAGCCAGAAATTTCAGCTACAAAGGAAAGTGCAACGGAGACAGAAAATACAGTGGGTGAGATAAAGCAAGGAAACGAGAATCAAATGGATAAAATCATCACAGTGAACAAACCAGCTATTTATCCTCCCCCACCATTCCAGCAAAGAGTTCAAAAACAAAAGTTAGATAAGCAATTTTCAAAATTTTTGGAAGTTTTCAAGAAACTTCAAATTAACATACCATTTGCAGAAGCCCTAGAACAAATGCCTAGTTACGCAAAATTTATGAAAGGATTCTATCAAAGAAAAAGAAATGGGAAGATTTTGAAACTGTGGCATTAACGAGAGGAGTTCAAAGGTCGCATCTTACGTTGTAAATTACCACTATAACTCAAGGACCCGGGGAGCTTTATGATTCCATGCACGATCGGTGAGAGGCATTTCAGTAAGTATCTATGCGATTTGGGGGCAAGTGTAAACCTTATGCCGTTGTCAGTGTACTTAGAATTAGGTTTGCCAGATCCAAGGCCTACGAACATCTCCTTACAGTTGGCGAATAGGTCAGTCACATACCCGAGAGGCATAGTAGAGGACATTTTAGTGAAAGTGGACAAATTTATATTCCCCGTGGATTTCATCATACTGGATTTTGAAGAGGACAAGAACATACCAATTATCTTAGGGAGACCATTTTTGGCTACAGGGAGAACTCTTATAGATGTTCAAAAGGGAGAACTCACGATGAGGGTTCAAGATCAAGAAGTGAAATTCAATGTGTTTAAGGCCATGAAGTTCCCTACGGATGAGGAAGAATGTTTTCAAATGGATCTAATTGATCAAATCATTAGTAAGGACATGAGCAAAAGTTTGGTGAATGATCCGTTAAAAACAACATTGGTGGGAGATGAAGAGATCGATGATCCAGAATTGGTGGACTACCTTCAATTGCTAGATTCATTGTCGCATGTACCAAGATTTAGACCACCATTTGAACCATTGCACATGGAGGAGGTAATTGCAGAAAAGTTGAAACCATCATTGGTGGAGCCACCAAAGCTGGAACTTAAACCACTTCCTAAGCACCTCAGGTATGCATATCTAGGTAATTTAAATTCTTTACCTGTTATTATTTCAGCTGCACTTAACGAATTGCAGGAAGAAAAGTTGTTGAGGGTGCTTAGGGAACACAAATCAGCCATTGGATGGACAATTGCAGACATAAAGGGAATCATCCCTTCGTTTTGTATGCACAAAATTTTGATGGAAGATGAGGTAAAACCAACAATAGAACAACAGAGGCGACTCAATCCAATTATGAAGGAGGTGGTAAAGAAGGAAGTTCTGAAATGGTTAGATGCCGGCATCATCTATCCGATATCTGACAGTAAATGGGTCGATCCACCCAGGTGTGTCTGCAAAAAAAGGAGGAATGACGGTGGTGCATAATGAAGATAATGAGTTAATCCCAACCAGAACAGTGACGGGTTGGCGTGTTTGCATGGATTATAGAAAATTAAACAAGGCAACACGAAAAGACCATTTCCCGCTGCCCTTTATTGACCAAATGTTAGATAGACTAGCGGGACATCAGTATTACTGTTTGTTGGATGGATACTCGGGCTACAACCAAATAGTCATTGCTCTAGAGGACCAAGAAAAGATCACATTCACATGCCCCTACGGCACATTTGCATTTAGGAGGATGTCATTTGGGTTATGCAATGCACCAGCAACTTTCCAACGGTGTATGATGGCAATTTTTTCAGATTTGGTAGAGAAAAATGTTGAGGTCTTCATGGATGAATTTTCAGTATATAGGGATAGCTTTGATAATTGTTTGAAGAATCTGGTAATGGTGCTGCAAAGATGTAAAGAAACGAATCTCGTTCTGAATTGGGAAAAATGCCACTTCATGGTTGAAGAGGGCATAATTTTGGGCCATAAGGTATCAGCTCAAGGATTGGAAGTTGACAAGGCAAAGTTGGAAACAATTGAAAAATTGCCTCCACCAACCTCAGTGAAGGGTATTAGGAGTTTTTTGGGACACGTTGGGTTCTATAGGAGGTTTATAAAAGACTTCTCACAAATTGTGAAACCGCTTTGCAGTCTTTTGGAGAAAGATGCGACATTCAGCTTTGATGAAGATTGTAAGTCAGTGTTTGAGTTATTAAAAAGGAAATTGACTACAGCCCATGTTATACTTCGCGATTGGAGCAGTTTTGGGTCTGCGTAGAGACAAGGTGTTTCACGCTATATACTACGCAAGCAAAACACTTACAGAAACTCAATTGAACTATACAACCACAGAGAAGGAGTTGCTCGTCGTGGTATATGCATTTGACAAATTTTGTGCTTACTTAATCGGGACTAAGGTGATAGTCTATACTGACCATGCTGCAATTCGGTACTTGATAGCGAAAAAGGATGCTAAACCACGCCTTATCAGGTGGATTCTCCTCCTGCAAGAATTTGATTTAGAAATAAAGGATAAGAAGGGGACGGAGAACCAAGTAGCGGATCACTTTTCAAGGCTGGAAAACCAAGGGAAAGAAAAAGACGACAAACGCGAAATCAATGAATCATTCCCGGATGAACAGCTATTTGAGATTTCAGCAGAGATTCCGTGGTATGCCGATTATGCAAATTTCGTTGTGAGAAACATTCTACCACCTAACCTCACAAGGCAACAGAAAAAGAGATTTCTACACAATGTTAAATGGTACATGTGGGATGATCCATATTTGTTTAAGCAGTGCGCCGATAAGGTGATTCGACGGTGCATCCCATACAACGAAGTGAAGAATATTCTACATGAGTGTCACTCATCGGCGTACGGTGGGCATTATAGAAGCGAGAGAACAGCAGCAAAGGTGCTACAATGCGGCTTCTACTGGCCCACATTATATAAAGACGCCCACCAGTTTGTTAAACAATGTGATAGGTGTCAAAGGGTGGGAAATATCTCGAAACGTAATGAGATGCCTTTACAAACGATTCTGGAAGTGGAAATTTTTGATGTATGGGGTATCGATATCATGGGACCATTTCCATCTTCCATGAATAATCAATACATTCTCCTCGCAGTGGACTACGTGTCAAAATGGGTCGAAGCCGCATCTCTACCAACAAACGATGCCAGGGTGGTCCTCAAATTTCTACAAAAGAACATATTCACGAGGTTTGGCACACCAAGAGCAATTATAAGTGATGAAGGAAGTCACTTCTGTAATAAACCGTTTACTGTTCTTTTGGCCAAATATGGAGTGAACCACAAGATAGCCACAACATATCACCCGCAAACAAGTGGACAAGCTGAGGTTTTGAACAGAGAAGTTCAAAAGATATTGGAGAAAGTGGTGAACACGAGTCGGAAAGATTGGTCACTTAGATTGGATGATGCTCTATGGGCCTACCGAACTGCATACAAAACACTGATCGGGATGTTACTATATCAACTGTTGTACGAGAAATAATGTCATATACCGGTAGAACTACAGCATAAGGCATATTAGGCAGTGAAAAAGCTAAATTTTGATCAAAAGGCTATAGGAGAGAAGAGACTACTTCACTTGAATGAACTAGACGAGTTTCGCCTTCAAGCCTATGAGAATGCCAAGATATACAAGGAAAAAGTCAAATGATGGCACGACCTAAAAATTCTGCGTCGAACATTTGAGCCGGGCCAATCAATCCTATTATTCAACTCAAGGCTGCGTTTGTTCCCCGGAAAACTCAAATCAAGATGGTCGGGACCATTCACAGTCAAGCAAGTATTCCCTCATGGGGCAGTTGAAATTTACAGTCGCAACCCTCTCAAAACGTTCAAAGTCAACAGACACCGGCTGAAGCATTACTGGGGTGGAGAAACCAACACCGACGTGATCACAATCACGTTGGTTGACACAACTTAAACAGGAAGTAGTCAGGCTGAAAGACTTAAAATCAAGCGTTCATTGGGAGGCAACCCAATTTTTAGTTTATTATCTTATTTTTCATTCATACTTGCTTAATCATAGTTTTAGTGACTCACTAGATAGAAGAATAAAATAAAATTTTCGTGATACTCCACACAACATACTATGACATCCAATACTCACTAAGTTTCATGTTTCACACAATGCAGGATGGGAAAAGAAGTATAATAGGAGTACAAAAGCAGTAAATGGAAGCTAAGTCAAGCAAAATAAGGGAATATACAGGGGCAATGCCCGTCGGGGCATTGCCCCTGTAATTTGTATCAACTCTGCAATTTGACTTATTATTTTGGCACTTATAAATTGTATATATCAATGGCAAACAACAACAACACAAGTAGTCTTTCACTACGATCAGTCCTCGAGAAGGACAAGCTGAGTGGGATTAATTTCTCGATAGGCACAGAACTTGAGGATTGTCCTCAAACAAGAGCGTAAGCTATATGTCCTGATGGGCCCATTCCTACAAAGACCTAACGTGTCGCACTGCACCACGTGCGGAGCATAATGCTTACAAGAAGCATCAAGATGATGATCTGGACGTGAGTTGTCTCATGCTAGCAACCATGAATGCTGAGCTTCAGAAGCAACATGAGTTGATGGATGCTTATGAGATGATCGAGCATCTCAAGAAATTGTTCGAAGGGCATGCTCGACAGGAGAGGTATGATACAAGCAAGGCGTTGTATAACTGCAAGATGGGTGAACGTGATCCAGTTGGTCCACATGTGCTGAAAATGATTGGATATATTGAGTACCTTGATAGGTTTGGTTTTTCAATCACTCCGGAGGCCCAAACAGATCTTGTTTTACAATCTTTGAACAGCAGCTACTCTCAATTTGTTATGAATTATCTAATGAATGAAATTGAGAAACCACTAACTGAGTTGTTGAGCATGTTAAGAACTGCAGAGAACAACATGAAAAAGGCAGGACCCGCTCCCATAATGATGGTGCAAAAGGGAAATGCTAAGGGAAATTGGAAAGGCAAGAAGAAGATAGGATCTAAATCTGGTGCCAAACCCAATTCCAAAACCAAACAGGCTTTAAAACCTAAAGGTGGGGTGGCTAAAGAAGGTTATTGTCACTTCTGTGGAAAACCTGGACACTGGAAAAGGAATTATCTTGCTTATTTGGAAGAAGTGAAGAAAAGGAAAGGAAGTATGACTTCCGATCCAGGTATATATGTTATAGAAGTCAATTTGTCTATTTCTACATCATGGGTATTGGATATTGGATGTGGTTCTCACATTTGTGTTAATGTGAAGGAACTTCGAATGAGTAGGACTTTGGCAAAAGGAGAGGTTGACCTACGTGTTAGGAATGGAGCAAAAGTTGCTGCACTGGCCGTAGGAACTTATCATTTATCTTTGCCCTCTGGGCTAGTTTTAGAATTAGAAGATTGTTATTTTGTGCCTGCTATAAGCAAAAACATTATTTCTATTTCTTGTTTGGACAAGAAAGGTTTTTCATTTATAATAAAGAACAACCGTTGTTCATTTTACTTAAATGATATATGCTATGGTGTTGCACAATTATTTAATGGTATTTATATTCTTGATTTGGAAATGCCTATCTATAACATAAATACAAAACGATTTAAATCAAATGATTCAAATCGGACATATCTCTGGCACTGTCGTTTGGGCCATATAAATGAGAAACGCATATCAAAACTCCATAAAGATGGGTTTTTGGATTCATTTGATTATGAATCATATGAGAAATGCGAGTCTTGTTTATTAGGCAAGATGACTAAAGCCCCTTTCACTAGACACAGTGAACGGGCTAGCGATGTATTGGGACTTATACATAGTGATGTATGTGGACCCATGAGTTTGTTAGCAAGAGGTAGGTTTTATTACTTCATTACATTTCTTGACTTGATGAAATATGGATATGTGTATCTTATGAGACACAAATCCGAATCCTTTGAAAAGTTCAAGGAATTCAAGAATGAAGTTCAAAACCAATTTGGCAAAAGCATAAAAGCCCTTCGATCCGATCGAGGAGGTGAATACTTAAGCCAAGACTTTGATGACCTTCTAAAAGAGTGTGGTATTATATCATAGCTCACTCCACCTGGAACACCCCAATGGAATGGTGTGTCTGAGAGGAGGAATCGAACCTTGTTGGACATGGTACGATCAATGATGAGTCATGCAGATCTTCCAATAACCTTACGGGGTCATGCCTAGAGGCAATACCGCATTCACACTTAACCGTGTTCCTACAAAGACGGTTCAGAAGACACCATATGAGATGTGGACTGGGAAACGTCCTAGCATGTCGTTCATGAAGATTTGGGGTTGCGAGGCATTTGTAAAACGTCTGGATTCTGACAAGCTCGGACCCAAATCTGACAAATGTAATTTTGTGGGATACCCAAAGGAAACAAAAGGGTATTATTTCTACAAACCTTCTAAGAACAAAGTGTTTGTTGCTCGAACTGGTATTTTTCTAGGAAGAGAATTTGTCTCTAAAGGAAACAGTGGGAGGAAAGTAGAACTCGAAGAAATTAGAGAACCACAGAATATCATTGAACCTGAGTTGGAACATGAGCAGGAACCACAAGATGTTGTGGAAAGTGAACCTGCTCAAATTACACAAGGAATTCGTAGATCTGGTAGGACACGCCAAGAGCCCGAGAGATATTATGGATATCTTATGACTCAAAATGGCGATGTGATGCTCATAGATCAGGATGAGCCTGCTTTCTTCCAAGAAGCTATGAATGGACCAAATTCTGAGAGATGGCTTGAAGCCATGAGATCTGAAATGGACTCTATGTATACTAACAAAGTATGGATTTGGTTGATCCACCCGAAGGGGTAAAACCAATCGGGTGCAAGTGGGTTTTCAAGAAGAAAACCGACATGGATGGTAATGTATAAACCTACAAAGGTCGACTGGTAGCAAAAGGTTACAAACAAGTTCAAGGTGTTGACTATGATGAAACCTTCTCTCCAGTGGCAATGGTTAAATCCATCAGGATCTTACTTGCTATTGCAGCCTTTTATGATTACGAAATCTGGCAGATGGATGTCAAAACTGCTTTCCTTAACGGAAATCTCCTTGAGGATGTGTACATGACACAACCTGAGGGATTTGTCAATCCAAAGGATGCTGGAAAGGTATGTAAGCTGCAACGTTCCATTTATGGATTGAAGCAAGCCTCTCGGAGTTGGAATCTTCGATTTGATGAAGCAGTTAAAGAGTTTGGCTTTATTAAAAATGCAGATATACCTTGTGTACATAAAAAGCTTAGTGGGAGTCACATAGTATTCCTGATATTATATGTTGACGACATATTAATTATTGGGAATGACATTCCTTTATTACAGGCTGTAAAAACGTGGTTAGGAAAATGTTTCTCCATGAAAGATTTAGGCGATGCAGCCTATATTTTAGGTATCAAGATCTATCGAGATAGATCGAGGAAAATGGTCGGCCTAAGTCAAAGTACATATATTGATAAAATGCTGAAACGGTTCAGCATGCAAGAGGCAAAAAGAGGACACTTATCCATGACTCATGGTGTAAAGATCTCTAAGGCCCAATGTCCTCAATCACAAGATGATGAGGAGCGTATGAGAAAGATCCCTTATGCTTCGGCAATTGGATCTATCATGTATGCAATGATATGTACTCGTCCGGATGTCTCGTATACTTTGAGCATGACGAACAGATACCAGTCGAATCAAGGTGAAGGTCACTGGACATCAGTCAAGAATATCCTCAAGTACCTAAAAAGGACTAAGGATTCATTCTTGGTATATGGTGGTGAAGACAAACTGGCAGTAAAGGGTTACACAGATGCTAGTTTCCAAACTGAAAATGATGACTATAAGTCTCAGTCTGGTTTAGTGTTTTGCCTTAATGGTGGTGCTGTTAGCTGGAAGAGTTCGGAGCAAGAGACAATAGCCGATTCTACAACAGAGACTGAGTATACTGCTGCTTCTAGTGCGGCCAAGGAGGTTGTATGGATTAAAAAGTTCATCACTGAACTTGGTGTTGTTCTAACCATTGTTGATCTGGTTGCTCTATACTGTGATAATAATGGAGCCATTGCACAGGCTAAGGAACCAAGATCTCACCAACGATCCAAGCATATACTTAGGCGGTACCATCTCATCCGTGAAATCATTGATAGAGGAGATGTACATATAAGAAGAGTGCCAACAGATGATAATGTTGCAGATCCACTGACCAAGGCTTTATCGCAGCAGAAGCACGACGGTCACACTAGTTCCATTGGTATTAGATACATGAGTGATTGGCTCTAGTGCAAGTGGGAGACTATTAGAGTTTATGCCCTAGAGGCTAATTATTTGATATTATATTTGATTGAATAAATGAATGATTTTATTATGGTTTTATTTACTGCGTTATATAAATGTTAACATAATAAAAATCCTTAGAATAGTGATACAAATTATATAGTTTCAAGTATGTGACTTGAACATGAGATTATATAATTATAATTAGTATCATTGTTCTTAAATGTCCCTAGTCGAGTATCATTGTTGATGGGACAACAATGATGCATTGAGACTAGTATGTGGATTGACTGATGACCAAATCTCATTGGTCATAAATATATGAGATATTAAGTCAATCGATGCGTAGGTACATGTTTGAGAAATGATGTCTTGGATGCACCCACCATGAGAATTCTATGTGGAGCATTATGCGAAGTGTCATTAGTAGTTCTCATAGTGACAATGATGTAATGGTCCTCTGACCTGAAATCACTATATTACTACACGGGAATTTATGCACTTTGATATCATCAAATGTCACCTTTAAATAGGGTGGACTATAAAGGTGATTATTGGGTACATCATGAATCGTGTGAGGAATATGAGTGACCTAAATGGAATTTAACCTTCCTATATATTAGGGATGATATCCATAAGCCTCTTGATTGAGTAGGACTATGAAATGCATGGCCATGCTCAAATAGTGATTTGTTTCATATAGTCTACTCATCGATTAAGAAAACTCAGATTAAATTATGAAAAGTATGATACATTCCATGACTCGAGTTTAATCTAGGATATTAAGGTTAAAAGGATTAACTTACATTGAAACATTGGTCACGAAAAGGTTGCATCGAATCATCGATTTTATTATTACTTGGGTAGCAAAGATGCATTACTAGATGCTAGCTCACATTAATAATTTTATAATATAATTTTAAAATTATTGCCAACGTAATAATAACCTATAAGTCACACATGTAACGTTATTAAAGGGAATTAATTTAAATTGTAAGGATTTAAATATATTAATATGATTAATATTATTTAAATCATAAATTTAAATTAAAAGGATAATTTGTATATATATATGTATATTAATTAATTAAGACTTAATTAAGATATATATATATATATATATATATAAATTTGGATTTTATGAAATTAGGTTTTGATTTGATTAATTCCTTTTAACTACTATATATATGATATATAATAGCTACTTAGGGTTACAATATAATCAAAAAAAAACCCTAGCCGCTCTTAGAGAGAGACTAGAGAGAAAATAGTTTCACAGTTTCATAATCGTTCCTTTAGTGGCTAGTACCGCAAGTCCCTTATTGCAGAATCGTTCGATGGTTCGTGCGGTGTTCGTGTGGATACCATAGAGACGCTGTTCGTTTGGATTGCGTAAGGGATTCGAAGCCGTTTCATTTGGATTGCATAAAGGATTCGAAGCCGTTTCAGAACTCTTTCATATTTGGTATAATATCTAAACCACTGAATTAATTTTAGTTTCGCTTGGATCCTATTTTGGGTTTTGGAATCGCTTTGAATTTATTCTTTATTTCCGCTGTGTTCTGTGTTGAAATCCCAACAAGAGCGGGGTTTGGCACCGGATGGTAACAACGGAGAGCTTATGCAGCAAATTTATCAAAAGGGATGGGTGAAATTCACCGAGGACCCGGAACCAGCCGTCGTGAATATTGTCAAGGAGTTCTATGCAAATGATGAGGACAAAGAGCCATTCTGAGCTTTTGTGCGAGGACGGTTGGTGCCATTTAGTGAGGATGCCATCAATACGTACTACCAACTGAGGGTGCCTCACCACTGCCAATACGAGCATTTACGCACTTCTGATCTGGATTTTGACGAAGTTATCATGACAATGACAAAGCCAGGCACGTCATGGATGAAAGGCCGAAAGGGAGGCACGGTGTTCCCCAGCAAGAACCTTAGCCTCTATGGAAAAATCTGGTATGCATTCCTCTGTGAAAAATTGCTTCCGTCCCAACACACTTCCAACGTCACCAAGGAGAAGGCGTTGCTTTTATTCGCCGTTGTGCAAGACTTTATTATTGACGTCGGGGCGATCATCTGTTTCTCTATCCGCCGGTGCCTACGGGGGAATTTTTCGGGCGGCTTGCCACACCCATCACTCATATGTGGGTTGTGCCATCAAGCAGGAGTTAGATGGTCTGATGATGAGCCCACGCAAATGCCTCTCACACTACTTTATTCACGAATGATTGCGCGATACTCTGTATGGGCAGGAGGCGAGTCGCACCCGCGTGGAGTGGGTTTCATTTTTTCGTCATCATCAGAAGAAGGAGAGGATGCTACAGAAGCCTCGGGGGATGAGTATGACGACATGGCCGATTAAGGGGCTGAGCAGGTACCAGGGATTGACGCTATATCCAGATCTCAATTCCTTGATTTCCAAAATCAAATGACGGAAAATGCCAAGGTAACTCGTTGGGAAATGTGCCGATTGGCAATGAGGCAAGAGCACATGTTTGAGGCTATGCACACCTCTTTTGCCTCATTGAACACAACTCTCTGAAGTTTTAATCCAGCAGAACAATTTCCATATCTTCAGCCCGATCCACTGCCCAAGTTCCCATCGAGTGACTCAGATGATGAACAACAACAACCACCTCCTCAGACTTAAGCACCAGCAGGGAAGTCCTCATAATTAATTTACTATATCATACAATGAGGACATTGTTTACCTTAAGTTTGGGGGATTTAAATACATGTTTTGCATGCATTTTAGTTAAGATTCATATTTTTTTTATGTCATTATAATTCTGTATTGCATTTTATGTTTGGTATTGCATGATAGCTTAGGGCATTTATGGTAGTTTAGGGCATGATAGATTAGTATAATGCATTTTGTTAATTGCACTTTGTTATGTATCAATATATATAAAAAAAATATAAAAATAATAATAAAAAAATTTGTTAGTTAGTAATTATTGTGTTGTTCTAATCCTTTAATGTTGTGTTTCATGTTATTATGGCCTATGATGTGATTGTCAAATAAGTAGCAAATACAGTAATGAATGTTAGAACTGTGACACAATGATCGTTTATGATTCGAATCTTGAGTTTGTTTGAAACTGGTATACAAGGATAGCACGCTTAACAAACATCTGTGTTAATTGGTTAATTAAGTTCAAACCTGTACTTGGATGGTCTCTAAAGGATAATGCTAGAATGATTGCTAGAATGACAAGGATGGATGGTAAAGGCTAAACTTAGGCAAAAACCTAAGTTTGGGGGGATATTTGGGGTATATAAGCTATGTATTCAATCTAAAAAAAAGAAAAAAAAAGAAAAAAAATATGAATAAACACTGTGGCGTGCTTGTCTAGTTTTGTGGGCTTTGTTACTTGAGTAAGTAAGCCCAAGGGGATTGTCTTTACACCTAGCGCCCTAAGGTCTCAATGGTCTGGGAGTCGTTGGTCGAAAGCTCGTTAAGGGAGCATTGAAAAGCCTAAGGGAATAAGACATTGCACAGCTATGTGATATAAAAAAAACAAGGAATACAACAGGAATTAAGAGCAATAAAGCCCCCGTGAATGGAATTAAAGCATAAGTACCCCGAGTGAACCTTGGCGATTTGTGATTGCTTGATTTTTAGTTGGATCTAGCTATTTTTGAAGTTTTGAAGTTTGTTCTGCATAATTCCTTCTAAGAGATTAGTTAGGTATTGAATTTGGGTCTATATCAGTTGTCATAGATGTTACACGCACACATGATACCAATGATAATAGCTTGAGATTCGAGGATTCAACGTGATTTGTAGATTAGCTTTGATGGTTGATGTTGTATAGTTGCTTATTTTCGTTGGGGCCATTGAGATAATTTAGATTCCGTGATATTGTTGGATTGGATAGCATATAGAGTAGGTCGTATCCATATCATTGCATTGCATGTAGTTGTCTTGTGCTCGAGGACTAGCACAGTTTAAGTTTGGGGGATTTTGATAAGTGTATTTTATATACACAATTTCATGTCTGATTCATGCTTATTTGTTGCTATATTTTTGTAAACAAGTGCGTTTTTACATGGTTTATGTTGTTTTATGTATAGGTTGGTGGTTGTGGCATTTCACGGATTATTGGGGATATTCGATGCATTTGGAATTTAATTGGAGCGCACTTGGAAACAACTTAGTGCTGCAGCATGTTCGATTATAGGAGGATAGCCCGCCGGGGTGGGCATGAATAAGCCAAACACCCTCGCCGAGGCGGGAGTCTACCAAGTCAACTAGCAAAGCATAAGCCCGCCAGGGTGGGCGATTTACACTATAAACCCCCAGCCGGCTGGGTCCTTTCGATTAAGATTAGAGAACAAGCCACGGCAAAAGTACACTTATCTCATACACACACCTTGAGCGGGGGGGTGGGAAAAAATCTGAACAAGTCCTGTTTCAGTTATACTTCCTATTGGACTCGAATTTTAATTGTTTGTATGGTTTTATAACTCTATTTGATAATGGATGTGGCTGGAGTGTTAGGCTGGATATATACTACTCTTTCAAACACAATAGGGAAGAAGTTAAGGAGATTACGAAGATCAAAGTCAGCTTTTGGAGAGCAAAAGTGGAGGAGTATTTCGAAGAGTTTTTCAAGACGATTGCAATTTTAGTCTACGTAAAGGGTGTTTTCTAATATTCTTTGTGTTAGATTATTATTTGTAATTAGAAGAATGATTTCTATGATTTATTCAATGCTTATCTCATTTATTATGAACTAATTCACTTTTTAGGCTTGTGATGGATCCTTAAGTGAATCGGTGGTTTTGTAAGCTTTGATTCCCAATTTAATAAGTTATCTTCAGTTTATTTATATTAATTCATGCTTGAATCTATGAATTGCTTGATCAACAATTCTTTGTGGGGTTGGATGGAATCGAGAGAGGATATTCAATTCTAGACCTAGTTGATATAGCATGTGTTCAGGATTTTATTAGTAGCTTAAACCTGATTCGTGTTACGGTAGAGATATGCTTGACACCGCATGTAATATGATAGAGAACTTGTTCTTCAACCTTCTTTAATTGTAATTCACATAGAGATATAGTGGGTTAGTTGATTAAGGTGTTTAACGGATTTCTATCTTAAATGTGGATTGAAGTTAATATGGTATTAGTGCATCGAGAGGTGGTTATACTGCGTTCGTGTTCTTGATTAATAAACTAAGATAGTGTGTTAAATTGGGATAAAAGTGTTAAAATCAAAGTGAAGCTTAAGGTGAAATCATAAGTCTAATTCTCCATTAATTGTTTAAAAATTCAGATTTTGGTATTCGTGGTTGTTTTATGTTAGTTTAATTATTCTTAATTTTATTTTCATTAGTTTAAATAATTGAATTTGAGTTGTTTAATAAAATTAGGGTTAATAGAACATTGGTAATTGTAAGTTAAGGTATTTTGCTAATTAATCTCTGTGGGAACGATACTTTACTCATCACTTTATTACTTGTTGACCACGTATACTTGCGTGTTGTGCATATATAGATTTTACCCAACATTCGGTCACCGACTTCGGTTGCTCCCAACTTTGTATTGCTTCAATCTTCACTGGGTCAACAGATACTCCATGTTTTGACACCACGTGCCCAAGGAATGCTACTTCCTCAAGCCAGAACTCGCATTTCTTCAGCTTGGCATATAGTGTGATGCCCCCAAAACAGGTATACATCTCACATCTTGAGTTGCTAGATACATGGTACATAAATTCAAATACAACTTAATTACACAACAGTCGTGTAAAATACAACAAAGCATAGCTGAGAGTTTAAACAAGAATATTGTCATCTAGACAATATCAACACTCAATAGTGTCCTCATTACAATTATTATCACATTATTCTTTAGAATAGTGAGGACTACTAAAGCCATTTATCTTGGACCATCACTCCATTCCCCAACTCGTCCCAACTATATTCTCATTTCCTGAAGAGAACAATGAAAGAAAGGTTGAGCTCAACTAGCCCAGTAAGAAATATTATGAATAAGATAATGATAGATTACATATTGGGGTCAAGCCGATCTTTCATTAGGTTGTCGCTAATAGATTATATCATCGGGGTAAAGTCGATCTTTCATTGGGTTATCGCCAATGGATTACATTATCGGGGTCAAGCCAATCTTTCATTAGGTTGTCTCCAAAGGATTACATCATCGGGGTCAAGCCAATCTTTCATTAGGGTCAAGCTGATCTTTTATTGGGTTGTCACCAACGGATTACATCATCGAGGCCAAGTCGATCTTTTATTGGGTTGTCGCCAACAGTTTACATCATCAAGGTTAAGTTGATCTTTCATTGCGTTGTCGCCAACGGATTACATCATCAGGGTTAAGCCGATCTTTCATTGGGTTGTCACCAATAGATTAAATTATCAGGGTTAAGCTGATCTTTCATTAGGTTGTCACCAACAGATTACACTATCAGGGTCAAGCCGATCTTCACAAGTTAAAATCTTATCAAGTTTTATTTCATAAATCACCAATCATGTTGCTACCACCAGGTATTGTCGGGGTCTACGTTGGTTGTTGCCAACAGATTACAACATCAGGGTTAAGCCGATCTTTGATGGGGTTAATGCCAACGAATCTTACAACATCGGGGTTAAATCGATCTTCACTGGGGTCAAGCCAGTAGATTGCATCATCTGGGTTAAGCCGACTCCTTCACTGGGGTCAAGCCAGTGGATTGCATCATCGAGGTCAATCTTATCTGCGTTGTGGTTAATGCCAACTGATTACATCACATCGGGGTTAAGCCGACGCCTTCACTTTGGTCAAGCTAGTGGATAGCATCATCGGGGTTAAACCGATCGGCGTTGGGGTCAATTCCAATGGATTACACCACATTGGGGTTATGCCAATGCCTTCACTGGGGTCAAGCTAGTGGATAGCATCATCGGGGTCAAGCCGATCGGCGTTGGGGTCAATGTCAACGGATTACACCACATCGGGGTTAAGCCGACGCCTTCACTGGGGTCAAACTAATGGATAGCATCATCGGGGTCAAGCCGATCTGCGTTGCGGTCAATGTAAACAGATTACATCACATCGAGGTTAAGACGATGCCTTCACTGGGTTCAAGCCAGTGGATAGCACGGTTGGTTATTGATAAAAGTGACTTAGGTCGAACTCTCTGGTCTTCCGTCGTTCCACGGCGGGGTTTTTAATTTTCCTTGGTCTTCGCCCCTTTTGGAGGGTTTTCAGGGTTTTTAAGGGTTAAAAATGACCCAAACGGGTACCTTTCTAAGTGAACACCTTTTTTCAGACCCAAAAGGATGAGTCTTTGACTACATTTCACCAAATGGGGAGCTACAGGCCCACCCTGAGCAGCCACAGGTATACATGCGGATGGAGTAGGTATGTCTGAGGTTGGCTGGGGTTTGGCTTATACTCCCAGACATTCTCATTTTAATTCATTCGAGTCTAGTTTTCTTTGATTCTTTTTGTAGAATCTGACCCTTCTTGTAAGATCTACGCAAATTGGGCTTGATTTTGGATATTTTGCCACCGTTCATTTGTTCTATGCATTACAGGTAACATATACATCTAATTTTTTCGTGTTTTCACCGGTGTTTTATCGTATTTTATTGATTAAACGCAATATATTTAACATGTTTGCATAGATAGCTTGATAGACATGTTATAATGCATAGATAGCTTGATGGACCGTATGGATGAAGTATACTTCAATTTAATAGTTAGTCTATGTTAGGAATAAGCATGTGAATGATATTCCTATTTATATAAGATTTGATTATGATCTTAATGAATGAATATGCAAATATGTCTGCATTGAAATAAGCTGTAAAGTCCTTGAATAGACAACGGGAATATATGTACAAGGACTTAGACTGAAATGATCAAATATTTAGGTTGATTCTACATGAACAAAATAGCTTGTGTAAAGTCCTTAAAAAGAATATGATGTACAAGGACTAAATATATAAAGATCAAGCTTGTTAGGTTGATCTTATATGATGTAATAGATAGGTCTGCCTGATCGTCGAGTACTGCACAAGCCTTAGAAGTCTGCCAGGAGAAACAAAGAACTCGAAGACTATCAAGGTAGAATCGTAGTTCGTCGAGCCAGCCGAGGGATTGCAAAAGCCAAGGCAGAATCGTAGAGTATCAAAAAAATGACTGTAGATCGTAGTCTGCCCTGGAGGACCTCATTCAGTATCGTAGAGTTGGTCCAAGCACCTGCCAAGCCAAGTCAAGAATCGTAGACCACACTTGAAGTCATAGAGTCTACTGATCATACCAGAGGCGGAAATTGTAGGCGAGCTAGATCAGACAAGAACAACAAGTGTTAAGGCAAAAATTGTAGTCTGATGTATAATCTACACTCAGGGTCGTAGTCACTGCAGAACCAAAGCTAGATCGTAGTCTGCTGAACAAAGTCTTCAACAAAGCCTATCAGTGCTCATAACGCCAAGGAAGAATCGTAGTGTTAACACGATTCTCAACACATGAGTACTCCCAAAGCATCCAAAGAATGAAGCCTCTGGACAGAACTATAAAGATGCAATCTACCTCAAGGAAGCCAGAGAGCATTCACCAAATGGCTTACAATAAAACAGAAGATCAGAGTACCAATTCAATCAGCATCGCGACTGAGATGTGAAGCCATTCAAGGGAAGTCTTCCACAAGCAATAGTAAGAAGACTTCAGATAACTTGACTGACAAAACGAAGTCAGCAATGCAGTAGCAGAAACAAAAAATGTGATAATCTTGGGTGTGACTCTGATCGTAGTGTTTGCCAGATTAGAAGCAAGAATTTGTGGGGTTTATAACAAAGACACTGACCTATATAGAATAGATAAAGAAGATTAAGCATAGGTCAGACCACTAATGATATGTGAATGGGAGATCACAAGGAGAAAGAGAGATGAGCATAACCAATCTGATAAGTCTTGAAGTTAAGGAGGGCCAGAGTGTTCAAACAAGTTATCAGTACCTAATGTAAGTCAAGGCAAGCAGAAGTGGTAAAACACTGCACGAATGAAGGAAGAGAAGTTCTGTATTGCAAGCTCAAAGAACATTCTCAGAATCATAGATTTTAGTCATCTGTATCAGAATCGTAGAGTTCAGTCATCTGAGTATTGAAGCCTTGGCAACGTCTCAATGCAAAAACTGACATTCAAACATTGGGTATTTAAAGCATCAATGCAGAAGGACAACTCTCGATGTTTTGATCGAGGAATCAGAAAAAAGAAATAAAGGTGACTACCTGCCTGACACACTAAAGTGACATTTCTGATGGGGTAGGTGAAATAGTAGACTGTAATGTCAGAAAAGTGAAAAAGGGGTTGTCATGTACATCTGCAGTCTGCACCAAATAACTTGAGATCTGCGAATCAATTCAAATAGCTCCCAGTGGCTATAATCCAACAGGAAGCTTATGAAGGGTTATTTAATAGTAGAAGCTTAAAAGGAGCAGTTGTTAGTTCAAGTAATGTTGTTGACTCTACGAGTTCTACAGAGCAAAATAGAATATGTCTCAGTGGCAGTGAGACTACAAAAGTAGAAGTGAAGCAAGATAAGAGAAGAGCTTTAATTGAAAAAGGCTTCACTCAACAATAATGAGAATGCCATTAAGAATGTCAGCTAAGTTAAGAGCTAAGAAGGCCAAGATAATAGCATTCAAGAGATTGGCAGATTAGAGAGAAGATTCAAAGAGCTAGTCTACGAATCACCATGAACCACCAAGAGCTAAAGAAGAATAGATACAAAACCAAATCTGTACACAATCAAACCAAGGTTCAAGGGATGCTAAGTGTCAGACGAATTATACCAAAGATGCAAAAACTTAGCAAACCTCATGTGGTGAAGAAGTACAAGCTGAGATCAGAAAATGACCAACCACAAGATTAGCTGCACCAAGGAAGTAGTGGCAAACTGCTAAGTACTCAAAGAGATCGAGCTTCATGAACAACTTAGCAGTCTGTCCAATGGTGATCCAGTTTCGATGTAGAATCCAAAGAGGATCACAACAAGCTACCAAGAATCAAGGATGAACAAGCTTAAAGTCATCTTGGCAGCTCAGCACCAACACCAACAACAACAAGAAGAAGCCATGGGCAGAAGGGTCCTTGTCCAAGGGACTAAACTGAGTTTCAAGGCTGCAGGCTTTGAAGAGTTTTTAGTGAACGGAAGTTCCAAGTCTGCTGGACTTAAAGAGTTCTTAGTGAACTAGAGTTCCAAGTCGGCTGGCCTTGAAGAAATCTTAGTGATTCAGATGTAAAGACTTCCTTAGTTGAATCCCTGCTTGTTGAAGTAGAAGAGTGGATTACGAGCTTGAGTCTCTAAACCACTTAAAATCCCTTATATCTTTTACAATCTGTCTTTTACATTATAAATCTATAACTGCTATTAACATGATAACTACTTACAACTAAACTAACTCTAAAAAAATGGTCAACATAACATCTATGAAGGGGAACCTTAACTTATTCCACTGTGTTTAAAATAATTCTTAAGTTTGTCATCTGCTATTTACTCAACAATGTAAACTAAAATGGAAAATATTTTTGAAAATGAAAAGGATCTATTCAACCCCCCTTCTAGATCTATTATGTGCCCTCTGGGAACTAACAGTCTAGACATGTATTCTAACAATGCATTAGAAAAACTATTTAAATTGCTATTTGATTGATGAGTTATGACTGTGTGCCCTCATAGGGTGATTAAATGCGTGTCTGCATGCACGTGGATAGTCCATTTTATAGAGGAAACTATGGCAAAAAAAAATCGTTAGTTTAATGACAGGATCATATATGCATGCTGTAGACACTCAAAATTTTTTTGCACACTCATCTTCGACATTCAGCAGGAGGATGATTTGTCTTTCAAAGATAACCTCGAAAGACGACCTTACATCCATTCCGGATACTCTGGGAAGTTCGGTTCAACCCGGAACACAAATCGAACTTTATCTCAAACCCTAACACGCACCGAATTTCATTTCCAACCTCTGAGATAACCCCGAGGTATGCAGATCAAAAGACCCAAGCAACAACACCGGAGAGGATGCTTCTATCTCGTGATAACACCGCGACGCTTTCGCTTCTAGTCCCGAAAATAACATCGAGTAAGAACTCCATCCTTGGTGATAGCCCCAAGGGATGTCATTGCAGTTTCGGCGATAACTCAGAAAATGCTTATTTCAAATACAAGCAATCAGCTTCAAGCTCATACCTCCTACCGAGGCACTCATACCTCAGACCCGAAGCTAACAATGGGCAGACAAGCACACCCACAGATGACATTGCAACATACAAACAAGTAGTCCAATCTTAGATGTAACCTTGGGCAACGTCTGCTTTCAGCTCAAACCAACGATAACCCCAGTGAGGAGTCGAAACGTCATCTTACCACCTCAACGTTTTTTCTCACAAATAATATTGAGGCATACCAACAAGTAGTCCAATCTCAGATGTAACCCTGAGCAACGTCTACTTTCAACTCAAACCGGTGATAACCCCGGTGAGGAGTCAAACGTCATCTTGCCACTTCAACACTTGCGCGTCATCTCAACACTTTATATATACATACATACAACAATGTCCCACAAGAACCGAGGAGTAACAATCCCGAGTGACTATTACACATGGCAGTACTTTGGATAGAATTTCAAGCTTGAAGACCATGGGCATGGACCCCTCTTCCTGACTTCGTACAACCTCTAATCCATATAATTGTGTAACTCTTGACACAAGCGGTCCAAAGAAGGTCAAATATACCTCGTTCGGATGCTCGGATTGAAGTTCTGCAAGTTCGAGCGGACATTACAGTGCACGAGTGCACGTACTTAGACACGGATTCAGAAATATTGTTGAATATAATAAAACCCTTTTATATCCAATCAAATTGTTCTGATTTGGATTCCTGACTAATTATGAACATCCCGAACACGGAAAAAATTTTATGCGCCAAGGCGAATAAAGTGAACGATAATATCGTTCTTGAATGTAGTATTGATCAATACAGGGTCCATTGGATGTACACCCTCGTGCCGATAAGTTATGACGGTTTCCAGATTAAGTTTTGTCTAACCTTTTCGAAAACAAAAAAACAATGTTCATAGTCTGTCGACAACCCTATTTATATAGTCAATACGTAGTTTTAAAAAAAAACCTTGATATAAAAATAATATATGGTTATTATAGACACTCGAAATTTTCTGCACGCCTGTTACTGACATTGCAGGAGGGCAAATTCATATTTCAGAGATAACCTTGGAAGACAGCTTATATCCATTCCAGATACTACCGGAAGTTAAGTTCTAACCCGGAACACAAACCGGGAACTTCATCTCAAACCCGGAACACACACCGGGAATGTCATTTCCAACCTCAGAAATAACCCTAAGGTATGCAGATCAAAAGACCGACAACAACACTAGAGAGGACAGTTCTGTCTCGGCGATAACACCGCGATGCTCAGTTTCAGTCCCAGAAACAACACTGGCAGTAACAACTCTATCCTTGGTGATAGCCCCAAGGGAAGCCATTGCAGTTCCGGCGATAACTCCAGAAATGCTTGTTTCAAATACATGCGATCAGCTTCAAGCTCAGACCTCCTGTCGAGGCACTCATACCTCAAACTCGGAGCTAATAATGGGCATACAAGCACAACCACAGATGACATTGCAGCATACAAACAAGTAGTCCAATCTCAGATGTAACCCTAGGCAACGTCTGCTTTCAGCTCAAACCGGCGATAACCTCGGTGAGGAGTCGAAACGTCATCTTACCACCTCAACGTTTTCTCTCACAGATGATATTGAGGTATACCAACAAGTAGTCCAATCTCAGATGTAACCCTGAGCAACGTCTACTTTCAACTCAAATAGGTGATAACCCCAGCGAAGAGTCAAACTTCATCTTGCCACTTCAACACTTGCGTGTCATCTCAACACTTCATATATACATACATACAACAATGTCCCACAAGAACCGAGGAGTAACAATCCCGAGTGACTATTACGCACGGAAGTACTTTGGATAGAATTTGAAGCTCGAAGACCATAGGCATGGACCCCTCTTCCTGACTTTGTACAACCTCTAATCCATGTCATTGCATAACTCTCAACACAAGCGATCCGAAGAAGGTCAGATATACCTCATTCAGATGCTCGGATTTAAGTTCTGCAAGTTCGAGCGAACATTACAGTGCAGGAGTACACGTACTTCAAGACGACGGGACCCGCGAGGCTCGGATGCACCACGACCACTAGCAGTAGGCTATAATCATGTGCCGCCAGCAGTGTACTCGCGACCATCCGTCTATATATACAAGCCTTGGGATCAGTCATTTGAGGGAGAGAAGAGAGAGAAAAGGCGAGGAAGCCCTATCCATTTGCTCTGTATACACCCCTATTGAGTGTTTCCTCTTCTATAAACATCTGTTAGCTCACATATAGCTATTTTTTATTCGGCGAGAGCTGAGTGTTTATCCATATAAAGTCATAGAAGTCTACTTTGGCATCCCACTGTAAGCCTTCTCTCATTTTATAAAGCCTTCTTCTCATATTAGCACACACTGTTATACATATTGAGAGTCGTGTTGTGTGCGTTTGCCTCGACTTCCATGCATGATTTTCATTTACATACAGATATATATACTTATATATGTATATATTTTATATATGGACTAACATTATCGAGTTATGCCTCGATTGAGCCTGAACTTGATGCAGAGCGTTTATCTGCTTTTATATATATATATATATATATATATATATATATTGTTGTCGGACATATCCGATGAGCTTCGGATTTTACATCCTAATATATAATTGTTGTCGGACATATCCGATGAGCGTGGATTTTATATCCTAGCATTTACTCGCTTATATATATATATATATATATATATATATATATATATATATATATATATATAATTGTTGTTTGGACATATCCGATGAGCCCGGATTCACATCCTAATGCGTTCGCTTATATATATATATATTTGTATATATATATATATTTTACATTTCTGTCAGGGCACTGAGTTTACTCCAGGGCCTTTTACTGACTTTTATTTACATTTCGTCCCTACACAGAGTTTACTTACATGGCGCTTGATCGCTTTTACGCCTTTATTTACATTTCATTCCCACAGAGTTTACTTCGTGGTGGTTGATCATATGTCCATATATATATATATATATATATATATATATATATATATATATATATATATATATATATATATATTTACTTTGCTTTTATATATTTACATTTTCGATCCCCATGGAGTTGCTTTCATGGTGGTTGATCAAGTCTGTATATATATATATATATATATATATATATATATATATATATATATATATATCTATACTTTTTTATATATATAATCGCTATCGCTTTCCATACAAAAATCTGCAGAAGATCATGTGAGCCTAGAATCATATGATCACATATTCATTCTCTTCAATCTAGATTTGGTTCCCATGATGGACATTTTTCAACCAGTAGCGACACGTATATTATTATTTTACAAATTGTCTCAATTTCCTTGATGGTCATTATGCCGATGAGGAGTTCTAAGATCTTTATATTATTTTCTCTCGAGAATGCTTCTCATCTCAAAAATAAAAGCAAACAAGTTTCTAACATTTAATAATAAAATGGAAGTATCAAAGGCCTCAATTACTATCGAGCATGTGGTTTGAAAAACCTCTTTTACAAAACTTCATTGCTATATCCTGTTTAAAACTGAATTTTTCAATAAATTCAAACCCTATGTATATAGGTTCAAACGAGGTACAGCACTACTTCCAAATAATTGCACATTGATCCACACACACATACTCACATTCATATAACAATTTCTTAAAAAAGTGGTGGTCACCGTGGCAACACGGATGTCGGGGGGTGCCTAACACCTTCTCTCCGTATAATCAAGCCCCCGGACCCGAAATGAATCTCAATTCACAGACCCGTTTAGCAGTGTCAAATCACTGGGTTAATGTGGAAACCTTTTCAGTTGCGTTGGTGCAATCAGTTAAATACACCAACTGGCAACTCTTAAAGTCAAATCGTTGACATTATACATGTCGGACCTTTTTCACTTGTTTTTTTCAAACAAATCTCACATTAACATGAGAACACCAAAGAACAAGTAACGAAAAGGGATACTCAAAAATCCTGATGTCGACAGGTGGCGACTCTGCTGAGGATTCCAGTAAGAGGGCTTAAGCCGCTATTACAAGCTTTTTTAAACTCTTATATACTTGTGTGTGAATGTTGCATTTACATTTATGATGAATGTGTACGAATGCATCTTACTTACTGCACTGCTAAATATCTATCTGTGATATTATTGCTTTGCACATGTCATCATTTGTATAAATGGTGAGACGTTGTATGTGAATGTATGTTGTGTGGTTCCTCCTTCAGGAGGCTATCCTATCGGTGTTTGATTATTGGACTCGTAGGAAGAATAATTCCAACGGGGCTCAGGAAAGGCACCACCCAGATTTGATCCAGTTGAAAGACCGGATTAATTTCCCGTCAAGTAGATTGCGATGATCTGGGAACCTTCATGCCAAAAAGCCGCGAGAGAAACCCTAAGATAGGTCAACCTCTGATAAACCAAACGCGGAGGAAAGTCTCTTCATGCTTTCCATTTTTAATTACTTGTAAAAGCATTTACTTGTAATTTTATTCTATGCTCATCTTTATGTAATGGAAAATATGAAGATTATCTATGCATACATGTTATCAATTAACACCCTGTTTTGCAGGACAATATTCCTAAAACGGACATTTCATGATAACATTTACATTACCCTAGGACTAAACTACATAAGTCTTTTGTAGGGAAATCATTGGGCCTGTTACCCGCTCAAAATCCAAAAGGCTCCGAACTGCGCACCCCAATCATGTCGTCGTCGACCGCCTAATCTCGCTTTCTCGTGAAGAATTTGACGGATTAAGTCAGCAAATCACAAATTTGGCTGTCCTGCTTAAGGAATTGCATCAATCCAATCAGGGTACAAAAATCCCTCCACATACAGAATCCTCTACACAAGGAGGAACACAAAGTCTAGAGAAAACAAATCTAGAGCCTCTGTTGGATACTACCAACAAAGACCCTGAAGGCACCCATCTGAAAGGAGATCTCGACACCGGTGATATCAGGAAGAAAGTACTCTAGATGGAGGAAACTATCCGTGTTCTCAAAGGGATTGGAACACATGGAAGTGTTTCATATGTTGACCTTTGCATCTTCCCTGGTGTTCATTATCTAGAGAAATTCAAAACCCCTGATTTTGAAAAGTATGACGGATTAGGGGATCCTTATACACATTTGAAAGTGTTCATTGGAGAACTTGGATCTTATGCGAAAAATGAAAAGCTCAAAATATAGTTGTTTCAGAAAAGTCTGACTGGAGAAGCCCGTTCATGGTATACCAGATTAGACAACTCAAAGATCCATAGCTAGGAAGAGTTGGCTCACGCCTTCCTCACTCAATACAGTTTTCAATCTTAGATGGCTCCTGACCGGTACCAAATTACCAAGGTCAGGGAACAGTCTAATGAGTCTTTCAGAGAGTATGCTCAAAGGCGGAGGCGCCTTACTGCTCAAGTTATTCCTTCCATGAAGGAATCAGAAATGGTCATGGCGTTCATAGATGTACAAGAAGTTCCTTTCTATGAAAGAGTCTTAGCTGGTATTGGCAAACCATTCTCTGAAATGATTAAACACAGAGAGATGGCTGAGATGGGATTGAAGTCCGATAAAATTCAAGACCTAGCCGCTCTTAAAGCTGTTGCTGAGCACATCCAGTCCGGATCTTATGGAAACAACCCCCGGAGGGTCCATAGAAAGAAAGAGGAGGATGTTTCCTTGATACTACAAGGTCAAAAAGGCAATCAAAACATGCCTATGCAGAGGAAAAACTACTCCCCTTTTCAATCACAGCCTTCAAACCCTCCATTGCCTAAAGGTGGAGATGCAAAACGCCCTTGAATGTTCACACCCTTAGGGGATTCGCTCGAGAATATTCTTGCTCTTCTGACTACTCAGAAGAAAATTACACATCTTCTTCCACTAGCCAACCCTAATGGGAGGGGTTTTAATGCTACTCAGAAGTGTGCTTATCATGTCGGGGCACCTAGACATGATACTCGAGATTGTTGGGCCTTGAAACACAAGATCCAAGACTTAATAGACAATGATGAGATCGTGCTCACCAAACCAGATCAACCTCATGTGCAAGACAGCCCTCTCCCTCAACACAAAGAGGAAGAGGTCAACATGATCAGTTGGAGCACTGGACATGGTTCCAATTCTAATGGCGAATCATCCCAAAACATCAAAGACGGTGTTGACAAATGGGATTATGCAAAGTTCCAGTTTACCATGGAACGAAAGATGAAAGCTCTTTGCAAGCAAATTGAGCAATTGGAAGAACTGGTGACCCACCATCATCAAGTCACACGCCAACTAATTAGGCAGGAGCATGCCTACCTCCTCCCTTTTGTTATGAGTGCTTCCTCACCACCTTCAGAAAGCGAAGCTATGGAGGATAAGGTTGCGAAGAGAGCAAGTGCCAAAGCCCGTCGGGATTTTTCCAATCAGAGGGAATTTACCTATCTGAGCCAATCTCTGGAGGAGATATTGCAGATGTTGATAACCGAAGGAAGAATTACCTTCCTTCTCCCTCTAATCAATCCCTGTTCAGGACGGTTCAATTCTGATGAAGTATGTCAATATCATTCACATTCTCGCGGTCACAGCACAGAAAAATGATGGGCACTCCGCCATCTCATTTAGAATCTTATTGATAGCGGTGTCCTACAAATAGCAGATGATTACACTGTGCAACTCAAAGGTGGGAATGCATGTCCTACCAAATGGAAGGGATCAGTAGCAGTTATATCCGAAGTGGATGATGAGACTGTCAAAGTATTTCCCATACAACCAATTCAACTCAAACGAGCTGACAATCCTTTGAAAGTGGCCGCACCAGAGCCAATTTCTTTACCTTTCAGATCACAACATCCTGTTGTCAGCTTACACAAAGTTCCATGGAATTATGGAGAAGCTGAAGGATCTGCGTCTCACACCACTGCTACAGTGTCGAAGGAAAATCCACTGTATCTCCCTCAACGGGTTATGAAACCTATTTCCGAACAAAGGGGAAGTTTCCCATGGAGAAAATTGAAAAATTCCTCCGCTCTATGGGCTATAATGAAGCCAAAGTGGTTTTAAGCTTGGGAGAAGCTCCACACCAGATATCTATACTAGACTTGTTTTTCTCTTCCGAGGATCATCAGAAGATCTTACTGAAGGTTTTAGAAAAAGCCTACTTGCCAAAATCAGTGGATGTGGAAAAATTTGAACATTTGGTTGATCACATTTTCAATAACAATGTGATATCCTTCACTGATGACGATATACCGCCCAAAGGAACCGATCATTGCAAGCCATTGCACATTACAGTTTTGTCTTCCGGGTATATGCTAGATGGAGTTTTGATAGATGGAGGCTCATCTCTGAATATTTGTCTTTATGCCACCTTGGTGAAGATGAATGTCAATCTCAAGCGGATCCAAAGCAGCTATACGGTTATCAGAGCTTTTGATGGATCCCGACAAAACTCCTTCGGGAAGATTGAGTTGCCAATAGAAATTGGTCCAAATACATTCAATGTATCCTTCCACGTCCTCAAGATAGACTCAGGATACAACTTGCTATTGGGGAGACCATGGATACACATGGCTAGAGCCGTTCCTTCCACGTTCCATCAACAACTCAAATACATTATCAATAACAGTCTAGTCACTGTCAACGCTGAGCCAGAATGTCCTGAACAAGGAACTCTACCAATCATCAGCTTCAATTCAGAAGTTGAGCCGGCCAATTTTCATACTCTGGAAGTGAGTAACACGCAATACCATTCTATTGGAGCGCCACTTCCCATACCCAAGATTTTTGCCGAGGTTATGTCGGCCACTCAAGAAATGATGTCATTGGGTCATCAACCTGGACAAGGGCTTGGTAAATATAGGCAGGGTATTAAGCACTCTATTTAAGTGTCCAGTCAAATTGGAACAGCCGGACTAGGCTATTCTGCTAGTTCCAGACATAGGAATCCTCATAAGCACACGCAGGTTCCTCAAGCTTCCGCCGTGAGGCGATTTTCTATACCTTTACTTCATGAGTTGATACAATCTCCAGTAAAGGTGCTAGCCCATGTTGTGGCCATGCTGTTTCCTAAACCAGTGCCAATCAAAGCAAAAGAGGTGCTGATTCCTGATCCCGAAGTGGAAGAAAAGAAACGGAAATGTAAACATGACACTGCCTTTATGATGGCAGGCATACGCATCATTGTTCATGATGAACATACAAACAGATACACCCCAGATGATGATTGCCCAGATGTCATGATTATCATTCGGGAAAAGGAGGACAATGATGATCCTTCCATTACTGCAGTCCACCAGGACTTTACCCTCGACGATTGAGCAAAGACTTCTGCATTTGGTCGACGAGGGTAAAATTGGCGTAAAAAATCCTCTACGCCTCAGAGATAACTTTAATTGTTTGCTTTCCTTTATAGTAGTAGCAGTTATTTTATCAAGTACATGCTAACACTTTTGTATGATCGAACAGTTACATATATTAAGTGAAAGCATATTTTGTTTCAGGACTCTGAATTTAGATGTGCTTGTACTTGCTGATGAGGTGCCTTCTCTCCACAAGGGCTGTAACTTTGATGTAAAGTTGGACTCAGACTTGATGGACATCCAAGAGGACATTGAGACACCTCAGGAGATTAAGGAATAGGTCATAGACAAACCCAAACCTAATCTTGATCAAACCACTTCTTTCAATCTTGGAACCTTAGGCAACCCTAAGCTAATCCAAATTGGTTCAGACCTTACCACAAATCAACGGAATGATATGGTTGCACTATTAACCCAATTCCAGGATGTGTTTGCATAGTCTCATGAAGACATGGTGGGTTTGTCCACTGACATTATTCTTCATCGCCTTCCTATTAAAGAAGGATTCAAGCCAGTTAGGCAAAAGCTGAGGCAATTGAAACCTGAATGGAGTTTAAAGGTTAAAGAAGAAATTGTGAAACAATTTCAAGCTGGCATTATCATGGTATCTACATATCTGGAGTGGATATCCAACATTTTTCCCGTGCCTAAACCAGGGGGAAAGGTGCGAGTCTATGTGGATTACCGGGATTTGAATAAAGCTTGCCTTAAAGATAGCTTTCCCGTTCCATTTATCCACATTCTTATTGACAATACTGCTCAATACGGCATGTACTCCTTTGCTGATTACTTTGCGGGGTACCATCAAATTATGGTCGCTGAGGAGGACCATGAGAAAACTGCTTTCATCACACCTTGGGGAACCTTTTGCTACAGACGATTGTCATTCAGCCTCATCAATGCCGGGGCAACCTACCATCGAGCTATGATGGCTCTTTTCCATGATTTAATGCACAAAGAGATAAAGATCTACGTGGATGACATCATTGTCAAATCTCGAAAGGATGATGACCACTTAGACCATCTCATAAAGCTTTTCAACAGGTTACGTAAGTACAACTTGAAGTTGAATCCTGCCAAGTGCGCCTTTGGTGTTAAATCAGGTAAGTTGCTAGGTTTCCTAGTCAGCCACAAAAGAATTGAACTGGATCCTACCAAAATCTAGGCTATCAAGGAAATGCCCATTCCTCAGACAAAGAAGGAAATACGGGGATTTTTGGGAAGAATCAACTTCATCAGCAGATTCATTTCACAATTCACAGCAACCTGTGAGCCTATCTTCAAGTTGTTAAGGAAGAACTCCTCCATGAAATGGAATGATGATTGTCAGAAAGCCTTCCTTACCATTAAAGAGTAGCTGATTAACTCTCCTATTTTGGTACCTCCCAGGGATGATGTTCCCCTGTTCATGTACCTGTCCATAAATGACAACACCATAGGTTGTATGCTGGGGCAAAAAGACGATAGAGGCCAAGAACGAGCTATCTATTACCTCAGCAAAAGATTCAGCATCAGTGAACACAAGTACACTCTGATTGAGAAGACTTGTTATGCCTTATCATGGGCTTCCATGAGGTTACAACATTACCTCCATGGTCATACAACCCATCTCATATCCCGCGTGGATCCTCTCAAGTATGTGTTCAGTAAGCCCATACTGAATTGTCGACTGTCCAGATGGCAGTTGATCCAACAGCAATTTGACATCGTCTATGTGACGCAAAAGTCTGTTAAAGGTCAAGGAATTGCGGATCAACTAGTCGCCGCACCTGCAGGGGACTATAAACCCTTAGAAATATACTTCCCCGATGAGGGAGTAATGACAATTCAGCTACACCATCAACACGATACATGTCGTATGTGGAAAATATATTTCGATGGAGCTGTTAATACGAAAAGTTTGGAGCCGGGCGGCTTCTAGTATGCGATCTGAGGGAGCAGATTCTCGTCGCCATTAAATTGTAGTTTATCGGCACCAACAACACGTTGAGTATGAAGGTCAGATCATGGGGCTAAAACTTTCCGCTTCAATGGGCATCAAAGTGTTAATCGTCTTTGGGGATTCTGAATTGGTAATCGACAATCCACGAAATCTATCAAACCAAAGAATTACATTTGTCGCCTTACCATCTAAGAAGTTTTACTGATGGCTTTGAGTTCAAGAAATCTCCTTTCTACATATTCCTCGTAATAGGAATGATTTTGCGGATGCATTAGCAACGTTGGCCTCCTTGGTTTACATACCTGACAAGGAAAGTATGCCAAGCATCACGTTTGCTTTGCAAAAATCCCCAGTCTATAGGAATTATATTTGAGAAGTATTGGATGAGCTACCTCCCATTCAGAACCCTTGGTATCAGCACAACAAGGAGTATCTACGAGATGGATCTACACCCGCTGAGGCGAGCCTAACTGAGAAGAGGCGGATTCATCGACTTGCTATGAAATTCTACTTGAGCGGAGATGCACTCTACAAAAGAGATGCAGGATTAGGTCTCCTCAGATGTCTAGACAAAGACTAAGCTCAAAGACTCATGGATGAGATCCATGGTGGAGTATGTGGCCCTCACATGAGCGAACCCCTACTTGTCAAGAAAATCCTCAGAACAGGGCATTATTGGCTTACACTCAAAGTTGACTGTGATGATCACGTTAAGAGGTGCTATCAATGCCAGATTTATGGGAATGCAATCCACGCCCCTCCAAGGGAACTCCACAATATGAGTTCGCCATGGCCCTTCTCAACGTGGGAAATGGATGTGATCGGGCCCATCGAGCCCAAAGCCAGTAATGAACATCGATTCATATTCACCATAATCGACTACTTCACCAAATGGGTAGAAGCAACATCCTTCCCCAGGGTTAATAAAGAAGTCATCATTTCTTTCATTAGAAACAATGTCGTCTGTCGATATGGACAACTAGAGGTCATTGTATTAGACAATGCTAAGAACCTCAACAACAAAATGATGGAGGAGTTATGCAAAAAATTCCACATCAAACATCTTAACTCCGTCATCTACCGTCCAAAGATGAATGGTGCCATTGAAGCGGCTAATAAAAACATCAAAAAGATCATGCAAAAAATGTCCGCCAATCACAAAGGCTGGCCTGACCTCTTGCCTCTGACTTTATTAGCCTACAGAACTTCCATGCGAACTTCCACTGGGGCAACCCCCTACTCATTAGCCTATGGGATGGAAGAAGTGCTCCCCATAGAGGTGGAAATGGAATCCCTCAAAGTATTAATGGATGCTCAGTTGGATGAAGACCAATGGGTACAAGAAAAATATCACCAATTGTCTCTGATAGATGAAAGGCGAACCGCGGCTATCTTCCATGGTCAGTTATATCAGCAAAGGATCGCACGATCCTACAATAGAAAAGTCCGACTACGGCAATTCAAACAACATGACTTGGTTTTGAAGAAGATCATTGACAACCAAGATCATTCTAAGGGAAAATATGCTCCTAACTGGGAAGGCCCATTTGTTGTCAAGGAGGTATTGACAGGAGGTGCTCTCGGATTGCAGGAAATGGATGGCGATGAATTTTCGTAGCTTATCAACTCGGACACCGTGAAACGGTACTATGTCTGAAGTTACCATCAAACAAACATCCTGGTCTTGATCATCAAATCACCAGTCATTCCGGTTTTGAACCCTATCCCCTTTCTTCATACTCTTCTTCCCCTTAGGGAAACATACAATTTAAACCAACAGCCTGGTTTCACTTCATTTCTAACCTTTCATACAATTTCAGTTATCCTGAAGACGGGATTGAACCTTTCACACTTCCGATTATCCTGAAGACGGGATTAAACCTTTCATACTTGCAGTTTATCCTGAAGACGGGATTAAACTTTTCTAAACTTGCAGTTTATCCTGAAGACGGGATCAAACTTTCTTCTCCCCGTAGTATAGCCTGCACATGGAATTCACATTTCTCTTCAAACTGTGATTCGTCCTAAGGGGCGAACTACGTAGACCTGATCTCCTTTTCAAAAGGAGTACGTAGGCAACCATATGCTATATGGCCCGGTCGCAATAAACAACAAAAAAACAACAAAAACATTTCTGCCCTTTCTCCACAAAAACAACAAAAACAACTTCTACACCTATCTGCCTTTCACATTCAGCGTTGAACCTCATACACCAGGTTCGAACTACGCAGACTTGATCTCCTCTTCAATAGAGACGTGGCGACCATTTATGGTTCGATCCTAACCCTACCGTAACAAAAAATATTTGTCACACTAAGATCGGGATCAACATTCAATTCACCACATTTCATCGGTTTCAGATCAAAGGGATGGAATTACCCAACCTCTTCTCACAAATAGAAGATTCAGTGACCATCTAAGCTGCGATCGTGCCTCAAAGAGCAATACCAACCCATAAGAGATGGAATTAACTAGGCTTCTCACAAATAGAAGTACTGGCGACCATTTGTGGTGCGGACAATCTCAAAGAGGAAGAAAACATCCTCCTCTCCATTTTTCCATACAGATACCAGTCCCAAGACACCAAAGATGGTAGGAATATACAGAAATCAATGATCCAATCTGAGAGATTTTGTGACGTCTCAATGTCAATCTATCAAGGATAAGTTCAGAATGCATCAAGATCACAAGGCCCTGGAGAAACAGGCAAATATCAAGCAAGTATCAAGGCAAAACTAAAAGGGAAGTGAATAAAAATATATTTCCACACCATACATACATAATCTTGTTTGATATATACATATGTGTTGTACATGACAAAATGGCTAAGCTTAGTCTGTGCGGGGAAAATACAAAGCTATCTACAGATCAGATGTATGCGGACTATCAGATCTAACATAGCATCTCTCTCTGAAGACGGAGGTAGCCTATGACTCCTCGCTTAAGGGTCTCTGTGGCGCCCCCAAAATAGGTATACATCACCCATTCTCGAGTTGTCAATACATGGTATGTAAACAACTACAACTTTATTATTACAACAAGAAAAGCTGTGAGTTTGAATACAAATATTATCTTCTAGACAATATCTATACTCAAATAAATCCTCATCACATTTTTTGATACATTATTTTACAAAAATGGTGAGGACTACTAAACAACTCTCTCTAGAACCTTCATTACATACCCCGACTTGTACTCTCTATACTCGCCTCCTGGGAAGAAAAATGGAACAAAAAGGAAAAGGGTGAGCTCAACTAGCCCAATAAAAAATATTATGACTAAGATAATATACAACAAATTATCATTAGTCTTCAACAGGAAAAATCTAATAGAATACAATAGACAACAAATTTTAAATCAATATTCATAATGGAAATAATAATTCATTAGAAGAGTTAAGTAGAGAATGCAAACTACTATCTTCTATGTATGAATTTAAAAGTTCATCGCTCATCTTTCATCCCCGTAACATCTATCAATATATATCTAGAATCAAATATTCATCTTTGCACTACAGCCAAAGATATTCATCGATTAATCATGTTCATCTAAACACTGCTCATCTTTTGCACTACGGGCCAAAGATATTCATCAGAAATCATTCATCTTTGCACTACAAGCCAAAGATATTCAATAATATCATCATTTAAGACTGAGGATGATGAAAAATATTTTTAAAGAAACGAATCCAGTGAAACAAAATGACAAGGATTAAGGATTAAGGATTCATACTTTGTTTTATCTATGTCCAAAAATACCTCAAAAATAATCATAGTGGTGTAAAATTCAAGAATGATCAAAACATGGATACAATCAAAGCTAGTATCCACAATAGATATTTTAGACGAAAAGGAAAATTTTCATTTTTCGATGAATAATGCCGTATTCGTGAATAGTGTCGTATACGTGAATAGTAACTCCGACACCAAAAGTTCCAAATTTGATAAAAACTTCAGATCAATATTTCAGCATAATGATATTGAAGAAATAATATCATTACGGAAAAAAAATATCCCTTTCCTCGGAAAGACAGTACTTCTAACTGGAATACTTGATATAAGCTATAACTTGAACTTGCACCGTATAGCAATACTCAAAGTATACTCAAAATACTCACAAGAATACGCTCGATAATATAGAGAAAGAAAACTTCAATTTCTTGTGTGATTTTCAATTCTAACCTAAGCACCCTATTTATAGGAAAATGCTTAGAACACCAAAGCATAAAATTTAATAAAATATTAATATATATTTATTAAATTCCTACGCACCCAAAATCTGATTCAAACCATCAGCCACCAAGAGTGACTCACCTTGCCTAACTCAAAAAAACGTTTTTCTTATTAAAAATATTTAAAACTTCAAAAATTAATTATTTCGGAGCTTTAGAACTTCAATAATTCACAATAAATAGCCCTTTTGTCAGAAAATTCGAATCTCGCGAGTTTTTATAGGAAATTCAATTCTCTACAACTTTACAAAAGAAAGTTTTTCCAAATTCCAAACAGAAATTAACCGAAATCCATAAACGGGCGATTTTACAGGTTATAATCAAATTTCAGTCAAGAAATGGGGTCCACCGACATGTTTAACATGTTTTAAACATTTATTGCAACAAAAATACTCTTGCTCCTCGTATACTCATATATCACACATTCATTGTAAAAATATCACCATTATTATATTATTAAAAATATAATAATATATTTAAATGAATTATTTTATCAGAAAAAGATAAAATTTTAATTTTCAACAATTGTCACATTAAAAAATTTTCTCCATCTATATCCACATAAAATCAATATTTTCCTCATCATATAAATCAATAATTAATTATTCACGAATAATATTACAGAATCACAATATCGACAACCACAGCTCCCCAGGAAGAGGGGCTTTCCAATAAGAATTTCTCCTTCTTGGCGCAAGATTAGTTGACCAAACCTCTCCTTAGATAAAACTTTCTAGACATTGCCAATAATGTTATCCAATAATATTATTCAGATAATATGAATTATTGCTTCGATAATGAAAAAATATTTTGTAGTGAAATTTATTGAAACAACGGTAATATAAAATATCAACACAAAGAATTATTGAATCAATAAAATAAAATCTTTGAATGATAATTACATGTAACAATTATTGAGTAGTGCCTTCTTACGTAAGAATCAATAATTTGTGCAATCTGGTGTGCTTCTTGTGTTTTAACCAATTTAGTATTTTCACAAGATTACTTGAACAACTATCGCCGTTATTTTTAAACAACTTATTCTTGTCGTTTTCTTCCTCCAATCGCTTTTCGTTATGGGGCCCACACACGGTCAAGGCCAGTAAATGCGAATATTCCCCGACAAGCATATGAATATTCCTCGACCAAACGAATATTCCCCGACAATAATGAATATTTTACAACCACTTGCTTATTTTAAAATATTTGCGTATTTTACCCATAACTATCCACATTAATCAAATCAACCCTTACTATTTCAAAATAATAAATAAAGAAAATTAAATTTCATTAATAATAAGTTGGGGTCTTACAACCTCCCCTCCTTATAAAATTTCGTCCTCGAAATTGGCGTACGACGCACTGGTGTTTTTCAAAAGGTGAGGATACCTCGCTTTCATTTTCGTTTCCAATTCCCAGGTCATTTCCTCTATAGCATGGTTCCTCCACAAAACTTTAACTTGTGGTATAACCTTCGTGCGTAGGACATGCTCCTTCCTATCCAAGATCTTGACAGGTACCTCCTCATACGTTAAGTCTTCGGCTATCTCGTCCGGTTCTAACTCTATAACGTGGTTCGGGTCTTTCACATATTTACGAAGTACAGATATGTGAAACACATTATGAACACGAGACATACTCGGAGGTAACGCGAGTCTATAGGCTACATTTCCTACTCGGTCAAGAATCTGAAATGGACCAATATATCGTGGATTGAGCTTTCCTCGTTTCCCAAATCTTGTAACTCCCTTCCATGGAGCTACACGCAACAATACGTGATCCCCAATACTAAATTCCACGTCTTTTCGATGAAGATCTGCATAACTCTTTTGTCGATCCTGTGTCGTTTGTATACGTTGTCGAATCATTTGGATCTTTTCCATAGTCATACGTACCAACTTGGGTCCCAACAATGTTGCTTCACCCACCTCGTCCCAACATACTAGAGAGCGACATTTTCGTCCATATAATGCTTCGAATGGAGCCACACCTATACTTGCCTGATAACTATTGTTGTAGGAGAATTCCACCAATGGTAAATACTTATCCCAACTGCCCTTGAAGTCTAGGACACAGAGTCTTAATAGATCTTCAAGAGTTTGAATAGTTCTCTCTGATTATCCGTCCGTTTGAGGATGGTATGCCGAACTGAATCGTAAATCCGTGCCCATGGCTTTTTGCAAGCTAACCCAAAATCTTGAAGTGAATCTTGGGTCACGATCCAAAACTATGGATACTGGCATGCCATGCAACCTCACAATCTCATTTACATATATACTAGCAAGACGTTCAAGGGATTAAGTCTCCTGTATCAGCAAGAAATGAGCAGACTTGGTTAATCTATCAACAATAACCCAAATAGCATTGATGCCTTGAGAAACCGTAGGAAGACCCGTAACGAAATCCATGGTAATGTGTTCCCACTTCTATTTCAAAATCTCAAGTGGTTGCAACAGACCCTTAGGTACTAGATGCTCCGCCTTTACACGTTGACAAGTTAAACACATCGAGATAAACTTTGCAATCTCTCTCTTCATATTGTTCCACCAAAATGTATGTTGAAGATCACGATACATTTTAGTACTTCCAGGATGGATTGCAAATGGTGTATTATGTGCCTCCATCATAATCTTGTACTTCAAATCAGAGTCGTTAGGAACACAAAGTCTGGAGTGGACTCGAAGTATTCCTTCTTCATCAATTCTCGCTTCCGGAATAACTCCTTCTTGTACTTTCTTCTTCATATGCATCAGCTCTGGGTCAGTGGCTTGAGCAACCTTAACTTTTTCTATTAAAGTTGGCTCTATGCGTATACTTGACATCATCGCACTCATTCCTGCATATGATCTTCTACTCAACGCGTCAGCTACCACGTTCGCTTTTACAGGATGGTATTGAATAGTGTGGTCGTAGTCTTTCAATAGCTCGAGCCAACGTCGCTGCCGCATGTTGAGTTCTTTTTGAGTGAAGAAATATTTAAGGCTTTTATGGTCCGAATATATCTCCACTTTCTCCCCATATAGATAATGCCTCCATATCTTTAAGCAGCAACGATCACGCTAACTCTAGATCATGAGTAGGATAATTCCTCTCATACTCTTTTAAGTTGTCATGAGGCATAGGCTATGACTTTCCCACGTTGCATGACAACACATCCTAACCCTTTGCACCAAGCATCGTTTGATAACAAATCCATCCGAACCAGATGGTATTGTTTGAACAGTCTTAAATAAGTCTCCTCTTAAGCTCTTGGAAACTCTTCTCGCATTCTTCGCTCCAAACAAATTTTGTATCCTTCCGAGTTAGCTGGGTTAATGGAGTAGCGATTCGAGAAAACCCTTCCACGAATCTTCGATAATAACCATTAAGCCCAAAAACTACGTACTTGATCAATCGACTTTGGTTGCTCCCAACTTTGTATTGCTTCAATCTTGGCGGATCAACAGATACTCCATGTTTCGACACCGTGCCCAAGGAATGCTACTTCCTCAAGCCAGAACTCGCATTTCTTCAACTTGGCATAAAGCTTGTTTTCACGAAGCCTTTGGAGTACCAGCTTCAAATGGTGCTCATGATCTTCACGGCTTTTGAAATATATGAGGATGTCATCAATAAAGACAACAACAAATTGATCCAAATATTCCTTGAATACTCGATTCATCATATCCATGAAAGTCAAGAGGGAGCATTAGTCAATCCGAAAGATATGACTAAGAATTCATAATGCCCGTCTTAGGGTTCTAAAGCGCGGTCTTTGGAATATCCTCGCCTTCTAATCTTCACCGATGATATCCGAATCGAAGATCGATCTTTAAAAAAAATTGCCCCTTGCAAATCGTCAAACAAGTCATCAATACGAGGTAGAGGATACATATTCTTGATGGTGACATGATTCAATTCCCGATAGTCAATATAAAGTCGCATACTCCCGTCTTTCTTCTTGACGAATAAAACAGGAGCACCCCAAGGAGATGTACTAGGACGAATGAAACCGATGTCCAACAATTCCTGTAGTTGGACCTTTAACTCCTGAAGTTCAATAGGAGCCATTCGATATGGGGTTTTAGAAATGGGCTTTGTACGGTTCAAGATCAATAAAGAATTCAACTTCACGTTACGGGGTAGACCGGGAAGTTCTTCAGGAAATACGTCAGAAAAGTCAATAACAATAGGAATATTATTCAAATTTGACGTGTCTTTATTCAAATCCATAACATGGGCTAAGAAAGCTTGACATCCGTTTTTCAATAAACGAATAGCTTTATGATTAGATATGATAATGATTGATTTTAATGGTTTAGTTGCTTGAATTCGAACAACAGGTTGGTTAGGAATATGAAAACTAACAACCTTACAAAAACAATCAATTTTGGCATGATGAGTAGTTAACCAATCAATCCCTAAAATCACATCAAAAGAAAGTATCTTTAAAGAGATAAGGTCAACAGGTAAGGTGATGGTGCCAACTTGAATCAAACAAGATTTATAAACAGTGGATGTGATAAAAGTTTCTCCTAACGGAGTTTCCACAAATAGGTCAAAGTCTAATTTTTCCGGAGTCAAATTTAAACGTTGAGCACAAGTAGGAGAGATAAATGAATGGGTAACACCGGTATCTAGTAAAGTATAAACTTCACAAGAATTTATGATTAGCTTACCTGTGATCACCTCGTTTGGGTTCCTCGCATTTTGACCAGTCACAACAAACGCTTTTCCAGGAACCGTTGACTTTGACTTTTTTGGGACAATCTTTTGAGTCACCGTCCCCGCTGAACTAGGTTTCGCTACTGCGTACAATCCGGCGATATGTCCTTCCTTTCCACAATTATAGCATACCTTGAACTGTTGTGGGCGCTTTGGTGATATGTCCCTCTTTTCGCATTTGTAGCATACTGACCGGTGGTCGTTCCCTCCCTTGGAACCATTCTTGTCTTTGGTCTTTGTCGTCTTCACATAGGTCGTTGTTAAATCTCCTCTTTTAAAATCTCCTCCGGACTCGCTTCTTCTATTTTCATGGCCATGATTACCACCAGAGTGGTTACCATTTTGTCCGTCTTTTTCTTTCTCCGCATGAGTTATCGTTGTTTTGTTGATCGCTATCTCCTAGATAATCCTCGGTTGTGGTCCCTCAGATTGACCATTACTCGTTATCTCGCTCTAATAATTGAGCCACATTTGACAACATCTGAATAGAGAAAAATTTATGAGAAATGAGATCTTGACGTATCTTGGGGTTTCAAACCTCTAAGAAACATCCGCGTCATACGTTCCTCATTCTCCACCAAATGAGGTCAAACTGGATAACTCTGCAAACTTTGCCTCGTCTTCGAGACACCGCCATATTGTTTTGCTCTAATCGATGAACTCCACTTCCTTCATATAGCGAACACTTTCGGAAAGTATTTGTCATTAAATAGTTTCTAAAATGTCTCCCAAGACATGCTTTGAGTGCGGCCGGGGATGGAGTACGTTTCACGACTCCCACTAGTAGTCTCGCCTTTCGCCACTAACATAAAGGTGGGGAATGGAACCTTCATTCCTCCGCGCATCCCAAGACATCGAATATCTTGGTAATTTGCTTGACCCATGTTTCCACCATGATCGGATCGGCTTTCCCTTAAATTCGTGGTCCCAACTCTTTGAACTACTTGGTTTGTGACAACCCGTGAATTGCTATCATTTCCTCCTCATATTTTGAACATGAGTCTCCCTCGTCGATTTTTCATGAATCGCAAAAAGTCGCTAAACATCCCTCGTTCATCATCTCGCTTTCGAGTGGTGTTGTTCACGGGAGGAACATTGCCCGACTGTTGCACGTTCTCCTCGTTGGTGAGTACTGAGCGTCTCCACGGTCTCATTTCCATTGTTAATATTCTCGATCGACATTCTAAAATCTTATAAAAACAAGGGTTAATTAAGGAAATCAATATATCACATAATATCCTTATATATGACCAACTAACAAATAAGCTTAGGTAGGACACACTAGCGAAGGATTTACTCGTCTCTCCTCCTAGTTCTATTCCCCGATCTCCGCCAGAGATCATATCCCTAAGCTCGATACCAACCGGCGCCCCAAAATAGGTATACATCACCCATTCTGAGAGTTGTCAATACATGGTACGAAACAACTACAACTTTATTATTACAACAATAAAAGCGCGAGAGTTTGAATACAAATATTATCTTCTAGACAATATCTATACTCAAATAAATCCTCATCACATTTATTATACATTATTTTACAAAATGGTGAGGATTACTAAACAACTCTCTCTAGAACCTTCATTCCATACCCCCTACCGTACTCGCTATATTCTCGCCTCCCCGAGAAGAAAAATGGAACAAAAAGGAAAATGGTGAGCTCAACTAGCCCAATAAAAAATATTATGACTAAGATAATATACAACAAATTATCGTTAGTCTTCAACAGGGAAAATCTAATAGAATACAATAGACAACAAATTTTAAATCAATATTCGCAATGAAATAATAATTCATTAGAAGAGTTAAGTAGAGAATGCAAACTATTATCTTACATGTATGAATTTAAAAGTTCATCGTCTATCTTTTATCCTGTAACATCAATCAATATATATCTAGAATCAAATATTCATCTTTTGCACTACTGGACAAAGATATTCATCAATTAATCATGTTCATCTAAACACATGTTCATCTTTGCTCTACGGGCCAAAGATATTCATCGAAATCATTCATCTTTGCACTATAAGCCAAAGATATTCAATAATATCATCATTTAAGACGAGGATGATGAAAAATATTTTTAAAGAAACGAATCCAAAGGAAACAAAATGACAAGGATTAAGGATTAAGGATTCGTACTTTGTTTTATCCATGTCCAAAATACCTCAAAATAATTATAGTGGTGTAAAATTCAAGAATGATCAAAACATGGATACAATCAAAGCTAGTATCCACAATAGATATTTTAGACGAAAAAGGGAAAATTTTCATTTTTCGATGAATAATCTTAAATATTAAGTGAATAATGTCATTATCGTGAATAGTCTTGAGTATCGTGAATAAGAACTCAGACACCAAAAGTTCCAAATTTGATAAAACTTCAAATCAATATTTCAAAGATAATGATATTGAAGAAATAATATCATTACTGAAAAAATAATATCCCTTTCCTCGGAAAGACAATCTTTAACCTGGAATCTTTTGGATATAAGCTATAACTTGAACTTGCAGACCGTATAGCAATACAAAGTATACTCAAAATACTCACAAGAATACGCTCGATAATATATAGAGAAAACTTCAATTTACGGTGTGATTTTCAATTCTAACCTAAGCACCTATTTATAGGAAAATGCTTAGAACACTGAAAGCATAAAATTTAATAAAATATTAATATATATTTATTAAATTCCTACGCACCCAAAATTTGATTCAAACCATCAGCCACCAAGAGTGACTCACCTTGCCTAACTCAAAAAAAAACGTTTTTCTTATTAAAAATATTTAAAACTTCAAAAATTAATTATTTCGAAGCTTCAGAACTTCAATAATTCACAATAAATAGCCCTTTTGTCAGAAAATTCGAATCTCACGAGTTTTTATAGGAAATTCAATTCTCTACAACTTTGCAAAAGAAAGTTTTTCCAAATTCCAAACAGAAATTGACCGAAATCCATAAACGGGCGATTTTACAGTTATAATCAAATTTCAGTCAAGAAATGGGGTCCACCGACATGTTTAACATGTTTTAAACATTTATTGCAACAAAAATACTCTTTCTCCTCGTATACTCATATATCACACATTCATTGTAAAAATATCACCATTATTATATTATTAAAAATATAATAATATATTTAAATAAATTATTTTATCAAAAAAAGATAAAATTTTAATTTTCAACAATTGTCACATTAAAAATTTTTCCCATCTATATCCACATAAAATCAATATTTTCCTCATCATATAAATCAATAATTAATTATTCACGAATAATATTACGAGAATCACAATATTGACAACTGAGCGCTTCAGGAAAGGGGGCTTTCCAATAAGAATTTCTCCTCTTCTTGGCGCGCAATTTAGGTGACCAAACCTCTCCTTAGACAAAACTTTCTAGACATTGCCAATAATGTTATCCAATAATATTATTCAGATAATATGAATTATTGCTCGATAATGAAAAATATCGTGTAGTGATAATTATTGAAACAACAATAATATAAAATATCAACACAAATTATTGAATCAATAAAATAAAATATTTGAATGATAATTACTTTAAACAATTATTGAGTAGTGCCTTCTTACGTAAGAATCAATAATTGGTGCAATCTGCCGTGTCTTCTTGTGTTTTACCACCGAGTATTTTAACAAGATAATTGATGTAATAACTACGCCGTTATTTTTAAATAACTTATTCTTGTCGTTTTCTTCCTCCAATCGCTTTCTGTTATGGGGCCCACACATGGCTGCGCCATTGTACGAATATTCCCCGACAGTACGAATATTCCTCGACCAAACGAATATTCCCCGACAATAATGAATATTTTACAACCACTTGCTTATTTTAAAATATTTGCACATTTTACCCATAACTATCCACATTAATCAAATCAACCCTTACTATTTCAAAATAATAAATAGAGAAAATTAAATTTCATTAATAATAAGTTGGGGTCTTACAGTATCTACACGAGCTAGCAGATCAGAGGCTAACTGCATGGTGGCATAATGCTCATCAATGTAAGCACTCACGCTTATCGGCAGACCGACCGTCATCCGGGATCTCACCGAAAGTCTTTGTCTCGCAATGGCTACATCCCTAGCAGATAAGCCAGCATCCCGCTCTACTATCAATGCATCCATGGCTGATCTAGCCTCATCCCTCTCTAACAGAGCGGTATCTCTCTCATCAAGAGTCACGACATCGCGACCCTAGCCTGATCTCTATCATAGGTCATCGATGTAAGCTCTGCTCCAAATGTTGTGTCGAATCTTGAGTAACATGGCACTTCGGGGTGGGAGAATCCATCACAAATCTTTGGCAAATTTCAATGAGCCAAATCATTGGTGGGAATATCGCCCTCTATAGGCTCCTCATCGTCGAATCAACACCACACTTGTGGATACTACCGCAGCCCAATGCGCTCTCTGTCTCCATCCATGCGAATACTATGCAGAACAACCTAGATGACTGATAGAAAATACATCCACTCTTTGTGATCCCAACAGGGCATATAGCTGGATCATCCTCCATGATAAACGATTAGTGAAGTGAAGCGACCGACTCACCGCCTCAAAAGAATGAAAATCCTAAAACTGGTCAAACTGACACATCACGGACAGTGGGTGGTAAGTAATCATGCCCCTCAATCCAGCCAGAGGGAGATAATCCATGCCTGGAGCATGAGTAATGAAGTTGTAGGGTGAGCTAAACCCTGAACACGGTAATATAGCAAACGGATCTCTAATCCCTGCTAGGAAAGTTGACCATGATACAACGTTTGTACACTCCGTAGGCTGAAAGGAGTACAACATGGCTATATCATGGGTGAAACAAAACCCCTGCCGTCTATGTGTGCCAATCGGTCTCAAGTGTGACATAAACCACACGTACAGCATGACCGAGCTACCTGTGAACACTCCTGCCGGATAAGTGCAGCAGTATGTAGCTAACCTTAGAGTCTCCGCGATGATCATCGGTACAATGGTACGACCCTCCCTGAGAGCTCTCACTGCCATAATGACGCCGATATCCAACTCATCCATGTATCGCGGAATGAAGACGTATGACAATGTGCACAAGAGCAGTACATCTACTCTGGCTGAACGCCAATGATCCTCCGGTGTGGTCAAATCCTCGGAATGCCGTGCATAACTATCCTCATAGCCAAATCTGTCAAACAAAAAATGCTGGGATATCACGTGGACGGATGTAATCTCGTCCTGTACCACTCTACGTCTCAATCCGGTGAGGGTCATGAATTGTCTGCTCATGTCTCCGGTAGCCATATGCACGCAAGGTCTGTCCAGCAGCAGCATCGTCAACCATGCATACTCCTCCAAAGTAGGAGTCAACTCCTGGGTCTCAAATCGAAAAACATGCCTCTCCGATACCCAGTGCTCTAGCATACCCTCTACAAATCCTATGGGAACCTGAAACATCAACAGGGTCATAGTATCTCGCAAAGAAATCATCTACGATCACCATGTCTGATAGTGATATACTATCATACCATGAGCGCATACCAGAAGCGACCAAAAATGGTGGGGTATGATCAATACGGCTAACTATCGAAGAAGACATTTATGCGAGCCGTGTCATAAGACCATCCAGGGGTTAATGCTGAATATATAAAAAACATACATACATATGCATAACATAATAACATGCATGATACAATAGATGGCAATATGATATAGGGAATAGAAAACTGTACACACATTCCTAAGTATATCATCATCTAATACATCTCTGTACCGCTAAAATACAGGGAAATGGGGCGAAGCTACCCAACAGCTAGTAAAGGCCTATCTAAAGATATAGCAAGAATGGGGCGAAGCTACCTAGCAGCTAACAGAGGCCTATCAAAAGAAATACATCAGAAGAAGTCAATGGTGTCGATGTCTACATCAGCGATGTTGTCCACCTGATGTAACTCCTCCTGAGTCACTAGATCTCTATCTACATGGGGATGTCGGCCGTCTGAGGAGGATCTGCACCGACAAGCCATATAGGTCACCCGAGGGGCGGTGCGAGTGGAAGGATAAAAAGTATCGCCTCAAAGGATCTCTCGCCCAAATGCCGAATGAAAAGATGTGTCCTGGTCCAGACTTCCGGGTCAATCAATCAATCAGGTCACATGAGTCTGATCTACGACACAAAGCTAGCCAATCCATCATCATCACGGATCCCGGAACCATATCCCCATAAACCGTGTGTGCGCAGTCCGAGCTCCAATAGTACGAGGATCCACCAATGCCGGAACATCTCCGTGACCAGGGCCCTCGACAAAGTAAAACCGTCAATCCCAAACAATGGGATGTCAATGACGGTGATCGCGAAACAGTGCCCGATAACGCGCTGGCGAAGGCAAGATCGAGATACGGATCTCTCCTCAGTAGTGCTCTGATAGCACGCTTCTCCTAAATAGAGCTCCCATCCTCCATCTGTGAAGAGAGGAATCTTGCGGGTGGAAATGACGTACTCTACTCCAGTCGGGTACCCATCCTCAAATCTAACTCCCAAATGCTCTCCAGAGTAGGGAACCCATGTGATGACATCCGTTATCAACAACTCCAGCTGTAGGCGACAATGAGTGAAACCCTCAGCAATAGGGACCTTCGCTAGTATGGAATGATGCCATTTTTGTCCTCGTGGATAGGTATATAAACCTAACACGCTCACAGGACGCAAACATGGAAGCCTCTCATAGGACCAAAACTGCCAACACAAAGGCAACATCTGCTATCAGTCAACACTCTTAACCTATACATGGGAAAAGACAAGAGAAACACTCACCAGCAAAAATGGGTAGAATCCTAACCACGCCTCGGTTAAGCCCTGCGATCGCATGCGCATTCCCCTGAGGAAGTAGGCAAAGGTGTAGGAACCCCAATCATACTCTCCTATACAGTCCACGTGTAGGAACCCCAATCATACTCTCCTCATCAATAGGAAATAAGGAAGATTAAAGATCTAACTTTATACCTCGTTTGCATGTAGGTATATTGAAGGATGCCTACTCAAGTCACCCAAAAGATCTGGGTTCGCCACTTGAATACCTGGCAATTCCCTACGGGGAACACGTACAGCAGGAGCAGGAACCTCAATCGGTACATCCTCCTCCTCATCCTCGACATTCGGCACTTCAACTCGGATAGGACGTATCACCGCCTCCACTAAATAACAAGGCTGTCTGACAGAACGGCGTTGAGGCTCTTCAGAAGCTCTCCTCCGTACACCTGAAGTTGTCCTGCGGGAACTACTCGGCTGATCCGGATCCATAATATCTGGACAACAAGTCTCTAAATCACCTCAAAAAGGGTGTGGTAAATTCTTACCTGGAGCTTTTCAAAATGCATTACATGCATGCATGCATTGTTTTAACATACGTATACAGTAGAGTTAAAAATGCATGACTACCCAATACCTACATTTTGGGAAAATTTTGCCATAGCCCCCTTTGTAAATGGGACTATCCACATGCACATAGGCATGACTAGGTGGCCATTTAGTAGCACACCTATAAACAGTCATATACATCCTATATGCATTAATCACATCACAGTAAAAATCCGTAAGTGTAGTCTAATTACCAGGATTATTTTTCTTTTCTACCTTTACTCATTTGTCCTCAGATAGGATAAGAAATGACAGTAGAAGGTGCTAATTTGGCTGTTTCTAAAGTTAAATTTTTTCACATCATTATGTTCAGCATGGTTTAATACTAACATTTACTATGTTGAATATATTTTATCAAATCATATCAGCATGCATATTCACTACTATGTGTCTAAACGCATTTCATGTGATAAGTCATTTTCCAACAGATAGAAATTGGAAAAAAGTACATGCATATGTTACCGAGATGATGAAGAACGCTTATGCGGTGGCGAAGGTATCGAGAAGTTGCCCAAACTCAGCAGATCGAAGAAGAGCTCTCAGATTTCCTTCGCTGCGCAACTTAAAAATGACTTATGAAAGCAACCACTTCGCCTGTCATAAACACGGTTGGCCACACAGCTCACTGCTGGCTCCTACAGTGTACCTGCGGCACTTTTGCATGGGTCCCACACCTTCTACCTCGCTCCGCTTAGAGTTGCGAGAGAGGAGGTCTCACAGTCGAAAAGGCCAAATCAGAATAAAATGCTACGATTGGCAAGAATAGCACGAAATCTCGGTTTCTTGTCGGTCAGAGTTAAACTCTCGTTGTCTCAATGGTATTCGCCTGAATGTAGGGTATACTATACCAGTGAGCTCAGCTTTCACAGATCATGCTCGATAATACCCCACAAAGGTCTGATGCCGTCATTTGCAGGGTCACAACCCTAAATATCCCCAGCGGGGATCACAACGCAGAACCACGAAATACTAAACATCCCCGGCGGGGGTTACAATGCAAAACTACGAAATACTAAGCCTCCCCAGCGGGGGTTACAACGCCAAAGTTATCAACTGATGACGTATCTCTGGCTGGGGCCACAACGCACATCTTTCAATCATCCACGCATCCCTGGCGAGGGCCACAACGCATATCTTTCAATCATCCACGTATCCCCGGCGGGGGTCACAACGCACATCCTTCAGTTATCCATGTACCCCGCGCGGGGGTTACAACGCAATGCAACCATTGATACACACATCAATGAAGGTCAAGCAGCCTTGACATCATATCAACCGATGGCAAGTAAACCCATCGAAGCAGTTATCCTCGTATCCCCGGCGGGGGCTTACAACGCAATGCTACCATTGACACATACATCAATGAAGGTTAAGCAACCTTGATAGTGCACCCAGCAGGGATCTATCCGGTGATAAACACATCAACGGAGGTCAGGCAACCCTGACAAAGACAAAACTATTGACAGTAACTCCAACAGAATGAGGGAATATGTTATACACATCCTCAAACAGACAAAGCTTTATCCCCACAGATCTCTTACACACAAGAGGTACCTCTATGGAATATAAGCCAGTGTCTAGGATTCAAGACTTTGGTGATAGCCCCAACGTTAACATCCTCGAAGACTTGGATCGCATGTCCAAGCCATCACTGATTGTCATCCTAACAGGATTACATGGCAATCATGCATTTGCATCATGCTGCACATAGCATCATGTTTACCTTGCTTGCATTTCAAGTGTCTAGAATTCTTTATCCTATCCACGCCTTGCATTGCATGAATATGATAAAGAGGGGCATCTGTAGACACTCAAAATTTTCTCGCACGCTCACATCGACATTGCGGAGAGGCGATTCGTCTTTTCGAGATAACCCGAAAGACGACTTACATCCATTCTCGATACTACCAAGTTCGGGCCCAACCCGAACACAAACCGGGAACTTCAAGTCAAACCTGAAACACGCACCGGGAATGTCATTTCCAACCTCGGAGATAACCCTGAGGTATACAGATCCAAAGACCGACAATAACACCAGAGAGGACAGTTCTGTCTTGGCGATAACACCGCGACACTCAGTTCCAGTCCCAGAAACAACACTGGGAGTAGCAACTCTATCCTTGGTGATAGCCCCAAGGGATGCCATTGCAGTTCTGGCGATAACTCCAAAAATGCTTATTTCAAATACATGCAATGAGCTTCAAGCTCAGACCTCCTGCCGAGGCACTCATACCTCAAACCCGGAGCTAACAACGGGCAGACAAGCACACCCATGGATGACATTGCAGCATACAAACAACCAGTCCAATCTTAAATGTAACCCTGGGCAACGTCTGCTTTCAGCTCAAACCGGCAATAACCCCGGTGAGGAGTCGAAATGTCATATTACCACCTCAACATTTTCTCTAACAGATGATATTGAGGCATACCAACAAGTAGTCCAATCTCAGATGTAACACTAAGCAACATCTACTTTCAACTCAAACCAGCGATAACCCCGGTGAGGAGTCAAACGTCATCTTGCCCCTTCAACACTTGCGCGTCGTCTCAACACTTCATACATACATACATACAACAATGTCCCACAAGAACTAAGAAGTAACAATCCCGAGTGACTATTACGCATGGCAGTACTTTGAATAGAATTTGAAGCTTGAAGACCATGGGCATGGACCCCTCTTCATGACTTCGTACAACCTCTAATCCATGTCATTGCGTAACTCACGACACAAGCGGTCCGAAGAAGGTCAGATATACCTCATTTGGATGCTCGGATTGAAGTTCTGCAAGTTCGAAAGAGACATTCGAAAGGCACGAGTGCATGTACTTTTCGAGACGACGGGACTCATGAGGCTCGGATGCACCACGACCAAATTAGCAGTACAATCAGTGGTCGCCAGCAGTGTACCTGCGGCCATCCGTCTATATTTACAAGCCTTGGGGTTAACTATTTGAGGGAGAGAAGAGAGAGAAAAGGCGAGAAAGCTCTATCCATTTTGCTCTGTATATACCCCTATTGAGTGTTTCCTCTTCTATAAACATCTGTTAGCTCACATATAGCTATTTTTTATCCGGCGGGAGCTGTGTTGCCTCTTTTTTAGTTATGATAAAAGAGCTCTAACTCATGCAAGCATACATGTGTCAACAAGTAATACAAAGTAAGTAGAGTATTGATCCCACAGAGAAAGTTGTCAAATCTAAACTACTATGCATCAATTAAATCACTATATTTATATGCTTAAACTAATGGCTATATTTGTGAATTACCCTAAATTGCATATAACAACTAAAATAAGACTAATAATGTAATAAATCAAATCTGGAAATAATGGGATTCTAACTTCATTTAATATTTCATCTAATCACCACTATCATGCAAGAAATGTTCACATATCACAGGAAAATAGTCAAGAGCACAAATAGAGTCATAGCCATTTTTCAATGCACTATGACCTACTTACATAGCATCCACAGATGATAGACTCCATGTAATCGTCAATATAACCAAAATCACTATATGTCTATGTGAAATTACAATCATACTGAACTTAAGCACAAGCCCTTATTCTAACTCACACGGTGAAACAGTATATGTCTATCTGGTTCACAAAATACACAAGCCATATAAAACAGCCCCATATTCGTATGTTATCATAACTATAATCCATACTCGCATGTTCATTGTCAATTCCATACAAGTACTGAGACGAATGGTGATCAAGCATTCATACATACAAAACAGTCACGATAGAAATCCCATATGATATGTAAAACAGCCCTAGCAATCAAGCATGCAACTAAACTACATATTAAAATTCGTTAGAATCCCATAATGGAGTTTAGTTCATGACTGAACCAAAAGCCATTATGGGATCAAAGCAAAACATAGCTAATAAGCAAATAATTAAAAGATGAAGGATAGAACGATCAAACCCAATTGCTGAATATAACCCAATAATAATGATCAAATCCTCATAAAATTCCAGTAAAATAATAATACTAATCCACAATGATAGAGAATCCCAAGAAGAATTGGAAGAGTAGGCTTTTTGGCTTCGTTCTACGTTGGAATCTCCCTCACTGTGTAAACCCTAGTTACTATGATGAAAATACGCTAAAAGTTATCAAAGATACGTCTGACACCAGTCAGATATCGTTTTTAATCAATTACAACCATTTTAATAAAAAAATAAAATAAAACAAATCAAGAAGCCGAGGCCTCATGCGCATCAGCCGCTTTCTTCCAAGACATTCTAGCGCGGTAGCCAGAACTTAAAGATATGTAAAATTGTGCGGTAGGGTGCTTTCGCAGCATGCGCTGTCTCCAAGCTCATCCTATCGCGCGACCGCGTGGCTTGCAGTTGGTGAATTCTGGTTCTGCTCCTGAGTTTGGTTCTGCATTGTTGTTGCTGCTACTGAAGTGTCCTTTGTTCATCCATGCTTGTCCATCCATGCTCTACTCAATCCTCAGCCATGCATATCCCAGTTTGTGCCTCACTTTATGTGTCCATTAGCCTCGTGCCCTCTAATACCACCAAAACAGTCCATTTTCTGCACTTTTTCACCAAAAGGAGTTTTAAGTAAATGCAATGTAAAATAACATAAAATACAACTAAAAACACAATAAAATGTACTTAAGATGGGCATAGTTCGCGTAAATTGGTATTCAATAAGTAGGTATAAAACCCACTTATCAAATACCCCCAAACTTGAACTGTTGCTTGCCCTCAAGCAATGCATACTAATGAACAATGAATATGCAACTACAATACTATGCAACTAAGCTACGATGCAAACTAGTCTCACATAGTTCTGGCCATAACAGAATTTCAGTCCAATTTGCCTCAGTGAATTATTCAGATCCAAGAATACAATTTTAAACCAAACTATAGGCATAATGTCACACACTCAAATATTTCATATATGCTATAGAGATGTTGTGTGTGTGTGTGGTGTTAACCAAAACTTGACTTAGGTACAGAATACACATGTTACATTGCTCAAAATAGAAGATTATAGTCTAAATCAAGACTCAAGTATACTCATGCAACATAGATTGTTTCAACATATCAACACAAACTAAGGTTCAACTATGGGCTTAACTGCTTTATTGCTACTCACGAGGGCGATTTTTGCTCTTTTCTGCGGTATTTATTGCTATTTTTCTTTTCTTTTTCTCTTTTCCTTTTTTTTATATATATAGCGAGTGCGTTTTACGCTCCATCTCACTTTCCATTTCCATTTAAACGAGTGCATTTTACGCTCCATCTCGTCCCAATAGCAAGCCTAACCATGTGTTCCCAAAGTTTGAATGTCAATGTTTCAAGTCTACATGCATGTTCCACATATTTCTCTTTTAAAACTACATTTTCTAACAAACAATGCAACACATAATTCTTATACCTGCAAGTGATTGTGAACATATCCGTGCAAACCGAAAGCATTTAAATAGCAATCATGAATTCCATCATGTAAAACATTATAACTACGTTCATGTTATCCAATATGCTCTAAAATCCTTCACAATTCACTATCATCATTGGCTAGACAAAATTTCCATAAAGCTAAACCTTGTGAGACATGAAAACTAAAACATACTAGCACAAACAATAATGACTAAAAATTAAAAAAATTAGCAAAATTTTATCTAACACATAAACATGCCAAAAATTAAAACTAAACATGCAAAAACTAAATGAAACTATATGCAACTATACTACTACCCCCAATACCCCCAAACTTATCATATTCAATGCCCCATTGAATGAAGGTAAAGGGTACAGAAAACTCCCCTAATGATCGGCTGAACCACCCTCCTCGGGTGGTGAATCTGGTGGTGGATGTGGCACTGCAGTACCGAACTAAGGCCACTCTAGCATTGTTCCCTGCTGTGCAAACGCCTCAGCCAAGGCCCTTGTGAGACCCGTAGCAAACACTCCAAAATTGTCATACATGGCGTCGACTTTGCGCTCCAACCTTCGGAGCTGGCGATCACCATGAGGAGCTTATGGTCGTGTCGAGGGGCCTGCCTCATCTGTCTGAGGGGGCTGCTGGGATTGCTCTAAGACTTTTGGCTAGATGATAAAACCCAATCCTCATGGGTGTAGTTCACCACCCGTCCAATCCTTGAACTTAGCGATTATGGCATGAGTGATGTCGTGTCTCGGTTTCTGCAGTTGTTCATTATTCCACGGGACTCCTTGTTGGGTACAAAGTATGGCTGCCATAGATGCATGCGGAATACTCCCAGTCGTGCTCCCTCGTCAATAACACAGCATGTTCTGATGAATTAGGTAGCCGACGTCAATGTGCGTGCCTTTGATAATGCCCCATAAAATGATAGCCCGCTTAGTGGTTACTTCATGCTTGTGAGCGATGAAATTAATTTGGCACATATAAATAGATTTCATGCTTTGGTATAGCGATTCAAGGCGGACGCTGGAAAATATTTTGGCTCGGTCGTACCTGCCTTATAATTCCATTTGGTTCCCGAAATGCACAATTCTGAAATCACTAAGTCCAAGTTCGTCATCAAATTTGCACCTTTGACCCAATTAGCAGACCCAGTCGATGGTATGTCAGTTATCCCAAACAGTGCTCTGATGGCTGGGGGCGAAAATCCACTTGTACTCCTCAAACCAGCGTTATCCCTCCTTTAATTTCCTCCTTCATATTCGCGTAGAACTCGCGAATAACCCCCATGGGAATAGGCATAGGAGTTGCAGCTAGGCAAACCCAGCCGCGTTCTCTTATCATATTCCATAGTTGGCCGTCTTTCTTATCAGGTTTAAATCCCCGTTCCTTCACAAACGATTTAGTCACGATGCGATAGTATTCTTGATGGGCTTCCAAACTGATAAACTTACTATGGTCCATGACATCCTCATCTTGGTTACTAGAGGATGATTCTAAGGATGAAGAGATGGAGATTGAACGTACTCTTTTTGGACCCATGTACAGAGGATAGGGCGGTAATACAGATGCTCTGCTACAGATGAGAGTACCCCCAAACTCGTTGTTGCACCACCCACGCAGAAACCCTAGATTTATATCAGTGGAGAGATTTATGGTATGAGATTTGATGAGAGCTGAGGAGTCTTATGATTATGGGAGAACATAAGAATACGCTTATATTATGTCCCGTGAGAGTCCAAGTTGACCACAACTCGGCTTTTTAAACTTTAAAAATTTTCAACACCTGGTGTCGCGCGTAGCCACGCGGCTTTGTAGAGGAATCCTTGCGCGGGCACGCGAGTAGGTTATTAGCAGCTGACTTCCAGGCACAGGCGCGCAATTCTTTAATTTGTATCATGTGCGACCGCGTGATGTAACTTCCTGTACTGCAACATTTTTACCCTCAAACAGCAAATCAGTGATGCGTGCAAATGAAAGTACCTACATGGACATGAATGTACAACATATAATTTATCAAACATGAAATAGAGATGATCTAACTAATACTCTACTGAATAGATGAAAAGAACATAGAAATAGAAATAATGGGTTGCCTCCCATCAAGCGCTAAGTTATAGTCAATTAGCTTGACTATCTCTGAATCTCATGTCGAAGAGAGAATGGAGGTGACTGTCTGTCTGTCTACCTCGCCACCAAAGTAATGCTTCAATTGCTGGCCATTTACCTTAAAATGCTTATCCGAAAACTGATCATATACTTCAATTGCACCATGCGAAAAGACAGTCTTCACTGTAAACGGACCTGACCATCTTGACTTCAGCTTTCCAGGAAAAAGTTTAAGTCTGGAGTTATAAAGCAAAACCCTTTGTCCCGGTTCAAATGTCCTCTCTATGATCTTTCGGTCATGCCATTTCTTCACCTTCTCTTTGTACAACTTCGAATTCTCATACACCTATAGTCTAAATTCATCCAACTCATTGAGTTGGAGTAGACGTTTCTCCCCTGCAGCTTTCAAATCAAAATTGAGCTTCCATATTGCCCAATATGCCTTGTGTTCTAGCTCCATAGGGAGGTGACATTCCCAACGGAGTTTTATATGTAGTTCTATAAGCCCATACTGCATCATCTAACTTCAACGACCAGTCTTTCCGTGTGGGATTCATAACTTTTTCCAGGATTCTCTTAACTTCTCGATTCGACACTTCAGCTTGGCCATTCGTTTATGGGTGATAAGCTGTAGCAATGCAGTGGTTTACCCCATACTTAGCCAACAAAGCTGTGAACTGCCTATTGCAGAAATGACTGCCTTCGTCACTAATGATAGCCCTTGGAGTCCCAAACCTCGTGAAGATGTTTCTGTGTAAAAACTTGAGGATGACCTTGGCATCATTTGTTGGAAGAGCTGCCGCTTCGACCCATTTAGATACATAATCCACCACGAGCAAGATATAGAGATTTCCACAGGAAGAAACAAAGGGTCCCATGAAATCAATCCCCCACACATCAAAAATTTCTACTTCGAGGATAATATTCAAAGGCATTTCATTTCTTTTGGAGATGTTCCCCACTCGCTGACATCTATCACACCACTGGACAAAACTGTATGCATCCTTGAAAATTGTCGGCCAGTAGAACCCTGATTGTAGTACTCTAGCCGCTGTTCTTTCACCACCATAGTGACCTCCATACACAGTAGAATGACACTCCTGCAGAATCCCTTCGGTCTTGCTATATGGAATACACCTTCTTATCACGTGATCAGAACACTGTTTAAACAAGTAAGGCTCATCCCATATATAACATTTGACATCGTATAGAAATTTCTTCTTTAGATAACCCACCAAGTCAGAAGGTACCATCTTACTTACCAGATAATTCGCGTAGTCTGTGAACCATGGCACTTCCCCTTTCACCACAAGCAACTGCTCATCTGGAAAGGATTCGTTAATTATGACATTATCGTTTACTTCCCTTTCCGGATTTTTGAGTCGAGATAAGTGGTCTGCCACTTGGTTTTCAGTCCCCTTTCTGTCCTTGATTTCCAAATTAAATTCCTGCAGTAATAAAATCAATCTAATCAACCAGGGGTTTGCATCCTTCATTGCCACTAAATGTCAAATTACCGCGTGATACGTGTACACTATCACCTTTGTTCCAATCAGATATGCTCGAAACTTATCAAAGGCGTATACCACTACCAATAACTCTTTCTCTGTGGTGGTATAGTTCAATTGGGCTTCCGTGAGGGTCTTTTTGGCATAATAAATCATGTGAAATATCTTTTCCTTCCGATGCCCCAAAACAACCCCTACGGCGTAATCACTGGCATCGCGCATCAACTCAAACGGCAAAACCCAATCTGGTGCAGTAATCACTGGTGCTGAAGTTAGTTTTCTCTTTAGGTACTCAAATGCTGACACGCAGACTTCATCAAAACTAAACTGTGCATCCTTTTCTAATAGATTGCATAGTGGTTTAGTTATTTTGGAGAAGTCCTTGATGAATCTACGATAGAAACCTGCATGTCCCAAAAAACTTCGAACACCTTTTACTGAAGTAGGTGGTGGCAAGTTTTCAATCGTGTCCAGCTTCGCTCTATCCACCTCAAGTCCCTTCTTCAAAACCTTGTGTCCCAGTATGATTCCTTCCTGCACCATGAAGTGGCACTTTTCCCAGTTCAGCACTAAGTTCGTCTCAACACATCTCTTTAAAACCAGAACCAAATTCTCGAGGCATAAATCAAACGAGTCCCCAAAGACTGAGAAGTCATCCATAAATACTTCCACGTTCTGCTCCACCATGTCTGAAAATATAGCCATCATGCATCTCTAAAAGGTGGCTGGAGCATTGCATAATCCGAAAGACATCCTTCTAAAAGCAAAAGTGTCGTATGGGCATGTGAAGGTAGTCTTTTCCTGGTCTTCTGGAGCTATCATAATCTGATTGTAGCCTGAATATCCATCCAAAAGGCAATAATACTCATGACCTACTAATCTGTCCAACATCTAATCAATGAATGGTAGTGGAAAATGATCTTTCCTTATAGCTTTATTGAGCCTACGGTAATCCATGCAGACTCTCCACCCCGTCGCTGTGCGTGTTGGAATTAACTCATTATTTTCATTGGTCACAATGGTCATACCACCCTTCTTTGGTACACACTGCACTGGGCTCACCCATGAGCTGTCTGAAATCGGATAAATTATTCCTGCATCCAGCCATTTCAGTACCTCTTTCTTGACCACTTCTTTCATTATCGGATTGAGCCTTCTTTGTTGCTCAACCGACGGTTTACTCCTGTCCTCCTGCAAGATCTTATGCATACAGAGCGAAGGGTTGATCCCTTTGATATCTGCTATGGTCCATCCAATAGCAGATTTGAACTCTCTAAGCACTCGTAGCAGCTTTTCTTCCTGAAAAGATGTTAGTGCAGAAGAAATAATCACAGGTAATTTTGAATCTTTATTTAAAAATGCGTACCTGAGATGTTCTGGAAGTGGTTTTAATTCAAGTTCTGGAGGTGTCTCGAGAGATGGCTTTAATTTTATCGATGACTCTCCAGCTTTCGTCAATGGCTCGACTGGTATTCCGAATGTCCTGAATTTTGGGGTGACATCCATGTAGTGCACAAGTTCGTTGACTGCATCGTCCTCCAATTCTAAATTTTCAGCAATGATGCTTCTCAAAGGTTCGTAGGCCACAAGACTTTGTACCTCATCCTTTACGTTCCGATCCACCAAATCAACCAAAAAACATTCCTCTTCATCTGTTGGGAACTTCATTGCTTTGAAGAAGTTGAAGGTGACCTCCTGATCCTGAACACTCATAGTGAGTTCCCCTTTCTGCACATCTATCAAAGTCTTGCCTGTGGCTAAGAATGGTCTCCCCAGTATGATCGGTATACTCTTGTCTTCCTCAAAATCTAAGATGATAAAGTCAGCCGGAAAGATAAATTTGTCCACTTTTACCAATACATCTTCAACAATTCCTCGTGGATACGTGATAGATCTGTCAGCTAGCTACAAAGAGATGTTTGTCGGCCTTGGAGCCGGCAATCCCAACTGGTTAAACACTGATAAGGGCATCAAATTTATACTTGCCTCCAGATCACATAAACACTTACTAAAGCTAATCTTCCCAATTGTGCACAGAATTGTGAAGCTGCCCGGATCCTTCAGCTTTGGAGGTAATTTCTGTTGGAGCACTGCACTGCATTCCTCCGTCAAGGCCACTGTCTCAAACTCATCTAGTCTTCTCTTCCATGACAATATACCCTTCAAGAACTTTGCATACCTTGGCATTTGTTCCAATGCCTCGGCAAATGGTATGTTGATCTGTAGCTTTTTGAATACCTCCAAGAACTTACTGAATTGTTTATCTTCCCTCTACTTATTTAATCTCTGCGGATATGGTACTTGAGGGTGAATTGGTGGTACTAGACTCTTGACCTTCTCTTCTGAATTTTCTTTGTCTTTCTCTTCTTGCTGAACCTCAGAATTTTCCAGATTTTCTTCCTCAACAGTCACCTTCTCTGCCTCGCACGGCCGCGCGGCCTCCCTTTGTAACTCATGCGCGGGCGCGCGACTTGCAGTACCTGCCAGATCTTTTCTAGATCTCAATGTGATCGCTTGGCACTGTTCCTTCCCGTCTCTTCTAGGATTTGTCTCTGTGTTGCTTGGCAATGAAACCTGGGGCCTGTTGTTCAGCATGTTCTCCATCTATCCCATTTGAGTCTCTAGATTCTTGATAGCCACTGCTTGGCTTTTGATCATCACCTCCGTGTTTGCCATGTATTTCAACATCATCGCCTCCATTTCTGATTTCTTTTCTGGCTGTGGTGCAGCTAGAGTGTGATGTTGTTGTTGAGAAAATCCTGGTGGAAATAGTGGTTTTGGTGTAAACTGTGGCTGAGATGGCTGTGACTGAAACTGTTGGTTTGCCTGAAACTGATTCTGCTAATTTCCTTGATTATTGGACCAACTAAAGTTTGGATGATTTCGGTTGTTGGGGTGGTATGTGTTAGGAAACTGTCCTTGATCTTTCCTGAAATTGCCCATATACTGTACTGACTTTGAGTTGATAGCACACTGATCTGTCGAGTGTGACCCCGCACAAATCTCACATACGAAGGCAACTGTTTTCACTTTGCTCTCTGCTAAAGTATCTATCTTCTTTGCCATCGCTGTCATTTGTGCCGATAACTGGGTAATAGCATCAACCTCCAACACACCTGAAACCTTGGGCTGTGGCATCCGAGATGTAGGATTCTGATAATCATTTGCAACCATAGTCTCGATAAGTGTATAGGCCTCGTCATAGATTTTTGCCCATAATGCCCCTCCTGCGGCTGCATCCACAATCGGTCTCGACTGCCATCCCAAACCATTGTAAAATCAGTTGATCACCATCCAATCTGGCATACCGTGATGCTCAAACTGAGAGATAGTCGTCCTCATCTTTGCAGTCTTAGCCATTGGGAAGAACTTGGCTAAGAATTTCTGTGCTAAGTCCTCCCATGTAGTGATCGACCCTAACGACAAAGAATGTAGCCAACTTCTAGTCTTATCCCTGAATGAAAATGGGAATAGTCTTAGTCTGATGGCATCCTCTGTCACACCGTTGTATCTAAATGTATCACAAATCTCGATGAAACTCAACAGGTGTTCATTCGGATCATCCGTAGCAGCACCCCCAAACTGAACCGAGTTCTGCACCATCTGTATAGTGCTTGGTTTAATCTCAAAAGTATTGGTTTGCTATCACCTAGAATTACGACTATGCTGAAGATCAGAGTCCGTTTATATTTGGCATGGAATAATCTCTTGGAGCCCGATGCTCTTCTCTTTGCTCAATTCTCTGTTCTTCTGCCATACTGGACGTTGTACTGTCTATCTGCGATTGCAAATTTCTCCGTACACTTGCTTTCCAACCTCTTCCGTTAAAGTTATCCTGCGTTGGTGTTAGTTCTGAGTTGGATGATCGCGTGTGCATAAAAATCTACAAGTACCTGAAACCAAAACAAAACAAAAATAGAAATGAGAAACGATCATAATTATCTAAGTCATACAATATAGCTTAAAACTGATGATAATTATTTAAATTAAAATACCTTTCCCCGGCAACGGCGCCAAAAACTTGTTGCCTCTTTTTCAGTTCTGATAAAAGAGCTCTAACTCATGCAAGCATACATGTGTCAACAAGTAATACAGAGTAAGTAGAGTATCGATCCCACAGAGAAAGTTGTCAAATATAAACTACTATGCATCAATTAAATCACTATATTTATATGCTTAAACTAATGGCTATATTTGTGAATTACCCTAAATTGCATATAACAACTAAAATAAGACTAATAATGGAATAAATCAAATCTGGAAATAATGGGATTCTAACTTCACTTAATATTTCATCTAATCACCACTATCATGTAAGAAATGTTCACATATCATAGGAAAATAGTCAAGAGCACTAATAGAGTCATAGCCATTTTTCAATGCACTATGACCTACTTACATAGCATCCACAGATGATAGACGCCATGTAATCGTCAATATAACCAAAATCACTATATGTCTATGTGAAATTGCAATCAAACTGAACTTAAACACAAGCCCTTATTCTAACTCACACGGTGAAACAGTATATGTCTATCTGGTTCACAAAATACACAAGCCATATAAAACAACCCCATATTCGTATGCTATCATGACTACAATCCATACTCGCATGTTCATTGTCAATTTCATACAAGTACTGAGATGAATGATGATCAAGCATTCATACATACAAAACAGTCACGATAGAAATCCCATATGATATGTAAAACAGCCCTAGGAATCAAGCATGCAACTACACTACATATTAAAATCCGTTAGAATCCCATAATGGAGTTTAGTTCATGACTGAACCAAAAGCCATTATGGGATCAAAGCAAAACATGGCTAATAAGCAAATAATTGAAAGATGAAGGATGGAACGATCAAACCCAATTGCTGAATATAACCCAATAATAATGATCAAATCCTCATAAAATTCCAGCAAAATAATAATACTAATCCACAATGATAGAGAATCCCAAGAAGAATTGGAAGAGTAGGCTTTTGGCTTCGTTCTACGTTGGAATCTCCCTCACCGTGTAAACCCTAGTTACTATGATGAAAATACGCTAAAAGTTATCAAAGATAGTCTGACACCAGTTAGATATCGTTTTTAATCAATTACAACCATTTTAATAAAAAAAAACAAATCAGCAGCTTCAGGCCTCGCGCGCAGCCGCGCGCCCCTCCAGTACATTCCTTGTGCAGGCGTGCAACTTGCAGTATGTCAAATTGTCTGATGCGGTGCTTTCATGGCAAGCGCGCGTCAAGCTCATCTCTGCCGCTGCCATTCTTTGTTGGTGAATTCTGGTTCTGCTCCTGAGTTTGGTTCTGCATTGTTGCTGCTGCTACTGAATTGTCCTTTGTCCATCCATGCTTTTCCATCCATGCTTTACTCAATCGTCAGCCATGCATATCCCAGCTTGTGCCTCACTTCATGCGTCCATTAGCCTCGTGCCCTCTAATACCACCAAAACAGTCCATTTTCTGCACTTTTTCACCAAAAGGAGTTTTAAGTAAATGTAATGTAAAATAACATGAAATGCAACTAAAAACACAATAAAATGTACTTGAGATGGGCATAGTTCACGTGAATTGATATTCAATAAGTAGGTATAAAACCCACTTATCAAGCTGAGTGTTTATCCATATAAAGTCATAGAAGTCTACTTTGGCAGCCCACTGTAAGCCTTCTCCCATTTTATAAAGCCTTCTTCTCATATTAACACACACTTTTATACAGATTAAGAGTCGTGTGGTAATGCGTTTCTTGGGACTTCTATCTAGTGGTTTTCATTACTGTCAGATATATATACTTATATATGTATATATTTTATATATGGACTAACATTATCGAGTTATGCCTCGATTGAGCCTGAACTTGATGCAGGAGCATTTATCTGCTTCATGTATATATATACTATATACATATATAATTGTTGTCAGGACATATCTCGATGAGCCCGGATTTTACATCCTAGCATTTACTCTCTTATATATATATATATATATATATATATATATATATATATATATATATATATATATATTCATATTTATTGTCGGTGCACAGGAGTTTACTTATTGGCCTTTTACACTTTTTATTTACATTTCGCATGCTTGAGTTTACTTAGAAAGCATTGATCGCTTTTATAGGTTTATTTACATTTCGTCCCACACGAGTTTACTTCATGCGGTGGTTGATCGTGTCCATATATATATATATATATATATATATATATATATATATATATATATATATATATATATATATATATATATATATATTATCGCTTTTATATATTTACATTTCCGATCCCCATGGAGTTTCTTCGTGGTGGTTGATCAAGTCTGTATATATATATATTTACAGCTTTTATATATATAACTGCTTACTGCTTTCCATACAAACTGCAGATGTCGTGTGAGCCTAGGAATCATGTGATCACAGATTCATCTCATCAATCTAGATTCTGTTCCCCATGATGGACATTTTTCAATTATAAGCAACTGCATATTATTTTACAAAGGTCTCGAATTTCCTTGGATGGCTATCATGCCCATGAGGAGTTCTAAGATCGTCAGATATTTTTTCTCGAGAATGCTTCGCATCTCGAAAATAAAAGCAAACAAGCCGAACATTTAATAATAAAATGGAAGTATCAAAGGCCTCAATTACTATTGAGCACAGGGTTTGAAAAACCTCTTTTTACAAAACTTCATTGCTATATCCTGTTTAAAACTGAATTTTTCGATAAATTCAAACCCTATGTATATAGGTTCGAACGAGGTACAACACTACTTCCAAATAATTGCACATTGATCCACACACACACACTCACATTCATATAACAATTTCTTAAAAAAGTGGTGGTCACCGTGGCAACACGGATGTCGGGGGGTGCCTAACACCTTCCCTCCGCATAATCAAGCCCCCGGACCCAAAATGAATCTCTTGCCACGGACTGGTTTAGCGATTGTCAAATCAATGGGTCAATGTGCAAACATTTTTGGTTGCGTTGGTGCAACCAGTTAAATACACCAACTGGCGACTCTTAAAGTTAAATCGTCGACATTATACATGTCGGACCTTTTTCACTTGTTTTTTCAAACAAATCTCACATTAACATGAGAACACCAAAGAACAATTAACGAAAAGGGACACTCAGAAATCCCGACGTCGACACATGCTTAGTTATGTTAGGATATTTATGCCAAAATGATGTATTCATCTATTAAGACATATATAGGACATACATGATGCTATGACCCAAATTAAATTCTTAGGAGTTTATTGCCTCTAGGTTATCACAAATACAATTTAAAATATGATATAGTCATACTTTGCCTTATTTTGAATTCCATGGACTCGATGTCTAGATATGGACTCGGACAGACCTAGGAGCTCTTCTTCCCATAGGGCTTCATCCAGGGTTTGACTTCAATGGCCTGCTTTGGATAATCCCATTATATGGATTACTCGACAGATTCATCACTTGATAGAGTTGGTACACTGTCGTCTCAATGAGGACAGGTCCCATTTATATGAGGAGGGTGATATCCCTGAGCCTGAGGTTCCACCTCGGTCCACTGTTATACCTAGATTCCTTCTAGGTATCCAGGTATCTGTTCCAGACTTGTTAGGTACCGACTTGAGCCATCATCCATCCGTTCGGTTTTATGCGAATAAGGTACTAGAGTTTTCGTATTGATTTGTTTTGATCCTCCATTCTTTCCAATAATCGGTTTTTAACCTTAATGTCATGTAGGTTCTAGAGTTTACCCAGCCTAGGGTAACTAGTTCAGTGTTTACTCATTATACGGGTCGCTTCATGTAGACTATCGGGTATTAGTAGATTTATGGGGTTTTTATGACTTCTTCACCATTACTCCTCGTCGTTACCCTTGGGGATATCATTGAGCTTTGTCTGAGAGATGGTTTCATCAAAGCCAGTCCCTTCATCTCTTAGATTCTGAGGTTATGATGACACCCATAGATTGGTGGTACATCACTGGTTTGCAGTTTGTCGGTGATAGGGTGCCTTTGGAGGCTAATATCACTGCAATTGTTGTTCGCGTCATTCTTGGTTTTCCTCCTTAGGAGCGTTCCTTCAAGACCTATAGTATCCGGTCAGGCTCTTTGAGTGTGGATGCGACTCGAGGTACTTTGCAGGATCCTTTTCCTGAGGACTAGTTGGAGAGAGATCGAATCTTGAGGTTTCTATTCCTGTCCATCATGAGGGGTTGTTTCATTGTAAACAACTCCTCCACTGTCCCTTTTAGTTTGGTTGGGCCTGTTTAGGATGTAGATCGCATTGGAGACTAAGACTGGGAGTCTTTTACATTCGTGATCTTCCTTCATGAGATGAGACTACGCTCTGAGGGTTTGACCGATGCTTGGCTTAGCTTCTACCCATTTCTTCTGGTGAGTCATCTTGACTGATTTATGATTCTCTAAATCTTGATTTGTTTTCCTACAACTAATGATGGGTTCTTTGGATTGATAATTCTGGGCTTTTGAGAGACTTTCTTGCCTCTGACCTCTCACTGTTCTAGGCTTAGATACCTACCCTTGGTGTCGTAGATGGCATCAGTCCACTTTGTTTGAGGTCCCAATTTAAGTAGATTTCACTCATGCCCATCTTCAGCTAGAGATACTGTCGGCATCTGATGTAGTGTGGGTTCCCTATACTGCCGAGTACTTGGCTGAAGGTTTTGAAGATGACCTCTCGATAGGGCCATAGTATTATCTTTCTACTCGCCAGATTCCCTTCCTATTTGATGGAGGTTGGGAGCTCTGCCTTGGAGAGCGTGCTTTTAGATGCATTACTGGGGAGATTTTCCTTCCTTTCCTTCCTCCGCACCAACAATTTTGGTCTTTGGCTCTGCCTATTTTAGAGATTCCCATAGCAGGGTATGAGGGATTTCACCTATCAGATGGCCCTATCATCTCAACTAACATCTTTGTATGGTGGGGCCCTCACACTATTGGAGGTCAGACCCAGGCTACCCAATTTCTGGGGGATGTTGTTCCAGGCTCTCTCATGATGACAGACTGGATAGCATGCTTTCGGGAGCCTTTTTATTCATCCTAGATAGTAAACTTGACATATCAGTTAGAGAGGATGTTAATGTATTGTCGCCATTTGGGCAGGGATCCATCATTGGCTAGTACTTTTGATTCTCAGGGCCATGAGGCTAGACCATCAGGCACTGGTGGCTTTACTGATTGAGAGGGTCCCTTTAACTATCGCCCGGGTATACAAGAGATGCCTTATCGCTTGGATACACAGGATATGCCCTATCACCCGGATATGCAGGATATGCCTTATCTCCCCGATATACAGGATATGCCTACTCAGGATGACCTAGCTCAAGTTGATCAGTTTGATGAAACCATCACCTTTGTGAATGACATTGTAGTCCTTCCATAGGCTTTCTATTAGACATTGAGCATATGTGCCCAACTATCCTGTACTTTTTAGTTTTTTAGTTTTTACATGTATCATAGGTATGATAGTGATGTATATATAAAACTGATGTATTTCATTTTAGATATATGCATTATGTTGTTTCATTTATTCATTTCATATATTTTATTATCATTCATTATGATGCATGCTTTATATATAGAAATGATTGGATAGAGATTGACCCCTGTATAGTCTTTTTGACACAGTTTTTACATATGGCTTCGTCCTCCGTTATTCGCTTAGATCATTCTCCATCGATTCCGATAGCCACTATCTTGAGAGCTTGGCATGAAAGTTTATCAAATTCTTACTGCATAGTAGTTGGTCGCATGTTGGGTCATTCCATATCTTTGTTATCCTTCCAGGTACTCGAGGGATTTGTTGATGGTATGCTTACTCACTAGATACCTAAGCGTCATGTTTTTAGGTTTAGCTTAGATGAGCTTACTTCTACTTTGGAGGAGTATAGCCGAATTTTTGGTCTGTCGATGGAGGGGCCCTGTGCTAGGGTGGCAGTTGGGAATATGTGCCTTCAGTTTATGACCACCACTAGATTGAGGAGGGCAGTTATTTTGGCTAAGGTAGGTGGCAGCCATATCTCTCGATCGACTTTATGATAGACCACTTTGCTTCTGTAGATAGCTTCACTGTTTCGAGGAGATTTTTCTATTTCTGAGGAGCGATGGCAGATAGCACGAGTGGATGCCTTGATTATGTGCAGTTTGTCATATTTGTATATGTCTAGGTATTTCATTCCCACAAGATTTGGTGTTCACTGTCCAAACATTCATTTCTAGCTACCCATGTTAAATAAAACTTAAGCAATAAACCTTCCCATTAAAGGGTTATATAACTTAATCAAATAAATCCCAGGTTGTCTAACCTTAATACAATCATCAAATGCGGAAAAAAATGATTACATCACATAATTAAATTTGAAGTCTGATTAAATAAACTATAACAAATTAACAAGTTTTCAATACATGTTCATCTTCGCTTTTCCTTTGCTAATGGTTGGCTCGTCAACCATCTCAATTTTAGTTGTAATGGTTATATATATGCAAGAGTTAGCAAAATAAATGCTCACTTGAAAGAATATATAACTGGCAATGAATAAGCTCAATTGAACTGAATAACATTCTCTATTATTGATAATCAAAAACTGAAGTTAGAATTCATCTGAGGATCACAAGACCATGAACTATGTCTCGGGTTATATGTATTTCTACTTAAACCTTTAACAGTCTTTTGACTATATGGACTTTCCTTCTCGTACTTAGGGGATCAGCCCTTCGTACCATGTATTATGTACAAACATCTTAACGCTTTCGTATAAATAATCCTATATAGTAGGGTTGTTCATCTTAGCTTTAACATACGAGTCCGCACCAAAGGAAGTTTGGTTTGGATAAAAATAAAGGTAATTTAGAGTTCAACGTACAACAACTAAGGATTAGTTGAATCAAAAGTTTAATGAAAATTCAAGGTTTTAATAACAACATAGTACAAAATACTTATGAATTATCAATAAATAACATAATGCATCAAAATCGTGCTTTAGGAATAAAGTTTGAAGCATTAAAGGGTATAATAAACTTTGTTTGAGCAATAATATTTAGCTAAGGTTACAGTCTTTTCCAATAAGGAAACATAATTAAGAGCTTTTGTAAGACCCCGAAATTTTTAAATAAAAAGGAATTTCCTTTATTTATTATTTTGAAATAGTAAGGGTTGATTTGATTAATGTGGATAGTTAAGGGTTAAATACGCAAATATTTTAAAATAAGCAAGTGGTTATAAAATATTTATTATCGTTGGGAATATTCGTTTGGTCGTGGAATATTTGTCTTTGTTGTGGGAATATTCGTATGCGACTGGCAAATGCATGTGTGGGCCCCATAACTGAAAGTTATTGGATGAAGAAAACGACAAATATAAGTTGTTTTTAAATAACTACGTAGTTGTTACCAAGTAATCTTCATTAGAATACCCGTGGTTAAAACACACTAATAATACGTTGTTGAACAAGAAGCACCAGTATTGCACCAATTATTGATTCTTACGTAAGAAGGCACTACTCAATAATGGTTACAAAGAATTACTTCTCAAAGATTTTATTGAGTTAATAATTGTCGTTGATATTTTATATTCTTGTTGTTTCAATAATTGTCATTACACAATATTTTCATTATCGAAGCAATAATTCATATTATCCTAATAATATTATTAGATAACATTATTGGAAATGTCTAGAAAGTTCTGTCTAAGGAGAGGTTTGGTCACCTAATTGCGCTACCAAGAAGAAGAAATTCTTATTGAAAGCCCCTCTTCCTGAAACCGCTCGGTTGTCAATATTGTGATTCTCGTAATATTATTTGTGAATAATTAATTATTGATTTATATGATGAGGAAAATATTGATTTTATGTGGATATAGATGGAGAAAATTTTAAAATGACAATTGTTGAAAATTAATATTTTATCTTTTTCTCGATAAAATAATTCATTTAAATATATTATTTTAATAATATATTAACTGGTGATATTTTTACAACGAATGTGGGATATATGAGTATACTGAGGAGGAAGAGTATTTTTGTTGCAATAAATGTTTAAAACATGTTAAACATGCTCAAGTGGACCCCATTTATTGACCGAAATTTGATTATAAATTTGTAAAATCGCTTGGTTTGTGGATTTCGGTCAATTTCTATTTGGAATTTGGAAAAACTTTCTTCTGTAAAGTTGTAGAGAATTGGAATTCCTATAAAAATTCGCGAGATTTGAATTTTCTGATGAAAGGGCTATTTATTATGAATTATTGAAGTTCAAGTTCAAAAATAATTGATTTTGGGAGTTTAAAATATTTTTTGTAAGAAAAACGTTTTTGTTGCAATTGAGTGGCTCACATGTGTTATAAATGATCTGAAATCAGATTTCTAAGGTGGGCTTGAATATTTTTAAGAAATATTATTATTTTATTAAATTTTCTGCTTTGGTGTTCTAAGCATTTTCCTATAAATAGGTGCTTAGGTTAGAATTGAAAATCACACCGTAAATCTGAAGTTTTCTCTCTATATTATCGAAATGTATTCTTGTGAGTATTTTGAGTATACTTTGAGTATTGCTAGACGGCAAAAGTTCCTTCAAAGACTATACCCTTTATTCTAGCTAGTAAATCTTCGATCTTTCGAGGTAAGGGATATTATTTTTTTCGTAATGATATTATTTCTTCAATATCATTATCTTTGAAATGTCGATCCGAAGTTTTTATCAAATTTGGAACTTTTTCATGCTCGGGGTTACTATTCATGGGTTACTATTCATGAGTTACTATTCACGAGTTACTATTCATGAAGTTACTATTCACGATTACTATTCACGAGTACTATTCATGAAGCGTGAAGATGTTTTTGTGGAATTTCTATCTTTTGGTGTTTGAGTTACTATTCACGATACTAGACTATTCACGATACTATGACTATTCAATCGAAAATAAAATTTCTTCTTTTCGTCAAAACATCTATTCTCGGATACTAACTCGATTGTATCCATGTTTTGATCATTCTTGAATTTTACACCACTATGATTATTTTTGAGGTATTTTTGACGTGGATAAAACCAAGTACGAATCCTTAATCCTTAATCCTTGTCATTTTGTTTCACTTTGATTCGCTTTCTTTAAAAAATATTTTTCATCATCCTCGCCTTAAATGATGATATTATGGAATATCTTTGGCTCAGTAGTGCAAAGATGAATGATTTCTTAAGAATATCTTTGGCCTCGTAGTACAAAGATGAATGATTTTGAAGAATATCTTTGGCCCGTAGTGCAAAGATGAACAGTGTTTAAATGAACATGACTAACTGATGAATATCTTTGGCTCAGTAGTGCAAAGATGAATATTTGATTCCGTATGTATATTGATTGATGTTCTGAGGATAAAAGATAGACGATGAACTTTTAAATTCATACATAGAAGATAGTAGTTTGCATTCTCTACTTAACTCTTCTAATGAATTATTATTTCATCATGCGAATATTGATTTAAAATTTGTTGTCTATTGTATTCTATTATATTTTTCCTCGTTGAAGACTAACGATAATTTGTTGTATATTATCTTAGTCATAATATTCTTTATCGAGCTAGTTGAGCTCACCCTTTTCCTTTTTTGTTCCATTTTTCTCGTGGAGGCGAGAATATAAATTTAGTGCAAGCCTGGGTATGGAATGAAGGTTTTAGAAAGGATTGTTTAGTAGTCCTCACCATTTTTGTAAAATAATGTATCAATAAATGTGATGAGGATTTATTTGAGTATAGATATTGTCTGAAGATAATATTTGTATTCAAACTCACAGCTTTCTTGTTGTAATAATAAAGTTGTAGTTGTTTCGCATCATGTATTGACAACTCGTAATAGGTGATGTATACCTATTTTAGGGGCGCCACAATTGGTATCGTAGCTTAGGGATATGATCTCTGGCGGAGATCGGGAATAGAACTAGGAGGGAGAGATGAGTAAATCCTTCGCTAGTGTGTCCTACCTAAGCTTATTTGTTAGTTAATGGTCAAGATATAGGATATTATGTGATATATTGATTTCCTTAATTAACCCTTGTTTTATGACGAAGATTTGAGAATGTCGATCGAGAATATTAACAATGGAAATGAGACCGTGGAGATGCCTCAGACTCACCAACGAGGAGAACGTAACAACAGTCGGCAATGTTCCTCCCCGTGAACAACACCATTGAAAGCGTATGATGAACGAGGGGATGTTTAGAAGTTTTTGCGCTCATGCAAAATCGCATTTAGGAGACTCGTGTTCAAAATATCGGAGGAAATGATAGTAATTCACGGTTTCACACAACAAGCAAGCTTCAAAGAGTCAGGACCACCGAATTTAAGGGAAAGCCAGATCCGATCATGGCGGAAACATGGGTCAAACAAATTACCAAGATATTCGATGTCTTGGGATGCACGGAGGAACAGAAGGTTCCATTCGCCACCTTTATGTTCCGTGGCGAGGCGATCATCGGTGGGAGTCTCAGTAGCGTACCCATCCACCAAGACTCAAAGATGTCTTGGGAGACGCTTGAAGCTATTTAATGACAAATACTTTCCTCGAAAGTGTTCGCTATATGAAGGAAGTGGAGTTCATCGATTGGAACAAAACAACATGACGGTGTCTCAAAGACGAGGCAAAGTTTGCAGAGTTATCCGTGTTTGCACCTCATTTGGTGGAGAATGAGGAACGATGACGCGGATGTTTCTTAGAGGTTTGAAACCCAAGATACGTCAAGATTTCATTTCTCATAAATTTTCTCTTTATTCGGAGATGTTGTAAATGTGGCTCAATTATTAGAGCGAGATAACGAGTACTACCAACCGAGGGACCACAACCAGAGGATCGTGACGTAGATAGCAAATAATAGAATAATGATAACTCATGGAAAAAGAAATGACGGACAGAAAATGGTAACCACTCCGGTGGTAATCATGGCCATGAAAATAGAAGAAGCGAGTCGAGGAGAGATTTTAAAGAGGAGATTTAACAACGACCATGTGAAGATGACAAAGTCTTAAAGAATCGGTTCTAAGGGAGGAGAACGACCACCACCCATATATGCTACAAATGCGGAAAAGAGGGACATATCACCAAACCGCCTACAACAGCTCAAGGTATGCTATAATTGTGGAAAGGAAGGACATATCGCTCGAGATTATACAATAGTGAAACCTAGTTCAATGGGGATTTGTGACTCAAAAGATCGTCCCGTAAAAGTCAAAGTCAATGATTCCGGAAGAGCGTTTGTTGTGATCGGTCATAATGCGAGGAACCCAAACGAGGTGATCACGGTAAGCTATTTATAAATTCTTGCGAAGTTTATACCTTACTTGATACCTTGTACCCATTCATTTATCTCTCCCGCTTGTGCTCAACGCTTAAACTCGACTCGAGAGAAATTAGACTTTGACCTATCTCGTGGAAACTCCGTTAGGAAAAACTTTCATCACATCCACTATTTATAAATCTTGTTTGATTCAAGTTGGCACCATTACCTTACCCGTGACCTTATCTCTTTAAAGATACTTGCTTTTGATGTGATTTTAGGGATTGATTGGTTAACTACTCATCATGCCAAAATTGATTGTTTTCGTAAGGTTGTTAGTTTTCATATTCCTAACCAACTTGTTGTGTGCAATTCAAGCAACTAAACCATTAAAATCGATCACCGTCATATCTAATCATAAAGCTATTCGCTTATTAAAAAACGGATGTCAAGCTTTCTTAGCCCATGTTATGGATTTGAATAAAGACACGCCAAATTTGAATAATATTCCTGTTGTTATTGACTTCCCGACGATTTCAAGAACTTCCCGTCCTACCCGTAACGTGAAGTTGAATTCTTTATTGATCTTGAACCCGCACAAAGCCCATTTCTAAAACCCCATATCGAATGGCTCCTATTGAACTTCAGAGTTAAAGGTCCAACTACAGAATTGTTGGACATCGGTTTCATTCGCCCCAAGTACATCTCCTTGGGGTGCTCCTGCTTTTATTTGTAAAGAAGAAAGACGGAGTATGCGACTTTGTATTGACTATCGGAAATTGAACCATGTCACCATCAAGAATAGGTATCCTCTACCTCGTATTGATGACTTGTTTGACCCCAAATGCAAGGGGCACAATTCTTTTCAAAAATCGATCTTCGCTCGGATATCATCACCAAGATTAGAACCGAGGATATTCCAAAGACCGCTTTAGAACTCGATGACGGGCATTATGAATTCTTAGTCATGTCTTTTGGATCGACTAATGCTCCTCGCGGCTTTCATGGATATGATGAACCGAGTATTCAAGGAATATTTGGATCAATTCGTTGTTGTCTTTATTGATGACATCCTCATATATTCCAAAAGCCGTGAAGATCATGAGCACCATTTGAAGTCGGTACTCCAAAGGCTTCGTGAAACCAACTATATGCCAAATTGAAGAAATGCGAGTTCGCTTGAGGAAGTAGCATTCCTTGGCACGTGGTATCGAAACATGGAGTATCCGCTGATCCGACGAAGATTGAAGCAATACAAAGTTGGGAGCAACCAAGTCTGTGGATCAAGTACGTAGCTTTTTGGGCTTAAATGGTTATTATCGAGATTCGTGGAAGGGTTTTCTCGAATCGCTACTCCATTAACTCAAATTAACTCGAAAGGATACTGAAATTCGCTTGGAACGAAGAATGCGAGAAGAGTTTCCAAGAGCTTATGAGGAGACTTATTTCGCAGACTGTTCTAACAATACCATCCGGTTCGGATGGATTTGTTATCTCAAGCCGATGCTTCGTGCAAAGGGTTAGGATGTGTTCTCATGCAACGTGGGAAAGTCATAGCCTATGCCTCGCGACAACTTAAAGAGTATGAGAGGAATTATCCTACTCATGATATAGAGTCATTAAGCAAATCGTTTCGCGCTAAAAATATGGAGGCACTATCTATATGGGGAGAAAGTGGAGATATATTCGCACCATAAAAGCCTTAAATATTTCTTCACTCAAAAGAACTCAACATGCGGCAAATGACGCTGGCTCGAGCTATTGAAAGACTACGACCACACTATTCAATACCATCCCGGTAAAGCGAACGTGGTAGTGACGCATTGAGTAGAAGATCATATGCACGGAACGAGCGCGATGATGTCAAGTATACGACAGAGCCAACTTTAATAGAAAAAGTTAAGGTTGCTTTCAAGCCACCGAATCTTGAGTGATGCGTATGAAGAAGAAAAGTACAAGAAGGAGCTATTCCTAAGCGAGAATTGATGAAGAAGGAATACTTGAGTCCACTCTAGACTTTGTGTTCCTAACGACTGATTTGAAGTACAAGATTATGATGGAGGCACACAATACGCCATTTGCAATCCATCCTCGAAGTACTAAAATGTATCGTGATCTTCGACATACATTTTGGTGGAACAATATGAAGAGAGAGATTGCAAAGTTTATCTCGATGTGTTTAACTTGCCAACGTGTAAAGGCGAGCATCTTGTACCTAAGGGTCCGTTGCAAACCACTTGAGATTCCTAATGGAAGTGGGAACAAATTACTATGGATTTCACACGGGTCTTCCTACGGTTTCTCAAGGCATCAATGCTATTTGGGTTATTGTTGATAGATTAACCAAGTCTCGCTCATTTCTTGCCGATACGGAGACTTATTCCTTGAACGCCTTGCTAGTATATACGTGAATGAGATTGTGAGGTTGCATGGCATGCCCAGTATCCATAGTTTTGGATCGTGACCCAAGATTCACTTCAAGATTTTGGGTTAGCTTGCAAAAAAGCTATGGGCACGGATTTGCGATTTAGTTCTATACCATCCCCAAACCAGACGGACAATCGTAGAGGACTATTCAAACTCTTGAAGATCTATTAAGACTCGTGTCCTAGACTTCAAGGGTAGTTGGGATAAGTATTTACCATTGGTGGAATTCTCCTACAACAACAATGCTTATCGTGCAAGTATAGGTGTGGCTCCATTTGAAGCATTATATGGACGAAAATGTCGCTCTCCAATATGTTGGGATGAGGTGGGTGAAGCAACATTGTTGGGACCCGAAAGTTAATACGTATGACTACCGAAAAGATCCAAATGATTCGACAACGATACAAACGGCACAAGATCGACAAAAGAGTTATGCGGATCTTCATCGAAAGGACGTGGAATTTAATGTAGGGGATCATGTATTGTCATGAGTTGCTCCATGGAAGGGAGTTACAAGATTTGGGAAGAGAGAAAGCTCAATCCACGATTTATTGGTCCATTTCAAATTCTTGACCGAGTAGGAAATGTAGCCTATAGACTTGCGTTACCTCCGAGTATGTCTCGTGTTCATAATGTGTTTCACATATCCGTATTTCGTAAATATGTGAAAGACCCAACCACGTTATTGAGTTAGAACCGATTTAGATAGCCGAGGACTTAACGTATGAGGAGGTACCGTCAAGATCTTGGATAGGAAGGAGCATGTCCTACGCCAAGAAAGGTCATACCACAAGTTAAAGTTTTGTGGAGGAATCATGCTATAGAGGAAATGACCGGGAATTGAAACGTAAATGAAAGCGAGGTATCCTCACCTTTTCAAACACTGTGTATACGACGCCAATTTCGAGGACGAAATTTCATAGGAGGGGGAGGTTGTAAGACCTCAAATTTTTAAATAAAAGGAATTTCCTTTATTTATTATTTTGAAATAGTAAGGGTTGATTTGATTAATGTGGATAGTTATGGGTTAAATACGCAAATATTTCAAAATAAGCAAGTGGTTATAAAATATTTATTATCGCTTGGGAATATTCGTTTGGTCGTGGAATATTTGTACTGTTTGGGAATATTCGTATGCACTGCGAGACAACCTTGTGTGGGCCCCATAATGTAAAAAGCGATTGGATGAAGAAAACGACAAATATAAGTTATTTTTAAATAACGCCAGTAGTTGTTACCAATTATCATTGTTAATATACCGGTGGTTAAAACACACTAATACGCTGCGTTGTTGAACAAGAAGCACACCAGTTGTGATTGCACCAATTATTGATTCTTACGTAAGAAGGCACTACTCAATAATGGTTACAGTGAATTATCGCTCAAAGATTTTATCGAGTTAATAATTGTTTGCGTTGATATTTTATATTCATTGTTGTTTCAATAATTGTCATTACACATTGATTTTCATTATCGAAGCAATAATTCATATTATCTGAATAATATTATTAGATAACATTATTGGAAATGTCTAGAAAGTTCGTTCTAAGGAGAGGTTTGGTCACCTAATCATGCTGCCAAGAAGAAGAAATTCTTATTGAAAGCCCCTCTTCCTGAACCGCACGGTTGTCAATATTGTGATTCTCAGTAATATTATTTGTGAATAATTAATTATTGATTTATATGATGAGGAAAATATTGATTTTATGTGGATATAGATGGAGAAAATTTTTAAAATGACAATTGTTGAAAATTAATATTTTATCTTTTTCCGATAAAATAATTCATTTAAATATATTATTTTAATAATATATTAATCTATGATATTTTTACAAATAATGTGGGATATATGAGTATACGAGGAGGAAGAGTATTTTTGTTGCAATAAATGTTTAAAACATGTTAAACATGCTCGGTGGACCCCATTTATCGACCGAAATTTGATTATAAATTTTTAAAATCGCCTGCTTTGTGGATTTCGGTCAATTTCTATTTGGAATTTGGAAAACTTTCTTCTCAGTAAGTTGTAGAGAATTGGAATTCCTATAAAAATTCATGAGATTTGAATTTTCTGATGAAAGGGCTATTTATTATGAATTATTGAAGTTCAAGTCTCAAATAATTGATTTTTGGGAGTTTAAAATATTTTTTGTAAGAAAAACGCTTTTTGTTGCAATTGAGTGGCTCACATGTGTTATAAATGATCTGAAATCAGATTTCTAAGGTGGGCTTAAATATTTTAAGAAATATTATTATTTTATTAAATTTTCTCTTTGGTGTTCTAAGCATTTTCCTATAAATAGGGTGCTTAGGTTAGAATTGAAAATCACACCGAAATTGAAGTTTTCTCTCTCTATATTATCGAGTTTATTCTTGTGAGTATTTTGAGTATACTTTGAGTATTGCTAGATTCGCAAGTTCCTTCAAAGACTATACCCTTTAGATTCTAGCTAAAGTAATCGATCTTCGAGGTAAGGGATATTATTTTTTTCAGAATGATATTATTTCTTCAATATCATTATCTTTGAAATGTTGATCTGAAGTTTTATCAAATTTGGAACTTTTTCATGCTCGGGTTACTATTCATGGGTTACTATTCATGAGTTACTATTCACGAGTTACTATTCATGAAGTTACTATTCACGAGTTACTATTCACGAGTACTATTCATGAAGCGTGAAGATGTTTTTTGTGGAATTTCTATCTTTTGGTGTCGGAGTTACTATTCACGATACTAAAGACTATTCACGATACTGATTATTCACCAAAAATAAAATTTCTTCTTTTCGTCTAAAACATCTATTCGGATACTAACTCGATTGTATCCATGTTTTGATCATTCTTGAATTTTACACCACTATGATTATTTTTGAGGTATTTTTGACGTGGATAAAACCAAAGTACGAATCCTTAATCCTTAATCCTTGTCATTTTGTTTCACCGGATTCGCTTTCTTTAAAAAATTTTTCATCATCCTCGGTCTTAAATGATGATATTATGGAATATCTTTGGCTCAGTAGTGCAAAGATGAATGATTTCTTAAGAATATCTTTGGCCCGTAGTACAAAGATGAATGATTTCTGAAGAATATCTTTGGCTCGTAGTGCAAAGATGAACAGTGTTTAAATGAACATGACCAATCGATGAATATCTTTGGCTGTGAGTGCAAAGATGAATATTTGATTCCGTATGTATATTGATTGATGTTACAGGATATAAAGATAGACGATGAACTTTTAAATTCATACATAGAAGATAGTAGTTTGCATTCTCTACTTAACTCTTCTAATGAATTATTATTTCCGCGAATATTGATTTAAAATTTGTTGTCTATTGTATTCTATTATATTTTTCCTCGTTGAAGACTAACGATAATTTGTTGTATATTATCTTAGTCATAATATTCTTTATCGAGCTAGTTGAGCTCACCCTTTTCCTTTTTGTTCCATTTTTCTCGTGGAGGCGAGAATATAGCGAGTACGAAGCCTGGGGTATGGAATGAAGGTTTTAGAAAGGATTGTTTAGTAGTCCTCACCATTTTGTAAAATAATGTATCAATAAATGTGATGAGGATTTATTTGAGTATAGATATTGTCTAGAAGATAATATTTGTATTCAAACTCACAGCTTTCTTGTTGTAATAATAAAGTTGTAGTTGTTTCGCATACTATGTATTGACAACTCAGAATAGGTGATGTATACCTATTTTGGGGGCGTCACAGCTTTGCTCAATACACAAGAGATATGATTCAAGAACTTGCGTAATTTATAAACAAGGTAGGGTAAGAAACTTGAATAAGGAAAGTTTAGAGTTAGAGATGTTGCCTTACGCGTAAGCTAAACAATATAACTTGATTCTCTAATATCCTATACACATGTTATTTAAAACCATATCATAATTAGTTACCACATGATCACGTTACCACATGATAACGTTGCATAATCAAATATCTATTTCATTTACAACCTTTAATCTTAGGTTTAACCACATGGTCAAACCACACTTCTACTTTTTTTTATCTACATCAATCTCAATTGTCACATAACTCGTTAATTACTCATGATAATCTTCATATTTGATATTATAACAACACCACAATTTGTCATTTCATCATATAACATGATTAATCACACTTTATAATCATTAGATCATGTTATGTTAGCATTTACAAGATTGTGTTTTAGAAATCACATTTATGGGCCAAATTGCCAAGTGGCACTCTGATACTTCAGCTTTTAATGACGACCGACGTTGCAGTGACTGGTCCATGCGCACACACTCCACAAATCCTTGGATGGTCTTTATTACGTTATCTTGGCCCGCAAAGATTGGAATTATGCTCGACGGACATCGCAAAGACTCTCGGCATAATTCTAGCCGCTCCAGTCATAAAGAACACGTAACAAAGCCAAATAGGCCTAAAAACCTAGTTCAAACAACAAATTTAACTTACCCAAGTTGTATAAACTTTACATAAACAATAACTAATGTTTCTAACATGTTTCTAACCATATAAACAACATAAACAACAAATTAAAACCTTTAAATTTCATTATTTTTGCTATTTCTTCACTTTTATACATTCTTAGCGAAATTAATCACTTTTAACTCGTTTTTCAACCAAAAAAGTTAGTTTAAAACACATTGTTTTTGTTTCACGTATTTACACAATCAACAATCAATTTACATACTAGAATAGAAATTGACCACTAACTTTAGTATTAAACAAGCCATATACATAAATATTTCACTGTATTTCATAATAAACATGATTTCTTTGTATATATCATGTTTTTATGAATTAATCAACACTAAATCATATACAAATCATATAAAAACAGTTTATATATACAAATTAAATTATACAAACCATATAATCCATAATTAATCATTAATATTAATTTTACAGAAAACTTTTTAAACAAAAAGAGAAGTAAAGCTTAAAAGCTAAAATTATACCATTGATTGCTTGCCTAACTTTGTTAGATGATAAAAATGGCCTTTTAAAACCTTTTCTTCCTTCTCCTCAATCTCTCAAAAGCACAGAGAATTTCTTCTCTTCTATTCTTTCTCTTTTTCTCTCCTTTTTCTTCTTCTAAACTTAACGTAAAACATATAAATTGATATACGTATATCATATATTAAGTAATATAATTGATAAAACATAAATCCTTCCTTTTTAATATATATCAGTTATGTTTTTTTTAAATTCAAAAGCCACTAAGGCTTGTTTGGCAAAACTAACTTAAAATAAGGATTTAAAAGCCTTAAGCCTTGTTTGGTAAAACCAAATTAAATCTTTTTTAATTTATTTTAATAACTCATTTACTATATAGTTTAGTTGTCACACTCTATTTAACTAAATTCTCATATTCAAATTCAATTAAATGAAAGTACCATCAACTTATTAAATCAAAATGTCACATAATCAAATTGCTACAAAATCATAATTTATAAATTATAATTTTATTTGCTAAATTAGAAAATCTCTAATTTAATTATTAAATTAAATTATAATTCTCTTATAATTATTCAACAATTCATTTAATTTAATTAATCGATTAAATTAACTTCAAAACACAAATTACTAAATATCAACTTAATTAATGTATTACACTTAATTAAGTTAATTTCCCAAAATAACTCATGAATTATTTATTTAACTAATAAATAATTAAATCACTCAAATATTTATTTAACAATAAACACATCAACTACAATAAATATTTAATTCAATAAATATTTTAAATTACATATAAAAATTCTGGATCGTTACATACTTCCGTCCTTATAAGGATTTTGTCCCCAGAATCACTACTCAAACAATTCATTCGTCACAGTTTCTGGGTGCTATGGAGGAACCATTTGAGATTATCATGTACTCTGGCTATTGCTCCTTCCTGAGCTTCATCACACATGTGGCTGATCGGGATTTTCTTCTTCTAGTCGGTTTGAGGGATGTGACCACGTATCATCCTCTAGTGGTGATGGGTCAGTTCAATTAGCATCAGGATGTTCATGCATTTGAGGTGACTGAGGATTATCGCTTCCCCATCTGTGTTGCTACTGAGGCAGATTTGGCTCGAGTCTACGGGTTTTGGTCCCATCAGCAAACTGCAGAGTTCAGAGATGGCCATCCGGGCCATCATGGCTAGATTCAGATTTAGCTCCGGTAGCAGTAGATCAGGAAGAGGTTGTTAGTCCAACAATAGCTAAAGTACCTCCACTGCCACCTCCTTTGTTTCCACTTGTACCTCCAGCTGTCTTTTTAGGGCACTTGCGAGCTAGATGATCCTTCGACCTGCATGTGAAACAAGCACCCTTCTTCCGATTACGGTAATTCAGAGCAATGTGGCCCTCCTGGCCACAGTTAAAGCACACCCGCTTACCTCTCAAGCACACGCCAGTGTGATTTTTCCCACAGGTACACACACTACAAATTTTCTCTTCTGGCTACTCTACTGACTTCCAGTACCTGCACTCTCATTCCACTTTCTCTTCGGGTTACTATTCCCACCACTGCTACCATCAGCTTTTCTTTCATTCTCATTCTTCCACTTCCTCTGTTCCTGATTGTATTTTGTTAAGGCATCGTTTCCACCTTCCGCAATAATCGCCTTTTCAAGTACTGATACAAATGTCTTCAGCTGAAACATAGAGACTCTGATGTACAACCAGGGCTTCAGTCCATGTTCAAATATTCTTGCCCATCGCTCATCTGTGTTAATCTGATACGATGCAAACCTCGTCACCTCATTGAATTTTGCCGCATACTCCGATACTGTCATCGCACCCTGCTTCAGCTCTAAAAACTAGACCTCCATTTGATTCTATGAGCTCTCTAGAAAATAGGTCTCAAAAAATATTTCCTTAAATTTGTTCCATGTCATCACCCCCTCTGTCCCCCTCATGTTTTGTAATAACCCGATATTTTCTATATAAATAAATCAGAAATTTTGCGTATAATTTTTTTTATATTTTTATTATTAAAGGTGAGAATATGTGTCAGGTAATGTGTTTGTATTTATGTGATGAATATAAAATATATTTATTACATGAATGATTATAAATAATTTTATTTTAGAATTATTGCTCATTATCAATTATATTCTTATAATAATTAATTTTATAGTAAAAATGTTTTTAATATTTATTTTCATGAAAATATGATTTTATATTATTTAAATAATATATGAAATAATTATAGAATTATTATAATAACTATTTTATTATATGAATTTATTTCAGATTAATTAAGCTAATTATTTAACTTAATTAATAATGGTATATATTTATATGCAAGATAATCAGATATGGAATCCAAACCCTAATTTTGGATTTTGATCAAGGAATGAGAATAAGAATATAATATCAATTATATTTTGATTTTTCAATGCTATAAATAAGTATTGTATGTACGCATTGGTCAATGGTGGTGCAGTATTTGGAAAACCCTAATGTTACCGATAAACCCTAGTTTTGAAGTCAAGCGAGATTTTAAAACCTGTCTAGTAATTATGTTATGTGATTAATGACATTTATTATAATATTATATTATTATTTGTTAGTGTTATAGATGTGTACTGTATGTGTGTAATGTAAATGTGTGGAACAATTTTAATGTATCATGACCAAACCCTAATATTAATTTGTCTAACCCTACTGTAAAACTTGTGGCCTCCTTATTAGTTCTAACAAAAGGACTCTAACTCATGCAAGCATACATGGGTCAACAAGTAATACAGAGTAAGTAAAGTATCGATCCACGGAGAAAGGTTTCAAAATTTAATTATTATGCATCAACTATATCACTATTTATATATGCTTAAACGAATGCTTATGATTTTGAATTACTCTAAACTCAAATAATAACTAAAAGAAGAAAAATAGAATAATAAATCAAATCTGGAAATAATGGGATCCTAACTTCATTTAATAATTCATCTAAATACCACCATCATACAAGATTATTCACGTATCACAGAAAATTAGCCAAGAGCACGAACGTAGACATAACCATTTTTCAATGTATTATGACCTACTTACATAACATCCACATACAATAGACATCATGTAATCATCAATAAAACCAAAATTACCCAACTTCTCGCTTTATCCCTCAAGAATGAAGCCAACTTCTCGCTTTATCCCTCAATGAAAACGGAAACAGTCTTAGTCTAATAGCATCCTCCGTCACCCCGTTATATCTGAATGTATCATATATTTCGATGAAACTCAACAGGTGTTCATTAGGATCATCTGTAGCAGCACCCCCAAACTGTACCGAATTCTGCACCATCTGAATAGTGCCCGGTTTTATTTCAAAGGTGTTGGCTTCTATCGCTGGCCTGACTATGCTTGACTGTAGTCCATTAATGTTCGGCATTGAATAGTCCCTTAAAGCTCTATACTCCTCTCTTTGCTCTTCTCTTTGTCCCTCGACTGCCATATTAGATGTAGTACCCTCTAACTCTGCTTGTAAATTTCTACGCACTCTCGCTTTCCAACCTCTCCCGTTAATATTGTCCTGTGCTGGTATCAACTCTGAATTGAACGATCGTGTGTGCATAAAAATTATACAAGTACCTGAAACAAAAACAAAAATAAAGATAGAAATGAGATAAGATTATATTTGTTTAAGGCATACAATATAGCTTAAAACTAATGATAATAATAAAAAATTAAACGCCTTTCCCCGGCAACGGCGCCAAAAACTTGTTGCCTCCTTATTAGTTCTAACAAAAGGACTCTAACTCATGCAAGCATACATAGGTCAACAAGTAATACAGAGTAAGTATAGTATCAATCCACGGAGAAAGGTTTCAAAATTTAATTATTATGCATCAACTATATCACTATTTATATATGCTTAAACGAATGCTTATGATTTTGAATTACTCTAAACTCAAATAATAACTAAAAGAAGAAAAATAGAATAATAAATTAAATCTGGAAATAATGGGATCCTAACTTCATTTAATAATTCATCTAAATACCACCATCATGCAAGATTATTCACGTATCACAAAAAATTATCCAAGAGTTACCTAACGTAGGCATAACCATTTTTCAATGTATTATGCACCTACTTACATAACATCCACATACAATGACATCATCATGCAATCATCAATAAAACCAAAATCACTATATTTCTATGTGAAATTGCAGCCATATTGAATTTAAGCACAAGCCCTTATGTTACTACACACGGTGAAGCAGTATATTCCTATCTGATTCAGAAAATATAAAGCTAGACAATTTAGCCTCATACACGCATGCTATCATGATTACAACCATATTCGCATGTTATTTTTCAATTCCATACAAGTACATAAGATGAATGGTGATCGCGCATTCATGCACTTAAATTAACTATAATAGAAATTCCTGATGATACGCTAACAATCCAGCAATCAAGCCATCAATTAGACTACATATTAAAATCCGTTAGAATCCCATAATGGAGTTTAGTTCATGTCTGAACCAAAAGCCATTATGGGATTAAAGCAACACATGGAAAATAAATAACAATTGAAAGAAAAGATAGAATTGATCAAACCCAATTGCTGATTATAATCCAAAAGTGATGTTCAAATCCTCAATAAACTCCAGCAACATAAAAGTAGTTCGAAGTCAATGATTGAATTCTAATGAAGAGATATAAAATATTAAGTCTAAGCTTGGCTCCACGTTAGAATTCGCTCAAAGTGTAAAACCCTAGTTCTCTAATATGAGAAACTCGTAAAAACAATAGATAGTCGCATCTGATACCAACCAAAGTAGTTTATACCAACTCAAACACTTAAAATTTCAAAAATAAAATAAAGCCAGCAACTACAGTTAAAGACGCGCGCAGCCACGCGTGATCCCTTTGTAAACATGGTGCGGGCGCGCGTATGCAAAATAAGCTCTGTCCGGTTGATGGCGCGGGCGCGCGTGTTCCAGCTTATATAGCCGCGCGGTCGCGTGGCTCCTACACTCTGCAATCTTGTGTTCTGCTATTGCTGCTTCCTTGTCATGCTACTACTGATTCTTTGACATGCTACATTTGCCTCTTCGTCCATCAATGCTCAGTTTCTTATGTCCACTAGACCATCTTATCATGCCTTCACTGATCTCATGCCACCTACCAACGCCGAGCTATGCCATTTTCCTGCACTTTTACACCATAGGAGTTCTCATTACATGCAATGCAAAACAAAACAAAATACAACTAAAAACATACTAAAATGTACTTGAAATGGGCATAGTTCTCGTGTATTGATATCCAATAAGTAGGTATAAAACCTACTTATCAAATACCCCCAAACGTGAACTATTGTTGGCCCTCAAGCAATGCATACAACATAAAACACTGAAAATGCAACTACAATGCTATGCAACTAGATCATGATGCAAACGAGTCTCACATTGTTCCAGCTATAACAGAATTTCAGTCCAAAATGCCTCAGCGAATTATCCAGATTCGAGAATACAAATTCAAACCAAACTATAGGCATAATATCATACACTCAAATAATTCATATATGCTATAAAGATGATGTGTGTGTGTGTTGTGTTCACCAAAACTTGATTAAAGAAAAGAATACACATGATAAACTGCTCAAAACAGAAAATCATAGTCTAAATCAAAATTCATGTATACTTATGCAACAAAGACCATTCCAACATATCAAAATAAACTAAGGTTCAACTGCTTTATTTCTACTTACGAGGGCGATTTTCGCTCTTTCCCGCGGTGTTTATTGCTATTTTTTTTATACAGCGAGTGTGTTTTACGCTCCATCTCGTCCCCTTCAAAAGAGTCAATAATTCAGCTCAAGAAGGTTTCAAGATAGCTCTTTTTTTTATATATAGCATACCCATGTGTCCCCAAGGTTTGATTATCAATGTTTTTTACAGTCTAAGTCCATTTTCCACATAATTCTCTTTTTGAAACCACATTTCCTATCAAGCAATGCAACACATAATTCTTATACCTACAAGCCATTGTGAACACGGCAGTGCAAACCGAAAGCATCTAAACAGCATCATGGATTACATCATGTAAAACATTATATCTAAGCTCATGTTATCGAAAATACTCTATAATCCTTCAAAATTCACTTTCATCATAGGCTAGACAAAATTTCCATAAAGCTAGAACTGTGAGACATGCAACTAAACATATACTAACACAAATAATGATGACTAAAAGCAGAACAATATAAACATGCAAACTTTTTTAAACTAAACATGAAACTTTAAACTAAACATGAAACATTAAACTAAACATGCAAATACTATATGCAACTACACTACTACCCCAATACCCCCAAATTTATAATATTCATTGCCTCAATGAATGAAGGTATAGGGTTAGAGAGACTCCCCTACTGCTCAACTGCACCACCCTCGTCGGGTGGTGAATCCGGTGGTGGATATGGCATGGCCGTCCCGAACTGTGGTCACTCAAGCATGGTCCCTTGCTGTGCAAACGCCTTCGCCAACGACCTCGTCAGACCCGTGGCAAACGCTGAAAAGTTATCATACATAGCGTCGACCTTCCGCTCCAACCTTCGGAACTGTCGATCCCCAAGAGCGCGGCCGCTTGCTTGAAATGATGTTCCCGCTTGATTTCTGTGTGGGTCAGAATGGAGGCACTGAGAATGTGGGTTGAATGATAAAGCCTTTTCCTCTTAGGTGCGGTATACCACCCGCCCAATCCTCGAATTTGGCAATATTCGCATGAGCGATATCTTGGCTAGGGTTCTACAATTGTTTATTACCCCACTGGACTCCTTGATGGGCACACAGGCTAGCTACATCAGATGCATGTGGAATACTCCCCGTAGTGCTCCCTCGCATATAACGTAGCATATTTTGATGATTGAGGTGGCCCACATCAATTTACTTTCCTGTGATTATTCCCCACAGAATGATAGCCCTCTCAGTTATGATTTTGTGCTGATGAGTCAACAGAACGAGCTTTGCACATATAAATAAATTCCACGCTTTAGCATACCGATTCAAGGCTGAGGCTAGGAAAGTTCTAGGCTGAGTCGTTCCGGCCCTACAAGCCCACTTCATTCCTGGAACGCACAATTTAGTAATGACTACTTCCAGATTAGTTTCCAAATGTGCAGCTTCGACCTAATTATCATACCCAGTCGGTGGTGTGTCGAGTATTCTGAAAATTGCTCTGATTGCGGGAGGTCGGAAATCTACTTGAACTCCTCGAACCATGGATAACCCACTCATAGTGTCTTTTGCATTCGCATAGAATTCTCGAACAATACCCATGGGGGCAGCCATATGAGTTGCAGTCAATCCAACCCATCCCCTTTCTTGAATCATATCTCACAATTGGCCATCCTGTTTCTCAGGCTTGAAACCCCGTTCCTTCACAAATGTCTTGGCCGCGATTCTATAATACTCAATTTATGCTTCTAGACTGAGAAATTTTGTATGATCCACAACATCCTCTCCTTGACTTCTAAATGAAGACGATGATGAAGAAGAAACAGAGCGAGCTCGCTTAGGACCCATTTGAGACTGAATGAAAAGAAGATGACTTACCTTATAAAATCGTGAGTGATCGTTGATGAAGTGAATACCCCCAAATTGCTTTTACACAAACCCACTAAAACCCTAGATTTATTAATTGGTAACGTTGAACGTGGGTAGAGGTTGAACGTGGGTAGTAGAGCAATTGGTAACGGCTTGGAGATGAGAAGTTGTGCTTTTTTGGAGAACAAGGGAAAACGCCTCTGTGATTTCAAAAGATAGAAGAAATGAGTCACAACACCTGTTTTAAAACCCAAAATTTTGTTTCCAAAAACCAGTGTCGGGCGCGGCCGCGCAGGTTTGACATGAAGATGAGGCGCGGGCGCACGAGTGGATATTTCTCTCTTGCACATACATACAGAAGCGGTATAGACGATTTATCTGAAGAATTCATCACATTATAGCGTCCCTATTTCCTCAGATCGCCAACTTTCCTTTCCAATACTTCAATACAATACTGACTTCAGTCCAAGATACCTACACAGAAATCAATAAACACTGTCAATGCATGGATTACTGAATAAGCATGAATATCTATCTTAACACCATAATTTCTATACTATGCACAAATATCATCAGATCAACATTCAGCTGCTAAGATATTTATGGAAAGCTATCAACCTATCACAACTACACATGAAACTGAACTAACGAAAAACAAACTAAACAGAATAAATAAACAGTAGAGATAGAAACAATGGGTTGCCTCCCATCAAGCGCTAAGTTATAGTCAATTAGCTTGACTGTCTCTGAATCTCATGTCGAAGAAAGAATTGAGGTGACTTTTTGTCTGTCAACCTCGCCACCAAAGTAATGCTTCAGCCGCTGTCCATTCACTTTAAACGGCTTGTCCAGAAACTTATCGAACACTTCTATTGCACCATGTGGGAAAACAGTCTTCACTATAAATGGCCCTGACCATCTTGATTTTAGCTTCCCAGGAAAAAGTTTAAGTCTGGAGTTGAAAAGCAAAACTCTTTGACCCGGCTCAAATGTTCTTTCTATGATCCTGCGATCATGCCATTTCTTCACCTTCTCATTGTACAACTTAGAATTTTCATACGCTTGTAATCGGAATTCATCCAACTCATTGAGTTGGTGTAGGCGTTTCTCTCCTACAGCTTTCAAATCAAAATTCAGCTTCCGAATCGCCCAATATGCTTTATGCTCTAGCTCCATAGGAAGGTGACATGTTTTGCCATAAACTAACTAGAAAGGTGACATGCCTAATGGAGTTTTGTATACAGTTCTATATGCCCATACAACATCATCAAGCTTTAAAGACCAATCCTTCCTAGTGGGATAAACAACTTTTTCCAGAATTCTTTTAACTTCTCGATTTGACACTTCTGCTTGGCCATTCGTTTGTGGGTGATAAGTTGTAGCAATGCGATGGTTCACCCCATACTTAGCCAACAAAGCTGTAAACTGCCTGTTGCAAAAATGACAGCCTTCATCACTAATGATGGCCCTAGGAGTCCAACCTCGTGAAGATACTTCTTTGTAAAAATCTAAGGACTACTTTGGCATCATTTGTTGGAAGAGCTGCCACTTCTACCCATTTCGACACATAATCTACTGCAAGCAAGATGTACAGATGTTGGGTAAAATTTAATTACGCACAACACGCAAGTATATGTGGTCAACAAGTAATACAGTGAAAGTAGAGTATCGTTCCCACGAGGAATTATTAATATAAATGACCAAATATTAACTCTTAACCACACTAATCTTATTTAAACAAACAATTTAATATTATAAATTAATTTATTTAATTAAACTAATTCTAATTACCACTAATTACAAATTAGATTATGGAGATTTAAGATCACAACTTCACTTTTGTTTTATTTAAGTTAACACACTTCTCATTAATTATTTTCTATCCTGAATTATTAATCAAGAACACTAAAGCAGATAAAACCACCTCTCGATGCATAATACCCATACTCACTTAAATCCACAATTGATAGAATTAAGCAAGACACCCTAATTAACTAATCCACTATATCTCTATGTGAATTACAATTAAAAAGGATTTAAAGCACAAGTTCTCTATAAGATTACATATGGCGTAAAGGCATATCTCTATCCTAAACACGAATCATGAATTCCATCTATGCAGAAATCACAAACACATGTTATCATGATCAGATCTAAATCTAAACTTCATCTCTCGAGTTCATGTAGATTATCACGGTAATTGATGGCCAATCAATTAAATAATTAAATTCAAATCACAATAGACAATCCTCATGATAGAACATAATAATTGATAGCGAAACATATTAAAATAAACTACACAATAAGATCCATTGTAATCTCAAACAAAGAATTAGTTCATTGAATTAAAACTAAGAATCCACACTTGAAAACACATTAAAAGATAAGAATAAGATTAAGAAAAAGAATTGAATCTGCTGTCGGCAAGTTCGTCCTCCGTCTCGCTCTTGATCTTGATCTCCAACGACTTCCAAGTGCTTCAATCTCCAAATCTCATAAAAACTAGTGTTTATTTATTTTTATTTTTTAAAACTAAAACTAATAATACTAAAACTAATATATATATATATATATATATATATATATATCCCACTATATTATCTAATATATATATACATCACGAAGCTGCTCCTTTTTTTTCTTCCCAAACTTGCGAATTCTCCACCACTTTGTATAATGCCCCATACTCGTGGCCCCCACCTATCTCCACTTGCTAGCCCATCAAAAACTTGTTATCTTGCATCATCAGGTTCTTTTTTCTATTATAATACTAGCCCACCAATTGCAATTGACATCCCTCATTCGATTAAGACCCCATGCTTTAAGTCCATGTCCAATTCAAAATAGAAGTCACGTGGTCTCCTATTATAAATTAATTCAACATATATCTCACCAATAGCAGCCCATAATTATCATCCACGACGTTAGCCCACAACCCGAGTAGCGCATGAAACTTGCAACTGCTCCACTTCTTGCTTCCTTGTTCCGTCCTTTTAATATATGTCCAGCCTTAATTATTTTGTTGCACCACAATCCCAATTGAAAAAGGAAAGAAACAACTGCTTGTGTGGCATACCAATTGGGCAATTTGTAGCCAACAAATCATGCTCTCTCTCTCTCTCTCTCTCGTCCAAACCCAATCCGGCAAAGGACGCCTCCCCACCCCAGCGGGATATTGCACTGTCCAGCCGGCTCATTCCTTTACATGTCCATCTCACTCCATGTCTTCTATTTTGCATGTGACTTGCTGATTTAGTGAATGGCAAAACGTGGGCTGCTCCTTTTAGCAAATTAGGAATGCATGAAAACCTTTTGCATGAACTCTTTGTTGGTAGATAGATGGGCCCTAATAAAATAAATATTAAGGTACACCCATAATAATAACATCCGTTAATTGCTAACATGTTGCTCCAAATGCCTCCATTTTTCATCACTTGTCACACCAACCACCCAACACATAAAATAACAATAAACAGGTAAAAACAAACATAAAATCAAGGAATTAACAATGAATAAGCTTGAATTAGAAACCGATTTGTGGATATAAATTCCACTTATCAAAATCTCCCAAACTTAAATCGTGCTAGTCCTCGAGCACAAAACAAAATACCATGTTATACAATGTAATGCAGTGATATGTAATGCATCTAAACTATATGTCTTTGAATCCAACAGTATTGTTAAACACAAGTCTATTCAACCGGCCTTAGAGAAATTAAGTAAACATGATAATACATCATATCAAAACCAATCAATAATTTCCTAGTCAATCATCAAATCTTAAATCATATCACCGGTATATATATGTGTGCACCACAACAATGTTAACTCGATATAAAATCAAATTTAACACATAACAAGTCTCTTAAAAGGCATCATACAGTGTAAACTCAAGAAATCCAAAAACAAGCTAGATCCAACTAAAATCAAACAATTACCAATATCGCAGGTCAATATGGGATAATTATGCTTCATTTTTCATCTACGTGGGCTTTTTGCTCTTATTTCCCATTTTATTCTTTTTTTTATTTATATACACATAGCTATGCAATGTCTTATTCCCTTAGGCTTTTCAATGCTACCTTAACGAGCTTTTGACCAACGACTCCCAGACCATTAAGACCTTAGGGCGCTAAGTGTAAAGACAATCCCCTCGGGCTTACTTACTCAAGTAACAAAGGCCACAAACCTAGACAAGCACGCCGCGGTGTTTATTTATACTTTTTTTTTCTTTTTTTCTTTTTTTCTTTTTTATATAGCTTATATACCCCAAATATTCTCCCAAACTTAGGTTCTTGTCTAACTTTAGTCATCACTATTTATTCTTGTCATTCTTTCATTCAAACTAGCATTATCCTTTAGAATCCCATTATGTATCAATTTAAACTCAGTCAATCAACAAGTTGTTTTTAACGTGCTAACCTTGATTATACCAATTTCAAACAGGAAAATGTTCAATTCATAACAAGAAATCACATTAAAGTTCTAATAATCAGTACTATACTTGTCTACTCAATCCCATTCTCATCATTGGCCAAAATAGATTATAACTATTAAACAGCTGGACTCATGCAAGATGAACATAGTAACTAACTTTTATTTTAGAATTTTTGATTTTTTTTACAAGAAACTGAATATAATGCTATTTAAACTATACTATTATGCAACTACTTATGCAGTTGTACTATATGAATGCAAACATAATGAACCTAAACTAAATTAACAACATATGCAAAATAATATAACATAACATGAGACTAAACATGCAATAAAGAACTAAAATAAACTCCCCCAAACTTAGCAATTACAATATCCTCATTGTAAGAATATAGCGGTAAGTAGAAGAGAACTTCCCTGTAATCAGCTAAGCATGAGGTGATGGTGGCGATGGTGGCGACGATCATTTCCGTATCCATTGAACCTCCAATACCTGCAATGAAGAGAGACAACATAAATTAGAATAGCACTTTGGAATATAATGTGATTCCTATCTACTAAATAAACTAGGAAAGCATATAAATATAAAAAAAAATTCCTAGGTTGCCTCCAGATCAAGATTGATTTACAAATATTCAAATTTCTGACTTTGTTCAGTCAACGCTATCCAATTCCCCTACGATAAGTTAGGATTCCTCTATCCATTAGAATTGCACTGTGTGTGGGTAGGTTTCCCATCTTACTAATCTGTGAATTAAAATAACCTAGCATAATTCATGTACATGATGTTTCTAGTTCCATTGCATAGCTAGGTGTCTAGTCCGTTGTATTTGGGAATAAATTGTTGCATTGAGGCATGGAAAGTACAACGGACTTTTTCTCTTTTATTTTCTCTTCCTCAGCCCACCATGGTGTATACGAGGCCTCTTTATCATACTGATCATTGCCTTGGATGTGACTACCTAGGGGACAAGGGTGTGCAAAACTCACTGGATTTTTTAACTCTGGTTGAGAAGGTACTTGGGGTATAATACATGTGATCTGATATTCTTCATTTTCCAAACCCCCAGTTGTCTCCTCAATGTCCACTCCTTTCAGTTCATCCAGTGGCATGTACACTTCTGGCTCTCCATCAGTTTCATCATCCATGTCATAGTACCAATTGTTTTGAGGGCGATTGTTCAAGGCTTCGAACATTTGATCCATCTGATTCTGTAGATTTTGAATTGACTTCTCTTGCTCAATCATCTTCTCCTCAGTTGATGCTACAAACTTGAACCACAAATCCTCCAATCTTGAATTATCTTGTTCAGTTTCGAAATCCATGTATTGAGGACCATTCATTGAGGAGTTAATGAGTTGTTTCATCTGTCTATTAAGATTTTGGGTTGATAACTCTTGACTCATTATCATCTCTTCTTTTTCTGCTATAATCCTTAACATGAATTCCTTCAACTCTAAATTGTCTTCTTGTTGCATTGGAGGTGGATTTGAGAAATTTGATGGATATGTTGGACTTGGAACACAGTATTAGTCTTGATAGTTACAATTCCATTCATAATCTGAGTGATACCCCCAACCTTGATGATAATTGGGATGAGCATAGTTGTTGGAGTAATCACCCCCATACTGTACTTGTCCAAAACTAATGTTTCACTGATAACTTGGATGTTCGCCAGCACAATATTCACATGTAACTACTATCTCTCGAGTATGTTGGGTTGCAAGAACATCTAACCTCTCCGAAAGTGTTGTAATTTGTGCTGACAATGTAGAAAATACATTGAGTCCTTCGCCTCTTGTGTCCCTTGGTTGAATCATAACAAGATAAGGCCATTGATAAGCAAAGTCATCCATGGCACCTGAAAAGAGAAAAATATAGGAAGATAATTAAATAAAAAGGAAAAAAAATGTTTAAATTAAGACTAATTTGATTGAAGCTAATATTGGCAAAAATATATTAAACTAATTTTCCGGTAACAGCGCCAAAAACTTGTTGGGTAAAATTTAATTACGCACAACACGCAAGTATACGTGGTCAACAAGTAATACAGTGAAAGTAGAGTATCGTTCCCACGAGGAATTATTAATATAAATTAACAAATATTAACTCTTAACCACACTAATCTTATTTAAACAAACAATTTAATATTATGAATTAATTTATTTAATTAAACTAATTCTAATTACCACTAATTACAAATTAGATTATGGAGATTTAAGATCACAACTTCACTTATTGCTTTATTTAAGTTAACACACTTCTCATTAATTATTTTCTACCATGAATTATTAATAAAGAACACTAAAGCAAATAAAACCACCTCTCGATGCATAATACCCATACTCACTTAAATCCACAATTGATAGAATTAAGCAAGACACCCTAATTAACTAATCCACTATATCTCTATGTGAATTACAATTAAAAAGGATTTAAAGCACAAGTTCTCTATAAGATTACATATGGCGTAAAGGCATATCTCTATCCTAAACACGAATCATGAATTCCATCTATGCAGAAATCACAAACACATGTTATCATGATCAGATCTAAATCTAAACTTCATCTCTCAAAGTTCATGTAGATTATCACGGTAATTGATGGCCAATCAATTAAATAATTAAATTCAAATCACAATAGACAATCCTCACGATGAGAATCATAATAATTGATAAAGAAACATATTAAAATAAACTACACAATAAGATCCATTGTAATCTCAAACAAAGAATTAGTTCATTGAATTAAAACTAAGAATCCACACTTGAAAACACATTAAAAGATAAGAATAAGATTAAGAAAAGAATTGAATCTGTTGTCAAGAAGTTTGTCCTCCGCCTCGCCTCTTGATCTTGATCTCCAACGACTTCCAAGTGCTTCAATCTCCAAATCTCATAAAAACTAGTGTTTATTTATTTTATTTTTAAAACTAAAACTAATAATACTAAAACTAATATATATATATATATATATATATATATATCCCACTATATTATCTAATATATATATACATCACGAAAGTCAGCCTCCTTTTTTTCTTCCCAAACTCATGAATTCTCCACCACTTTGTATAATGCCCCATACTGTGGCCCCCACCTATCTCCACTTGCTAGCCCATCAAAAACTTGTTATCTTGTATCATCAGGTTCTTTTTTCTATTATAATACTAGCCCACCAATTGTAATTGACATCCCTCATTCGATCAAGACCCCATGCTTTAAGTCCATGTCCAATTCAAAATAGAAGTCACGTGGTCTCCTATTATAAATTAATTCAACATATATCTCACCAATAGCAGCCCATAATTATCATCCACGACGTTAGCCCACAACCCGAGTAGCGCATGAAACTTGCAACTGCTCCACTTCTTGCTTCCTTGTTCCGTCCTTTTAATATATGTCCAAATTTTAATTATTTTGTTGCACCACAATCCCAATTGAAAAAGGAAAGAAGCAACTGCTTGTGTGGCATACCAATTGGGCAATTTTTAGCCAACAAATCATGCTCTCTCTCTCTCGTCCAAACCCAATCCGGAAAAGGACGCCTCCCCACCCCAGCGGGATATTGCACTGTCCAGCCAGCTCATTCCTTTACATGTCCATCTCACTCCATGTCTTCTATTTTGCATGTGACTTGCTGATTTAGTGAATGGCAAAATGTGGGATGCTCCTTTTAGCAAATTAGGAATGCATGAAAACCTTTTGCATGGACTCTTTGTTGGTAGATAGATGGGCCCTAATAAAATAAATATTAAGGTACACCCATAATAATAACATCCGTTAATTGCTAACATGTTGCTCCAAATGCCTCCATTTTTCATCACTTGTCACACCAACCACCCTACACATAAAATAACAATAAACAGGTAAAAACAAACATAAATTCAAGGAATTAACAATAAATAAGCTTGAATTAGAAACTGATTCGTGGATATAAAATCCACTTATCAACAGATTTCCGCAAGAGGAAATGGAAGGACCCATGAAATCTATCCCCCACACTTCAAAAATTTCCACTTCGAGGATTGTGTTCAAAGGCATTTCATTTCTTTTCGAAATGTTCCCGACTCTCTGACATATGTCACATCTTTGGACAAAACTGTACGCATCCTTGAAGATTATCGGCCAGTAGAATCCTGCTTGTAGCACTCCAGCCGTTGTTCGCTCTCCACTATAGTGACTCCCATACAAGGAAGCGTAACAATCCTTCAAAATCCCCTCGGTCTCGCTATATGGGATACACCTTCTTATCATTTGATCAGTACACTGTTTAAACAAATATGGCTCATCCCATATATACCATTTAACATCATGCATAAATTTTTTCTTTTGATGACCCACCAAGTCAGAAGGTACCATCTTACTCACCAAATAATTCGTGTAGTTTGCAAACCATGGCACTTCCCCTTTCACCACAAACAACTACTCATCTGTAAAGGATTCATTAATTACAACTTTGTCGTTTGTCTCCCTTTTCGGATTCTCTAGTCGAGATAAGTGGTCCGCCACTTGGTTCTTAGTGCCCTTTCTTTCCTTGATCTCCAAATCGAGTTCCTGCAACAATAATATCCATCTGATCAGTTGGGGCTTTGCATCCTTCTTTGCCACTAAGTGTCGGATTGTCGCGTGATCTGTGTACACTATCACCTTTGTAACAATCAGATATGCTCGGAATTTATCAAAAGCATATACAACTGCCAATAATTCTTTCTCGATGGTGGTGTAGTTCAAATGTGCATCTGTAAGGGTCTTGCTGGCATAATAGATCATATGAAAAAATTTCTCCTTTCTCTGACCTAAAACAGCCCCCACAACGTAATCACTGGCATCACACATCAACTCAAATGGCAAATCCCAATCTAGAGCAGTAATAACTGGTGCTGAAGTTAATTTCCCCTTCAAGTGCTCAAATTCCGACACGCAAGACTCATCAAATTTAAAATATGCATCCTTCTCCAATAAACTATATAGTGGTTTAATTATATTGGAGAAGTCCTTGATGAATCTGCAATAGAAGCCTGCATGTCCAAGAAAACTGCGAACACCTTTTACTGAAGTAGGTGGTGGCAAGTTCTCAATAGTTTCTAGCTTAGCCCTGTCCACTGTCTCAAACTCTTCTAATCTCCTCTTCCTTGACAATATACCCTTTATGAACTTTGCATAACTTGGCATTTGTTCCAATGCCTCAGCAAAGGGTATGCTAATTTGTAGCTTTTTAAAGACCTCCAAGAACTTTCTGAACTGCTTATCTTCCCTCTACTTATTCAATCTCTGTGGATACGGAACCGGAGGGTGAACTAGTGGTATTTTACTCACGGGCTTCTCGACTGAACCTACTTTATTATCCTCTTCCTGCTGTAACTCAGAACCTCCCTGGTTTTCTTTCTCAGTAGACAAGTTTTCTTTCTCACGCGGCCGCGTGGCTTCTCCTTGTAAACATGGCGCGGGCGCGCCTGGTGGATTTCCTGCACACTGTTTCCCAGACCTGAGTGTTATCGCCTGACACTGTTCCTTCCCTTCTCTTCTTGGATTTACCTCCATAGTACTTGGCAATGAACCCTAGGGTCTGTTGTTAAGCATGCTCGCCATTTGACCCATTTGAGTTTCCAGATTTTGAATAGCCACTGCTTGGCTTTTGATCATCAATTCTATATTCGTCATGTACTTCATCATCATCTCCTCCATTTCTGATTTCTTTTCTTGATGAGGAGCAGCTGGAGTGTGATGTTGTTGTTGAGAAAATCCCAGTGGAAAAGGTGGTCTTGGTGTAAACTGTTGTTGAGATAGCTGTGACTGAAATTGTTGATTCGGCTGAAACTAATGTTGTTGATTTCCTTGATTATTTGACCAACTGAAGTTTGGATGGTTGCGGTTGTTGGAGTTGTATGTGTTCTGAAATTGTCCTTGGTCCTTCCAGTAGTTGCTCACATACTGTACCGACTCCGAGCTAATAGCACATTGATCCGTTGAGTGTGACCCTGCACAAATTTTGCACACAAAGGCAACTGTCTTTGCCTTATTCTCTATCAATGAATCAATTTTCTTCGCCATTGATGCCATCTGTGCTGACAACTGAGTGATAGCATCCACTTCCAACAAACCTGCAACTTTGGGCTGTGGCATCCTAGGTGTAGGGTTTTGAAAGTCATTCGCTGCCATTGTCTCGATAAGTTTATAAGCTACCTCCTCTTTGCCCATAACTCTCCTCCTGTAGCTGCATCTATAATCGGCCTTGACTGCCACCCCAATCCATTGTAAAATGTGTTGATCACCATCCAATCTAGCATACCATGGTGTGGACACTTCCTTAGCATCTCTTTATATCTCTCCCAAGCTTCATATAGAGATTCATCCTGTTGCTGCTCAAATTGGGAGATTGTTGTCCTCATCTTCGCAGTCTTAGCCATTGGGAAAAACTTAGCTAAGAATTTATGTGCTAGGTCTTCCCATGTAGTTATAGAACCTGAAGGCAAAGAATGAAGCCAACTTCTCGCTTTATCCCTCAATGAAAACGGAAACAGTCTTAGTCTAATAGCATCCTCCGTCACCCCGTTATATCTGAATGTATCACATATTTCGATGAAACTCAACAGGTGTTCATTAGGATCATCTGTAGCAGCACCCCCAAACTGTACCGAATTCTACACCATCTGAATAGTGCCCGGTTTTATTTCAAAGGTGTTGGCTTCTATCGCTGGCCTGACTATGCTTGACTGTAGTCCATTAATGTTCGGCATTGAATAGTCCCTTAAAGCTCTATACTCCTCTCTTTGCTCTTCTTTTTGTCCCTCGATTGCCATATTAGATGTAGTACCCTCTAACTCTGCTTGTAAATTTCTACGCACTCTCGCTTTCCAACCTCTCCCGTTAATATTGTCCTGTGCTGGTATCAACTCTGAATTGGACGATCGTGTGTGCATAAAAATTATACAAGTACCTGAAACAAAAACAAAAACAAAAACAAAGATAGAAATGAGATAAGATTATATTTGTTTAAGGCATACAATATAGCTTAAAACTAATGATAATAATAAAAAATTAAATGCCTTTCCCCGGCAACGGCGCCAAAAACTTGTTGCCTCCTTATTAGTTCTAACAAAAGGACTCTAACTCATGCAAGCATACATAGGTCAACAAGTAATACAGAGTAAGTATAGTATCAATCCACGGAGAAAGGTTTCAAAATTTAATTATTATACATCAACTATATCACTATTTATATATGCTTAAACGAATGCTTATGATTTTGAATTACTCTAAACTCAAATAATAACTAAAAGAAGAAAAATAGAATAATAAATTAAATCAGGAAATAATGGGATCCTAACTTCATTTAATAATTCATCTAAATACCACCATCATGCAAGATTATTCACGTATCACAGAAAATTATCCACGAGCACGAACATAGACATAACCATTTTTCAATGTATTATGACCTACTTACATAACATCCACATACAATAGACATCATGCAATCATCAATAAAACCAAAATCACTATATTTCTATGTGAAATTGCAGCCATATTGAATTTAAACACAAGCCCTTATGTTACTACACACGGTGAAGCAGTATATTCCTATCTGATTCAAAAAATATAAAGCTAGACAATTCAGCCTCATACACGCATGCTATCATGATTACAACCATACTCGCATGTTATTTTTCAATTCCATACAAGTACATAAGATGAATGGTGATCGCGCATTCATGTACTTAAATTAACCATAATAGAAATTCCTGATGATACGCTAACAATCCAGCAATCAAGCCATCAATTAGACTACATATTAAAATCCGTTAGAATCCCATAATGGAGTTTAGTTCATGTCTGAACCAAAAGCCATTATGGGATTAAAGCAACACATGGAAAATAAATAACAATTGAAAGAGAAGATAGAATTGATTTAACCCAATTGCTAATTATAATCCAAAAGTGATGTTCAAATCCTCAATAAACTCCAGTAACATAAAAGTAGTTCGAAGTCAATGATTGAATTCTAATGAAAAGATATAAAATATTAAGTCTAAGCTTGGGTCCACGTTGGAATTCTCTCAAAGCATAAAACCCTAGTTCTCTAATATGAAAAACTTGTAAAAATAATAGATAGTAGCGTTTGGTACCAACCAGAGTAGTTTATACCAACTCAAACACTTATAATTTCAAAAATAAAAGTTGAAGACTCGTACGGCCGCGCGCGATCTCTTTGTAAACATGGCGCGCGTATTCAAAATAAGCAATGTCCAGTTGAAGGCGCGGGCGCGCGTGTTCCAGCTTATATAGCCGCACAGCCGCGTGGTTCCTGCACTCTGCAATCTTGTGTTCTGCTTTTGCTGCTTCCTTGTCATGCTGCTACTAATTCTTTGACATGCTACTCTTGCCTATTCGTCCATCAATGCTCAGTTTCTTATGTCCACTCGACCATCTTATCATGCCTTCACTGATCTCATGCCACCTACCAACACCGAGCTATGTTATTTTCCTGTACCTTCACACCATAGGAGTTCTCAGTACATGCAATGCAAAACAAAACAAAATGCAACTAAAAACATACTAAAATGTACTTGAAATGGGCATAGTTTTCATGAATTGATATCCAATAAGTAGGTATAAAACCTACTTATCAAAACTCAAATGGGAGATCCAAGACTGTGTAATCATTGTGTGATGTGATTTATGTTGCGTAATATAGAATTTAATTAATTATGGAAATCTCTAATTAGTAATTAAAAACCCTAATTTTGAAAACCCTAAATAATATTTATAAACCCTAATTTCTGTATTTGGAACCCTAATTTCTGTATTTGGAAACCCTAATTGCAAAATTTGAAATGTTTAATGTTAATTAGTAGAACTCAACCTAATTAGCAAAGTGCTAGGTAATTAAAAACCTAATTGATTAAGAAACCCTAATTACAATTTTTAGAAACTAAATTTTTTAAAATAAACCCTAATTTGTCATGGATGGAGAGTTGATCCAAGATTTGATCTTGCACTCACTCCCGGACTCCTTTCACAATTGTTGTGAATTTTTCATATGAACAAGCTAGATATCAGCCTCGCTGATTTGCTTAACATGTTAAAAAATGTTGAGAGTCACTTTCCAACTAAGAAAGACCATGGCTTACTGGTAGGGGTCAAAGGATCTTCTGAAAAGAAGAACGATTCTAAGAAGGTAAATAGAAAAGGAAAAAAACAAAGGATAATAAGAACAAAACTGATACAGATAGCAAAGGAGTTTGTTTCCACTGCAATAAGCCTGGACACTGGAAAGAAACTGCAAGAAGCTATTTGCAGAGGCTAACCAGAAGAAGCTTATTGAAGTTTCGGTTACAAATACAATTTTGTTCATGATTTGAAATAAATTTTTCTTTAAGTCAAGGTTCTACTTGGGTATTGGATACCGACTTTGGTTATCATAAATATAGATTTATGAAGGGACCAAGCAGAAGTAGAAAGCTAAACAAATATAAGTAATCCTATGTGTGAAAAATGAAGCAAAAGTTGCTACATTAGCCATAGAAACTTATAGTTTACCATTGCCTATGGGTAAATCTATTAAGTCAATAAGTTGTTATTGTATTCCAGTTCTTATTGGAAACATTATTTCCATTTTATTGTTGGACAATGAAATCTTTAGTATTATATTTAAGAACAATTGTTGTTCTATTTATAATAATAATAATAATGTTTTGTATAGAACTGGAATATTACTTAATGGATTTTATATACTTGACTTACGTAAAAAATTATTTTGCATATTGAACAGATTAGTATAAGAAAAGGAGATGATCATTCAAAGAGTTGAATATGTGTATTTGCTAAAATACAAGTGTGAATTATTTGAAAGGTTCAAAGAATTCAGAGGTGAAACAAATTGGCAAAGTATTAAGATTCTTTGATTAGATCAGGGAATAAATACTTGTGCAATAAGTTTCTAGATCATCTCAAATGATTTTCTCACAATGGACGCCTCCTGATATGCAATAATTGATTGGTGTATCTGAACGGAAAAATTATACCTTGTTGGACATGGTACGGTCCATAATGATTTTACCGACATTACAGTATCTCTCTGAGGTCATGCTCTAGAAATGGTTGCATATCTACGAAAAGGTAACCTCAAAATCCGGCCCCAAGACTCCATAAAAGTTATGGACAGGGAGGATTCCTAATCTGAAGTATGTTAAGATATGGGGTTGTCCAACTTATGAGAAAAGGTTTCAAAGGATAAGCTTGGGACAAGATTTGACAAGTGTAGATTTGTGGGACATCCTAAAGTAAGTTTAGGTTATATGTTCTATAATCCTACTTAGCAAAAGGTGTTTGTTGCAAAACACGCTACCCTCTAAGATAAAAGTGTTTATCATTGAAGGGACTAGTGGGAGGATAATAGAATCTTGAAGAGTTCAAGAACCACAAAATACTATAAGTCAAATAAGAGGAACCTGTTGATAGACCTATTGTTCCATAACCGAATCGTAAATCTGGAATAGTACCGAAGATACCTAAAAGGTATGGATTTATCATAAATGATGATGATGAGGTACACATCATGGAAGATGATGATCCACATACGATGAGGTAAGAGTTGTAGACACTCAGAAAAATGGATTGAAGCAAGTTTCTCAAATATAGAACATTCGTTTTGATGAGACAATCAAAAGAGTTTGATTTTATCAAAAACAAGATTGAACCTAGTGTGTACAAAAGGGTCAGTGGGAGCGTCATGACATTCCTAGTATTATATATTGATATACTACGGATAAGGAATGACATGCCAATGCTACAATTAGTAAAGATAAAGTTGTCAAAATATTCCTCCATGAATGATTTGGGAAGAGTATCGTAATTGGGGATAAAAATCTATATAGATAGATTTAAAAGGATGCACAGCTTAACCCAAGGAACGTATAATCATTTGATGCTAAAGTCGTTTAGCATGGCAAACTCCAAGAGATGTCTCATGTTGATGAGCCATGAAGTTTATCTCTCTTAATAGTCCCCAAAGACTCCAAAAGGAGAGATCGCGTGAGTAACTATCATGTATGCAATGAAATATACGAGACCTGATGTTGATCAGTCATATTCTGGAGAAGATCACTGTAAGACAGTGAAAAACATCTTAAAGTACTTAATCGGCACTAAGGATGTGATCATATTCATGGTGAGTCTGAATTAAAACAAAAGGGCTTAACAGACTCAAGTTTTTCGATGCATCAAGATTTACGTAAAATCCACTTTAAGGTAAAGCGTTATCTTGAACGGTGGTGCAGTGAATTGGAAAGGTTTCAAACAGCAAAGAGTTGTTGGTTTAGTGATAAAGACAAAGTATATAGTTATAAATGAAGCTTCAAGTTGATTGTTTGGATAAAGTTCATTACAAAACTAGGAATAGTTTCTAAGTCTCATCTTGGATCTAAACAAGTGTTGTGGCACTTTCATTTGATTATAGGAATCATTGAAAGATGGGAAATCATTATAGAGATAGTGGACTCTAAAGAACAATATTACATATCCATTAACTAAAGCTTATCCAACAGCAGGATAATCGTCACTTAGAGAAGAAGGGTATGAGATACCATGACGATTGGCTTTAGTGCAAGTGGGAGATTGAAAGTAGTATGCACACAAGCCAATCATATTTGATGATAAAGCATATACTTTGTAACAATCTTATTCATTTATTAATAAAAAGTACTAATTTATTAAAGGCTTTTGATTATCTACATGATGCTATTTTATAATATATGATAAACCCATAGTGTTAAGCAATGCTTTTAGAATAATGATGATGATCATTCTAATGAGATCTAAATTCTTAGAAAGCTTAAAACTAAAATAGTTCCCAATCGTTGGATTACTAAATTGGGGATTAGTGAATCCGGATAGATTGGTACATACATTGCTTGCTCATTGGATGAGGATGATTGATCTCATGATCATTTGTGTGGAGACACTAAAGCAAGTATGTAGGTGCTTATTAGAGAATAAGTTCAATTGAACGTGGCTTGCTAAGGAATACCTAATGGAGTTTTACTCACTGTCAATAGGAATTCTTGTAGTGATAGTAAGACAAGTGATCCTTGGGCTTGAGATCATCATAGTATCTTGTGTATGATGAGTTATACTTTGACTTATTCCTTAAGACCCTTAGGGTATATCAAAGGGTATGCTTAGGTATAATAAGTTGTACATGGAGATAATGTATGATCAATAAAGAATCTACCACTTCTAGTAAAAGAAGAGAAATGTCCTATGTGATTCGATAAATGACAACCCAAAGAGTCCTTGGCGTGTAATGAAATTAGAAAGGAGTTTCTAATTGCATTATTTGAGTTAATGCATTTAAGAGTCGAAATACATATAATTAAATAAAATAAGACTTGACAATGAATTTCATGTCTTATATTTAATTGGGACATTGTATGGTGGAATGATTGAATTGTCTTTGTAACTATTTACTCAAAGGTTCTTTTATGATTAATGTTGAAATCTATATTATCCGGAAAGTCGCTGATCGCTAGAAGGCTTATCCCTATTGTAGAATAAATATTATTTATTTAAATAAATTAATAATTTAATTTATTTATTTAAATAAGATTAGAATTGTTCTAATTGATTTATTCACAACCTAGGTTTAATATGGAGAACCTAAAGGGTCACACCATAAAAGGAAGAATCATTATTTAAGAAGTTAATGGCATAATAATAATAATAATAATAATAATAATAATAATAATAAGTTAAGTGTATTTAATTTAATCTATGGTGATAGAATAAATTAAATAGCTTAATATTTATTATTTAATATTTTGGAAATATTAAATATAAATTAATAAGAGGAGTCTTATTATTATTATTACTATTATTATTATTTAATTCCTAAAGGAGTTTGGGAATTAATTAATAAAAGTACTCTCAAATATCCTAATAGGATTAGGAGGAAAATTAATTAAAAGAGTTTAATTAATTATCCCTAATAAGATTAGGAAGCTTAATTAATTAAAAGAATTTAATTAATTAAATAAAACCGAATTCCTTAATTGTTAAGGAGGGTTGCCTACATCTATAAATAAGAGGAGTCTTATTATGGGTGAGGTGGTTGTTCTTTTCTACAGAGATAGAAAACTAGGGTTTGAGCCAAATACCCATCTTCTTGAATCTTTATTCTTTCTTGGTGGATCACCTCTGTAAGACCCCAACTTATTATAAATAAAATTGAATTTCCTCCATTTATTATTTTGAAATAGTAAGGGTTGATTTGATTAATATGGAGAGTTATGGGTAAAATACGCAAATATTTCAAATAAGCAAGTGGTTATAAAATATTCGTTTGGTCGTGGAATATTCTTGCTGTCGGAGAATATTCGTACGACAGCGCAGCCTTGTGTGGGCCCCATAACGAAAAGTGATTTGATGAAGAAAACGACAAGAATAAGTTGGTTATAAATAACGGCGTAGTTGTTACCGTTAATATTGTTGGAATACCCGTGGTTAAAACACACAGAAGACACCAGATTACACCAATTATTATGATTCTTACATAAGAAGGCACTACTCAATAATTGTTACAAAGAATTACTGCTCAAAGATTTTATTTTATCGATTCAATAATTGTCATACGTTGATATTTTATATTATTATTGTTTCAATAATTGTCACTACACAAGATTTTCTATTATCTGAGCAATAATTCATATTATCCTAATAATATTATTGGATAACATTATTGGCAATGTCTAAAAAGTTCTGTCTAATGAGAGGTTAGGTCATCTAATTACGCTGTTAGTAAGGAGAGATCCTTATTGGAAAGCCCTCTCTATCCCGGGAACCGCCTCGTTGTCGAGATTGTGATTCTGGTAATATTATTCGTGAATAATTAATTATTGATTTATATGATGAGAAAATATTGATTTTATGTGGATATAGATGGAGAAAATTTTTAATGTGACAATTGTTGAAAATTAATATTTTATCTTTTTCTCGATAAAATAATTCAATTAAATATATTATTTTAATAATATATTGATGGTGATATTTTTACAATGAATGTGGGATATATGAGTATATGAGGAGGAAGAGTATTTTTGTGGCATTAAATAATTAACACATGTTTTGTGTGTCTGCAGAATTCCCATTTCTTGACCGAAATTTGATTATACCGTAAAATCGCCTGCTTGTGGATTTCATCCAATTTTGTTTGAATTTGGAAAACTTTGTTCGCAGTTGTAGATAATGGAATTTCCTATGGAAAGAGACATGAGGATTGAATTTTTCTCGATAAAAGGGCTATTTATTGTGAATTATTGAAGTTTTGAGTTCAAATAATTAATTTTGGAAGTTTAAAATATTTTAAGTAACAAAAACGTTTTTGGGATGTTGGCACATGTTTTGGCTGATGATTTTGGTCCGTGTGGTGTGCGAGGAATATAATTTGAAAATATTAATAATTTATTAAATTTTCTCGCTTTGGTGTTCTAAGCATTTTTCTATAAATAGGGTGCTTAGGTTAGAATTGAAAATCACACCAGAAACTAAAGATTTCTCTCTCTTTCTCTCTCGATATATTGAGCGTATTATTGTGAGTATTTTAATACTTTGAGTGTTGTTATACGGTGCAAGTTCAAGTCATAGCATATATCCGGTGTTTCGACTAGAAGTACTATTCTTTCGAGGTAAGGGATATTTTTTTTTTCTAATGATATTATTTCTTTCAATATCATTATGCCGAAGTATTGATCTAAAATTTTAATCAAATTTAGAACTTTTTGTGTCGGAGTTACTATTCACGTATACGGCATTATTCACGAATACAGCACTATTCACAAAAAAATCAAAATTTTGTTTTTCGTCCAAAATATCTATTATGGATACTAGCTTTGATTGTATCCATGTTTTGATCATTCTTGAATTTTACTTCACTATGATTATTTATGAGGTATTTTTGGATATGAAATAGCTGAAATACGAATCCTTAATATTTATTCTTTTGTTTCAATCGGATTCGCTCCTTTTAAAATATGTTTCATCATCCTCAAATCCTAAATGATGATATTATTGAATATTTTCACCAGAGAGCAAAGATAAATGATTTTATAATGAATATCTTTGGCCCAGTAGTGCAAAGATGAACAGGTGTTGAGATGAACATGACCGACTGATGAATATCTTTGGCCTGTAGTGCAAAGATGAATATTTGATTCAAGATGTATATTGATTGATGTTACAGGGATAAAATATTGATGAAGGACTTTAGAGAGTAGTAGATTTCATTCTCTACGTAACTCTTCTATGGATTATTATTTTCGCTGCGAATATTGATCTGAAACTTGTTGTCTATTGTATTTTATCAGATTTTTCCCTGTTGAAGACTAACGATAATTTGTTCTATATTATCTTAGTCATAATATTCTTTACTGGGCTAGTTGAGCTCACCCTTTTCCTTGTTGTTCCATTTTTCTTCTCAAGAGGCGAGAATGTAGCGAGTACTAGTCAGGGTATGGAATGATGATTCTAGAAGTTGTTTAGTAGTCCTCACCATTTTGTATAATAATGTATCAATAATTGTGATGAGGATTTATTTGGGTATAGATATTGTCTAGAAGATAATATTTGTATTTAAACTCACAGTTTTTATAATGTATTAATAAAGTTGTAGTTGTTTCTGTACTATGTTATTGACAACCTAAAATGGGTGATGTATACCTATTTTGGGGGCGTCACAACCTCTAGAGGCCAAAAACTTGGGTGGCTAATGTTGATCAAAGGAAGGAACCAAACCTGGTGGATTTAAGATGAACACGAAAAAGATTGGAGGTGAACTTGTACCTGAGGAAACTCAGATCTTCAAGGGTGTGATTCTTGTTCTTTCTTTTTCGTTTAATTAATAATTGTGCATAAAGGGTGATCCGGGTATATGGTTTGTAAAAATTTAAAACTCTGATTTTCTACGTTTCCGCTTATTTTATGCAATTTGATTGTGTTCATGAATATTACAAACCTAACACATTCTTGCTTTGAATTTAAATGTTTTCAGCTAAGCATGCTCAACCTGAAGGTTCAGACAAGATCAAGTGAAAAGAAAAGCAAACAGAATATGATTATTGGTATCTTTTGTAATAATTAGATTGTATTAAGATAATGATATGTATTATATATCATGTAAAGAATGTAGTAAAGGTTGCGTACTTGGGATTAGACTCTGATAAATGTAAGTTAAGTTTGATATTTATATTATTGTTATTATTATTAGTATTATTTCCGCTCATAGAAATGGTATCGTAAAGCACCGAGTTCGGGTTTCAAGTACCTGAATTTGGGGGGGGGGGAGGCTTTACAATATGGTATCAGAGCTTTAGGGTTAGAAACCTTAGGTGGGTTAGACCTTAGGCTATAACCTTGGAACAAAGGGAAACATTGAAAATACAAATAACTCATATAGAGTTTAAAAAGGAGATGAAATGAGTAAGTTCATCGTCAAATCAAATAAAAGATAATCTATATAAAACTATTATTTGATGTGTGTATATATTATGTGCTAATCAAGATAGTTTGTGTGTAGATGTCAGATAGAAAAGAATTAGGATACCCTCAAATCGTAAAGAAGGAGCCGGTCTCCATGACCGAGCCAATATCAAAGTCAATAGCTGAAATAGAGGCTCACATTGAAAGCTACCTCAATGAGGTGGTTATTTTGAAAAATGCAGTACCGGATCCAGAAACGATAGTATAACTGATAAGTAGAGTATAGTTAAAGAATATGTGGTCAATGTCGAGTTCTTAAACTCATATGTTTATGGTGAGTTCTTAAACTCATAATGTGTTGTAAGTTTGATGAACTAGGTATAGTTAGGTGTGAATGGATTATCGAGGATAATGAGAATATATAGATTACTAAGCAATTGATCCTTAGCAAATGTGTAAAAGATAAGTAGTACTAGTATTACTTGAATATGTATGATTCTATGTTGTGTATATGATAGGTATGTATGTATAAGGTAATATTTTAAACTTTACATAAGTTATGGCAGCGACTCCCGACTTTTGAGTCACAAAGGGATAGCAGATGTTTAAAGCAGTATGTACGTGTTATGGTATGTCAAGTGCTATGAGTATGAATCTATGTGGGATTAATGAAATATGTTGGTATAAAGATAGTAATTATTTATCTGAACACTGGTTAATGTAGTAAACCAAAGTTTTCAAAATCTAATATTTTGAGTATATAATTATTTGAGTAGAAAATTTCGCGTAATATGTTAAACATATACGATAAGGCTTAGAATGTAAGTTAATAAAGAATAATTTGTGATAATGCCGCCAAGGAGACGAAAATGAAATCAAAGGGCAGAAGAACCTATCAACAAAACTGGAGGACAACCAGACCCGATACAAAATTGTGCGATTATGGACGATCAAGCTATGCAGAACGGAAAAAAAAACCGTGGGAAATCAGCCAGATAATCAATCGACAAATTTAAAAGACTTCAAGGTAATCGAACCGCCAGGACTTAGAGAATCAACTGACCCTGTTGACGCGTTTGTAATATCTAGGGTAACGAAGGGGCAAAAGACAGCTTTTGCCACCTATATGATGAAAAGGGGAGGCGAATTTTTGGTGGGAGGTAAATCAAGCTAGAATCGGAGAAGGGAATAGTGGTAGTAGGACTGGAAAAGGAGAAAGGAGATAATTTTGGGAATACCGGAAACATGCCAGGAGGTGGAAATAAACATGTTATGCAATGTGGGAACTGCGGAAAGAATCACTCAGGTGAGAGATTAAAAAGAAAGTTTGTGTGCTATAAGTGTGGGCAGGAGGGACGTATCTCTCCTAACTGCCCCAATCCAAGAGTGTATAGTGGGTGTTTTATTTGTGAATCAATGGAGTATAAGGTAGAAGACTGTTCAAGAAGGAGAAGGGAGGCAAGGAATGCGAATACGGGAAAAGGCAGCAGGACATTGGCGACAACGGGACCAACTTCAACAAACAAACCAATAGAATCAATCGAATGAGTCTTATACATGACTGTTCAAGATTCGGTAGCAGCTGGGGATGCAACTCCAGGTATTATTCAAACCAATTTTATTTTCTTATATATGATTTTCGTATATATATAGTATATTATTTTATAAATTATTTTGAAGGAGGAAATTGAGTTATATTAGAAATCAATTTTTCGTTTAATTAGATAGACAAGCTTTATGTTGAATAGTTAAAGATCGGTTCGATCAATTATGATAGAGATCTAATTGCAATGATTGTGTATGCTATGTACCTTGGTATGTATAGTTTTTAAAATGGTGATTTCGGGGACGGAATCTTTATAAGGGAGGGTGAATGTAATAACCCGATATTTTCTATATAAATAAATCAGAAATTTTGCGTATAATTTTTTTTATTATTTTTATTATTAAAGGTGAGAATATGTGTCAGGTAATGTGTTTGTATTTATGTGATGAATATAAAATATATTTATTACATGAATGATTATAAATAATTTTATTTTAGAATTATTGCTCATTATCAATTATATTCTTATAATAATTAATTTTATAGTAAAAAATGTTTTTAATATTTATTTTCCATGAAAATATGATTTTATATTATTTAAATAATATATGAAATGATTATAGAATTATTATAATAACTATTTTATTATATGAATTTATTTCGATTAATTAAGCTAATTATTTAACTTAATTAATAATGGTATATATGTATATGCAAGATAATCAGATATGGAATCCAAACCCTAATTTTGGATTTTGATCAAGGAATGAGAATAAGAATATAATATCAATTATATTTTGATTTTTCAATGCTATAAATAAGTATTGTATATACGCATTGGTCAATGGTGGTGCAGTATTTGGAAAACCCTAACGTTACCAATAAACCCTAGTTTTGAAGTAAAGCGAGATTTTAAAACCTGTCTAGTAATTATGTTATGTGATTAATGACATTTATTATAATATTATATTATTATTTGTCAGTGTTATAGATGTGTACTGTATGTGTGTAATGTTAATGTGTGGAACAATTTTAATGTATCATGACCAAACCCTAATATTAATTTGTCTAACCCTACTGTAAAACTCAAATGGGAGATCCAAGACTGTGTAATGATTGTGTGATGTGATTTATGTTGCGTAATATAGAATTTAAATGCTAATTAAGAAAAACCCTAATTAGTAATTAAAAACCCTAATTTTGAAAACCCTAAATAATATTTATAAAGCCTAATTTCTGTATTTGGAACCCTAATTGTCAAGTGAGGAAACCCTAATTGCAAAATTTGAAATGTTTAATGTTAATTAGTAGACCTCAACCTAATTAGCAAAGTGCTAAGTAATTAAAAACATAATTGATTAAGAAACCCTAATTATAATTTTTAGAAACTAAAATTTTTAAAATAAACCCTAATTTGAAATCCTATAATTTTTGTGTTAAACCTTAGGGTTAAACCCTAAGGGTTTGTTATGTTACAACTTCGCCATTAAAACCAAAAGCAAAATGACAAGAATACCCTTTTGAGTATTATTGAAGCTAACTTGTATTTTTGGACAACACTTTAGTTGGTGACCTACCAAGGTTGACAATGTGACTTAATTGCTAGCAACTCAGCCAATTTATTAACCAACATTCATTGTATCACATGATATATAGATCTAAGGAGAGAGAAATATCATTTGATAGCCTCTTTTGTACATAAACTCCCAACCAAGTCTCTATCTCCCAAAACTCACGAAATTTATTACTAGATCAGTCCCAAACAAAGCCCCACTAACACATATATCAAATCAGAAAGACAGATTCAAGGATCAAGGTGTAAAGAGGTATAAAAACCCTAACTTGAAAATCATGTGATCTATTGTTAGATGTTGTGTTTTTATGTTAAAATATGTTGTATGTGGTATATAATGACGATCTGGGTTGCTAGATGTTAGATTCATAACATCTAGAAGCTTGGATTTGATGATTTTGAAAATCTAGAAAATTTTTAAATTGAGTCTGACAACCAAATGTCAGACCCTTTAAATCTTTGGTTGTTAATGATTTTGAGTGTTTTATGTTTTATATTTGTAGTATGTCATTAGATCTTTGTTCTGAAGCTTGAATCCGGACCAAATAATGTATGGATTGAAAGTTATGCTTGGTCAAAGTCGGTTGACCGACCATGACCAAGTGATTTCTGGGTAACCCAGAAATCCTTTAACCGTGTCTGACACGAATTTTCTAAGCCTTGATCTTACTTCTGTTTGTTGTTTTGTTGTTGTTGTTGTTATAATAGAATCGTATTATGTTATGTGGACTACCCATTTATGCCTAAAAATCACCTAAATGACTAACAGAAAAGATGTAGTGGATTGGTCAACCCAAGTAGAAGATCATGGAATCAGTTTTCTAGGAAACCCAGAAAACTGATGATCATGTCTTTTGACATGGTTTGACCTTACCGGATCTAAGGATTGTAATGTTGTGAGAATGATTTTGTGTAATGGATCTGTTGTGGTACATGTTGGCTACAACCTGAGATCAATAGATCACTAAAGTATTACAAGAATAGCATGCAGTGAAGGCTCAAAGTAAGACCCTCGATCGTTTCTTCATTTCGGAAACCCGTAAATGAAGAATAACCGCCGTCACCCACTTGATGGCTTTGATCTCTCTCGATTTATGCTTGTTGACCATGATTGTTGTTGGATTATGTAGAACTACACTAAAACTACAAGATTTGATCAATAGCATGCCCTGAAACACATTACACGCTGTTTTAATCTTGGTCAAACATGGTCCCTCGTTAACTGCCATGAATTTCTAAGTTGCACGATGAACACGAAGAACACCTATAGCGACGGTTCTGTCGCTATAGGCAGTCTTTAGTGACACTTTATTTCTAAAAATTATATTTTTATTAAATAATTAGTATTAAATAGTTTTTAATTATAAAAAATACAAAATAAATTCTTAAAAATTATTTTTAAGTCTGAAAATTAGTTTTTATGTGACGCCCCCAAAATTAGGTATACGTCACCCATCTTGGGTCACCACTTACATGGTACATAAATTCAAATACAACTTACTAACATAATCGTGTGGTACTATACGATATAAACCGTGAGTTTGAATACAAATATTGTTCTACTAGATATTATACAAACTCAAAAGGAGTCCTCATTACAACTATTATCACACTATTTCATAGAATAGTGAGGACTACTAATGCTATCCTCCTCCTGACCATTACTCCGCTCCCCGACTCGTTCTAGCTATGTTCTCATTTCAAGAGAACAAAGTTGAAGAAAGGGTGAGCTCAACTAGCCCAAAGAAGAAATATTATAACTAAGATAATGCGTAATAAATTATCATTAGCCTTCAACAAAGTTGTTAAACCGATAAAATACAATAGACAACCAGCTTTAATCATAGCTGAATATGCAATCCATTAAAAGAGTCAAGTAGAAAATAAAGTCTACTATCTTTTAGGTTTTAAAAGGTTTTCATAAATTTTATCACTAAGACTCAGGTTTAATGAATAAACCACAATATCTAATCATCCCCGTATCACTAGTCAAGGATTTTCATCAAATTATCAATGGTCATGACTATACCGAATCACCCCCGGTCATAATCATACCAAAACTATCCATCATCGCATTACAAAAGCCATCGAGGACTTTTGTCACATCATTTATATCAAGCCATGATTATACCGAATGAATGAACCTCGGTCATAATCATACTAAGTTCATCTACGCACGTAAGCCAAAGATAACTTTCAACATAATATAAACATGAGGATGATGACAATGATATAAGAATTAAATAAAACAAGTTCAAGAATTAATTTATCTATGAATTATTAACGTCCAAATTGTCAACAAGATAATTGCTTTGTAGAGTAAAATTCAAGAATGATCGTAAGAATATTTTCATGAAAAGATATCGGATGAAACACAAATATCAAGGATATTCTACTAATTTCATGGAGTATAGAAGTCAAAGTTTTAACCAACCGGGTATAATAAAGAATGGAATAACAAAAGAAATCACCACGCATGCGAGTACTTCACATGTATGTGTTATTCCAATGTAATAATAATAATAACGGAACCAGTCGTGAAATTCACAATCGGCATGTGATGATCCAAATGTAATAATAAATGCCAATAATAAACAATGGAACCAGTCCCGTAAAACACACGCATGTGATATTCCAAATGTAATAATAAATGCGAATAATAAATAATGGAACTGTGTCCTGTAAAAACACATGCATGTGATATTCCAAATGTAATAATAAAGAAATGGAATAATGAAGAAGATCACCAAGTATAGGGGATTCCACAGATACAAGTTATTCCAATGTAATAAATAAGAATGGAATAATATAAGGATTTCACCAAGTATAGGGTATGCCACAGATACAAAGTTATGTATAGGGTATACCACTTTTACAAAGTTATTCCAACGTAATAAAAATGAATGGAATAACAAAAGTTCTCTTCATGAATAAGAAAGAATAACACTTCTTACTAGTACAAACAAATAATACCCTTACCTTAGAAGAACCTCAATATTGGAAAAGTGAAGTAGCGAGTAATACTTTTCTTCTTTCTCTCTATAGATTTTCTCTCTATAAACTTCTCTCTATAATTTCTCTCTCTGAGTTTCAAAGTGAATTCGTAAAGAAAATAATGAAGGAATGAGCTTCTATTTATAGGAAAATAGAATGCATAGTAATTAATCCATTTAACGGTCCAGTTTGATTTACTTTAATCGACGGTCCCATATTTAAAGCAAAATCTTTTAAATAAAATATCATATATTCTATTTATATAAAAACATTTTACTATGCAAACACTATGCAACACTATGCAAAAACACTATGCAACACTATGCATAATAAAATATAATATATTTTATTTATAGAATAACTTTAATAAAGTATTCGCTTTATATAAAAAGATGTTTCGCTTTTATTACGTTAATAATACTGAATAAAACAAAACGTCATTATCGTTATAATAATTCATATTATTAATCGACAATAATGGAATCAAACCGAGTGACTTCTCACATAAGCATCAATAATCAATACCGTGTGCCACTATGCAACCACACGACATCGTACTTTTTACTACCGAAAGTAGTTCAACAAAGATCAATCTAGAAAACTTCCGCCGTTATTTCAATAAAATATTTTTGTCGTTTTCTCAATCCGACAATAATTTCATTGTGGGGTCCACCAATGATTGAGCCATTGTACGAATATTCCCTCGCTAAACCCAATATTCCCCACCAATCGAATATAATATAACCACTTGCATACTTTGCAAAATTTATAAATACTACCCACAACTATAATATTATCTCAAATTCACACCATAATATTAAAAATTATTTTGACAAAATTTAAATCTTTATTGATAAAATCAGGTCTCACATTTTAATAATTTTAATATATTTCATAAATATTTAATATTTTTTGAATATTAAGGATATTTAATTTATTTAATTATAATATTAAATAAATTATTTAAAAATGATTTTTATACTTGAAAATCATTTAAAATTATATTATGTTATAAGAAAATATTTTAAGTTATTTTTTATAACTTTTCATATTTTGTGATGAAATTTCATTAATAAATTAATATTAATTTAATTTGTTTAATAAATGTATTAAATAAATGATGAAAAATAGAATTAATGATTTAAAAATCATATAAAATGATTTAAAGGTTATAAAAATATTACAAGTTATAAAATATAACTTTTGATATTTTGTCATGAAAAATATTAATATTTTAATATTAATGATATTGGATTTATTTAATATTTATATTAAATAAATTAGTTTAAAAATGATTTTAATATTATAAAAATCATTTTAAATGAAAATAAAGTGTTTAAGAATATTTTAAGTTATAAAATATAACTTTTAATATTTAAAGGATAATTTCATTAATAAGTTAATATTAATGATATTAAATTTATTTAATAATTATATTAAATAAAATGGTTTTATTTATTTAAAAAATCATTTAAAAGGATATTAATGAATTAAAATTATTTTAAGTTATAATTAATGTCTTTTAATATTTGAATAAATAATGCATTAATATTTAAATATTAATGGTAAGTATTTAAAAATAATTTTAAATGTTTTAAAGATCATTTACGGTATATAAATACTTTTAAAATGTTCTAATTTCTTATAAATAACTTTAATATTTTGACAATAGTTTCAAAGAATAGTTTAATATTAATGAAATGTTAAAAATAATAGAATTGTTTAATATTTAAATCATTTGATAATGATTCCGGTGTTTGAAAATTCATGATAAATTATAATAATTATTTATAAATTTGTTATAAGACTATGAAAAATCGTATGACTGATATTTGCATCTATTGAACTACATGATAAAGTCTTAGACTCGATAATTACCAGTAAAGTCATCGGTACACCAACATGTTTCAAAAATTGATCTGGACTTAAATATTTTGACTGTATTAATGTTTACTGTTGATTCAATGACTGTTGAATATGTGTGACAAAGTGATTAAGTTATGTGCTGACTGCAATAAGCAGTGCAATGTGTTATAGTATGTTATTCTAATCGATCAAATGATCTTATTAATGATAGGTTTTCTTGATAAAAGATAAAACTAAGTCATGTATTGTTAGCAGCGCACTGTAAGTATCCTACCTTTGCATTTTCTTTATGCAATGGACATGAGTAAGAAGATTCAGAATTATATTATTATTGCACCAGATTATTAACCTTATTATTATATATGTTATATCCGATCATTGATTATCAACATGATATTATATTATATAATTCAAATATATATTTTGTTCGTTAATTTCTAAATATGGTTATACAAGTGACCTCATATATATATATATATATATATATATATATATATATACACCTCTAAGCTATTCGACCAAATTTAGACACGTTCGTAAATATCGTTGAATATGATAAAACCTTTTTGTATCCAATCAAATTGCTTTGGTTTGATTCACGACTAAGTATGAACATTCCAAATATGGGAAAACTTTTATACTTGGCGGAAAAGATGAACGATAATATCGTTCTTGAATGTAGTATTGATCAATATAGGGTCCATGGGATGTATACCTCGCGTCTGTAAATTATGACGATTTATGCGTATGAAGTTCATTTAACCTTTTCGAAAATAGAAAACAATGTTCATAGTCTGTCGACTACCCTATATATATAGTCAATACGTAGTTTAAAAAACCTTGATATAGAAATAATATATAGATATAATTGATTCAGTTTACTTCACAACTATTAATTCGTTTTAGAAGTGATGTACAAAGAAAATATTTAATTCTTTCAACTAAATATATTTATAATGGTTATTACTTGCTGGGCACCCAAATACTCATTCTTGCTTTGAATTTAAATGTTTTCAGCTAAGCATGATCAACCTAAAGGTTCAGACAAGATTAAGTGAAAAGGAAAGCAAACAGAATATGATTATTGGTATCTTTTGTAATAATTAGACTGTATTAAGATAATGATATGTATTATATATCATGTAAAGAATGTAGTAAAGGTTGCGTACTTAGGATTAGACTCTGATAAATGTAAGTTAAGTTTGATATTTATATTATTGTTATTATTATTAGTATTATTTCCGCTCATAGAAATGATATCGTAAAGCACCGAGTTCGGGTTTCAAGTACCTGAATTTGGGGGCGTCACATGTTTTATTCGCCTGCCACAAGAGCTGGCTTCCGCTTTCAGCATGAACGTTGTGAAAGCAGTCTTCTGGTCATCACTGACTCTAGCTACATCGAAAACCTTCTCTATTTCTATGATCCAGGTCTGTGCCTCTACTGAATTCATGGTCCCACGAAACTCTAGTGGTCCAACCACTTTAAAATCTTTAAAGGTCGCAGCTTGATTCTGCGACTGATTTTGCAGTGCTTCCGTCAATAAAGCCACCAACTGTTGAACTGGGTTAGCATCGACGTTGTTATTATTGGTAGACCCCTCAGGGGTTTTTTGTCTTGGTTGATGTCTTCTTGGAGGCATTTTCTGTTTAAAAAATATACATTTATTAGATCATTACTCAATTTCTTAAGTATTTTCTACTTAACTTGAACATTTTAAAAAAATCACCACTTAACACATAACATCTTGAATAAATATTGACATTTTATTCATTCATAATCTTTTAAAGACAAGGGAATGATAGCATCAATGTTATTTACATCACTTTCCTGAACTGGTAAAGTTTCAGGATAACATCATCTTATCCTAGTCACATAATGCTTGGGATTTACATCTTATTTATTATATAACTATTCACATAATAATTACACTTTCTATCTAGGCCTACTAAGACGTTGCACATCCTTACTGCGCTCCTCTTCCATAATATGGAATATCGTTCTACGATCTAACATATATCATGGCAATTCCTTGAACTGAGTCGGATAGTACATTACTCGGTCTTGAGCTCTGTTCATCGCAGTATGGAAGACACAATCCATCTCTCCCATCTTGGCCTTCTTTCCCTGCACTTCTTCCTCAGCTACATCTGCACGCTAGGAAGCCTTCTTGTAAGCATCTTCAGCCCTTGCTCGCTTGGTGGACTCTTCTCTCAGATCATCCTTCAACTTCGTAACCTTTGCCATCAGCTTCTCTCTGTCACTCTCTGTGTGAACTAACTTTCATTCCACATTACCGAGATATTCGTCAAGATCCTGGATCTCATTGAAAGTAATATGCACACAAGCCAATCATGTTTGATGATAAAGCATATACTTTGAATAATCTTATTCATTTATTAATAAAAAGTATTAATTTATTAAAGGCTTTTAATTATCTACATGATGTCGCTTTTATAATATGTGATAAACCCATAGTTTTAAGCAATGCTTTTAGAATAATGATGATGATCATTCTAATGAGATCTAAATTCTGTAAAGCTTAAAACTAAAATAGTTCCCAATCATCGATTACTAAATCGGGGATTAGTGAATCCGGATAGATTGGTACATACGCTGCTTGCTCATTGATGAGGAGGATGATTGATCTCATGATCATTTGTGTGGAGACACTAAAGCAAGTATATAGGTGCTTATTAGAGAATAAGTTCATCGAACGTGGCTCGCTAAGGAATACCTAATGGAGTTTTACTTGCTCGTCAATAGAATTTCAGTAGTGATAGTAAGACAAGTGATCCTTGACTTGAGATCATCATAGATTCTTATGTATGATGAGTTATACTTTGACTTATTCCTTAAGACCCTTAGGTATATCAAAGGGTATGCTTGGGTATAATAAGTCAGTATATGGAGATAATGTATGATCAATAAAGAATCTACCACTTATTAAAAAGAAGAGAAATGTCCTATGTGATTCGATAAATGACAACCCAAAGAGTCCTTGGTTAAGCGCGTAATGAAATTAGAAAGGAGTTTCTAATTTGCATTATTTGAGTCAGGCATTTAAGAGTCGAAATACATATAATTAAATAAAATAAGACTCGACAAGAATTCCACGCCTTATATTTAATCGGGACATCAGATGGTGGAAGGATTGAATTGTATTTTAACTATTTACTCAAAGGTTCTTTTATGATTAATGTTGAAATCTATATTATCCGGAAAGTCGCTGATCGCTAGGAGGCTTATCCCTATCAGAGAATAAATATTATTTATTTAAATAAATTAATTGTTTAATTTATTTATTTAAATAAGATTAGAATTGTTCTAATTGATTTATTCACAACCTATTAATATGGAGAACCTAAAGGGTCACACCATAAAAGGAAGAATAATTATTTAAGAAGTTAATGGCATAATCGTAATAATATAGTTATGTATATTTAATTTAATCTATGGTGATAGAATAAATTAAATAGCTTAATATTTATTATTTAATATTTTAGAAATATTAAATATAAATTAATAAGAGGAGTCTTATTAATATTATTACAATTATTATTATTTTAATTTCTAAAAGAGTTTAGGAATTAATTTAATATAAGTATTTCATTTATTCCTAATCGATTAGAAGGAAAAATTAGTTAAAGGAGTTTAATTAATTATCCCTAATAAGATTAGGGGAGCCCATTTAATTAAAAGAGTTTAATTAAATAAATAATACCTTATTTTATTAAATAAGGTTACTTGATATCTTTATAAGAGGAGTCTTATATCGATATCAAAATATACGTAATAATTCCAATTTTTGGAGAGTACGCCCTTTTCTATAGAGATAGAAAAACTAGGGTTTAGCCAACCACCCATCTTCTTAAATCCTTCTTCTTCCTCAGTGGATCACCTCTGTGAGGCCAAACACTTGGGTGGCTAACGCCGATCAAAGGAAGGAACCAAACCCGTGGATTCAAGTCGAACGCGAAAAGGATCGAGGTGAACTTGTACCGAGGAAGCTCGAATCTTCAAGGGTATGATTCTTATTCTTCATATCTTTTTCGCTTAATTAATAATTGTGCATAAAGGGTGATCCGTATATATGGTTTGTAAAAATTTTAAACTCGATTTTTACACGCTTCCGCTTATTTATGCAATTTGATCAAGGTTTCAAATATTACAAACCTAATAAAGGGCATCGAGCCAAACCTTTATGCAAATTATTAATTATTTTAATTTGATATGTATATTGATATGTGTTTAAAATAATTTAATTGGGCATAATTTTATTGTATAAAATTAAAATAAAAAAAAATCACGAATCAAGTTTTTTTTTTTTGAAAAACGTTATTGGCAAAACATGTTTTTCGTGATTCAGTGTTGGTTAATATTATACATATAACTAATATAATTAGGATCCTGCAAGTCATTTTTTACCCTTTAGCTCGGTTTTGCTAGTGTTGTACGATCACCATTCATTATATTAATCATTATTATGCATTAACGCCACGATCTTAAATTTTAAATATGGTATGTACATATATGTACACTATATGCACTCATTTTTCCGATCAATTTGCTTATCTATGATATAATATATGCATGATATGAATGATAATTCAAGAACATGAAAATGATTACAAAATTTATCATTTATGTTATATTTATATATATATATTAATATGTAATATTAATAGACCACCAAATTTCGGCGTGAAAATGGTCACGATTTATTTATGAATTTGTGAATCCACGTATTCCAAAAAAATATATATATATATATATATATATAATAATAATTTTATAATTAAAATAAATAGTTTATTTTAATCTTAAAATAAAAGTTTATTTTAATTTTAAAATAAAAAGAATTTATTTTAATTTTAAAATTAGATTTCATGCTAACTAATTAGAGTTGGAATTGGATTCCATGATAACAAATTAGAGTTAAAATTGATTCCATATTTCCTTAAATAAAGGAGTTTATTTAGATATGAAATAAGATTTCATATTATTCAAAATAAAAGAGTTTATTTGTGAATAGGAAAGAGAATCCTAATTTCCTTAAATAAAGGAGTTTATTTAGATATGAAATAAGATTTCATATTATTCAAAATAAAGGAGTTTATTTGTGAATAGGAAAGAAAATCCCGTGTTTTCCTTTTAATAAAAGTTTTTTTTTTTTTTTTTTTTACATGGAATTGATTCCATAATTAATTAAAATAAAGGAGTTTATTTTGATTAAATTTTGATTAAAATAAAATAGTTTATTTTATTCAAAATTGATAAATTAAAATAAAATAGTTTTATTTTGATTTAAATTTGGATTAAAATAAAGAGTTTATTTTGATTCAAAATTAGATTTTATACTAACTAAATTTGCCCATTAAATGATATCAATATATATATTGAATGTTTATTATTCATAAGATGAATGTTATTTATCGATGCATATGGTGATGTGTATGATAATAAATGGGATTGATTATGGACTATCGACCAATGTGATTGATTTTATTTTAGTTGGATGCATGAATGTATGGGTTTTATTAAATGGGGTCTCACAGACTGCGCCTTCTAATTTTTTCTTAATGTAAATTCTATCTCCTCCTATGTACTTCCCTCGATCACGATCAAGGTTTCTATTTATTTTAAATAGTTTTGTAATAGAATAGTTAGAATTAATTTTGAAAAATTGGAGATCAAGGAACAAGGAGCGCTGAAGACCCGCTTGTAATGGAGCCCGGTTTAAATGTAATAGTTATATTTAAATATTATTTCTTGCACCCCTAGGGTTCAATTTTTGGTTCACTTGGTGGCTCTAGTGAACCAAACTAGAATAAAAGTCCATAATCAATCCGTAGAATATATAGATTCTATATGTGCATGCTTATACTATATATATTATATATTATGCAAACATGCTTCGATGTTCATTAATACGACGCGATTTATATATATATATGCATATATGCGCCACGCTTAAACAAGATGAGATAAATTAATAACAAACCCCTCAATTTTTATATTAAGTCCTAAGCGCTCAAAGATATTTGGAATATCGAACGTCGCTTTCTAGCATGATAAAATTAATAGAGTATTAAATATTTAATATGAGTTTGTTGTGTCACCACAAGGCAAGTATTAAGTATTTAAGATGTTAATTTATCACATTTGATGCTTATAAAGAAAATTGAACAATATTGTTTTGTCAGGTCACCACAAGGATGATATTTTTCTTTTTGAATATACGGAGTGCTAGGTCGGACTTAACTTGGATAATTTTGATTCTATGTGCCACCACTGATCAAAATAATCTAAGAGGCAAAAAGAAAAGGAGTTGCATAGTTGATGTAATCGACAAAAGTTGTCTACCTATTTATTTATATATAGTTTGTCAGGTCACCACAAGGCTATATACATTTGAAATGGGATCCTTATTCTCACTAGCAAATCTTTAATTAGATTTTGCCGAACTATATAAGTGAGGGTAATATAGTTTGAAGAAAATAGTGGGAGATACCAATTTAAAACAAGACCTAATTTATTTTGGTAATTAATAAAAGAATGTATATTAAAATGTTGTTAATTACAAATTCATTTACGTAATTTTACAATGTCTAAAATTACTATCATCACAAAAGCATATTAGATGCTAAATTAACCGCAATCAATTAAACGGATTGGTTAAGGAATTTGAGAATAGTTCTCATAGTCGAAAAGCTATCTTATGTCCTTAATACGCCTATCCCTGCAATGGTTGCAGACAATGCCTCTGAGGAAGAGATTGCTACTTTTAGAAAGTGGCAAGATGATGCACAATTGGCTCAATGCATCATGCTCGCATCCACGAGTAACGAGCTTCAAATACAAGATGAAACTATGGATGCTCCTACTATATTCCCGCACATCAAGTAGTTGATGGTGAGGAAAGTAGGACCGATAGATATCGAGATATCTAAGGAGCTCTTCCGATCTAGAATGGCCAATGGCACTATAAAGATGCATAAAAAAGTTCTTAACATAATCAATTTGATTAATCAATTAGACAACCGGTTTTTGTCATGGATGGAGAGTTGAGCCAAGATTTGATCTTGCACTCACTCCCTACTCTTTTCACAATTGTTGTGAATTTTTCATATAAACAAGCTAGATATCAGCTTCGTTGATTTGCTTAACATGTTGAAAAATGATGAGAGTCACTTTCCAACCAAGAAAGACCATGTCTTACTGGTAGGGGCCAAAGGATCTTCTAAAAAGAAGAACGATTCAAAGAAGGTATATAGAAAGGCAAAAACAAAGGATAATAAGAACAAAACTGATACGGATAAAAAAAGGAGTTTGCTTCCACCGCAATAAGCCCCTCGACACTCGAAAGAAATCATGAGAAGTATTTGCAGAGGCTAACCAAAGAAGCTTAGTGAAGTTTTGGTTATAAATACAAATTTGTTCATGATTTAAAATAAATTTTCTTTAAGTCAAGGTTCTACTTGGTATTGATACCGACTTTGCTATCATAAATATAGATTTATGAAGGACCAAGGTAAGTAAAAGTTAAACAAAGATAAGTAATCCTATGTGTGGAAAATGAAGCAAAGGTTGCCATGATTAGCCATAGAAACTTATAGTTTAGCAATCCCTACGTGCAAATCTATTAAGTCAATAAGTTGTTATCAGATTCCAAAGCTTTGTTAGAAATATTATTTCCATTTTATCATGTTGACAATGAAATCTTTGGTATTATATTTAAGAACAATTGTTGTTCTATTTATAATAATAATGTTTTGTATAGAACCGAATATTACTTAATGGATTTTATATACTGACTTACGTGAAAAAATTATTTTGTAAATCGAACAAACTAGTATAAGAAAAGGAGATGATCATTCAAAGAGTCGAATGTATGTATTTGTTGAAATACAAGTGTGAATTATTCAAAAGGTTCAAAGAATTTAGAAGTGAAACAAATTGGCAAAATATTAAGATTCTTTGATTAGATCAAGGAATAAATACTTGTGCAATAAGTTTCTAGATCATCTCAAATGGTTTTCTCATAATGGACACCTCATGATACGTAATAATTGATTGATGTATCCGAAAGGAAAAATCATACCTTGTTGAACATGGTACGGTCCAAAATGATTTTACCGACATTCCAAAGATCCTTCTAGATCATGTCCTAGAAATGGTCAGACATTCTAAGAAAAGGTAACCTCAAAATCCAAATTTCAAGACTCCATAAAAGTTATGGATGTGGAGGATTCCTAATCTTAAGTATGTTAAGATAAGGGGTTGTCCAACTTATGTGAAAAGGTTTCAAGGATAAGCTTGGGACAAGATTTGACATGTATGTGATTTGTGGGACATCCTAAAGTAAGTTTAGGTATATGTTCTATAATTCTACTTAGCAAAAGGTGTTTGTTACGAAACACGCCTTTCTAAGATAAAAAGTGTTTATCATTAAAAGGGGCTAGTGGGAGGATAATAGATCTCAAGAGTTCAAGAACCACAAAATACTATAAGTCAAATAAGAGGAACCTCAGAGATGTACTTATTATACCACAACCGGATCAGAACCGAATAGTACATCAAGATACCTGGAGGTATGGATTCATCATAGATGATGATGATGAGGTACACATCATAGAAGATGATGATCCAGCTTATATACGATGAGGTAAGTGTTGTAGACACTCGTGAGAAATGGATCAAGCAAGTTTCTCAAATATGGAACATTCGCTTTGATGAGGCAATCAAAAGAGTTTGATTTTATCAAAATAAGAATGAACCTAGTGTGTACAAAAGGGTCAAGTGGGAGCATCGTGACATTCCTAGTATTATATGTTGATATACTACGGATAAGGAATGACATACCAATGCTACAATCAAGAAAGATAAAGTTGTCTAAACATTCCTCCATGAATGATTTGGGAAGAGTATCTTAATCGGGGATATAAATCTATATAGATAGATTTAAGAGGATGCTCGACTTAACCCAAGGAACGATATTCATTTGATGCTAAAGTCGCTTAGCATGGCAAACTCCAAGAGATGTCTCATGTCGATGAGCTATGGAGTGTATCTCTTTAATAGTCCCCACAGACTCTCGAAAAGAGAGATCGCATGAGTGACAATCATGTATGCAATGAAATATACGAGACCGATGTCGATCAACATATTCTGGAGAAGATCACTATGAGTCGTTGTGAAAACATCTTAAAGTGCTTAACCCAAGACTAAGGATGTGATCATATTCATGGTGGGTCTAAATTAAAACTAGAGGGCTTAATGCACTCAAGTTTTTCGTATGCACTCAAGACGACGTAAAAATCCACTTTAAGGTAAAAGGTTACCTCAACAAGGGTGCAAAGGAATTGAAAGGTTCCAAACAAAGAAAGAGTTGTCGGTTTAGTGATAAAGACAAAGTATATAGCTATAAATGAAGTCGCAAGTTGATTGTTTGGATTAAAAGTTCATTACGTAATCTAGAATAGTTCCTAAGTCTCATCTTGGATCTAAACATGTGTCAGGGCACTTTCATTTGATTATTAGAATCATCGAAAGATGGGAAATCACTATAGAGATAGTGGACTCTCATGAACAACATTACATATCCATTAACTAAAGCTTATCCAACAAAGCAGGATAATCGCCACTTGGAGAAGAAGAGTATGAGATACCATGACGATCGGCTTTAGTGCAAGTGGGAGATTGAAAGTAATATGCACACAAGCCAATCATGTTTGATGATAAAGCATATACTTTGTAATAATCTTATTCATTTATTAATAAAAAGTATTAATTTATTAAAGGCTTTTAATTATCTACATGATGTCGCTTTTATAATATGTGATAAACCCATAGTTTTAAGCAATGCTTTTAGAATAATGATGATGATCATTCTAATGAGATCTAAATTCTTAGAAAGCTTAAAACTAAAATAGTTCCCAATCATTGATTACTAAATCGGGGATTAGTGAATCCTGATAGATTGGTACATACGCTGCTTGCTCATCGGATGAGGATGATTGATCTCATGATCATTTGTGTGGAGACACTAAAGCAAGTATGTAGGTGCTTATTAGAGAATAAGTTCATCGAACGTGGTTCACTAAGGAATACCTAATGGAGTTTTACTTGCTCGTCAATAGGAATTCCTCAGAGTGTGATAGTAGAAGACAAGTGATCCTTGGACTTGAGATCATCATAGTATCTCGTGTATGATGAGTTATACTTTGACTTATTCCTTAAGACCCTTAGGGTATATCAAAGGGTATGCTTGGGTATAATAAGTCAGTATATGGAGATAATGTATGATCAATAAAGAATCTACCACTTATTAAAAGAAGAGAAATGTCCTATGTGATTCGATAAATGACAACCCAAAGAGTCCTCGGTTAAGGCGTAATGAAATTAGAAAGGAGTTTCTAATTTGCATTATTTGAGTCAGTGCATTTAAGAGTCGAAATACATATAATTAAATAAAATAAGACTTCTGAAAGAATTCCATGCCTTATATTTAATCGGGGACATCAGATGGTGGAAGGATTGAATTGTACTTGCAGAACTATTTACTCAAAGGTTCTTTTATGATTAATGTTGAAATCTATATTATCCGGAAAGTCGCTTGATCGCTAGGAGGCTTATCCCTATCAGAGAATAAATATTATTTATTTAAATAAATTAATTGTTTAATTTATTTATTTAAATAAGATTAGAATTGTTCTAATCGATTTATTCACAACCTATTTAATATGGAGAACCTAAAGGGTCACACCATAAAAGGAAGAATAATTATTTAAGAAGTTAATGGCATAATCGTAATAATATAGTTAAGTATATTTAATTTAATCTATGGTGATAGAATAAATTAAATAGCTTAATATTTATTATTTAATATTTTAGAAATATTAAATATAAATTAATAAGAGGAGTCTTATTAATATTATTACAATTATTATTATTTTTATTTCTAAAAGAGTTTAGGAATTAATTTAATATAAGTACTCTCATTTATTCCTAATAGGATTAGAAAGGAAAATTAGTTAAAGGAGTTTAATTAATTATCCCTAATAAGATTAGGGAGCCCATTTAATTAAAAGAGTTTAATTAAATAAATAATACCTTATTTTATTAAATAAGGTTACCTGATATCTTTATAAGAGTAGTCTTATATCAGATATCAAAATATACGTAATAATTCCAATTGTTGGAGAGTACGCTCCTTTTCTATAGAGATAGAAAAATTAGGGTTTAGCCAACCACCCATCTTCTTAAATCCTTCTTCTTCCTTGGTGGATCACCTCTAGAGGCCAAACATTTGGGTGGCTAACGCCGATCAAAGGAAGGAACCAAACCCGGTGGATTCAAGTCAACGCGAAAAGGATCGAGGTGAACTTGTACTGAGGAAGCTCGAATCTTCAAGGGTATGATTCTTGTTCTTCATATCTTTTCATTTAATTAATAATTGTGCATAAAGGGTGATCCGGGTATATGGTTTGTAAAAATTTTTAAACTCTGATTTTTACACGTTTCCGCTAATTTATGCAATTTGATTATTTTCTTGAATATTACAAACCTAAACTAGTTGTTCCTAGACTACTGAATATCTCGAGGCTCTCCTCTCTCTGGGCATCCGAGGTTCCTCCTCCTAGACCGACCGCCTCCCACATTAGCCATCCTGAGAACAAAATTTTAAGTTTTTAGTTACTAATCTGTGAGACCCCGAATTTTTATGAAATAAAAATTATTCAATTTTCTATTTTTGTGAATAATTAAATTGATAAAGGTTTAAATTTAAAGGTATATTTGAAAATTTTTATTTATTTATTTATTTTTGCTCTTAGGTATGTTCATAAAAATTTTATATTAAAATATCAAATCACATGGGTTATAATTTGCGTATAAGTCTCTATAACCTCTTTCAATCATCTGTTATCAAAGTAACATGTGGATAATAATTCTGGTCACGGGTGGATTAATAAAAGAAAAGAGGAGTCAAACGCATGTGGGGAAAAAGGAAATAAAAAGAAGAAGAATGATGGGAGTCCGGATTCATTCATTCATTCATTCATTTGTTTTTTTTTTTGAGATGGCAAGACTCTTTTTGATTATCTCTCTCTCTATTCTTATTTCTTCTCCTTTAAGTGGTTTTCCACTAAAGACCGGATATACTAGCTTCACAGGATCAAATAAAGAGGGATGATAAGAGAGAAATATTTTGTGCTAGTTCATGGAGCCGGTCACTGTGTATGGGCTGGTACAAGATGGCAAGCTCATCACTCATCGTTCACACGCATGATGATCCCCATTTAATCGCCGGTCCGGCCGAAAAAGGAAAAACCCGCCGACGCCGCCGACTAAGAAGTCTCTCCGATCGATCAAGAAGTCCTGTTAATCGTCCTCAAACTCCGATGATCCATCCCTCCCAAAGATGGACTTTCCGGATGTGGTTTCTAAGATAATCTCATGCCAGCCTCCTCTCGCTTCTCAACACATTCTTTAGTTAATTCTGGACGGAGCCGCTCCTTATTATGATGATATCGGTGCAGATTGCAACGTTGCCAATCGAGCGGTTCATGGCAAAGTTTTGCCGGAAGGGGTATTGGTGCTCTGCTGGGGGTGATGCTTCAAGATGAAGTGTCTTAAGCCACAGTCTACAGCATTGTAGATGCCCATAGTTAGACCTTTAACACCATTGGCTGGCCCAACCGGAAGAGCTTTAAGGCTGGCGATATACTGATGTTTAAATACCGCCGAGGAGCACACAATGCAGGAGATGTACGAACTCCGCTGCATGCCTTTACTCCGACGACACTCCACCAAATTGATTTGCTTGCCACACGGTCTTTTCGAGACTAACTTTAGTGAACTTACTTGCCCAACCGAGCAAAGAAAACAAGTATGAAGTTTGAGTATGTCCGTCCAATAACGATGATGATGGCCCCCATCTGTGGTATCATATTCTTGTGATATTGGTATTTCGGTGGTGTTACAATCAAGGGCAATATTATCCTAGCCAACATCTTGAGAAGATCCCAAATTCAGGACTCACGCAAAATGATTCTTCATACGATCCAAATTGGATCCGACTCTCAGGTGATTCTCACCGAAAAGCTACTTACGAGCTATGTTTGGTGTTGTATTCCCACGCTACTTCTCACCGTTTCTGCACAAGTTCTATTCATTATTGAATCCACATAATTCTGATTCAAGGGTTCTAATATGCCAGCTCTCGTTTTATGAGATACTTAAGCAAATGATGAGCAATAAAGTAAAGTAGGAGATCGGTGTGAATCTATGACTTCTCCTACGATGTATATAGCGTAAGCTTCCCCATCAGAAATAAGGGGTGGTCTTGTGAGCACTAATGTGCTTATAATTACCGGTGGACAATTTCTTTCCTACCTCATAAATCTTACTTTTACAGAGATAAGGAAGGCAAGTATCATTTAAATTGATCAATTTCACAGAAAGCAGAATCAAGTCACATGCTAAAGTAAGGGAGGTTACTATGGTGGTAAGAGGATATCATTTTTTTATGGTATAAAGAATAACGTGTTTATGCGAAGTACCGCATACATGGTAAAATTCTTTTATTATTACATTCTTTATTATTCGCTTTTAATATCCTGCTTGCATTTAATTTCACCGACCGGTTCCATTACTTATTACGCCGCATTTAATATTCTCGGTTTAATATCCTCGCTTGCAGAATTTCACCGACTTGGTTCCATTACTTATTATCGCCGCATTTAATATTTTGTCTTAATATCCTCGCTTGTGTGAATTTCACCGACCGGGTTCCATTACTTATTATCTCAAGATTTAATATTCTCGCTTAATATCCTCGTCATGCGCGCTTTTACGCTGCACCTGGTTCCATTACTTATTATTCCAGATTTACGATTCCGCTTGAAACATCATGTTCGTGGTTTTACGCCGACTGACGGTTCCGCTCTTTGTTATTCTCAGATTTATTATTCGCTGAGAATAACTCGTTCTGCGCGATTTCTATCGCATGCATGGTGAACCCTTCATTATTCCATTCTTTATTTATTCATTGGAATAACTCGCCTATGTGGATTACCACATGCACGGTGAATGATCCTTTATATTCATTCCTTATTAAATTGTGAAAATAATCGCATTTAAAGTGGATTACCACATGGCGGTGGAAATCCATTTGCGCTTCATATATTCTTTATTATACTTTGTTGGTTATTGGTTTTACAGTTGTATGTTTTTGACCTATAGTGAAAAGATGATATGTGGTCGACTATCTTTGCTTTACGTGCAAAGATGAATTGTTAATCGATAGCCTTGACCAGTAGTAGTGCAGATGGACAGTGTATGACATGATCATGACCATCGGTGATACTAACGAATATCCTTGGCCATAGTGCAGGGATGATTCGATGATGGGAACTATTTATTTAGCTAAGTCTCAGCGATTGGTTTTATAGTTGAATATCTTTGGCACGTAGTGCAAAGGTAGACAACTGATTGGTATGATCATTGTTATTACATTGGAATATCTTTAGCCTTGGGATAAGGATATTGAGTAAACATTTTATTAAGCCTTTGTGGCAAGAAGGAACTGTTGATTCACATTATTATAAATATGAATTGTGAATTTAACTAACATCTTTAGTGGTTCGTGAAGATAAGTGTTGAAAGTTACATGAATGAAATATCGATTTATCGACTTCTAATTTGGAGGAGATGTAGAGACGTTATGTTCTACTTGACTCTTCTAATGGATTGTTGATTCCGCTGCAACTATGGTTGAAATTAAAGTTTTATCATTTACCATATGTTCTAAATCTCTGATTTATTATTGATGAAAGCTATTGATAATGTAGTTATCTTTAGTTATGATATTCTTTACTGGGCTAATTGTACTCACCCTTTTGCTTCACAATTCCTTTCAGGTAATAAGAGAATATAGCTGGGATGAGTCGGGGAACGGAGTGATAGTCCGGATGATAGTGTTCGCTAGTAGTCCTCACTATTCTCATTAAATAAAGTTACAATAAATGTAACGAGGACTCTCATTGAGAATGAATATTGTCTGAAAGGCAATATCCTGTTTAAAATCTCAATTATGTTGTGTCGTATTCTACACGACAGCTGTATAATTAAGTTTTTATTTGTATTTGTACCATGTATCTGGCGACTCAAAATTGGGTGATGAATACCTAATTTTGGGGGCGTCACATAATCGCCACTACTCGATACTCACGAGCACATAGGTTGTAAACACATAAGCACATAGAGTGTTTTATTATTTATTCCTTAGAACTCGATAAGAGTTTATCATCACTACCATTTTAATCTCCTATAAGGTTACCTCCTAAGGTTTTTTCACACCTAAGGTTCATAACCTAAGGCTTTAATATCAACTTGTGACACCCCCAAATCCGGGTACTTCTTTCTCATGGGATTTTAAGTTCATTGTCAAAACATTCATTTCTAGCTACGCAAGTTAAATAAAACTTAAGCAACAAGCCTTCCCATTAAAGGGTTACATAACTTAATCAAATAAATCCTAGATTGTCTAACCTTAATGCAATCATCAAATGCGGAAAAAGATGATTACATCACATAATTAAAATTTAAGTCTGATTACAAAAAAACATAACAAATTAACAAGTCTTTAACACTTGTTCATCTTGTCTTTTCCTTCACTAGTGGTTGGTTCATTAATCTTCTCAATTTTAGTTGCAATGGTTATATATATGCAAGAGTGAGCAAAATAAATGCTCACTTAAGAGAACATAATAACTGGAAATGAATACGCTTAATTGAATTGAATAACATTCTCTATTATTAATAATCAAAAACTGAAGTTAGAATTCATCTAAGGGTCACAAGAACATGAACTATGTCCCATGTTGTAGGTATTTCTACTTAAACCTTTAACATTCGTTTAACTATATGGACTTTCCTTCTCGTACTTACGGGGGATCAGCTCTTCGTACCATGTATTGTGCACAAATATCTTAACATTTTCACGTAAATAATCCCTATAGTAGGGTTGTTCATCTCAAATTTTAATATACGAGTCCGCACTAAAAGGAAGTTTGGTTTGATAAAAATTAAGGTAATTTAGAGTTCAACATACATCAACTAAGGATTAGTTGAATCAAAAGTTTAATGATAATTCAAGGGTTCGATAATAACATAGTATAGAATAGTTATGAATCATCAATGAATAACATAATGCATCAAAATCGTGCTTTAATAATAAAGTTTAAAGCATTGAAGGGTATAATAAACCTTGCTTGAGCAATAATAATGAGCTAAGGTTCTAGTCTTTTCCAATAGGGAAACAGAATTAAAAACTTTGCTCAATACACAAGAGATAGGATTCAAGAACTTGTGTAATTTATAAACAATGTAGGGTAAGAAACTTGCATAAAGAAAGGTTAGGGTTAGAGAAGTTGCCTTGCGCGTAAGCTAAACAGTATAACATGATTCTCTAATATCCTATACAAATGTCATTTAAAAAAATAACATAATTAGTTACCACATGATCATGTTACATAATCAAATATCTATCATTTACAACCTTTAATCTTAGGTTTAACCACATAATCAAACCACACTTCTAATTTTTTTTTATCTACATTAATCTCAATGGTCACATAACTCGTTAATTACTCATGATAATCTTCATATTTGATATTATAACAACACCACAATTTGTCCTTTCATCATATAACATGATTAATCACATTTTATAATCATTAGATCATGTTATGTTAGCATTTACAAGATTGTGTGTTAGAAATCACATTTCTGGTCCAAATTGCCAGTCAGGCACTACAAATACTTCAGCTTTTAATGAGGACCGACATGACAGCTAATACTGGTCTCAAGGCACACACACTCCACATGTGCCTTAGACAGTGTCATATACAGATTAGCTTCAAGAAGATTAGAATTGTGCTTCAGAGAGACAATCGCAGTCACTTCAAGACAATTTCGGGTCATTCCAGTTCGCAAAGAACACAAAACAAAGCCAAATAGGCCTAAAAACCTCATTCAAACAACAAATTTAACTTACCCAAGTTGTATAAACTTTACAGAAATAATAACTAATGTTTTTAACATGTTTCTAACCATATAAACAACATAAACAACAAATTAAAACCTTTAAATTTCATTATTTTTGCTATTTCTTCACTTTTATACATTCTAAGCGAAATTAATAACTTTTAACTCGTTTTTCAACCAAAAACAAAATTGCTTTAAAACACATTATTTTTTATTTCACGATTTATTATTAATCAACAATCAATTTACATACTAGAATATAAATTGACCACTAACTTTAGTATTAAACAAGCCATATACATAAATATTTCACTATATTTCATAATAAACATGATTTCTTCATATATATCATGTTTTTATGAATTAATCAACACTAAATCATATACAAATCATATAAAAACAGTTTATATATACAAATTAAATTATACAAACCATATAATCAACAATTAATCATCAATATAAATTTTACAGAAAACTTTTTAAACAAAAAGAGAACTAAAGCTTAAAAGCTAAAATTATACCATTAATTGCTTGCCTAACTTTGTTAGATGATAAAAATGGCCTTTTTAAACCTCTTCTTCCTTCTCCTCAATCTCTCAAAAGCATAGAGAATTTCTTCTCTTCTTTTCTTTATCTTTTTCTCTTCTTCTAAATTTAACGTAAAACATATAAATTGATATACGTATATCATATATTAAGTAATATAACTGATAAAACATAAATCCTTCCTTTTTAATATATATCAATAATGTTTTTTTTAAATTCAAAAGCCACTAAGGCTTGTTTGGCAAAACTAACTTAAAATGAGGATTTAAAAGCCTTAAGCCTTGTTTGGTAAAACCAAATTAAATCTCTTTTAATTTATTTTAATAACTCATTTATTATATATTTTAGTTGTCACACTCTATTTAACTAAATTTCCATATTCAAATTCAATTAAATGAAAGTAACATCAACTTATTAAATCAAATGTCACATAATCAAATTGCTACAAAATCATAATTTATAAATTATAATTTTATTTGATAAATTAGAAAATCTCTAATTTAATTATTAAATTAAATTAGAATTCCCTTATAATTATTCAACAATTCATTTAATTTAATTAATTGATTAAATTAACTTCAAAACAAAAAATTACCAAATATCAACTTAATTAATGTATTACACTTAATTAAGTTAATTCCCCAAAATAACTCATGAATTATTTATTTAACTAATAAATAATTAAATCACTCAAATATTTATTTAACAATAAACACACCAACTAAAATAAATATTTAATTCAATAAATATTTTAAATCACATATAAAAATTCTAGATTGTTACATCCTTCCCTCATTACAAGGATTCTGTCCCTAGAATCACAACTCAAACTATTCATTTGTCACAATTTCTAGGTGCTATGAAGGAACCATTTGAGATTATCATGTACTTTGGCTATTGCTCCTTCCTGAGCTTCATCACAATGTGGTTGATCTGGATTTTCTTCTTCTGGTCAGTTTGAGGGATGTGACCACGTATCATCCACTAGTGGTGATGGGTCAGTTCGATCAGCATCAAGATGGTCATGCATGAGGGGACTGAGGATTATCGCTTTCCCATCTGTGCTGCTACTGAGGCAGATTTGGCTCGGGTCTACGGGTTTTGGTCCCATCAACAAACTTTAGAGTTTAGAGATGGCCATCTGGGCCGATTAACAGAGTATTCATCCTGGCTAGATTCAAATTTGGCTCTAGTAGCAGTAGATTAAGCAGAGGTTGTTAGTCATTATACTGATTAAGCAGAGTCAGTAGAGGACAATATTTAAACCACAACGATTTTTATTTTTATAAAAAACGTTGTGGTATTGTGGTATTTTTTTCATAATATTTTTTAATAAAACGTTGTAGATAATATGAAAAACCTTATCTATTTAAGGTTATAAAGTTTTTTTTAAAGAAAACGTTATCTATATAACAAACACGGAGGAAGAAAACCACGGAGGTATGTGCCCGGGGGTCGGGTAAGAAAAAAATCACGGAGGTTTCATTTGTTCCCTTCTCCTTTTCCTCAAACCCTAGCCCTAGTTCCCAGACTCTGAAGTCGAACTCTCGTCTCAACTCTCAAGTTTCAAACTCTCAATCTGAATCTCTCAAGTCTCATCCCAAACCCAGAATCTAGAGCCTTCGTACTCGGAATCGGAGTCGGTGAGTCCTCCTTTCTTAATTTCTTCTTGTCTTCTTTGATCTTTCTCTTCTTTTGCTGCAACTTCGTCTTTTCTTTTCTCTCGATCTCTCGATCTTTCATCCGGTTTGATCTGAGTCATGACAGAGCATCGGCGGAAGAAGGTATATAAACATTATGTTACTGTAAAGGCTCAGATGTACATATTTGTAGTTGTAATAGTTTATTATGTTTTCGGCAATGTTTGGGCAGTGCATGTTTAGATTTATTTTGAGAAATAGCTGATTTGATTGAATATCTCCATGTTTGTTAAGGCCGTACATGTGAATTTATTTTACTTTTCGAATTTTAGGATTTTGCAAATTGACTAGCTAGGAAACAAAATTGGGTGGAGTATATGTTGGTTGTGATTGCATTTTATTTGGGCATACTAATAGGTAGAAGTAACATCTTCAGAACATATTAGTTTAGTGGAAGCTCCAATACGGTTAGCTTGAGTCACCTGATTATAGAGCTCTGCAATTCAACAGTTTTATCTTTTTACTTATTGATAAATATTTTCCGCACTTTAGACTTTAGAGCTTAATTTACAGAATCATAATCTTGCATAAATAAATATTCAGTTCGAAGTACTATTTATTAGGTTACTGTGGTACCTTATATGCTGTCCCACTCATAAGACTGGTGTATGCCAAGGTATTCCTTGTGGTTGTTGATATTCGACTGTTGTAGTCGTACATATTATCATGTATCGCTCTTATAGTCTCTATCTCAAAAGTTAGTTTGTACATTTAATTATGAATTCAATGTTATCCAATGGTGCCTAATGACTGTTTGAAAATGTAGATATCCATGTTGTTCTTGATTGCAATTATTATTAGTATTTCTTTAAGGCTGTTTAGTTTTTTGTAGTCAGTCTGAAGAATATCCAAGTTTACCTGTTATATTTTTGACTGTAGGTTTCAAATATATGTTTAGCAACCAAGTAGTTTCTTTTCTCATCTATGTATGGAGGTCATGTGACCGTTCCTGCCAACAGTCCTCATCTACGAAAGTCTGGAAGCAGAACTGTGGTCTCTGATCTTGGTAAGAAAAACCTCTTGACTGCGAAGGGCAAATTCCTCCTATTTGTTGAAGTTTCTACCCCATTTTTTGGTTGGAGAAGTTCAGTTTGAAAGCCCCGAGTTTGCAGGGTCCAAATATGAGGACATCCATTTGCTTGTAAGTAAATGCAGGGTAATTTTTACCCAGTTCAACCCACAACTACCTTTTTGGACAAGATACAAACTGGGTGAAGGTCTTTTGGATTTCTTTTTCTATTTGCGACTGGTAAATGAAAAAGGGAATGCATTTTATGCAGAGATTTTGATATTAGACATCAACAATTATTAGTAACGTTTTGTTATTCTTGTGTGGTCTACTTTTTGTGGTGTTCTGGCCTTTGGTTATAGTCAGATCTTAGGTTCGTTTAACTCTTTAGCTTGTTTTAGTCCAGATTTTTACATATCTTTACAAGAGTTTGATCTAAGTTGATTCCAGGTATTACTGTTCTTCATCTGGGGTTTCAGGTATTATTTCAGGCCTTTCTATTGTGAGGATTTGCTGGTTGGTGTCAAATGCATGCCTAATTTGTTTCTTTACTTGCTGTTTTTACCAGCTCAATGCATGCCTAATTTGTATTGATGACAGCACATCCAATTAGTATTTTTGTGTTTGACAGTTATCTAAATTTGATGTTCTTTTATTCATAAATTTAAACCTCACTTCTATATCACTTCAAACTTTGAATCTCTCCTTCCTAAACATATAGGATGGAACTTGGCGGACTATTAAAGGAAGCTGTACTGTGGTTCAAGATTTTGCTGACATGTGCTATCATTCTTTCCCGTCTACTTAAGGGAGTTGCGTGAATCCCCTTCTTCAAATGATCGTTAACCTCTTAGGTAATGTTGCTTTAATGAGTCATTTTAATTGTAAACTTCAAAAAGAGATGACATTTTTCTTGTTATTAATATTATTATTTTATATTTTAATTCAGAGTGTAATTTGAATCATGTGCAAACATGAAATTTCCAAAACATTGATACTTGTTGCAGTGACACATCATATAAATTTGCAATACATAGTTTTTATGTAAGTTCCAACTTTCACCCATTACTTGTCTTTGACTCTATTTATCTTCTTTATTATCTCATGAAGGAAGCTACTTTGATGTGAGAATCTTGTCAAGGAGTTTGGAGGCTAAGCTGACAGTTTGTTCTTGCTCTTTCATCCAACAGAAAGAAGTATCACTAACTATAAGTATAAGCACAATGAGTTTAGTGTGCAAACCTTTCTTACAGCTGTCACAACAATTATTGGTCTATAATTAATGGTTTATCGGACTCCCACAGTCCCCACTATACCACTTAATTTTTAAATATTTGCAATTATATGACGATAAAAACATCAATATGACCAATATATCAATTTTGATCATTGACAGAGTAAGTCATGTGACATCCTTGCATTGTCTATTTAGTCTCAGGTGTAACTTAAAGGGACATCTACATGTGCTTTAACCTAAAAACTTTATCCTTTATTGAGATACAATCACTTTTAATTTTTGCAAGACTTAGAATTTTAGGAAATTGCATATTTCTGTCTTACCTGTTAGTTACATGTTTGTCACTGGCATGGAAAGGCTGTTGAAAGCTATCAAAAATAATGGGCGAGTGTCTATCTAACCCATAGGTTAGCACAACCTGAGCAGAATCAAACAAGCAACATTAGTCAACACTTCAGGTGGCTGGCTACATTTAATTTAATTTAATTCTTACTCACTTGGTTTAACTTATGTGCGAGCCACTTACTCTTTTTATAGATGATTGAGCAGTTTTTTTTTTCATTAAAAAACTTTTAGGTTAACCTTTTAAGTTTGTTCACTCTTCAAAGGGATCTTATCTTCTTGTCATCTTGCCAAACTTTTAAAAAGGGTTGATATAATTTGAGCTTTGATAATTTATTCAGCTGTGTTATGTGAAGATTTTGGTTATTAATCTTTTGTTACTGATGCCACAAGTATCTACGTGTTTCAAAATAGTATATCTTCTTTGATACAGGGCCAGGATTTATACAAGTCTAAACAAGTGAGAGATAAGCAAATAGTGTGCATACTCGGGAAGGTCTGGTTGTCTTCTGTCTTTATCAGTCTTTTTTCTTCATTTGTATGCTGAAACAGATTAAAATGAATACAACTCATGTTAGTGCTGCATGTATTTACTATTTGGTTATATTTTCAGGCACCAACCATTGCAGCTGCAGCTTATTTGAGGATGGCAGGAAGGCCTCCTGTTCTCCCCTCCAGAAATCTGTCTTATTCAGAGAACTTCTTATACATGCTAGATTCATTGTATGTTTTGTTACTTGACCATCTTATGACTAATTTCGTTTAACAGAAATTCATGACATACTATCTTCACCGAGTTGCCTAGATTAACATTTTTTGTCATCTTTTTTGCACAAAACGTAAATAAAAGTACAAAATTATATTTACTTTCGCAAGGAAAATGTGTGCAATTTGTCCTGTACAACTGTTTTTTTCAGTAAGTCGAATTTCGTGCTACTCAACGACCATGGACTAAACTAGGATTTAACCCTCTAATCTAATTGTGATTCTAATTTACATAATTACAGAGGTAATAAGTCTTATACACCCAATCCTCAACTAGCTCGTGTGCTAGACATTCTCTTTATATTACATGCAGAACATGAGATGAATTGCTCAACTGCAGCTGCCAGACATCTTGCTTCAAGGTATGCTTCCTTAATGTTGAATATAAACAAGATGCATCCCAAAAATCTTGCATTACATATCCGATTCTATATATTTTAGTTGTGTTGATGTATACACTGCTCTTGCTGGCGCTGTTGGTGCACTGTATGGTCCACTTCATGGTGGAGCTAATGAGGAATGTAATATTTGTCTTGTGTTTAAATTAAACATATCAATGGGCCTAAGACCACCATTGAAAACATTACTGAACTTCTTTTACTTTAATGATGTTCTGCTATGTATACATTTAGCTGATATTATACAATTTTTGAGTTTCAAGGGCTTATGTGAGATAAACAGTTGATTTTTCACCTTTTGGTATGGAATATGTGATTAGCATATGATGTGAATAAAAGTATATGGAACTGTTATAGTGTTGATTGACACAATATAACATTGAGTTTTATTCATAATGTATGTTACTTATCTGCAGTTTATGATTACTTATTTGTATTTTTTTTAACAAGTGTTTCTTAAAGCTATGGCAGAGACTGGGCAAATAAAGCTTTATGGTGAACATCCAACAATGACCGAGACCTCTCTTTACAATAGTAATTTACAATTCAATATAGTAATTTTTATTGAAAAGTGAATTTGAGATGTATATATTTTGTTTGGTATATAATTTGTGGATGTAGTAATTTGAAATTGTAAACGAATGGTATTATTGGGATGCATTTTGAATGGTTGATACATTTTGGCTATATATCATGGCATTAGCATATTGCAGGTGCATTGATAATATAGGTGAACCACATCATTTTTTTTATCTACAACATTTAAAAAACATTGTCTGATATACTAAACAACATTTTTATCCAAAAAACGTTGTGGAATCATATTTTTTACAATGTTTTTAAGTATATGCTAATTTTTGGAAGACAAATTTATAACTTTTTTTCTTAAAAAACGTTGTGTATTGAGATTAACTATAACGTTTTAAAAACGTTGTGTAAGGGTGTCAAATAGATGACACTCTTAACCACGACGTTTTTCTGACTGAAAATACGTTTTTTCGCGTTGTCTATTTACTGTTTTGTAATAGTGAAGACTGTGTAATGATTGTGTGATGTGATTTATGTTGCGTAATATAGAATTTAAATGCTAATTAAGAAAAATCCTAATTAGTAATTAAAAACCCTAATTTTGAAAACTCTAAATAATATTTATAAAACTTAATTTTTGTATTTGGAATTCTAATTGTCAAGTGAGGAAACTCTAATTGCAAAATTTGAAATGTTTAATGTTAATTAGTAGACCTCAACCTAATTAGCAAAGTGCTAAGAATTAAAAACATAATTGATTAAGAAACCCTAATTATAATTTTTAGAAACTAAATTTTTTAAAATAAACCCTAATTTGAAATCCTATATTTTTTGTACTAAATCATAGGGTTAAACCCTAAGGGTTTGCTATGTTACAACTTCGCCATTAAAACCAAAAGCAAAATGGCAAGAATACCCTTTTGAGTATTATTGAAGCTAACTTGTATTTTTGGACAACACTTTAGTTGGTGACCTACCAAGGTTGACAATGTGACTTAATTGCTAGCAACTCAGCCAATTTATTAACCAACATTCATTGTATCACATGATATATAGATCTAAGGGGAGAGAAATATCATTTGATAGCCTCTTTTGTACATAAACTCCCAACCAAATCTCTATCTCACAAACCCACGAAATTTATTGCTAGATCAGTCCCAAACAAAGCCCCACTAACACATATATCAAATCAGAAAGACAGATTCAAGGATCAAGGTGTAAAGAGGTATAAAAATCCTAACTTAAAAATCATGTGATCTGTTGTTAGATGTTATGTTTTTGTGTTAAAATATATTGTATGTGGTATATAATGATGATCTGGGTTGCTAGATGTTAGATCCATAACATCTAGAAGCACGGATTTGATGATTTTGAAAATCTGGAAAATTTTTAAATTGAGTCTGACAACCAAATGTCAGACCCTTTAAATCTTTGGTTGTTAATGATTTTGAGTGTTTTATGTTTTATATTTGTAGTATGTCATTAGATCTTTGTTCTAAAGCTTGAATCCGAACCAAATAATGTATGGATTGAAAGTTATGCTTGGTCAAAGTCGGTTGACCGACCATGACCAAGTGATTTCTGGGTAACCCAGAAATCCTTTAACCGTGTCTGACAAGAATTTTCTAAGCCTTGATCTTACTTCTGTTTGTTGTTTTGTTGTTATTGTTGTTGTTGTAATAGAATCGTAATATGTTATGTGGACTACCCATTTATGCCTACAAATCACCTAAATGACTAACAGAAAAGATGTAGTGGATCGGTCAACCCAAGTAGAAGATCATGGAATCGGTTTTCTGGGCAACTCAGAAAACTGATGATCATGTCTTTTGACATGGTTTGACCTTATCGGATCTAAGGATTGTAATGTTGTGAGAATGATTTTGTGTAATGGATCTGTTGTGGTACATGTTGGCTACAACCTGAGATCAATAGATCACTAAAGTATTACAAGAATAGCATGTAGTGAAGGCTCAAAGTAAGACCCTCGAACTGTTCTTCATTTCTGGGAAACCCAGAAATGAAGAATAGCCTCTGTCAGCCACTTTGATGGCTTAGATCTCTCTCGATTTATGCTTGTTGACCATGATTGTTGTTGGATTATGTAGAACTACACTAAAACTACAAGATCTGATCAATAGCATGCCCTGAAACACATTACACACTGTTTTAATCTTGGTCAAACATGGTCCCTAGTTAACTGCCATGAATTTCTGGGTTGCACGATGAACACGGAGAACACCTATATAAAGAATTCGCCTCACTATAAAGCCTTTAGTGACACTTTATTTCTAAAATTATATTTTTATTAAATAATTAGTATTAAATAGTTTTTAATTATGAAAAATACAAAATAAATTCTTAAAATTTATTTTTAAGTTTGAAAATTAGTTTTTAATAATTTTTAATATATTTCATAAATATTTAATATTTTTGGAATATTAAGGATATTTAATTTATTTAATTATAATATTAAATAATTATTAAAAAATGATTTTATACTTAAAAATCATTTAAAATTATATTATGTTATAAGAAAATATTTTAAGTTATTTTCTATAACTTTTAATATTTTGTGATAAAATTTCATTAATAAATTAATATTAATTTAAGTTGTTTAATAAATGTATTAAATAAATGATGAAAAATTGAATTAATGATTTAAAAATCATATAAAAATGATTTAAAGGTTATAAAATATTACAAGTTATAAAATATAACTTTTGATATTTTGTCATGAAAAATATTAATATTTTAATATTAATGATATTGGATTTATTTAATATTTATATTAAATAATTAATTTAAAAATGATTTTAATATTATAAAAATCATTTTAAATAAAAATAAAGTGTTTAAGAATATTTTCGGTTATAAAATATAACTTTTAATATTTAAAGGATAATTTCATTAATAAGTTAATATTAATAATATTAAATTTATTTAATAATTATATTAAATAAATAGTTTAAAAGTGGTTTTATTTATTTAAAAATCATTTAAAAGGGATATTAATGAATTAAAAATATTTTAAGTTATAATTAATGACTTTTAATATTTGATAAATAGTGCATTAATATTTAAATATTAATGGTAAGTATTTAAAAATAATTTTAAATGTTTTAAATATCATTTACTAGTATATAAATACTTTAAAAATGTTCTAATTTATTATAAATAACTTTAATATTTTGACAATGGTTTCTGTAATTGTTTAATATTAATTAAATGTTAATAATAATAGAATTTTTTAATATTTAAATCATTTGATAATGATTCCGGTGTTTGAAAATTCATGATAAATTATAATAATTATTTACAAATTTGTTATAAGACTATGAAAAATTGTATGACTGATATTTGCATCTATTGAACTACATGATAGAGTCTTAGACTCGATAATTACTGGTAAAGTCGTCGGTACACCGACATGTTTCAAAAATTGATTTGGACTTAAATATTTTGACTGTATTAATGTTTACTGGTGATTCAATGACTGTTGAATATGTGTGACAAGGTGATTAGGTTATGTACTGACTGCAATAAGCAGTGCAATGTGTTATAGTATGTTATTCTAATCGATCAAATGATCTTATTAATGATAGGTTTCGGTATAAAAGATAAAACTAAGTTGCGTATTGTTAGCAGCAGACCATGCAAGTATCCTACCTTTGCATTTTCTTTATGCAATGGACATGAGTAAGAAGATTCAGAATTATATTATTGTACCAGATTATTAACCTTATTGTTATATATGTTATATCCGATCATTGATTATCAACATGATATTATATTATATAATTTAGATATATATTCTGTTCGTTAATTTCTAAATATGGTTATACAAGTGACCTCACTTGGATAATCATTGTATTTAATCACATGTTGATATATATATATTTATATATATACCTCTAAGCTATTTGACCAGCTAAACACAGGTTCAGAAATATCGTTGAATATGATAAAACCCTTTTATATCCAATCAAATTGCTTTGGTTTGGATTCACGACTAAGTATGAACATCCTGAATATGGGAAAACTTTTATGCGCCCAAGGCGGAAAAGATGAACGATAATATCGTTCTTGAATGTAGTATTGATTAATATAGGGTCCATGGGATGTACACCCTCGTGCCCGTAAGTTATGACGATTTGCAGATGAAGTTCTATCTAACCTTTTCGAAAACAGAAAACAATGTTCATAGTCTGTCGACTACCCTATATATATAGTCAATACGTAGTTTAAAAAACCTTGATATAGAAATAATATATGGTTATAATTGGTTCAGTTTACTTCACAACTATTAATTCGTTTTAGAAGTGATGTACAAAGAAAATATTTAATTCTTTCAGCTAAATATATTTATAATGGTTATTACTTGTTGGGCACCCAAATGCTCATTCTTGCTTTGAATTTAAATGTTTTCAGCTAAACATGATCAACCTGAAGGTTTAGACAAGATCAAGTGAAAAGGAAAGCAAACAGAATATGATTATTGGTATCTTTTGTAATAATTAGACTGTATTAAGATAATGATGTGTATTATATATCATGTAAAGAATGTAGTAAAGGTTACGTACTTGGGATTAGACGCTGATAAATGTAAGTTAAGTTTGATATTTATATTATTGTTATTATTATTAGTATTATTTCTGCTCATAGAAATGATATCGTAAAGCACCGAGTTCGGATTTCAATTACCTGAATTTGGGGGCGTTACATGTTTTATTAGCCTGCCACAAGTAGCTGGCTTCCGCTTTCAGCATGAACATTGCAAAAGCAGTCTTCTGATCACCACTGACTCTAGCTACGTCGAAAACCTTCTCTCTTTCTATGATCCAGGTCTGTGCCTCTACTGAATTCATGGTCCCACGAAACTCTAGTTGTCCAACCGCTTTAAAATCTTTAAAAGGTCGCAATTGATTCTCATACGATTTTCGTTTGCTTCATCAATAAAGCCACCAACCTGCTCAACTGGGCTAGCATCGCACAGCATATTATCGTAGACCCTCGTGGGTTTGTTGTCTTGGTTGACGTCTTCTTGGAGGCATTTTCTGTTTAAAAAATATACATTTATTAGATCATTACTCAATTTATTAAGTATTTTCTACTTAACTTGAACATTTTAAAAAAAATCACAACTTAACACATAACATCTTGAATAAATATTGACATTTTATTCATTCAAAATCTTTTAAAGACATGGAAATGATAACATCAATGTTATTTACATCACTTTCCTGAACTAGTAAAGTTTCAGGATAACATCATCTTATCCTAGTCACATAATGCTTGGGATTTACATCTTATTTATTATATAACTATTCACATAATAATTACACTTTTTATCTAGGCCTACTAAGACGTTGTACATCCTTACTACGCTCCTCTTCCATGATATGTAATATCGTTCTACGATCTAACATATATCATGGCAATTCCTCGAATTGAGTCGGATAGTACATTACTCGGTCTTGAATCTATCCTAAAGCTTAATGTTACGGTCGTACACCTCGTCATAAATCTGAGCTGCAATAGTGTTCGGTGGAAAATCTTCCCCTTCCTCCTCCTCATCTGTCTGTGGTAGCTCCATATGATCCTCCTCATCTGTCTCTATCTCATCCTCGTCATTCGATAACCCCTCCTGCTCAAACTCTGGGGCATAACCAACAACTGCAACCAACGGAGATGGCTCCATTGGCACTAGTTGTTCCTAGACTACCTGAATATCTCAAGGCTCCTCCTCTCTAGGCATCTGAGGTCCCTCCTCCCTAGACTAACTTCCTCTCACATTAGCCATCTTGATAACAAAATTTTAAGTTTTTAGTTACTAATCGCCACTACTCGATACTCACGAGCACATAGGTTGTAAACACATAAGCACATAGAGTGTTTTATTATTTATTCCTTAGAACTCGATAAGAGTTTATCATCACTACCATTTTAATCTCCTATAAGGTTACCTCCTAAGATTTTTCCACACCTAAGGTTCATAACCTAAGGCTTTAATACCAACTTGTGACAGCCCCAAATCCGGGTACTTCATTCTCATGGAATTTTATGTTCATTGTCAAAACATTCATTTCTAGCTACCCAAGTTAAATAAAACTTAAGAAACAAACCTTCCCATTAAAGGGTTACATAACTTAATCAAATAAATCCCAGATTGTCTAACCTTAATGCAATAATCAAATCCGAAAAAAGATGATTACATCACATAATTAAAATTTAAGTCTGATTACAAAAACCATAATAAATTAACAAGTCTTTAACACTTGTTCATCTTATCTTTTCCTTTACTGGTGGTTGGTTCATTAATCTTCTCAATTTTAGTTGCAATGGTTATATATATGCAAGAGTGAGCAAAACAAATGCTCACTTAAGAGAACATAATAACTGGAAATGAATACGCTTAATTGAATTGAATAACATTCTTTATTATTAATAATCAAAAACTGAAGTTAGAATTCATCTAAGGGTCACAAGACCATGAACTATGTCCCATGTTGTAGGTATTTCTACTTAAACCTTTAACATTCGTTTAACTATATGGACTTTCCTTCTCGTACTTACGGGGGATCAGCCCTTCGTACCATGTATTGTGCACAAACATCTTAACATTTTCACATAAATAATCCCCTATAGTAGGGTTGTTCATCTTAGCTTTAACATACGAGTCCGCACCAAAGGAAGTTTGGTTTGGATAAGAATTAAGTTAATTTAGAGTTCAACATACATCAACTAAGGATTAGTTGAATCAAAAGTTTAATGATAATTCAAGGGTTCGATAATAACATAGTATAGAATAGTTATGAATCATCAATGAATAACATAATGCATCAAAATCGTGCTTTAGGAATAAAGTTTAAAGCATTGAAGGGTATAATAAACCTTGCTTGAGCAATAATAATGAGCTAAGGTTCTAGTCTTTTCCAATAGGGAAACAGAATTAAGAACTTTGCTCAATACACAAGAGATAGGATTCAAGAACTTGCGTAATTTATAAACAAGGTAGGGTAAGAAACTTGCATAAAGAAAGGTTAGGGTTAGAGAAGTTGCCTTGCGCGTAATCTAAACAGTATAACATGATTCTCTAATATCCTATACACATGTCATTTAAAAAAATAACACAATTAGTTACCACATGATCACGTTACATAATCAAATATCTATTTCATTTACAACCTTTAATCTTAGGTTTAACCACATAGTCAAACCACACTTCTAATTTTTTTTATCTACATCAATCTCAATGGTCACATAACTCGTTAATTACTCATGATAATCTTAATATTTGATATTATAACAACACCACAATTTGTCCTTTCATCATATAACATGATTAATCACATTTTATAATCATTAGATCATGTTATGTTAGCATTTACAAGATTGTGTGTTGGAAATCACATTTCTGGGCCAAATTGCCAAGTGGCACTACAGCGCCCCAGTTTTTAATGAGGACCGACGCTACAGCACTGGTCTGGCGCTATCACACTCCACACAAAGCCTTAGACAGTGTCAAGTTTATTTATCAAGGCCAAGAAGATTAGAATTGTGCTCGGATGACATCACAACTGCGGCGCCTAAGACAATTCCTAATCGCTTCAAATACAAGAACACAAAACAAAGCCAAATAGGCCTAAAAACCTCGTTCAAACAACAAATTTAACTTACCCAAGTAGTATAAACTTTACAGAAACAATAACTAATGTTTCTAACATGTTTCTAACCATATAAACAACATAAACAACAAATTAAAACCTTTAAATTTTATTATTTTTGCTATTTCTTCACTTTTATACATTCTAAGCGAAATTTATCACTTTTAACTCGTTTTTCAACCAAAACAGTTCGTTTAAAACACATTATTTTTGTTTCATGTATTTACACAATCACAAATCAATTTACATACTAGAATATAAATTGACCACTAACTTTAGTATTAAACAAGCCATATACATAAATATTTCACTATATTTCATAATAAACATGATTTCTTCATATATATCATGTTTTTATGAATTAATCAACACTAAATCATATACAAATCATATAAAAACAATTTATATATACAAATTAAATTATACAAACCATATAATCAACAATTAATCATCAATATAAATTTTACAGAAAACTTTTTAAACAAAAAGAGAACTAAAGCTTAAAAGCTAAAATTATACCATTGATTGCTTGCCTAACTTTGTTAGATGATAAAAATGGCCCTTTAAAACCTCTTTTTCCTTCTCCTCAATCTCTCAAAAGCATAGAGAATTTCTTCTCTTCTTTTCTTTATCTTTTTCTCTTCTTCTAAATTTAACGTAAAACATATAAATTGATATACGTATATCATATATTAAGTAATATAACTGATAAAACATAAATCCTTCCTTTTTAAATATATATCAGTTATATTTTTTTAATAATTCAAAAGCCACTAAGGCTTGTTTGGCAAAACTAACTTAAAATAAGGATTTAAAAGCCTTAAGCCTTGTTTGGTAAAACCAAATTAAATCTCTTTTAATTTATTTTAATAACTCATTTATTATATATTTTAGTTGTCACACTCTATTTAACTAAATTTCCATATTCAAATTCAATTAAGTGAAAGTAACATCAACTTATTAAATCAAAATGTCACATAATCAAATTGCTACAAAATCATAATTTATAAATTATAATTTTATTTGATAAATTAGAAAATCTCTAATTTAATTATTAAATTAAATTAGAATTCCCTTATAATTATTCAACAATTCATTTAATTTAATTAACCTGATTAAATTAACTTCAAAACAAAAATTACTAAATATCAACTTAATTAATGTATTACATTTAATTAAGTTAATTCCCAAAATAACTCATGAATTATTTATTTAACTAATAAATAATTAAATCACTCATAATTTCTTGGTGCTATGGAGAAACCATTTGAGATTATCATGTACTCTGGCTATTGCTCCTTCCTGAGCTTCATCACAATGTGGTTGATCTGGATTTTCTTCTTCTGGTCGGTTTGAGGGATGTGACCACGTATCATCCACTAGTGGTGATGGGTCAGTTCGATCAGCATCAGGATGTTCATGCATTTGAGGGGACTGAGGATTATCGCTTCCCCACCGTATCTTGCCATCGAGGCGATTTGGCTCTGGTTCACGGGTTTTGGTCCCATCAACAAACTGTAGAGTTTAGAGATGGCCATCTGGGCTGATTAGTAGAGTATTCATCCTGGCTAGATTCGAATTTGGCTCTGGTAGCAGTAGATTAAGCAGAGGTTGTTAGTCATTATATTGATTAAGCAGAGCCAGTAGAAGACTCCATATCTCCTACTGAAAAGGTGTAGTTTGCAGGTTTGATAGCGGATTTGGTTAGCACAGCTCCGAGTTCTGCTTCATCCTCCAAGGATGAATTAGATTTTCATGTGCATCTCTTGACGTATGAGCGGGATCAGGCTCGGGCCTTAATGTTAGGTTTGTAATATTCAAGAACGCAATCAAATTGCACAAAATAAGCGGAAACGTGAAAATTAGAGTTTTAAAATTTTACTAACCATATACTCGGATCATCCTTTATGCACAATTATTAATTAAACGAAAAGATAAATAATAAGAATCATACCCTTGAAGATTCGAGCTTCCTTAGGTACAAGTTCCCCTCCAATCTTTTTCGCGTTCAACTTGAATCCACTGGGTTTGGTTCCTTACTTTGATCAACGTTAGCCACCCAAGTGTTTGGCCTCTAGAGGTGATCCACCAAGGAAGAAGAAGGATTCAAGAAGATGGGTATTTGGCAAAACCCTAGTTTTTCTATCTCTCATAGAAAATGGTGTACTCTCCCAACTATTGAAATTACGTATTCTATGAAAACGTCAACAACCACCTCACCCATAATAAGACTCCTCTTATTTATAGATGTAGGCAACCCTCCTTAACAATTAAAGAATTGAGTTTTATTTTAATTAATTAAACTCCTTTAATTAATTAGGCTCCTAATCTTATTAAGAATAATTAATTAAAATCTTTTAATTAATTTACCTCCTAATCATATTAAGATATATGAGAGTACTTTTATTAATTAATTCTCAAACTCCTTTAGGAATTAAATAATAATAATAGTAATAATAATAATAAGACTCCTCTTATTAATTTATATTTAATATTTCTAAAATATTAAATAATAAATAATAAATTATTTAATTTATTCTATCACCATAGATTAAATTAAATATACTTAACTTATTATTACGATTATGCCATTAACTTCTTAAAAAATTATTTTTCCTTTTATGGTGTGACCCTTTAGGTTCTCCATATTAAACCGGTTGTGAATAAATCAATTAGAGCAATTATAATCTTATTTAAATAAATAATATTTATTCTACAATAGAGATAAGCCTCCCTAGCGATCAACGACTTTTCAGATAATATAGATTTCAACATTAATCAAAAAGAACCTTTGAGTAAATAGTTACCGTACAATTCAATCCTTCCACCATACAATGTCCCAATTAAATATAAGACATGGAATTACTGTCAAGTCTTATTTTATTTGATCCTATGTATTTCGACTCTTAAATGCACAACTCCAAATAATGTAAATTAGAAAACTCCTTTCTAATTTCATTATGCCTTGGCCAAGGACTACTGGGTTGTCATTTATCGAATCACATAGAACATTTCTCTTCTTTTACTAGAAGTGGTATATTCTTTATTGATCATACATTATCTCCATGTACGACTTATTATACCCAAGCATACCCTTTGATATACTCTAAGGGTCTTAAGAAATAAGTCAAAGTATAACTCATCATACACAAGATACTATGATGATCTCAAGTCCAAGGATCACTAGTACTGCTATCACTACAAGAATTCCTATTGACAGGCAAGTAAAACTCCATTAGGTATTCCTTAGTGAGCCATGTTCAGTGAACTTATTCTCTAATAAGCACCTACATACTTGCTTTAGTGTCTCCACACAAATGATCATGAGATCAATCATCCTCATCCAATGAGCAAGCAATGTATGTACCAAACTATCCGAATTCACTAATCCCCAATTTAGTAATCTAACGATTGGGAACTATTTTAGTTTTAAGTTTTCTAAGAATTTAGATCTCAATAGAATGATCATCATCATTATTCTAAAAGCATTACTTAAAACTATGGGTTTATCACATATTATAAAACAACATCATGTAGATAATTAAAAGCCTTTAATAAATTAATACTTTTTATTAATAAATGAATAAGATTGTTACAAAGTATATGCTTTATCATCAAACATGATTGGCTTGTGTGCATAATACTTTCAATCTCCCACTTGTACTAAAGCCAATCGCCATAGTATCTCATACCTTTCTTCTCTAAGTGACGATTATCCTGCTGTTGGATAAGCTTTAGTTAATGGATATGTAATGTTGTTCTTGAGAGTCCACTATCTCTATAGTGATTTCCCATCTTTTAATGATTCTTATAATTAAATAAAAGTGTCACAACACATGTTTAGATTCAAGATGAGACTTAGGAACTATTCCTAGTTCTGTAATGAACTTTTCATCTAAACAATCAACTTGCAGCTTCATTTACAGCTATATACTTTATTTTTATCACTAAACCAGCAACTCTTGTTGTTTGGAACCTTTCCAATTCACTGCACCACTGTTCAAGGTAACACTTTACCTTAAAGTGGATTTTCTGTCGTCTTGGCCTGTCTGAAAAACTTGAGTCTGTTAAGCCCTCTAGTTTTAATTTAGACCCACCATAAATTTTATCACATCCTTAGTGCCGGTTAAGTACTTTAAGATGTTTTTCACTGTCTTACAGTGATCTTCTCCAGAATATGACCGATCATCATTAGGTCTCGTATATTTCATTGTATACATGATTGTCACTCATGCGATCTCTCTTTTATGAGTCTATGGGAACTATTAAGAGAGATACACTCCATGGCTCATCAACATGAGACATCTCTTGGAGTTTGCCATGCTAAACGACTTTAGCATCAAATGAATATATGTTTGTTAGGTTAAGTCGAGCATCCTCTTGAATCTATCTATATAGATTTGTATCTCCAATTAAGATACTCTTCCCAAATCATTCATGGAGTAATGTTTAGACAATTTTATCTTTATTGATTGTAGCATTAGTATGTCATTCTTTATTCATAGTATATCAACATATAATATTAGGAATGTCACAGCGTTCCCACTGACCCTTTTGTACACACTAAGTTCATTCTTATTTGTGATAAAATCAAACTCTTTTGATTGTCTCATCAAAACGAATGTTCCATTTTTGAGAAGTTTGCTTCAATCCAATTCTCTGAGTGTTTACAACTCTTACCTCATCGTATGTAACTAAAGCATCATCTTTTATGATGCGTACCTCATCATCATCATCATCTATGATGAATCCATACCTCCCAGGTATCTTCGGTACTATTCCAGATTTACGATTCGGTTGTGGTACAATAGGTCTATCTACATGTTCCTCTTATTTGACTTATAGTGTTTTGTGGTTCTTGAACTCTTCAAGATCTATTATCCTGCCACTAGCCCTTTTAATGATAAACATCTTTATATTAGAAGGTGGCATGTTTGGCAAAAAACACCTCTTGCTAAGTAGGATTATAGAACATATACCCTAAACTTACTTTAGAATGTTCCACAAATCTGTACTTGTCAAATCTTGTCCCGAGCTTATCCTTTGAAACCTTTTCACATAAGCTGGACAAACCCTTATCTTAACTTACTTAAAATTAGGAATCCTTCCTGTCCATAACTTTTATGGACTCTTGTCGTCGGATTTTGAGGTTACCTTTTCCTAGATATGCACCCATTTCTAGGACATGACCCCAGAAGGATACTGGAATGTCGATAAAATCATTATGGACCGTACCATGTCCAACAAGGTACGATTTTTCCTTTTAGATACATCAATCAATTATTGCGTATCAGGAGGCGTCCATTATGAGAAAACCATTTGAGATGATCTAGAAACTTATTGTAAAATTATTTATTCATTGATCTAATTAAAGAATCTTAATACTTTGCCAATTTGTTTCACTTCTGAATTTTTTGAACCTTTCAAATAATTCACACTTGTATTTCAGCAAATACATACATTCAACTCTTTGAATTATCATCTTCTTTTCTTATACAAGTTTGTTCAATTGCAAAATAATTTTTACGTAAGTCAAGTATACAAAATCCATTAAGTAATATTCCAATTCTATACGAAATATTATTATTATAAATAGAACAACTATTGTTCTTAAATATAATACCAAAGATTTCATTGTCCAACAATAAAATGGAAATAATATTTCTAACAAGAACTGGAATACAATAACAACTTATTGACTTAATAGATTTGCCCGTAGGCATTGCTATACTATAAGTTTCTATGGCTAATATGGCAACCTTTGCTTCATTTTCCACACATAGGATTACTTATCCTTTGTTTAGCTTTCTACTTTTGCTTGGTCCCTTCATAAATCGATATTTATGATAACCAAAGCCGGTATCCAATACCCAAGTAGAAACTTGACCTAAAGAAAAAATTTATTTTAAATCTTGAACAAAATTATATTTGTAACCGAAACTTCACTAAGCTTCTTTTGGTTAGCCTCTGCAAGATGCTTCGTGCAGTTTCTTTCCAGTGTCCAGGCTTATTGTAGTGGAAGCAAAGTCCTTTGCTATCCATATCAGTTTTGTTCTTATTATCCTTAATTTTTGTCTTTCCATTTACCTTCTTAGAATCATTCTTCTTTTTAGAAGATCCTTTGGCAGGGCTAGTAAGACTTGGTCTTTCTTGGTTGATAGTGACTCAACATTTTCAACATGTTAAGCAAATCAGCGAGGCTGATATCTAGTTTGTTCATATGAAAAAATCACAACAATTATGAAAGGAGTCCGGGAGTGAGTGCAAGATCGAATCTTGGTTCAACTCTCCATCCATGACAAAACCTGTTGTCCTAATTGATCAATTAAATTGATAATGTTAAGGACTTTTATCTGTACTATAGTGTCATCGGTCATTCTAGATCAGAAGAGCTCCTTAGATATCTGATATCTATCAGTCCTACTTTCCTCACCATCAACTACTTGACGTGCAGGAGTATAGTAGAAGCATCCATAGTTTCATGCTGATGCTGAAACTCGTTACTCATGGATGCGAGTATGATGCATTGAGTCAACTGTGCATCATCTTGCCACTTTCTAAAAGTAGCAATCTCTTCCTCAGAGGCATTGTCTACAACCATTGCAGGGATAGGCGTATTAAAGACATAAGATAGCTTTCAGCCATGAGAACTTTTCTCAATTTCCTTAACTAATCCATTTAATACGGTCCGGTTAAATAACATCTAATATGTTTTGCAGTGATAGTAATTTAAACATTGTAAAATTTTGTAAATGAGTTTATAATTAACAACATTTTAGCATACATTCTTTTATTAATTACCAAAATAAATTAGGTCTTATTTTAAATTGGTATCTCCCACTATTTTCTTCAAACTATATTACCCTCAATATATATAGTTCGACAATATCTAATTAAAGACATGCTAGTGAGAATAAGGATCTCATTTCAAATGTATATAGCATTGTGTGTGTACAACGAACTATATATAAATAAATAAGTAGACAACTCTTGTCAATTACATCAACTATGTAACTCCTTGTATTTTGCCTCTTAAATTATAATGGTAAAGTGTGTGCACATCCAAACTAAAATGATTTAAGTTAAGTCAGACCCAGCATTTCCATATAAGTGAAGAGAAAACTACAGCCCTTGTGTGTGCACAACAAAGCAGTAATGTTCAATTCCTTATAAACATCATATGCAATAAAAACAACATCTTAAATATTTAATACTTTCCTTGTGTGTACACAACAAACTCATATTAAATATTCAATACTCTATTGTTTCTATCATGCTAGAATGCGACGTTCGATATTCCAAATATCTTTGAACATTACAACTTAATATAAAATATTTGAGGGGTTTATTATTAATTTGTCTCATCTTGTTTAGCGTGCGCGCGCGCGCACACATACACACACACATATATATAGTATAAGAATGCACATATAGAATATTATATTCTACCCGAATTGATTATGGATTTTATTCTAGTTTGGTTCACTAGAGCCACCAAGTGAACCAAAAGGTCAAACCTAGAGGTGCAAGAATTAATATTTAAATATAACTATTATATTTAAACTCGGGCTCCATTACAAATGGGTCTTCAAGCACTCCTTGCTCCTTGATCTCCAATTCTTCAAAAATTAATTCTAACTATTCCTATTACAAAACTATTTAAAATAAATAGAAACCTTGATCAACAGTCAAGGAGAAGTACATAGGAGGGAGTTAGAATTTACATTAAGAAAAATTAGAGAAGACGAGGTACGCAGACCCCATTTAATAAAACACATACATTCAAGCATCCAACTAAAATAAAATCCAATCACATTGGTCAATAGTCCATAATCAATCCCATTTATTATCATACACAACACCATATGCATCAATAAGTAACATTCATCTCATGAATAATAAACATTCAATATATATATTGATATATATCATTTAATGGGCAAATTTAGTTAGTATAAAATCTAATTTTGAATCAAAATAAACTCTTTTATTTTAATCCAAATTTAAATCAAAATAAACTCTTTTTATTTTAATTTATCCTATTTTGAATAAAATAAACTATTTTATTTTAATCAAAATTTTTAATCAAAATAAACTTATTTATTTTAATTAATTATGGAATCCAATTCCAAGTAAATAAACTCCTTTATTAAAGGAAATACAAATTCTCTTTCCTATTCACAAATAAACTCCTTTATTTTGAATAATATGAAATCTTATTCCATATTTAAATAAACTCCTTTATTTAAAGAAATATGGAATCCAATTTCAACTCCAATTAGTTATCATGGAATCCAATTCCAACTCTAATTAGTTAGCATGAAATCTAATTTTAAGATTAAAATAAACCTTTTATTTTAAGATTAAAATAAATTTTATTTTAATTATAAAATTATTAAAATATTACATATATAACAGATGAATCACGCATTTCATGCCTCACTTCCATGCAATCTCCTGTAACTTTTCAATATGATTACTTTACAAAAGATGATTCTTATATAATATACATATAAAGTGAAGTAACAAGAATCCTGTTAACTATATATATACTTTATCACATATACCATAGTATTATCTCACGTGAATAAGAAAGTTGCAGGATAAGGAAATCACGTATTGCGCAATATATATATATATATATATATATTAATCATACATATATGTATGATAAGTAAGATCAGATAAGCTTTTTTTTAAAAAAAAACATCCACGCGAATTTCGTATCCAGCCAAATAAAAAAAAACGTTTTTCAAAAAATGGTTCCACGAATGTTATTTTATTTTTATTTTATTTATATTTTTTTAAAAATTTTATACAATAAAATTATGCCCAATTAAATTGTTCTAAACACATATTAATATACATATCAAATTAAAACAATTAATAATTTGCATAAAGGTTTGACTCTGATGCCACTGTTAGGTTTGTAATATTCAAGAACGTAATCAAATTGTATTAAATAAGCGGAAACGTGAAAATTAGAGTTTTAAAATTTTACAAACCATATACTCGGATCATCCTTTATGCACGATTATTAATTAAACGAAAAGATAAAGAATAAGAATCATACCCTTGAAGATTCGAGCTTCCTCAGATATAATTTCACCTCCAATCTTTTTCGCGTTCAACTTGAATCCACCTAGTTTGGTTCCTTCCTTTGATCAACGTTAGCCACCCAAGTGTTTGACCTCTAGAAGTGATCCACCAAGGAAGAAGAGGGATTCAAGAAGATGAGTATTTGGCAAAACCCTAGTTTTTCTATCTCGGGTGTACTCTCCCAACTATTAGAATTACGTATTCTATGAAAATGTTAACAACCACCTCACCCATAATAAGACTCCTCTTATTTATAGATGTAGGCAACCCTCCTTAACAATTAAGGAATTGAGTTTTATTTTAATTAATTAAACTCCTTTATTTAATTAGGCTCCTAATCTTATTAGGAATAATTAATTAAAATCTTTTAATTAATTTACCTCCTAATCATATTAGATATATGAGAGTACTTTTATTAATTAATTCCCAAACTCCTTTAGGAATTAAATAATAATAATAGTAATAATAATAATAATAAGACTCTCTCTTATTAATTTATATTTAATATTTCTAAAATATTAAGTTATTTAATTTATTCTATCACCATAGATTAATTAAATATACTTAACTTATTATTACGATTATGCCATTAACTTTTTAAATAATTATTCTTCCTTTTATGGTGTGACCCTTTAGGTTCTCCATATTAAACCGGTTGTGAATAAATCAATTAGAACAATTCTAATCTTATTTAAATAAATAATATTTATTTTACAATAGGGATAAGCCTCCCTAGCGATCAACGACTTTTCAGATAATATAGATTTCAACATTAATCATAAAAAAACATTTGAGTAAATAGTTACCGTACAATTCAATCATTCCACCATACAATGTCCCAATTAAATATAAGATATGGAATTACTGTCAAGTCTTATTTTATTTAATTATATGTATTTCGACTCTTAAATGCACAACTCCAAATAATGCAAATTAGAAACTCCTTTCTAATTTCATTCTGCCTTGGCCAAGGACTACTGAGTTGTCATTTATCGAATCACATAGGACATTTCTCTTCTTTTACTAGAAGTGGTAGATTTTTTATTGATCATACATTATCTCCATGTACGACTTATTATACCCAAGCATACCCTTTGATATATGTGAGACCCCAAATTTTACGAATAAAGATTTAATTTTCTCGAAATATTTTTTGAATATTATGGTGTGAATTTGAGATAATGTTATAGTTGTGGGTAATATTTATATATTTTACAAAGTATGCAAGTTGTTATATAATATTTGATTGGTCAGGGAATATTCGTTTTAATAGGGAATATCCGTACGACTGCACAATCATTGGTGGACCCCACAACGGAATTATTGTCGGATTGAGAAATCGACAAAAATATTTTTATGAAAATAACGGCGGAAGTTTTACCGTTAAAACCGTTGAACTATCCGTTAGTAAAAAGTACAATGAATACGCTGTGGTTGCATAAAGAGCACACTATATTGATTATTGATGCTTACGTGAGAAGTCATTCAGTTTTATTCAATTATTGTCGATATTTTATATATTATTAAATCAATAATTGAGATGACAGAGTTATTAATATTATTATTTGTAATATTAACGATGTCTAGAAGTTCTGCCAAAGAGATGTTTGGTCACCTAATTGTGCGCCAATAGAGAGAAATTCTTATTGGAAAGCCACCTCTTTCTTGGGAACGACCTGGTCGATTAATAGTGTGAATAATAATAATGATGATGAAGTTTTGTTTTATTAGTATTATTAATGTAATAAAAGAGAAAAGCTTTTTATATAAAATGTAATACTTTTATAAAGTTATTCATTTTATTAGGCTAATAGTAAAATCTTTTATATAAAAAATGTAATACTTTTATAACGTTATACATTTTTTATTAGACAATAATTAGAATATATTATATTTTATTATGCATAGTATTTGCATAAGGCTCGCATAGTGTTTTGCATAGTAAATTTTTTTTATATAAAATGTAATACTTTCATAAAGTTATTCGCTTTTATTAGATTATAAATAGAATATATTATATTTTATTGTAAACCAATCTGACCGTCTGCTTTAAAGTAAATTAATCTGACCGCTTCATGGATTGGTTACTATTCAATCCATTCTTCTATAAATAGAAGCTCATTCTTTCATTATTTCTTACTTAATTCAATTGAAACTCTGAGAGAGAGAAACTATAGAGAGAAAAGAAGAAAAATATTCTGATACTTCACTACTCCGATATCAAGTTTCTTTTTACTAGTAATGGGTATTATTTCTTTTGTATTTATGAAGAGAACTTACATTATTCCATTCTTTATTATTCATTGGAATAACTTGTATATCTGCGACTACCCTATACTTGGTGAAATTCTTCCGTTATTCCATTCTTTATTATTATGTTGAATAACTCGCATATGCCAAGTCCGCATACATGGTGAAATTCTTCCATTTATTCCATTCTTTATTATTACATTGAATAACTCAGTACATCTAATGGGCACCGCATACATGGTGAAATTCTTCGCTTATTCCATTCTTTATTATTCTCATGGAATATCCTGTTGTGCGTATTATGCCTTAATTCGGTTCCATTATTTATTATTCTCGTGGAATATCCTCAGATAAGCGCTTTCTGGCGGACACAATCCGCTCTTTATTATTCTCGTTGAACATCCCATTGCAAGTAATTTCTACTTTGACTGGTTCCGTTATTTATTATTCTATTGAATAACTCGCCTGTCATCAAGTACCGCATGCATGGTGATTTCTTTTGTTATTCCATTCTTTAGTATACTCAGTTGGTTAAAGTTTTGACTTCTATACTCCATGAGTTTAGTGGAATATCCTTGATATTTGCGCTTCATCCAGTATCTTTTCATGGAAATATTCTTCTGAGCATTCTTGAATTTTACTCTACAAATAAGTATCATGTTGACAATTTGGACGTTATTAGTTTCTAAATAAATTAATTCTTGAACTTGTTTTATTGAATTCTTATATCATTGTCATCATCCTCATGTTTATATTTTTTTTGAAAGTCATCTCGGCCCACATAGTGCATAGATGGACTTGGTATGATTATGACCGTGGATTATTTGGTGTAATCATGATCGTAATGTTACAAATGATGTGGTAAAAGTCCTCATTGGCCTGTAGTGCATTGATGGACGCTTGTTGACATGATCATGACCATTGATGAATACACGAATATCCTCGGCCGTAGTGTATGGATAATTTATGGTCGTGATACTAATGAATATCCTTGGTCGTAGTCTGAGGAAGATGTGGATTATTTATTGTTCGAGTCTCAAAGATAAAAGTGATGAAAACCTTTTAAATCATAAAAGATAGTTGATTTTATTCTCTACTTGACTCTTTTAATGGATTGCTTGTTCCGCTGCAGTTAAACATGATGTCTATTATATTTTATCAGTTTAACATTGTTGAAGACTAATGATAATTTATTCTGCATTATTTTAGTCATAATATTTCTTACTGGGCTAGTTTAGTTCACCATTTCTTTCACTGTTCTCTTCAGGAAATGAGAACGTAGCCGGGACTAGTCGGGGAACGGAGTGACGGTCCAAAATGGTGTCTTAGTAGTCCTCACTATTCTATAAAATAGTGTGATAATAAATGTAATGAGGACTTATTCTGAGAGTAGATATTGTCTAGAAGACAATATTTGCATTAAAACTCACAGCTCTTGTTGTATATTTAAGATTGTATTTGTATTCTGTACCATGTATTTGGCGACTCAGAATAGGTGATGTATACCTATTTTGGGGGTGTCACAGTTGGTATCAAAGATAGGGATATGATCCCTAGCTGAGATGTGAGACAAGAACTAGGAGGGGAGAGACGGGGAATTCCTTCGCTAGTATGACCTACCTAAGTTTATTTGGTATTTAATTGGTCGGTCAGAGTATAGGGATAACATGTGATATATTAACTAACTCTTGTTTTGTGGCAGTGTTTGAAAATGGCAGCTGAAAATGTTAACAATGGAGTGAATGAGACCATTGAAACACCTTTAATCACTAACCAGGTTAATGTGATGTCAGACGAAGAAGAAATTAGAGATATCTACGTGGTAAGTGAAGAACTAATAGTTGTACCCGAGCTAGTTGTAGAGGTAGCAGCTGAGAGTGAGGAAGAAGAGGAAGAAGAGGAACCTGAGGAGAATCGGTTAGAAGAAGTTTATGATCAAAATTTAGAATTTCAAAATCGTATTCATGAGTTAGAAGAGTAGGCTGAAGAACGGCAGGCGGTTGTGGAACAAAGAGATGCAATAATTCAAAATTGTGTTACCCGATGTGTGATGCTTGAACAGAAGCACTCTTTGGCAGCGTATAAGATATTAGAGTTGGAATCTGAGAATGCTATGATCAAAGTTTTGATGAAAGAAGAAGAAAATGAACGAATGAGAATAGATGATGCATGGGTAAAAGCCGCACGACGTGTGGATATTGTAGAAAAAGACGTCCGATCTAATAAGGCCAAAATAGATGAAATAGATTTTGCTTTTTGGACAACAATTGGGAGAATCCAACATCGAATTTGGAATTACCCTGTGCATAGCGGTCAACCCCAATTCGATATGGATCAGAGAATAATGATTCAAATCATGGATCGGGAATGTGACGAAGCACTTAAGGGTGGAATGTGCCCAATAGTAAAGTCAAATCCGGTAGTTTAAGTGAGAGCGTTTGTCGAGAAACCCGAACAAAGTTATTACGGGTAAGTTAATTATAAACTCTTGAGAAGTCTATACTTTATTCGATACCAGTTCTACCCACTCTTTTATTTCACCTAGTTGTGTTCAATGTTTAAATTTGACTCCGGAGAAATTAAACTTTGATTTATCTGTTGAAACTCTGTTGGGAGAAACCTTCGGTACTTCTACTGTTTATAAATCTTGTTTGATTCAAATCGACACTTTCATGTTACATATCGATCTTATCTCTTTGAAAATACTTGCCTTTGATGTGATTTTAGGAATTGATTGGTTAACTACTCATCATGCTTTTCGTAAGGTTATTAGCTTTCATATTCCTAACCAACCTTTTATGTGAATTCAAGCAACCAAACCACTAAAGTCAATCATTATCATATCAAGCCATAAGTAAAGAGCCCTAATCCTTTCGTTGTTGACTTCCTTGTGTGGAATGCACCAAAGCCAGACTTTCTGTAGGCGACGTCGTGAATGACGATGGCAAGATGGTAGGTATCAATGTGACGTGCTATCCAAGTCTTGGGTGAGAGTCACAGTTTGAATGATGTTTCTATTGTTAATAAATTTCCTGACGTATTCTTGAAGACTTCCTAGCCTACCCCTAGAGCGTGAAATCGAATTTTGTATTGACCCCAGTACAAAACTCATTTTTAAAACCCTTAAATATTCTTCAACCAAAAAAAACGTATCATGTGCCAAGGACATTGGCTCGAGTTGTTGAAGATTACGATCGCACCATTCAATATCATCGTGGAAGAGCGAACGTGGTAGCTGATGCGTTGAGTAGAAGATCGTATGCGTTTATGAGTGCGATGTTGTTAACATAAAAATCCATTTCGTATAACTTACAAATGATGAAGATAGAGTTAAAGACTCTAGGGACCCACGTGAAGTTAACGAATATACGAGTAGAATCAACTTTAATCGATAAAGTTAAAGCCGCCAAGCTACACAACTAAAATCGATGAATGTGAAGAAGAAGGTTCAAGAAGGCGTTATCTCAACCCTCGATTTAATTGGCCCATTTGAAATCCTCGATTGAGGAAGAACTGTGGCCTATAGACTCGTTTTACCGCCAAGTATGTCGCGTGTTCATAACTTTTTTCACGTATCGTGGTTAGTAAAAATTTAGTCTTGGGGGACTTTGGAGCCAAATTTCAGAATAATTAATTAATCTTAAAAATTACAAAATCATGGGGGTTTTATAGAGCATGTTACAAGCTTTCCATAGCCTCAAAAATGGAGTAATTCCGATAACGGACGAAGAAGTTATGAAGATTTGAAGTATGTGTGCCAAAAGTTGCAAAATCTGGAAAATTGGAGTTAAGTGCCAAGGGTCGAGCGCCTAGGCGCTAGGCTCGGCGCTTAAATTCTGTTCTTGGGTGCCTAGGCACTTGCCCAAGGCCAAATCTGGGGGCCTAGGCGCTGGTCAAGTGTTAAGCCAAAATCTGACCAGACGTCCTTTAGTAAATTGGGCATAACTTTTTCATACGAACTCCGGTTGAGGTGATTCAGGATGATTCAGAAAGATAACAAGTAGAACTATAACTTTCATTCTTTATATTTTGAGATTTGAGGTCGGTATCAAGGAATAAAATGGCTATTTTAGGGACTGATATGCATTTAGGGGCAATAGGAGGACATCGGGCATGCACGTATGCAACGTGTAATGTTTTCGACGATAAAGGTATTCAAGGTTATACCTCAAGAGTTGGAATATGAAATGAAGTCAAGGAATCCACACCTCTTCGGCATACTAGGTACGTACATAAATTTCGATGGCGAAATTTCATAAGGAGGGGAGATTGTGAGACCTCAAATTTTACGAATAAAGATTTAATTTCCTCGAAATATTTTTTGAATATTATGGTGTGAATTTGAGATAATGTTATAGTTTTGGGTAATATTTATAAATTTTGCAAAGTATGAAAGTTGTTATATAATATTCGATTGGCTCGGGAATATTCGCTTTTTAATGTAAAATATCCGTATGGCAAGACAATCATTGGTGGATCCCACAACGGAATTATTGTCGGATTGAGAAAGTGACAAAAATATTTTTATGAAAATAACGGCAGAAGTTTTACCGTTAAAACTATTGAACTACCCGGTAGTATAAGTACAGTAATACACATGGTTGCATAGTGGCACACAGTATTAATTATTGATGCTTACGTGAGAAGTCATTCAGTTTTATTCAATTATTGTTGATATTTTATATATTATTAAATCAATAATTGAGATGACAGAGTTATTAATATTATTATTTGTAATATTAACGATGTATAGAAGTTCTGCCAAGGAGAGGTTTGGTCACCTAATTGCGCGCCAATAGGGAGAAATCCTTATTGGAAAGTCCCCTCTTTCTTGGGAACGACCTAGTCGATTAATAGTGTGAATAATAATAATGATAATGAAGTTTTGTTTTATTAGTATTATTAATGTAATAAAAGAGAAAAGCTTTTTATATAAAACAGAATATTTTCATAAAGTTATTCGTTTTATTAGGCTAATAGTAAAATCTTTTTATATAAAACAGAATACTTTTATAAAGTTATCTGTTTTATTAGACAATAATTAGAATATATTTTATTTTATTATGCATAGTGTTTGTATAGTGCCTCCATAGTGTTTGCATAGTAAATTTTTTATATATAAAATGTAATACTTTTATAAAGTTATTCGCTTTTATTAGATTATAAATAGAATATATTATATTTATTGTAAACCAATCTGACTATCCATTTAAAGTAAATTAATCTGACCGCTTCATGGATTGGTTACTATTCAGTCTATTCTTCTATAAATAGAAGCTCATTCCTTCATTATTTCTTACTTAATTCACTAAAACTCTAGAGAGAAACTATAGAGAGAAAGAAGAAAAGTATTCTCGCTACTTCACTACTCGATATCAAGTTTCTTTTACTACGGTAGAGGTATTATTTCTTTTGTATTCATGAAGAGAACTTCATTATTCCATTCTTTATTATTCTCGTTGAATAACTCCGTATATCTGCGGACTACCCTATACTTGGTGAAATTCTTCATTATTGCATTCTTTATTATTATGTTGGATTAACTTTGTCATGCTAAGTACCGTATACATGGTGAAATTCTTCATTATTCCATTCTTTATTATTACGTTGAATAACTTGTACATCACGGGCACCGCATACATGGTGAAATTCTTCATTATTCCATTCTTTATTATTCTTTGAATATCCCATCGGCAGACATTACTCTGACCTTGTTCTATTATTTATTATTCTATTGAATATCCTATCTCATATGCTTTTACACGGACCGGTTCCGCTTTATTATTATTCTCGTGGAATATCCTCGTTCACATGCATTTTACGCCGGACTGGTTCATCTTTTATTATTCCGTTGGAACATCCTGGCTTGCATAAATTTTGCACGACCGGTTCCGTTATTTATTATTCAGGTTGAATAACATGTCTATACTGGCACCGCATACATGGTGATTTCTTTTGTTATTCCATTCTTTATTATACTCAGTTGGTTAAAGTTTTGACTTCTATACTCCATGAAATTAGTGAAATATCCTTGATATTTGCGCTTCATCTAGTATCTTTTCATGAAAATATACTTCTGAGCATTCTTGAATTTTACTCTACAAATAAGTATCATGTTGACAATTTGGACGTTATTAGTTCCTAAATAAATTAATTCTTGAACTTGTTTTATTGAATTCTTATATTATTGTCATCATCCTCATGTTTATATTTTTTTGAAAGTCATCTGTGGCCTGTAGTGTAGAGATGGATTTGGTATGATTATGACCAGGGATTATTCGGTGTAATCATGACCGTAATGTTACAAATGATGTGGTAAAAGTCCTCATTGGCCCGTAGTGCATTGATGGACAGTTGTTGGCATGATCATGACCATTGATGAATAAACGAATATCCTTGGCCCGTAGTGCATGGATAATTTGTGGTCGTGATACTAATGAATATCCTTAGCCATAGTGCAAGGAAGATGTGGATTATTTATTCAGCGATAAAAATGATGAAAAACCTTTTTAAATCATAAAAGATAGTAGATTTTATTCTCTACTTGACTCTTTTAATGGATTGCTTGTTCCGCTGCAGTTAAACTTGATGTCTATTATATTTTATCAGTTTAACATTGTTGAAGACTAATGATAATTTATTCTGCATTATCTTAGTTATAATATTTCTTCTTTGGGCTAGTTTAGCTCACCTTTTTTTCACCGTTTCTCTTGAAATGAGAACGAGTGGCGGAATAGTCGGGAACCGAGTGACTGATGCGAGATGGTGTCTTAGTAGTCCTCACTATTCTATAAAATAGTGTGATAATAAATGTAATGAGGACTTATTCTGAGAGTAGATATTGTCTAGAAGACAATATTTATATTAAAACTCATAGCTCTTGTTGTATATTTAAGATTGTATTTGTATTCTGTACCATGTATTTGGTGACTCAGAATAGGTGATGTATACCTATTTTGGGGGCGTCACAATATACCCTAAGGGTCTTAAGAAATAAGTCAAAGTATAACTCATCATACACAAGATACTATGATGATCTCAAGTCCAAGGATCACTTGTACTGCTATTACTACAGGAATTCCTATTGATAGGCAAGTAAAACTCCATTAGGTATTCCTTAGCGAGCCACATTCCGTGAACTTATTCTCTAATAAGCACCTACATACTTGCTTTAGTGTCTCCACACAAATGATCATGAGATCAATCATTCTTATCCAATGAGCAAGCAAAGTATGTACCAATCTATCTAGGTTCACTAATCCCCAATTTAGTAATCCAATGATTGGGAACTATTTTAGTTTTAAGCTTTCTAAGAATTTAGATCTTAATAGAATGATTATCATTATTCTAAAACCATTACTTAAAACTATGGGTTTATCACATATTATAAAACAACATCATGTAGATAATTAAAACCTTTAATAAATTAATACTTTTTATTAATAAACGAATAAGATTGTTACAAAGTATATGCTTTATCATCAAAACATGATTAGCTTGTGTGCATATGATAAGTGGATTTTATATATACACTTTTCCGGTATCTTTTACTTGAATTAGTTGCTTATATTTATGTGTCTTAGTTACTTTTCATGTATTTTGTGTTCATTTTGTAGGTTATACATTTGGGAGCGGTGTGAGCAACTATTGGTAAGGAAAAGCAAAGAAAACATAAAGAAAAGCAAACCGGACATCATTTGGGCTTTCATGTTTACTTCATGTTCTTGGTTTAGAACTTAACTTACATTGAAGAGTATCGTCTTAGCTTTCCAGAACATTTTGAATCATTCCAATCGGAGTTCGGATGCAAGAGTTATGATCGTTGTACCAACGGACGTCGAACGTCATGGTTTTGGGTGGTCATTTGCATAGCAGTCACTTCCAGCTCAATTTCAGCCTTCATCCGCCCCGAATTTCTCAATCGTCAAAGCATGAAAGTTTTAGATCTCGTCGATATCTTCGATTTGATAGGTGGCAGGCCCCGTAACTCCTCCCGGATCAAAAGTTATGGCCGTTTTACCAGAGGACGTTGGAGCAGAAAATGTCAGAACATGGGGCAACGCCGGGGTTCCCAAAATAGGCCTATGCCCAGCGCCGGGGCGCTGGGGAGCAATGTCTGAGCGTCGTGCCCAGCACTGGGGCGTTGGGAGAAGAGCTTGGTGCGGCCTGGATGCGTTTTGGGCGAATTTTGACACCTTTTTGACTCCAAATTGGATTGGGTTTGTTCCTAAGCTAAAAATTGGACTTGTAACCTATAAATACATGATGTAAAGTATAAAATAGGGAGAGATTACATAGATTAGACTAGATTAAACACTCCATTAGATTAGAATATTAACCCTAGTTCTTAATTAGCCATTGGAGATTGAAGCAAATTGAAGAACACTGAAGATCAAGAGCAAGAGCATGAGCAAGAGGGGAGCATCATCAGATTTGCTGACAACAGATTCTATTCTCTTCTCTTACCATATTTTTATCTTTTAATGTCTATTCAATTGTGGATTCTTGGTTTTAATTCATTATTTATGAACTAACTCTTTTATTAAGATTTCAATTGAACCTTTTATGGCTATAAATTAGTTATTTAATTTATTCTAATTATTTGTGTCAAAGTGAGTTGTTTATCTTGCCTTATGCTTATTGATTAATTATCTGATCAGTAATTACCTTGTTACTCTAGAAGGAATTGAGAAAGGAATTCTAGGGTTAGAACTGGGCATGATATCATGTGACTTAGTTATTTGCACAGTGAATAATTAGGTTTGTGAATAGAATGAGAATATCTATTTGCCGCATGTAACACATAAGGAATTGGGGTTGTAACGAGTTTAATTCAATTATTTTACATAGAGATATAACAAAATTAATCTGGGTTAAATAGAAGGCAAATGATCACTTGAGAAATGGCTTTTGGCATTTGAGAATTCCTGTTAACAATTTAGTAGACATAATAATTGGAATAGTTGAATAATTAATTTATAATTCATAATTGGGGATATTGGAGTCTTAATTCTTATTTATCTGAATTCTATCAATTCTTAGTTGTTTTTTTTTTTTTTAGAATAATCTTTTTGTTTTGTTTAATTTAGTTTTCTTAAATCTGGAAATCACAATTATTGGTTGTTTAAATAAAATTGATTTGGTTAAGAGTTAGTATTTGGTAATTTTTATTAAATAATTCCTCGTGGGAATGATACTCTACTTTCACTTTATTACTTGTTGACCGTGTATACTTACACGTATTCATTGATTGCGAAATCGATCAACAACATACTACTTTCACTTAATGTTGACCACTGTTACAGGTAGGGATGCAGCTCTTACTGCTCAAGATGAGGCTATAACCGATAGGGATGTCGTCTGATCTTTTGCGAATGGGCTTACTGGTCATGCTCGAGGTGTCATTTAGAGTCAGAAGGGTATCTTTAGGTCAGTAGTAGTAAAGCACGAGACGTGTTGATACACCTAATAGGAGCTTAGGGGCCCTCTCCTCCCGACTACGAGATTAATCGTTAGAGATTTGAAATGTCATGTCTCGCGACCTCAAATTTGTAGTCATGTTTTACTTTCCTGCACAGACTATGTTATTATCTTTTATCACATATTAGAACATATTTTGTATTCTAAACAGTTGCATATATAAAAAGCAGCAGGTTTAGCTGACTTCCCTTATTTGAGTACGTCTAGACATGTATGTTGATTGTTGTTTTTGCTTCATGATTTATTACTTTGACATAGAATGGCTCTTATCATCTTTGTGCCAGATTTGATAGAGCAATGTTGAGATGCCGAAAGATCCTTTCAGCATGGGTCATCGACTTTGAGGGTTTTATCTAGCTATTTTTGGTTTTTGGATAAATTTAAGCTTTAGGATTGATATGAGGTAAAAGAGTTTGATTTCTTTTGGGTCAGACCGCATCATAAATGGTTGCCTATGTACTCTTGTAGATGAGGGGAGATCAAGACTTTCGTAGTTCAGGCTTGGCCTAATTGATTGACTTAACTTGATTTTTTGATTTTTGATTTGATTTGATTTTTTTTTTCTTCTTTTTTTAACCAAGACAACCATTTAAGTTTGAATGAAAAGGTGTCTTAGACATAATAATTTTTCATAGAATCGGAATTTATCAGTTATAGGAATTCTTCACCGTCCATCTCTTCCAACCTTATGGCTCCGCCTGATAAGATCATTTTGACAACGAAGGGTATTTCCCAATTCGGGGCAAATTTACCTCTGGCTGCATCTTGGCCTGGAATGATCTTCATCAGTACCAAATCGTTCTTTTTGAATGTCCGAGGTCACACCTTCCTGTTATAGGATCAGGACATTCGTTGCTGGAATAGCTGACCATGAAAGATAGTTGCGGCTCTCTTTTCATCTATAAAGGATAACTGATTGTATCGATCTTGTATCCATTGGTCCTCCTCTATCTGGGCATCCCGTATCACTCTTAGCGATTATATTTCCCCTTTGATGGGGAGAACAACCTCCATGCCATATATTAGTGAATACATTGAAACTCCAGTAGAAGTTTGAGTCGATGTTCGGTAGGCGAATAATGTTAAAGGCAACAAATCATGCCATTCATGGTGGTTTACTGACATCTTCATCATTATCTTCTTGATATTCTTAATATCGGCTTCCACCGCGTCATTCATCTTCAGACGATAAATAACTGAGTTGAGGTGTTTGATATTGAACTTACTGCACTGTTCCCTCATCATCTCGTTATTCAGATTTTTGAAATTATCTGATACTACAACCTTGGGTTGTCCGTATCGACAAACGATGTTGTTCCTGATGAAACCAACGATGACTTCCTTGGTAACCTTGGGGAAAGAAGTTTTTTCTACCCATTTGGTAAAGTAATCGATCGTGGTAATGATGAATTTATGACCGTTACTGGCTTTGGGTTCAACAGGCTCGATCACATCCATTCCCCACATAGAAAATGGCCATGGTGATGTCATGCAATGTAGTTGATTCGGAGGTGCGTGAATGATGTTGGCATGAATTTGACATTGATAACATTGCTTGACATAATCTTCACAATCAGCTTTGAGGGATATCTAGTAATGTCATATCCTTAATATCTTCTTGGCAAGTAGAGTTCCACTCATGTGTGCTCCACATACTCCACCATGCACTTTATTCACAAGTCTTTGGGCGTGATCATTGTCTAGACATCTCAAACGACTTATACCCGGAACTTTTTTCTAGAGAGCATCCCCACTTAAATAAAAATTCGTGGACATCTTTTGTATTCGATTTTTTACAGATTGGCTCACTCTTTCAGGGGTGGACATGTCTCACAAATATTCTTTGATGTTTTGGTACCAAGGTTGATCAGTCGGGGATATCTCATTTGATATTTTCCCCATGTTATTTTTGTAAAATGGTGTATTTTGTTCCATGAAGGTGATAATGGGCATACCTTTCCTTGCTGATAAGTTCACCAATGAGGCCAGTATGGCCAATGCATCGGCATAGTCATTCCTATTCCGAGGAATATGCATAAAGGCAATGTCTTTAAATTATCCCGCCATCTTGATAATATGGTGGTGGTATGGCAATAGATATAACTCTTTGGTACTGTAAGCCTCATTAGATTGTCTAATGACTAGCTCTAAATCTCCGAATACTGTCAACCATTTGACTCCCATGGATTGGGCCAATTTTAACCCTAGTAGGTACCTTTCATATTTTGCCGTGTTGTTAGAGTTGCCAAACTGCAACTTAGTTACTACAGGATATTGCTCCCCAGTGATAGATACAAGAACTACTCCTGCACCGGCTCCTCATGCATTGGCAGTGCCGTGAAAGTACAATTTCCAAAATTGACCCATATCTCCTTTATTGGTTTGCAGAACCACCATTACCTTCTCATCAGGGAAATAAGTTTTAAGAGGCGCATAACCTCATGTCGGTGCTGCTGATAGATGGTCTGCAATTCCCAATCCCTTAACGAACTTTTGGGTCACATAGACGATGTCGAACTGTTGAAGAATCAACTGCCACTTGGATAATCGGTAGTTCAACAACGGTTTGCTGAAAACATACTTCAAAGGATCCATACAGGATATGAGATGAGTAGTATGGCCATGTAGGTAATGTTGTAACCTCATGGCAGCCCAAGCTAATGCGCAACATGTCCTTTATATTAGTGTATATTTCTATTCTCCACTACTAAAATGTTGACTGAGGTAATATATAGCCCTTTCTTTGCCCATGTCATCTTTCTGCCCCAGTAAACAGCCCATGGCGTTGGAATTGACTGATGTATACATGAATAACGGGACTCCCTCCCTTGAGGGTACCATTATGGGTGCTTCAATCAACCTCCTTTAGATGATACGAAAAGCCTTCCGACAGTCTTTGTTCCACTTCCCGAAGGAGTTCTTTTTCAACAACTTGAAAATAGGTTCACATGTGGCTGTCAGTTGCGAGATGAATCTGCTGATAAAGTTTATCCTCCCTAGAAAACCTTGGATTTCCTTCTCGGTTCTCAGCTCAGGCATCTCAGTGATGGCTTTTATCTTGGGTGGATCCAACTCGATGCCTCGATTTCTTACAAGGAATCCCATGAGTTTTTTGGATTTCAACCCAAAAGCACACTTAACGGGGTTCAGTTTTAAGTTATATTTGCGGAGCCGCTTAAACAACTTCCAGAGATGGATGCAATGATCATCTGCCTCTTTGGACTTTACGATGATATCACCCACATACACTTCATTCTCTTTATGCATCATATCATGGAATAAGGTCATCATAACCCTCTGATATATAGCACCAACATTAGTGAGGCCAAACACCAATCTCCTATAGCAGAAAGTTCCCCAGGGGTGAAGAAGGAGATCTTTTCCCTGTCTTCTTCAGCAACCATGATTTGATGGTAACCGACAAAGCAATCGGCAAAGGAGAACATCTCATACTGTGTCGTATTGTTTATCAATACATGGATGAATGGCACTGGAAAGTCATCTTTAAGGTTGGCCTTGTTGAGATCTCAAAAATTTACACAGACCCTTACCTTTGGATAACCACTCAGGGTAACCACATTGGATAACCACTCAGGGTAAGTTGATACCATAATGATACCTGCTTTGAATTGTTTGATAATTTCTTCTTTGACCTTTAGACTCCATTTTGGTTTCAACCGTCTTAGCTTTTGCTTTACTGGTTTGAACCCTTCTTTAACTGGTAACCGATCATGTCTTTATGAGACCAAGCAAAAACATCTTTAAACTTGGTTAGGAGGTTAATTAAGTCTTTTTCTTGGTTGGAGAGTAGCTTGGTTCCAATATGTAGTTCTTTAGGAAGGTCAGAGGTTCCAAGGTTTATGGTGTTGGTTTACTCAAAGTTGGGTTTGGGTTTATCTTTGACCCATCCATTAATTTCCTCAGGCACCTTGTGTGACGCCCCCAAAATAGGTATACATCACCCATCTTGAGTCGCCAAATACATGGTACAAAATACAAATAAAAACTTAATTATGAAACTGTCGTGTAAAATACGAAAAAACAAATGTTGTGAGTTTTAATACAAATATTGTCATCTAGACAATATCCACACTCAATGGAGTCCTCATTACATTTATTATCACACTATTTAACAGAATAGTGAGGACTACTAATGCTATCATCTGGACCGTCACTCCGTTCCCCGACTAGTCCCCTTTTACATTCTCATTTCAAAGAGAACAAAGGAAAGAAAGGGTGAGCTCAACTAGCCCAGTAAGAAATATTATGACTAAGATAATGCAGAATAAATTATCCTTAGCCTTCAACAGTATAACAACTGACAGAATATAATACACAACAAGTTTTAGATCAACAACTGCAGCGGAATAAGCAATCAAATAGAAGAGTCAATTAGAGCATAAAACCTACTATCTTCTATGATTTAAAAATATTTTCATCAACTTTATCGCTGAGACTAGGCTTAATAAATATACCACATCATCCATGCACCACGGCCAAGGATATTCATGTAATTATCAATGGTCATGACTATACCAAATAATCCCTGGTCATAATCATACCAACAACTGTCCACCAATGAACTACAGGCCAATGAAGACTTTTACCACATCATTCGTCACATTACGGTCATGACTATACCGAATAATCCGTGGTCATAATCATACCAAGTCCATCTATGCATGTAAGCCAAAGATGACTTTAATCACAATATAAGCATGAGGATGATGACAATGACATAATAATTCAATAAAACAAGTTCAAGGATAAATTTTAAATGTTTATAATTTAATTTATCCAGAAATCAATAATGTCCAAATTGTCAACATGATACTTCTTTGTGGAGTAAAATTCAAGAATGCTCTAAAGAATATTTCCGTGAAAAGATACTGGATGAAGCACAAATATTGAGGACATTCCACTAATTTCATGGAGTATAGAAGCCAAAAATTTAACCCAAATGAGTATCATAGAGTATATTAAACTACAAATGGAATTTCGCCCGCCATGCGGTAATCCACGTAGACAGATCATTTCCATAATTTAATAAGGAATGAATATGAAGGATCATTCACCATGCATGTGGTAATCCACATAGACGAGTTATTCCAACTGAATAATAAAGAATGGAATAATTGAAGAATCCACCATGCATGCGATAGACCACATAGACAGGTTATTCCAATAGAATAATAAATAATGGAACCAAGTCATGCATAAAATGTACTGACAGGATATTCCAACAGAATAATAAAGAATGGAATAACAGAAGAATTCACCATGCATGCGATAGAATCATGCATGCATGTGTTATTCCAACAAAATAATAAATAATGGAACCAGTCATGCGTAAAACACAAGCGATGTGATATTCCAAATGTAATAATAAAGAATGGAATAATGTAAGAATTTCACCACGTATGCGGTACTTTTATGACATGCAAGTTATTCCAACATAATATTAAAGAATGGAATAATAGAAGAATTTCACCATGTATGCGGTACTTCGCATATACAGGTTATTCCAACAGAATAATAAGGAATGGAATAACAATAGCTCTCTTCATGAATACGAAAGAAATAATACCCTTTACCTTAGAAAGAAACTGGATACTAGAGTAGAGAGGTAGCAGACTTCTCTTCATCTTTCTCTCTAAAATTTCTCTTTATAATAATTGCTCTATAACTTTAATGAATTGGTGAGAAATGAAGGAAAAATGAGCTTCTATTTATAGGAAAATATAGTTTCGATAATTGCACGTTTTGGGGCTCGAAATATTACAGTATAATACCTTCCTCTTTTTCTTCATTTTTAATTTAGTCCTGCAAGTATTATCAAACTTGCACCACCTCCCCTAATAGTAAATAATGTGATTTAATAGTAAATCATGTGAACAAATAGTTCTAGGCATGTGAAAATACGAATTACAGTATAGTACCTCCATCTATACCTCCATTTTTAACTTAGTCATGCAAGTATTATCAATCTTGCACCAACTCCCCTAATAGTAAATGAATGTGAATCAATAGTACACACATGTGAACAAATAGTTATAATTATGTGAATCAATAGCAATTAATTGCTCATTTATCCGGTTAATTACCCGATTGGTCAATATAACCTCCAGACATCAATTATTATCGAAATAAATATCGATTTTTACTAACACTAAAAATTCCAACACAATGGAACTATCAGTTTCATCTTTAATTAACACGAACTTATTCATCATTAATATTATAACTCATAATATTTAACATCCAGGTCGTTCCCAGAAAAGAGGGGGCTTTTCGATAAGGATTTCTCCTTATTGGCGCGCAATTAGATGACCAAACCTCTCGTTGACAGAACTTCTAGACATTGTAAATATTGCAATTTAATAATATGAATAACTTTGTCGTTTCAATTATTGATTTAATAATATATCATAATATGCAGATGATACTGTGACAATAATTGAATCAATAATATGAGAGATATGATGCAGTAATTACTGTAGCAATAATTGAGTATAACTGAGTGACTTCTCACGTAAGCATCAATAATCAATACCGTGTGCTACTATACAACCACACATATTACTGTACTTTTGATATCGGGTAGTTCAACAGTTTTAACGGTAACACTTTCACCGTTATTTTTATAAAAAGATAATTCTGTCGTTTTACGATAATACTTCCGTTGTGGGGTCCACCAATGATTGTGCCGTCGTACGAACATTCCCTGTTAAAACGAATATTCCCCTACCAATAGAATATAATATAACCACTTGCTTACTTTGAAAAATTTATAAATATTACCCACAACTATAACATTATATCAAATCCACACCATATTATTCAAAAATATATTTCGAGAAAATTATTCTTTATTCATAAAAGCAGTCTTACAACCTCCCCTTCTTATGAAATTTTATCCTCGCAATTAGGGTACGTACCTGGTATATCGAATAGGTGAGGATATCTTGACTTCATCTCAGATTCTATCTCTCAGGTCATTTCTTCCACATCGGGGTTTCTCCACAAAACTTTGACTTGAGGTATAACCTTGGAGCGTAGAATATGATCCTTCTTATCCAAGATTTTAACAAGTAACTTTTCATATGTTAAATCTTCCTCTATCTCGTCTCTTTCTAATTCAATAATGTGGTTCGGGTCTCACATATTTACGTAACATAGATATGTGAAAAATGTTATGAACACGAGACATACTTGGCGGTAAGGTGAGTCTATAGGCCACATTTCCTACTCGGTCAAGGATTAAAAATGGGCCAATGAATCGAGGATTGAGCTTTCCTCTCTTTCCAAATCTCGTAACTCCTTTCCATGGAGCAACACGTAACAACACATGATCTCCAATATTGAATTCCACGTCCTTTCGATGAAGATCAGCATGACTCTTTTGTCAATCTTGTGAGGTTTTTATACGTTGTCGGATCGTTTGAATCTTCTGTAGTCATACGTACCAAATCCGGTCCCAACAACATTGTTTCACCCACCTCATCCCAGCATACTGGAGAATGACACTTTCTTCCATACAGCGCCTCAAATGGAGCCATGCCAATACTTGCTTGATAACTATTGTTGTAGGAAAACTCCACCAATGGTAAGAACTTATCCCAACTTCCCTTGAAGTCAAGTACACAGAGTCTTAATAAATCTTAAAGAGTTTGAATAGTCCTTTCTGACTGCCCATCCGTTTGAGGATGATATGCTGAACTAAATCGTAAATCCGCGCCCATAGCTTTTTGCAAACTAAGCCAAAATCTTGAAGTGAATCTTAGGTCTCGAGCAGAAAATATGGATATTGGCATACCATGCAATCTTACAATCTCGTTTATGTACATACTAGCAAGACGTTCAAGTGTATAAGTTTCTCGTATCGGTAAGAAATGAGTAGACTTGGTCAATCTATCAACAATGACCCAAATCGCATCAATGCCTTGAGAAACCTTAGGAAGACCAGTAACGAAATCCATGGTAATGTGCTCCCACTTCCATTCTCGAATTTCAAGTGGTTGCAATGGACATTTTGGCACTTAATGCTCCGCCTTGACTCGTTGACAAGTTAGAAACCTTGAAATAAACCCCGCTATCTCTCTCTTTATATTGCTCCACCAAAATGTATGTCGAAGATCACGATACATTTTGGTACTCCCAGGATGGATTTCAAACGGTGTGTTGTGCACCTCCATCATGATTTTATACTTCAAGTCAGAATCGTTAGGAACACAAAGTCTAGAGTTGACTCAAAGTATTCCTTCTTCATCGATTCTTGCTTTTGGAATAGCACCTTCTTGTACTTTCTTCCTCATACGTATCCGCTCCAGGTCTGTAGCTTGAGCAGCTTTAACTTTATGGATTAAAGTCGGTTCCACTCGTATATTCGCCATCATCACATGGGTCCCTAGAGTCTTTAACTCTATTTCCATCTTTTCCAAGTCATACACAATGGGCCTTTGCGTTGACAATAATGCACTCGTGCCCGCATATGATCTTCTACTTAATGCGTCAGCTACTACGTTCGCTTTTCCAGGATGGTATTGGCTAGTATGATCATAATCTTTCAACAACTCAAGCTATCGTCGTTGCCGCATGTTAAGTTCCTTTTGAGTGAAGAAATATTTGAGGCTTTTATGATCCGTATAGATCTCCACCTTCTCTCCATACAGGTAATGCCTCCAAATCTTAAGCGTAAAAATGACTGCTGCCAACTCTAGATCTCGAGTAGGATAATTCCTCTCATATTCTTTGAGTTGTCGTGAGGCATAGGCTATGACTTTCCCATGTTGCATGAGAACACATCCTAACCCTTTGCCTGAAGCATCACTGTAGATGACAAATCCCTCCGAGCCAGATGGTATTGTCAGAACAGGTGCTGAAATGAGTCTCCTCTTGAGTTCTTGAAAACTCTTTTCACATTCCTCGCTCCAACCGAATTTTGTATCTTTTTGAGTCAGCTGAGTTAATGGAGTAGCGATTTGAGAAAACCCTTCTTCGAATCTCCGATAATAACCAGCTAAGCCGAGAAAGCTACGTACTTCGGTCACTGACTTTGGTTGCTCCCAACTTTGAATTGCTTCAATCTTCGCTAGGTCAACAGATATTCCATGATTTGATATCACGTGCCTAAGGAATGCAACTTTCTCAAGCCAGAACTCACATTTCTTCAATTTGGCATAAAGCTTATTTTCACGAAGATTTTGAAGTATCAGCCTCAAGTGTTGCTCATGGTCTTCACGGGTTTTGGAGTATATGAGGATGTCATCAATAAAGACGACCACAAAGTGATCCAAATATTCCTTGAATACTCGGTTCATCATATCTATGAAAGTAGCAGGAGCATTAGTCAATCCAAAAGACATGACTAGGAATTCATAATGTCCGCATTTGAGTTCTAAAAGCAGCCTTGGAATGTCATCGCTTTTAATCTTCAACCGATGATATTCTAAATGAAGATAAATCTTTGAAAAGAATTTGGCTCCTTGCAATCGGTCAAACAGTCATCAATGCGAGGCAATCGGTACCTATTTTTGATGGTGACATGATTCAAACCCGATAATCAATACAAAGTCGATACTTCCATCTTTCTTCTTCACGAATAGAACAGAGCACCCCAAGGAGATGTACTAGGATGAATGAAACCGATGTCTAACAATTCCTCAGAGTTGGGTTTTTAACTCCTCGAAGTTTAATAGGAGCCATTCGATATGGGGCTTTGAAATGGGTTTTGTATCGGATTCAAGGTCGATACAAAATTCAATTTCACGCCCGGGGTAGGCCAGTGAAGTTCTTCGTGAATACGTCGTGAAATTTATTAACAATATAAATATCATTCAAATCGATTTATTTTTATTTAAATCCGTGACATGGGCTAAGAAAGCTTGACATCTGTTTTTCAATAAATGAATAGCTTTATGACTTGATATGACAGTGATTAACTTTAGTGGTTTGGTTGGTTGAATTCGTATAATAGGTTGGTTAGGAATATGAAAGCTAACAACCTTACGAAAACAATCGATTTTAGCATGATGAGTAGTTAACCAATCAATCCCTAAGATCACATCAAATGCAAGTATTTTCAAAGAAATAAGATCGACAGGTAACATGCGGTTACCGATTTGAATCAAACAATACTTATAAATGGTGGATGTGATGATGGTTTCTCTTAATGGAGTTTCAACAGATAAATGAAAGTCTAATTTCTCCGGAGTTAAATTTAAACGTTGAGCGCAAGTAGGAGAAATAAAAGAATAGGTAGAACCGGTATCAAATAAAGTATAAACTTCGCTAGAGTTTATGATTAGCTTACCCATGATCACCTCATTCGGATTCCTTGCTTTTTGGGAGGTTACGACAAACGCTCTCCCTTGAACTACCGGTTTTGTCTTGTCAGGACACCCTTTGATGCCTCCATCCCAGCTGGACTTGACTTTGGTGCACGACAAAATCGGGCTAGGTGACCTTCTTTTCCATAATTATAACACGCTTTGGACTGCATCACGCAGTTTGGACTGATATGTCCCTCCCCTCCGTATTTGTAATATACGATTGGCGGTCGTTCTCCTTCCTTAACAACAGGTGGTGGTGCTGACGTTTTTCCATCTTTGTTGAATCTCCTCTTCTTGAAATGTCCACTCTTATTGTCATGGCTATGATTACCACCGAAGTGATTATCATTTCTGGCATATTGATTCCCTCCACGTTTGTTATCACCGCTTCGATGACTACTACCACTGGTATTATCGACTTGTCGGTTGTTCTCTCTTGGTTGGGTTGACTCATTATCGCGCTCCAATAACTGAGCCCTATTCACAACATCTGAATACAAACATAGTTTGTGAGAAATTAGGTATTGACGTATCTCGGGTTTCAAACCTCTTAGAAACATCCACGTCATTCTCTCCTCATTATCAACCAAGTGGGATGCAAACCGGGACAACTCGGCAAACTTAGCTTCGTACTACGCCACGATCATATTGTTTTTCTCAAGCTTGATGAACTCTACCTCCTTCATGTGACGAATACTTTCAGGAAAGTACTTGTCGTTGAATGCTTCTTGAACTTCTCCCAAGACATCTTCAAGTCAAGGCGAGTTGAGTACGCTTTTGCAGATTCCCACCAAATCTATCTACCTCTCGCCGCAACATAAAGGTGGCAAAGGGCACCTTTTGCTCCTCGGAGCATCCCAAGACATCAAATATCTTGTTGATCTACTTTATCCACGTTTCCGCCTTAAGTGGTTTTGGCTCTCCAAAAAACTCCGGTGGTCCCAGCTCCTTGAACGGCCTAGCGGTGACCGTCCGAGAGTTGTCAGTGTTTCCACCTGCATTTTGGATAGGAGACGCCCACGTCTGATGTTGCATGAATTCCATAAAACCTCTGAACGTCCCATCATTCATCATTTGATCATTGTTGTTTTCCTGAGGATTATTGTCTTCCTGTTGCACATTATCCTGGATATTAATCTGTGGTGACTCCACGGTCTCATGTGCTTCATTGATTATCTCAATATTTTTGGATGCCATTTTCAAATACTGCCACAAAACAAGGGTTAATTAACATATCACATATTATCCCTATACTCTGACCGACCAATAGAAATTAGGTAGGTCATACTAGCGAAGGAATTCTCCGTCTCTCCCCTCCTAGTTCTTGTCTCACTTCTCAGCCAGGGATCATATCCCTAAGCTTTGATACTAACTGTGACGGCCCCAAAACAGGTATACATCACCCATCTTGAGTCTCCAAATACATGGTACAAAATACAAATAAAAACTTAATTATATAACTGTCGTGTAAAATACGATAAAACAAATGTTGTGAGTTTTAATACAAATATTGTCATCTAGACAATATCCACACTCAATGGAGTCCTCATTACATTTATTGTCACACTATTTAATAGAATAGTGAGGACTACTAATGCTATCATCCGGACCGTCCACTCGCTCCCCGACTAGTCCCTAAGCACGCTCTCATTTCCTGAAGAGAACAATGAAAGAAAGGGTGAGCTCAACTAGCCCAGTAAGAAATATTATGACTAAGATAATACAGAATAAATTATCCTTAGCCTTCAACAGTATAACAACTGACAAAATATAATACACAACAAGTTTTAGATCAACAACTGCAACGGAATAAGCAATCCATTAGAAGAGTCAAGTAGAGCATAAAACCTACTATCTTCTATGATTTAAAAAGATTTTCATCAACTTTATCGTTGAGACTCAGCTTAATAAATAAACCACATCATCCCTGCACCACGGGCAAAGATATTCATGTAATCATCAATGGTCATGATTATACCGAATAATCCCTGGTCATAATCATACCAACAACTGTCTGCCAATGAATTACAGGCCAATGAAGACTTTTACCACATCATTTGACACATTACGGTCATGACTATACCGAATAATCCCTGGTCATAATCATACCAAGTCCATCTATGCACGTAAGCCAAAGATGACTTTAATCACAATATAAGAATGAGGATGATGACAATGACATAATAATTCAATAAACTAAGTTCAAGGATAAATTTTAAAGGTTTATAATTTAATTTATCCAAAAATCAGTAATGTTCAAATTGTCAACATGATACTTCTTTGTGGAGTAAAATTCAAGAATGCTCCAAAGAATATTTCCATGAAAAGATACTGGATGAAGCGCAAATATCAATGATATTCTACTAATTTCATGGAGTATAGAAGCCACAACTTTAACCAAATGAGTATCATAGAATATATGAAACTGCAAATGGATTTTTGCCCGCCATGCGGTAATCCACGTAGACAGATCATTTCCATAATTTAATAAGGTATGATTACGAAGGATCATTAACCATGCAAGTGGTAATCCACATAGATAGGTTATTCCAATAGAATAATAAAGAATGGAATAACAGAAGAATTCACCAAGCATGCGATAGATAGCATGCAGCATAAAAGTTATTCCAATGTAATAATAAATAATGGAACCAAAGTCGTGCGTAAAAACACAATCGAACGGATATTCTAACGTAATAATAAATAATGGAATAACGTAAGAATTCACCATGCATGCGATAGATAATCGCATGCATAAAAGTTATTCCAACAAAATATTAAATAATGGAACCAGGTCATGCGTAAAATGCAATCGACGGGATATTCTAATAGAATAATAAAGAATGGAACCAATCATCATACATAAAACGTCATTGTAGCGGGATATTCCAATGTAATAATAAAGAATGGAATAATGTAAGAATTTTACCGTGTATGCGATATCGCATAAACGAGTTATTCCAACATAATAATAAAGAATGGAATAATAGAAGAATTTCACTATGTATGCGGTATTTATATATATAAAAGTTATTCCAATGTAATAATAAGGAATGGAATAACAATAGCTCTCTTCATGAATACGAAAGAAATAATACCCTTACCTTAGAAAGAAAACGGATAATCGGAGTAGAGAGGTAATGAGACTTCTCTTCTTCTTTCTCTCTATAATAATTGCTTCTATAGCTTTAGTGAATTGGTGAGAAATGAAGGAAGAATGAGTTTCTATTTATAGGAAAATATAGTTTTGATAATTGCACGCTTTTGGGGCTCAAAATATTACAAAGATAATACCTTCCTCTTTTCTTCATTTTTAATTTAGTCCTGCAAGTATTATCAAACTTGCACCACCTCCCCTAATAGTAAATAATGTGATTCAATAGTAAATCATGTGAACAAATAGTTCTAGACATGTGAAAATATGAATTACAGTATAGTACCTTCATCTATACCTCCATTTTTAACTTAGTCATGCAAGTATTATCAATCTTGCACCAACTCCCTTAATAGTAAATGAACGTGAATCAATAGTACACACATGTGAAAAAATAGTTATAATTATGTGAATCAATAGCAATTAATTGCTCATTTATCCGGTAAATTACCCGATTGGTCAATATAACCTCCAGACATCAATTATTATCGAAATAAATATCGATTTTTACTAACACTAATAATTCCAACACAATGGAACTATCAGTTTCATCTTTAATTAACACGAACTTATTCATCATTAATATTATAACTCACAATATTTAACAACCATGTCGTTCCCAGGAAAGAGGGGGCTTTCCTATAAGGATTTCTCCTTATTGGCGCGCAATTAGATGACCAAACCTCTCTTTGACAGAACTTCTAGACATTGTAAATATTGAAATTTAATAATATGAATAACTTTTTCGTCTCAATTATTGATTTAATAATATATCATAATATGCAAGTGATACCGTGACAATAATTGAATCAATAATATGAGAGATATGATGCAGCAATTACTGTAGCAATAATTGAGTATAACTGACTGACTTCTCACGTAAGCATCAATAATCAATACCGTGTGCTACTATGCAACCACATGCCAGACATCGTACTTTTTACTAATGGGTAGTTCAATAGTTTTAAAGGTAACACTTTCACCGTTATTTTTATAAAAAGATAATTCTGTCGTTTTACGATAATACTTTCGTTGTGGGGTCCACCAATGATTGTGCCATCGTACGAATATTCCCTGTTAAAATGAATATTCCTCGACCAATCGAATATAATATAACCACTTGCTTACTTTAAAAAATTTGTAAATATTACCCACATCTATAACATTATATCAAATCCACACCATATTATTCAAAAATATATTTCGAGAAAATTATTCTTTATTCATAAAAGTTTGACAAATTCTATATCAAAATCGTAGTCACTACTGGAATTTGACAAGTCAGGGACAGGGCTAGAAATACTCAAATTTGGAAACCTAAGAAGAAAATTTGATTGCTTAATATATATAAAACATTTGTCAATTACAAAAGGGTTAAGTAGTTAATATGACAAAAGCCAATAACAAGTTGCAGATAAGATAAAACAGACTAAAATGTAAAGGCTAGGCTCCTTGTTAAAAAATCATTTTCTAGTTTTACCCTTTTTAGACGATCTGAGGCGTGATCGTCCAATTACTGGTAGTCGTATCTTCAGGGATGGTTGAGATTGATGTATTACCGAGGTCACTGTTGTCTTTGAGGATGAACACGACTGGCTCAGAATTGGACCCGGAATCCTCCTTTGGGATATTCTCACTTTTCTAGTTGATGACCGAAAGGATGGGCTAATCATCTGATGGATCAGCCTCAAGGGGTTTCTTAGTAGCATCCTTGGCGAGGGAAAAGCTTTTCATCAATTGGAACTGAATCTCTTCCAAAAACTTCTGGTTCTTGGCTTTCCCAGCCTTATCTTTATTAGGTTCTCCCTTATGGGCTTCCATATCTATACTCTGATTGACTTGGGGTATCAAGAGGTTTGAGATATAAGCAGGGATCTTCTTCAATGGTTCCTTGAATCCCGCTTCATTGAGACTCGGCCTGAGGGGAACCATCAAGTGGAAATGTATATGCTTATATGGATTACAGTGTTTGGAACCACCGAGGTAGCCCAGTTCAGCCTTGCCAAATTTGGTTGGTATATAGATTGGATATCTATTTCCTTGGCCATTTTGGCCTAGCCCTTGACCTAGTTGATGTCCTCGAAAAAGCATCTCTTGGTCAAATGCCATCACTTCGAGGGATATCCGGGGTTTCAATGCTGGTGAACCCATAAAATTTTATTGAGGAGAGCTTACTTCAAAAACTTGTAAACTGGCGTGTTCAATACCCTCATTCACACTGATCCTGGGAATATCTTCCAGAGTATGAATCGTATATTCGGATACAGCACTGACGGTGACTAAGTTACCGTTGATAATATATTTTAATTACTAGTGAAGACTGGATGAAACGGTTCTATCCATATGAATCTAGGGTTGCCCTAACAACAAGGTATATCCAGTAGTGATTTTCAATATTTGGAAGGATATGTTGAAACTGAATGGACTGATCTTCAAGGGAAATTCAATTTCCCCCATTATATCTTTAATAACAAGGAATTTCAAGTCACTTTATATGTATGTATACTATTGATATTTAAAACTTTGTGCTATATAGTGATTTAATATGTGAAGTGCTGCATGGCTAAATAAACATATATACTATAGTTATGGATATATATATATTTATAGATTTCATTAAAAATAAAAGGTTCATAACCTAATTATACATTAGGTGAGATAATTAAATAACCTAAGGGTTATGGTAATAAGGAATGGTTAGTATTTAATATGTATACTAACTTAAGTGGATAATTTTATTATTTCAAGTGATTAATAATTTTAAACCTAATTATAGTAAACCTAATTAGGTTACAAGTCAAAGAGATATGTGTATGTAATTAAATTCCATAAGATTGGAAATGGAAACCCTAAATAAATAATTATGGTAATATATATTAAAAATTTTAAACTATGTTTACTACATAGCCCAAAATAATTAAAGGAAAAGCCCAAAAGAAATAAAATGCAAGCCCATACTTAGCCCACTTGATTAAGAGTATTTTAGACCTTTGATTAATCAAATTTGTGTAATATAATAAAAGCAAAATGGAGGAGATATTGGGCATAGGAAAACCGGCCACATTAAACCTTTTAAGGTAATAAGTTTAAGTTAATCAAGTTCCTTAAGTAGAAAGTCTTACAACAAGGACACGTGTGTCATGCTCCCATTGGTGGAAAATCTAATTAGCGTCTTTAATGACATTATTAGGCATGATTAGGAAGAGATAAGGCTAACCCTTTTATCCAAGGGACAAAAAGAACATGGGGGATATTAGTTAATCACCAACACTACACCTTCATTTCACCACATCTTCTTTTCATTTTCATAATCTCCGCCATTCTTCTTCTTCTATTTTCTCTCAACTAGCAAAACACAAAGTGATGAAGATAGATGAGAGAGAGAGAGAGAGAGAGAGAGAGAGAGAGAGAGAGAGAGAGAGAGAGAGAGAGAGAGGTTCTTGGGGAGGAATATGAGTAAGTTGTTCATGCATCCTAAGTTTCTAACTTACTTTGGAAAGAAGAGGAGGACATCCCACAAGACTAGGTAAGAAAAATTAAACCCTAGTTTTATGTTTTATATGTTTTATGTAATCTTATTATAGGTTTATGGAAGTGCAAGTTCTTAAAGGATAGAAACCTATGAGGATGATAAATCTTGAGTATAATATGTTTAACTTGTTCATCTATATAATTTTGTGTTGGAAATTTGGGGAAAAGGAAATTAAAGTAGTTTTTAAGAAAAATTTATTCAAAATGGGTGATCCATGCTTTTAATTTTGAAATCTACAAATGGTTTTTATGAATTTGTTTCTTGGTATGCTATAACTATGAGTTAAGGGCAAAACCCCTTTGGAAGCATGTAAAAAGGTTAAAAAATGAGCAAGATATGGATTTATTACTAAAACACTCCAACTATGAAATCTTGTTGCATAAACAGCCATTTTTGGGCTATTTATCGAGACAAAAACTTAACTAAATTTGATGTTTGATGAATGAAAACTGTAGCTCGGGAAGATACGAATCCAACGAGACGGATTGGACATTAATCGGAGTTGTAGATTTTATTTTATTCAAGTTTTAGTGAAGGACCCAAAATCTAGAAAAATCAGAAAATTTTAGGAAACCTATCACGGGTTCAACTGCTTCTAAACAGATTTAGATTTTTTTTGGTGACCTAATTGTGGCCACTTTTCTACTTGCTCCTATGATTTCGCTTCTTGGACCCAAATTTTTCTAAATTTATTAAGAATATTAAGATATTTAATTCATAATTTTTCGGGACAGTTATGTAATTATTAAGTAATTAGTGGTTTAAACTCATTTAAAATAATTTAAAACTTACTAATTTATAATTTTTAATGCCATTAAATGATTATTAAACTAATTACATGTAATTTGAGTATAATTAACTATTTAATTATTATCTAAGTGATATTAGGTGATAATTAAATAGAGATATTATTAATAAAGTAACTATTGATTATTTAATTAAGATTAAATAATAAATATAGTTAAACCATTGATTAATTAATATTAAATTAATGATTAAAGAATCTTTAAGTAAGAATAATGTAATTACCTAATTACATTGACATAAAATTTATAAAATTATTATTTATTATTTAGTTAATATTAAATAATAAATAAGATCAAAATGATTATTAATTATTCTTAGATTAATAAGAAAGAATAATTAAAGACTTATGAAGTGAATTAATTATTTATTATTTAAGGATAAATAATTAATACTAAATAAGGACAATGTTAATTAATTATTCAATTATTAATGAATAATTAAATACTAATGAAGAAAATAAATCAATTATTTATTATTCAAAGATAAATGATTAATTAATTATCACTTAATTAATATTAAATAATAATTAAAGGCAAATAATGTTAATAATGTAATTATTCATTGTTTAATTAACTTTAAATAATAAGTAGATGTAATTAGCTATTATTTATTAAATAATAATTAAAGAAAATTAATTAATTACTATTTAACTAATATTAAATAGAAATTAAATGAAGATAGAGTTAATAAATAAAGATAATTTAAGTGACTCATTAATTAAACAATTATAATAAGTTGTTTATGGATCGGGTTAAATGTATAGTCGACCACTGAACTTTTCGCATATTTGGGTATTGAGCCCCTTTCTTCTGGTCAACGCAAACTGAACCCCTTTCTATTCAAAAATTTAGAATTTGAACCCCCAGACGCCACATGTACGTTGACCTGTTGACGTGGCACACGTGGCAGGTCTGCCGTGATATTTATTATTTTAATTTGACACGTGAGCATTGCTGACGTGACTCCTTTTGATTTTTTTTCAAAAATTTGCCTTTGCAAGGATTTGAACTTACAACCTCTTGTTTGGAATTTTAACCATATGACCACTAGAGCAACACAAGCCAACTGTTAATATTTTGCAAGAATTTATCTTTCTATCAAAATATAATATGCAGATCATATTTGTATTTAAATCAAATTAATTCCAGAATTTTGTTTTCTTATTTTAGTAGAGAAATTAATTATTCATGCGAAAGATGGTGCTAAAATTTGGATTTTATATTTGTTGTTAAAAATTCTTCTGTTTCTAAAATAGATGTAAAAGAATATTAAAGGAGTAAAGTAAGATAATACCATTAAAAAATATTTTATCGAAAATTATGTAATATTTAAAAAACAAATATGGGGCTAAAATATTAAATATAATATTTAATATTTTATCGAAAATATAAGTAAAATATATTTAATATTTTAATAATAATATATTTTATCTAGAATATATTTAATATTTTAATATAAGTAAAATATATTTAATATTTTAATATATTTAATATAAGTAAAATATATTTAATATTTTAAGAATAATATATTTTACCAAAATAATATATTTAATATATCATTAATTAAAATATTAAATATATTCCTAGGTTAAATATATTATTATTAAAATATTAAATATATTTTACTTATATTTTTGATAAAATATTAAATATTATATTTAATATTTTAGCCCCATATTTGTTTTTAAATATTACATAATTTCCGATAAATATTTTTTTTTAATTTACCTAAAATATATTTTAATTAATCATTAATTAAAATATTATTATTATTATTATTGTTATTATTATTATTATTATTATTATTGTTATTATTGTTATTATTATTATTATTATTATTGATCTCTGTTGCTTGGTTTTGTTCCCAACAGTTAGCTTGGCTCATTTTATTAGAATTACTACTTCAAAGATGGTAACTTTAATTAAAAGATGGTTTGTTCCCAACAGTTAGCTTGCTCAAGCGGTCATTTGATTAAAATTCCAAACAAGAGGTTTCAAGTTCAAATCCTTACAAAGGCAAATTTTTGAAAAAAAATCAAAAGGAGCCACGTCAGCAATGTTCACGTGTCAAATTAAAATATTAAATATAATGTCAGACCTGCCACATGTGCCACATAGGCGCCACGTGTGCCACGTCAGTAGGTCAAGCACATGTGGCGTCTGGGGGTTCAAAGTCCAAATTTTTGAATAGAAAGGGGCTCAGTTTGTGTTGACCAGAAGAAAGAGGCTCAATACCCAAATATGCAAAAAGTTTAGTGGTCGACTATGTATTTAACCATTTACGGATCTAATAAGTGTTTATTACTTAAGAAAGACCTTATAAATTATTAAATCATTAACCTAAGATTTATTAAATATTTTATAAGATTAATAATGGTACATTATACTATGTGTACATTGTGATTGAATTATTTGCTAGATGATAGCATAAGTAAGCGTATAGACGTACAATTATACGCAATACTAATTAGTAGACCAACATTGTCAATGCTAGGTTATTCAAAGAGTTTTAATTAAAGTTAGTTAGTCGTAGCTCGTCGAACATGCAAGATCCCTAACTCAAACTCGAGTTATTATTTTCAAAGCATGTTAGTGAATAATTATTGATGATTATTCACATATATATTGATTATTGAGATTCACACGTGATGCAATTGAATTCCGGTTCTATTATTATTGAATTGAAAATTAGATTAAAGTTCTTCATTTATGAACTATTTATGAGATAGATCTATGCTAATTGTATCAGCTAGATCAAGCATGTTTAAATTTATTAAACCAAATGTGTTTTAAAAAGTTGCTCTTATTAAATTGATATGATAAGAACTCTTGACTGAGAAAAGGACGAATTTGATTAACATATGATATTGATGTTGGATTATTAATTGTTTTTGCATAAATCATTGGGTATGAAAGGCTGATCTCCTTGATTACCAAAACTTTTTAAGAGGTCTAGTTTAAATGCTGAGAACCTTGGCAAATGTTCATGGTTATTTCAAACCACTCAGTATTTGTTATTCAATTATTCGAATATTCAATTGTTGACTATTAATTCATGTTCCTTCACAATTTTATACTATTTTGAACATTGAAAGTGAAACTTCTTTTCAATCATGATATATCTCCCTTATATATAAACATGATAAGAAAATTAGTTGATTACCGTTGCTATATCATGACATTTATTTCAGTTAAGCCCAAACGATCAAATACAAAAGACAAAGGCAAGGGCAAGGTCCAATAATAGTTTAAAATGAATGTTAATTATTATATTATCTGATGCAATTAGTTATGTAAACTTTTTGTAATATGTAAAGGTGTGTTTAAGTTAAGGTAAAGAAGACCTTGGGATTATGTTATGAAACTTTATTATAATGAACAATGTATATTTATTATTCCGCAATAGTTTATAGAATGCTTATGATGATGATAGAACGTAAGCACTGAATCTAAGGTTAGAGAACCTGGATTTAGGGGCATCACAGGTTTGTATCAAAGCTGTAGGTTATAAACATTAGGAATGCGAAACCTAGGTTATAACCTTAGAAGAGAAAACTCTTATGGAGTATGTTAGGAGATGGATTGTGGAAATTCATCGAGTATGTGTTGTACTTAATAAAATATTATTTCATTTTGCTAATAAATATATTTTATTGTAGTACTGATGTTGTGTCCTTATTTTATTATAGGATGCTTGGAGATAGTGAGGGGAGTCATTCAGTAGAGTAGGAGGAGACTGTGATAGAGGTGATGATGGATGCCTCACACGATGAGATGATTGGTGACTTACTAGTGAAGAACTGTGAGCTAGAGCAGAGGATTGTAGAGTTAGAGGCGTAGAATATTACACATCAGTATATGGAGCAGCAGTATAAGGATGCTGCTAGTCAGGCACATATTGAGTTATCAGAAGTGCGAGTGCAATTGGAGCAGGAGAAGGCAAAATTTGGAGTACTGAGTGTAGAGCATATGGCGATGCAGGGTGAGTTTGATCTAGAGATTGCAGATAAGATACGCATGGATGATGAATTTTATGAGTCAACCAAGCAGGTGAACTAGTTAGAGACAGCACTGCAGGCCATGAAGGTCAGGGTCGAGACCTTGGGACTGGCTCTAGACTCAACGTATGAGGGCCAGCACAGTGAAACTAGGAGGGCGCATATTGAGATAGGGGAGTTTAGTTGATCAGTTTGACGTAGAGTTATGGAGGGGTTATTTCCCCAGGAGCCTGTTCAGTTGACCCAGTAGGGCCACTAGTGATGTTATACTATAAACTCATTGTAGATAGATGCATCAGTACCCCTTTTGTTTAATAGGGTTTTATGTTGATGTAAACCTCAGCAGATGTGAGGTAGTAAGTAGGTAGGTGGTATCCCTATTTGTGTATATAGGGGAGTATCATTTTGAGTAAATCCCATCTTTTGTGTTTACAATGGGATAATAGCATTTATAGTAATATACCTGTAATGAACGTGTGAGACACCAAAGTTGGTATATGAATATAAATGCATTATTATGATATGTGTTTGAGAATTTAATTAGTACATTATCTATTTAATGTTATGTAAGTTCAGTAAACTGAATCAGTATATTTAAATAAACTTAACCTACTAATCGGGGAGAAAGACTTCCAAATTTTGATAATCTAAAACTCTCACTTGATGATCATGTGATTGTTCAACTACTGTATTGTATTATATCCTAAATACTTATATAATAATAAAACCTGAGTAACATGTTAAAACTTTGTTTAACTAGATAATGTCGCCTAGACGTGTACTACGGAACTAAGAGGTCGAAGAGTCGATTAATAATGCAGAGGAAGGTCAACCAAACCTAATGCAAGACTGTGACGCCCCTAAATTCAGACTACAATTGTCTCAAATTTGGTTGTCACGTACTAACTCTATTAATAATTCAAAATCTCACATAGCGGAATAATAGAATAAATTACATTGTCATAATATAATTATTCTCGTCCCAAGGGTTCGTAACTTAAACATCTCTTACCTATCTTAAGTGTAATTAAACATATTTAGATATAACTAGTACATAGTACAACTTATATCATTTCATGAATATAATAATCTTCACTAAACACAACTACTCGGTGGCTTTGCCCTTGCCCTTATCAATGCTTGAGGGTCTGCCTTGCTCTGCCTTAACTGAAATGTTTTTAGGGAAGCAAGAATGAGCAATAAATTTACCAAGAAAGTAATATAACAAAAGGGAAATCAATATAGTTTTAGATTTCTCAAGGTATAACAATAATGATAGTTCAAGATAGCAAGACGTATCGACGATTATCAACAATAGTCGCTATGGACAAAAAATACCAATAATATCCAATGAATAATCAATTGAAGATTTCAAAGTAATGAATTCTGAGCAGTCACTAAGGACTATGAACTTCTCCTAGAATTAACAGTAATAAACTGATAACCCTACAAAAATGAGTATAACAGGTGATCAGCCTAAAGTACCCTATGTCATTCATAACATTTAATCATTCTCATGTGCGCACGTTGGTTCTCCGACAATATATAATTCCCCTACCAAGAGGGTTGTTCAACTTAGTTATATGAATCCGCACCAAGTTAATTTACTTTGGATAGCTTTCGATCAAATATGAATAGTCTAGCCGAAGCAATGACTTAGACCATTTTCTTTCACAACATATATATGAACAATTTTCGTTCGAATTAAGGTTTGAAAATCATTTCATTTCTAGATTAAGAAGTATTATACTTTCAAAGTTCTACTTATACGATCAATAATAGCACAAGTTCAAGTAATGCTCAATAAAGAGTAAGGTTCGAGTACTTTCCTCAAGCGTAGTTTAGCAAAATATAGTTTATCAACACTCTTTGAATCCTAACATAACATAGTTACACGTATAGGATATTCATTAGTTACATATGCTCATACATGATATGTAAGTTTAAATGCATACATAAATGTCTAAGTTAGTTGTATACTCCTTACATAATTCATCACACACCTTGCATACTTATAGAAAAAAATCAGTTTATAAATCACCATGAAGTTAAATAACATAGTCTCTAATCATTGCTTTATAGTTTGTAAATCTGTTTTTTGACATATCATTTGAAAGTCTATAATCATTTCATTAAACATTCAATCCTATCACTTAGCATGCTTCTCAACACATTAGATTATGTACTGATCATATAATACATGTTAAAGTTACAATACAAGCATGCAAACACCTTCAAACTAATAGCAAAAACTGTTCCCACTGCAGACTGGTGCGTCCGCACTTGGTTTTTACTATGGAGTGGCGCTGTCGCGCTGTTCCTGGTGCAAACCAAGACAGGGTTGCTTCTGCAGAAGGTTAGTGTACACCCGTCTTGCACATATATGAATAATCATGCACAACACACATGTTATTATGTGAATAACTAGGTTTGACCCTACATCAAAAAATTAACATAGGACATTATCCTTTTTAATTTAATCAAGACATTAAGTGTTCATTTTACAAATTCTCTTACGTTTATCTGTTATACACTTGCTACGTGGTCAATAGATCTCAACTATACATGCCTACATTAGATTAGTCATGTATTTCATGTCATGAAACTTTACATCGTTCAGACTTGTCATATTCCCTTTTTTACCATGCACATGTCTAGTTAGGCATTCATGTTAATCATATCCATAGACATACACACCCACTCATGATGGTTAATTTTAGAATACTTATGACACGTCTATTATCAAAAAATAGTTTTTCATTCTTAAGATTTCTTTTGAGAATCTCATGTTAAGCCACCAAGCATGCAAAGCTACTTTACTTACTATGCATCATATTTTCACATACGTATAGCTAGAACACATAAACATGCTCACAAATTCCCAACTCAAGGTGTATATAGTTTATCAAGTTTGTTTTTGAAACTTAAAGCCTCCATTAGTAAAACTTATTTAGGTATGCAAGATAAGTCCACAATGTCTAAATCATGCTTTCTTACTCACTTATGCACATACTCAAGTTATTTACATAGGCTAGAAAGATCAGAATTTGAAGGCATATTAGTCATCATGCTTTGTTTTGCAAAACTTCAAGTTTTACTTTAAAAAATCCTTTAAAATCAAGCAAGCAAAACTTATTATACCCGAAGAAACTTATGCCTTATGTTAAACTTGTTTACGTATATGTCTAAGTTATCTACACATGTTCACAAATTTTAGTTTTCCAAATCTTTAAATTTTCTTTGAATGTTCATATTAAAACAAACTAACATGGCTTCTATATATATATAGAAATCTCAGTCCACAAGTTAAGGTTGTTTATGTGCATATCCTAACCAAAGTAGCATGCTCATCATCCTATTGGATTATTAAAGCAGTATTTGAGAAAGACACCCCGCGCGGCTGCTCGGTATTAAGCTATAGAAGTGGCGCGGCCGCCCCACTTCGTTTAGAGGCAAAAATAAATGGCTCTGCTTCTGCAGAGCCTTAGCATAGGTATTGCTAATTCTAAAACTAGACTCACTACAACCCTTTCAAGCATACATACCAACTCAAACAATATAGAGACATGCTAATAGAGATTTCATGAGGATTGCAAGAATTTGACAAAACTTAACTAAGAACATAAATTTATACCTCTTGAAGCCTTAATGGATTCCTCAAATGCACTAAGTATGCTCCCACAATTCTCAGCAACTCACACTTCTATATGCCACTCATCAGACAATCTCAGCAATAGAGAATGAGAAGAGAAGTTTTCAATTTATAAAAAATCCATTGACCATGCTAAGCCATTGTCCAAGAAATCAAACTAAAGTTTGGAAGAAGAAATCATTGGATTGAGAGAGTTTGGCGAAAAGAGATCACCAACTCCCTCTTTCGCATATCTCAGCTCATGATCGAGGCTATTGTAGCCTTCAACTACCGATTACTTCATACGCAAAATAGAGTTAGGCTACTGTGCACCACTATTTGGGTCACTTAATATGGGACATAGTTTTAAATCACAACACTTAGTTATACAATGATTAGTTTGGTTCCTTTAACTTCCAAAAATGTAATTTTAATTTGTTATTGCTACTACATAATGGAAAGTTAAGGATTATTTATGTATCCCTATTATATAATCTATGTACATTAGTCCAGTTTAATTAGTATTTATAACATGTATGGACTCAATTTATTAGGTCACAAATAATTTCACATCTCCTTAAAAATTTATTATTCCAATTAGACTCACTTATTGGAATAATTTGTAATTCTTTGATAAAGTACATCTTTAATGTTCCCACATATATATAAGCAATTATTTGTGATACTTCTAATTTCTTCCACTTTACTATATAGTTTTCTATATATTATATACTAATACTAAAGTGTCACAATACACTTTCTTTTTAATGTAGGAACTAGATGTTAGCACATATCTTACACATCAATTAGATAATACATACTTTAATTATGTAATGTAATTTATTATTCGTAATAACAATTAATTAATAATATAATATTGATTAATTAATTTACTTAAATCCTCATTCTCATGCCACATAAGGCATCTTACAATTCTCATCATCATTTCCACATTTTCTCAATTCTTATAAATTCAATTTAAATTATTTGAATCATTCATTTCACAACATATCAATATTTATATTCAAATAAATATTCATTCTCTTATTTTATCAAAATAATATTCATTCATGAAATTCTCGGTTCTTACATCCTCCCCCCTTATAAAAATTTCATCCTTAGAATTGGTACAAGGTTACACGAATAAATGGGGATAGTCTCTTCGCATTTCATCTTCTAATTCCCACGTGGCCTCCTCGGCATCGTGGTTTTGCAAAAGTACTTTTGCAGAAGATATACTTTTATTTCTTAATGTCTGTTCTTTCATATCTAATATCTGGACATGAATTTCTTCATATGCCGGATTCTTCTCTACTTGAATAGGCTCGTAAGAAATCATGTGTTTGTAGTCAGGCTTGTACGGACGCAACACGGAGATGTGAAACACGTTATGGATGTGCTCTAACTCAGGTGGTAGTGAAACTTTGTACGCCACTTCATCCACTCGCTTCAGTATCTCGAATGGTCCTATGAATCGCAGACTCAATTTTCCCTTCTTGCCGAATCATATTTTTCCCTTCCAGAGAGATACTTTTAAGAAAACGTTACTTCCGACTTCAAAGTCGCGGTCCTGACAATGAAAGTCTACGTACTTCTTCTGGCGATCTTGTGCAGCTACTAGTCGAGCTCTTATCATTGTCACCAAACTTGCGATTTGTTGAACTAATTCCGACCCTAGCATCCTTCGCTCTCTGATTTCATCACAGTATAACGGTGTTCTATACTTTCTCCCATAAAGAGCTTCGTACGGTGGCATGCCTATACTCCCATAATAACTATTATTGTATGCAAATTCTACTAGGGGTAGGTGATCATCCCAACTTCCTTTGAAGTCCATCACATAAGTTCTAAGCATGTCCTCCAGCATTTGTATCGTTCGCTCACTTTGCGTGTGTGTCTGCGGATGATAAGCGGTACTTAACCTTAATTGTGTTTCCATCCTTCCTTGCAAGCTCTTCAAGAATTTTGACATGAAGCGCGAATCTCGGTCTAAGACAATTGATACCGGCACTCCATGTCGTGAAACAATTTCCTTTACGTACAGTTTCACTAGCTGATTCAGACTATATCAGATCTTGATCGGCAGAAAATGAGTCATCTTCGTTAGTCGATCTATGACCACCCAAATGGCATCAAAACCTTTCTGTGTGACTGGAAGTCCTACCATGAAGTCCATTGTAATGTTCTCCCATTTCCACTATGGTATTTCCAACGGTTGAAGTAGACCACTCGGCCTCTGGTGCTCTACTTTGACTCGTTAACATGTAAGACATCTACTAACGCACTCCGCGATTTCTCGTTTCAAATTAGGCCACCAAAAATGTTGCCTCAAATCCTGGTACATCTTCGTGCCTCCTGGATGAACGGAATACTTTGTGTTATGTGCCTTGTGAAAAATTTCTTCCCTCAACTCGGTTACTGCTGGCACCCACACTCTCCATTCGAATCTCAAAATACCGTCTCTATCCATCTTGAATTTTTCTTCCTCATTTTATGTGATCCTTTTCCTGATTTTCTTGCATTCTTCATCCTTTTCTTGTGATTCCTTTATTCTATCCAACAAGGTCGGACGAGCTTCTACCACAAACAATCTCTATTCAGACCTTTCCGGTCCCTTCACTTCTATCTACAATTTCTCCATATCCCTAAATAACTCCTCCTGAGTTTTCAATTGAAATAACTTTTCCATTCCCTTCCTACTTAGTGTGCCAGCCACTACATTCACCTTCCCCGGGTGATAAAGAATATCACAGTCATAATCCTTGATTAATTCTAACCACCTCCTTTGATGCATGTTCAACTTCTTCTATATGAAGATATATTTTAGACTCTTGTCGTCCACGTACACCTCACATTTTTCTCCATACAAATAATGTCTCCAAATCTTTAACGCAAAAACTACTGCTGCTAACTCTAAGTCATGAGTAGGGTATCATTTTTCATAATCCTTCAATTTTCATGACGTATATGCAATGACCTTGACATGTTGCATTAGGACACATCTTAGTCCTCTATGTGACGCATCACTATACACTACAAATCCCCCCGTATCCTTTGATAATGATAATACAGGTGCTTCGCTCAACCTCTTTTTCAGCTCTTGGAAACTTTCCTCACACTTGTCCGTCCACACGAACTTCACTGTCTTCCTTGTTAAATTGGTCAACGGGGTTGCTATCTTAGAAAAATCATGGAGAAATCTTCTATAGTACCCAACTAACCCTAAGAAACTTCTCACTTCGGTTGGCGTTTTCAGTTGATCCCAATTACTCACTGCTTCCACTTTCGTAGGGTCTACTGAAATTCCATCCTTATCCACCACGTGTCCTAAGAATTGAACCTTCTTCATCCAAAATTCACATTTGGAAAACTTTGTGTGCAACTTCTCCCTCTTTAGCGCCTCTAAAACCATCTTCAGATGTTCGGCGTGTTCTTCCTTCGTCTTTGAGTAGATCAGTATATCGTCGATGAAAACTACTACGAATTTATCTAAGAATGGCTTGAAGATTCGGTTCACCAAGTCCATAAACACTGCCAGAGAATTCGTCAACCCGAATGACATTACCAAAAATTAGAAATGTTCATAACAAGTTCGAAACGTCGTCTTTGATATATCCTCTTCCCGCACCTTCAACTGGTGATAACCCGTTCGCAAATCTATCTTCGAGAAACACTTGGCTCTCTTCAGTTGGTCGAAAAGGTCATTTATCCTTGGTAACGGATATCTATTCTTAATCGCCACTCTGTTCAATTCTCGATAATCGATTCAGAGCCTCATCGATCCATCCTTTTTCTTTACAAACAACACTGGTGTTCCCCAAGGAGACACACTCGATCGTATGTAACCCTTATCCGGAAACTCTTATAATTGTATCATTAATTCCTTCATTTCTACTGGCACCATACGGTGTGAGGCTTTCGAAATCGGTGCAGTTCCTGGTGCTAAGTCTATTACGAATTCAATTTCTTTGTCTGGCGGAAGACCAGACAGATCGTTCAAAACTATATCTTGAAATTCTCTCACTACGGATATATCCTTATTTTCTACTCCCTTTTTTTGAGTGTCAACAATGTACGCTAAGTAACCTACACATCCTTTTCTTATCAATTTCTTGGCCTGCATCATCGTAAGGCAACACGATTACTTAAGTGATGAACTACCATAAAATACCACCTTAGACTTATTTGGAGTCTAGAGGTGCACACTTTTATCCTGACAGTCAATTATCTCAGCATGGTTATACAACAAATCCATTCCCAATATTACGTCAAATTCTCCCAATCTTATCGGGATTAAGTTTTTGCTTAGTTCATGACTTCTAATATTTACACGACAATTTCGATAAATATACTCTACATGGATTACTTCCTTATTCGCAACTTCTATGTTCAGGGGATTTCCTAATCATTCTCGGGGTAAATTAAGTCGACTAGCAAATTCCTCAGATACGAAAGAATAGGTGGCACCTGAATCAAATAATATATAAGCATTTATATCATTGATCAAGATGATACTTGACATAATGTCCTTTGCAGCTACTGTATCTTGGACAACGTTCTAGCAGTTTCAACTTCCTCCTTATTGGCTGCTTCCTCCGCCACTTCCTTTCTTTGGGCAATCTTTGATCAGGTGATCCGCCGAACCACAAGCGTAACAACCTTTGATCTTCTTTGGCTTTGGGCAGTTGGGCGAAATATGCCCCTCTTAGCCATAGTTGTAACATACACTGCGCCTTTTCCAACACTCGCCCTAGTGATACCTCCCACGCTTCAGACATCCTTCTGCCTTCTTCTTAAACTCTCCACGAAACTTCCCCACTTGATTATTGAAATTTTTGTTATTGTTGTTGTTGTTCTCCCACTTCCTTTTCCCTAAATTACTTCCACTGCTACTGCTTCCTCCTCGGCTATCTCCTCATGTGCTCTTACCCTTCTTCTCTTTGTTATACAGACTTAAAGCTTCACTTCCTCCCTCTATAATAATGGCCTTCTCTAATAATGTCGCGAAAGAATCGATCAGAAGAATCGACACCTTGTTAAACAACCAAGGTTTCAGTCCTTGCTCAAAATGCCTAGCTTTCCTCTCTTCATCAACCACTTGGTGTTCAGCAAATCGGGCTAGTTCATTGAACTTAGTCGCGTATTGTGCCACCGTCATATCTCCTTGCTTAAGTTCTAAGAATTTTACCTCCATCTTATTCTTCATGCTCTTCTTGAAATAATTCTCAAAGAACAGAGTTTTGAATCTCTCCCAAGTGACTATCCCTTCTCCCGCTCTCTGCTGATTCGCCTCCCATCAGTAGTTTGCTTTGCCTTTCATCATGTAGGTTGCAAATTTCATCTTCTGGTCTTCAACTACACGATCGATGGTGAAAGCCTTCTCCATCTTTTTGATCCACATCTGAGCCACGATCGGATCGGTAGTGCCTACGAATTCTGGAGGTCCTACACTCCTAAAATCCTTAAAGTTTGTGACTAGAACTTCTTAGGGAATGGGTGGTACTGGTTCATTTCTCCCCCTCAGAGCTTTCCCTAACAAATCTACTAGCCTTTGTATAGGGTCTACCGGTCCTCTCTCATCATTAACCGAATCTTTCGGTGAAGTTATTCTACGTTTGGGCGGCATTTTCTGCATCATAAAATTTTCATTTTATTATCTAATTATATTAGTTAAACATTTCTCAAATGAAAAGGATTAAAATTTAATAACACGTTTCTGAAATAAGATCATTTATATTCATATGCCAATTAATTACATGATTCTTTCTAGTGTACTTCTATAAATGTCAACATCATATCCCCTCTTAACACAAAAGGTGGGGACAACACCTACTTATCACCCCTCTAATATTTTTCAAGAACTTGGGGATTTACAACTATCTTACATCTTACACAAAAGACTGAGAGTTCAACAACAACAGATTAAACAACACATAAATAAATACAATACTATAACCACTAAATTCTAACACCTAGACTCAATCTATCATCACGCGCTCCACAGCGCTCTGGTACTCCTTCTGAGTGATGTGCACCACCAAGTTTCGGCTTATGGTGTGTCGGGTCTGTCACTGCTCTGTCGGGTAGTGATTCACCTTATCGATCAATCTCTCCATGATCGTGCACACCGCATAGCCCATCTTATTCATCTTCCTTCTCTTGCACCGCACCTCATCCTCTAGATCATTCGCCCTATCATTGGCTTCCTCCTATTTCTCCTTGAAGTGAATCCTATCCATCACCTCCATCTCTAACTGAGTATGGAGAGCCTCCTTCTCTGTCCTCTCGCTCAACTCTCTCTGCTCAATTTCTTCCAACTTCCCTGCCAACTCTACATTCCTAGCCACTTATTGGTGAAACAAAGTCCCCATCTGGATCCCCGCCTCCCTACGGTGAGCAATCTCCACCTCCATCTCCTGCATCACTAATTTCCTCTGATGGTCTTTGTCCCTCAGTTTTTGGAACTCAGACTCCCTCTCCCTAGACTTAGCCTCTAACTCTTCAATTCTATATCCTAACTCCAAGATCTGCTTCTCATATTCCCCCAACATCTGATTCTCAAAAGTAGCCTCGTCAGAGTCCTCCATGGGTTCAGGCTCCTCCTCCGGATCAGACTCCTCGGGTAATGGCACCATCTCCTCTTCATCATCATCGTCATCGATATGGACCACTGCTGATATAGGCTCCGCTATCAATGGTGCCTTAAATACCACATGTATGTCATGCGGCTCCTCCTCTACTACTCGACCAGGTCCTCCTATTTCAGTCATCCTACAACCACCAAAATAAGACAAACAAACAACAACTCCATTAGAATGTTAAATAAACATAAGTTCATTGTATATAATGAAATTATATCCCTTAACACACTAAGTCTCTCGCTAGGAAAACTCTACATGAGTCTTCTCTATCTTCTAAGTTCTCCTAAGTTATAATCTAAGGACTCTCGCTCCTAAGGTTTATAACTACAGCTTTGATACCAACCTGTGACACCCCCAAATTCAGACCACACTTGTCTCAAATTTAGTTGTCACGTGCTAACTTTATCAATAATTCATCATCTCACATAGCGGAATAATAGAATAAATTACATTGTCATAATATAATTATTCTCATCCCAAGGGTTCGTAACTTAAACATCTCTTACCTATCTTAAGTGTAATTAAACATATTTAGATATAACTAGTACATAGTACAACTTATGTCATTTCATGAATATAATAATCTTCACTAAACACAACTACTCATTGGCTTTGCCCTTGCCCTTATCAATGCCTGAGGGTCCGCCTTTCTCTGCCTTAACTAAAATGTTTTTAGGGAAGCAAGAATGAGCAATAAATTTGCCCAGCAAGTAAAATAAAAAGGGAAATCAATATAGTTTTAGATTTCTCAAGGTATAACAATAATGATAGTTCAAGATAACAAGAAGTATCGACGATTATTAACAATAGTCGCTATGGACAGAAAATACAAATTGTCGACGTCGGGATTTTTAATGTCCCTTTTCGTTACTTGTTCTTTGGTGTTCTCATGTTAAGGTGAGATTTGTTTGAAAAAACAAGTGAAAAAGGTTTGACATGTATAATGTCAACGATTTGACTTTAAGAGTCGCCAGTTGGTGTATTTAACTGGTTGCACCAACGTAACTAAAAAAGGTTTGCACATTGACCCAGTGATTTGACACTGCTAAACAGGTCTGTGAAACTGAGATTCATTTTGGGTCCGGGGGCTTGATTATGCGGAGGGAAGGTGTTAGGCACCTCCCGACATCCATGTTGCCACGGTGACTGCCACTTTTAAAAAAAACTGTTATATGAATGTGTGTGTGTGTGGATCAATGTGCAATTATTTGGAAGTAGTGCTGTACCTCATTCGCACCTATATACATAGGGTTTGAATTGATGAAAAATTCAATTTTAAACAGGATATAGCAATGAAGTTTTATAAAAAGAGGTTTTTCAAACCCTGTGCTCAATAGTAATTGAGGCCTTTGATACTTCCATTTTATTATTAAATGTTTGGCTTGTTTGCTTTTATTTTCAAGATGCGAAGCATCTTCGAGAAAATAATATCTGCGATCTTAAACTCCTCATAGGCATAATGACCATCATCCAAGGAAATTCAGACACTGTAAAAATAATATACAAGCTGCTCACAGCTGAAAAAGGTCCATCATGGGAACCGAATCTAGATTCAGTTAACTGAATCTGTGATCACATGATTCCTAGGCTCACATGATACTGTAATTTGTATGGAAAGCAGTAAGCAGTTAGATATATAAAAGCTGTAAATATATATATATATATATATACAGACTTGATCAACCACCACGAAGCAACTCCATGGGGGATCAGAAATGTAAAAATATAAAATCGGTATATATATATATATATATATATATATATATATATGGACATGATCAACCACCACGAAGTAAACTCTAGGTGGGACAAAATGTAAATAAAGCTGTAAAAGCGATCAACTGCCACGAAGTAAACTCCAGGCAGGATGAAATGTAAATAAAGCTATAAAAGCGATCAACTGCCACGAAGTAAACTCCAGGCAGGACGAAATGCAAATAAAGCTGTAAAAGGCCACGAAGTAAACTCCGAACTCTGACAGAATGTATATATATATATATATATATATATATATATATATATATATATATATATATAAGCGATAGAATGCATGGATGTAAATCCGTGCTCATCTGGATATGTCCGACAACAATTATATTTATAAGTATATATATATAAAAGCGGGTAAACGCACTGGATATAAAATTCAGGCTCATCAGATATGTCTGACAACAATTATATATATATATATATATATATATATAAAAGCAAGTAAATGCTCCAGACATAAGTCTAGGCTCAATCGAGGCATAACTCGATAATGTTAGTCCATATATAAAATATATACATATATATAAGTATATATATATATATATAGACAGAAATGAAAACCACGGACCGAAGTTCGGGTAAATGCACACAACACGACTCTCAATGTGTATAATAGTGTGTGCTAATTGGAGAAGAAGGATTTATATAATGTGAGAAGGCTTACAGTGGGCTGCTAATGTAGACTTCTATGACTCTATATGGATAAACACTCAGCTCCCGCCGGATAAAAGATAGCAATATGTGAGCTAACAAATATTTAGAGAAGAGGAAACACTCAATATAGGGGTGTACAGAGTAAATTGGATAGGGCTTCCTCGCCCTTTTCTCTCCCTCTCTCCCTTCAAATAGCTGACCCCAAGGTCTATATTTATAGACTGATAGCTGCAGGTGTACATGCGGCAGCCGCAATTACACCTGCGGCTGGTTGAGGTGTCCCCGGGCTTCGCGGGTCCCGTCGTCTCGAAGTACATGCACTCGTGCACTGTAATATCCGCTCGAACTTGCAAAACATCAATTCGAGAATCCGAACGAGGTATATGTGACCTTCTTTGGACCGCTTGTGTCGAGAGTTACGCAATGACATGGATTAAAGGTTGTACGAAGTCAGGAAGTGGGGTCCATGCCCATGGTCTTCAAGCTTCAAATTCTATCCAAAGTACTGCCACGTGTAATAGTCACTCGGGATTGTTACTCCTCGGTTCTTGTGGGGCATTATTGTATATATGTATGTATGAAGTGTTGAGACGACGCGCAAGTGTTTGAAGGGGCATGATGACGTTTGACTCTTCGCCAGGGTTATCGCCGGTTTGAGTTGAAAGCAGACGATGCTCAGGGTTACATCTGAGATTGGACTACTTGTTGGTATACCTCAATATCATCTTGAGAGAAAATGTTGATGTGGTAAGATGACGTTTTGACTCTTCACTGGGGTTATCGCCGGGTTTGAAGCCGAAAGCGACGTTGCTTTCGAGGTTATATCGAGATTGGATTTGCTTGTTTGTATCTTCGCAATGTCATCTCGTGTGCGCTTTGTTTGCACGGTGTTAGCTCCGGGTCTGAGGTATGAGTGCCTCGACAGGAGGTTTGATTGAAGCTGATAGCATGTATTAAAAACAAGCATTTCCGGAGTTATTGACGGAGCTGCAACATCATTCCTTGGGGTTATCGCCAAGGACGAAACTTGGGGTTATCTCCGAGGTTGGAAATGATCCTTTTGGTGTGTGTTCCAGGGTTGGAAATGACATTCCCGGGGTGTGTTTCGGGTTTGGAAATGACTTCCGGCAGTATCTAAAATGGATGTAAGCTATCTTCCAGGGTTATCTACGAAAGACGAATCTGCTTTCCTGCAATGTTAGTAACAGTCGTGCAGAAAATTTCGAGTGTCTACAGATGCCCCTCTTTATCATATTCATGCAATGCAAGGCATGGATAGGATAAAGAATCCTAGACACTTGAAATGTAAGTAAAGTAAACATGATGCTATGTGCAGCAACATGATGCAAATGTATAATGCATGATTGTCAGTTCCCTGGTAATCCTGTCAGGATGACAATCAGTGATGGCTTGGACATGCGATCCAAGTCTTCAAGGATGTTGACGTTGGGGCTATCACCAAAGTCTCGAATCCTAGACATTGGCTTATATTCCATAGAGGTGCCTCTTGTGTATAAGAGATCTATGGGGATAAAGATTTGTCTGTCTGAGGATGTGTATAACATACTTCCTCATTCTGTCGAAGTTAATGCCAACAGTCTGTCGCCGTCAGGGTTACCCGACCTTTGTTGATGTGTGTATTAGCAGATAGATCCCTGCTGGGTGCACTGTCAAGGTTGCTTGAGCTTCATTGATGTATGTGTCAATGGTCGCATTGCGTTATAACTGCCGCCGGGGATACTTATATAAGTTGCTTCGATGGGTTTACTTTCCATCGGCTGACATGACGTCAAGGCTGCTTGACCTTCATTGATGTGTGTATCAATGGTTGAGAATGCGCTGTAACCCCCGCCGGGGATACTTGGATGCTTGAAGGATGTGCGTTGTGGCCCTCGCCGGGGATACTTTATCAGTTTGTAACTTCGGCGTTGTAACCCCCGCCGGGAAGGTTTAGCATTTTGTGGCTTCGGCGTTGTAACCCCCGCCGGGGAGGTTTAGGGTTGTGACCTTGCAAATGATGACATCAGACCTCTGTGGGGTATTGCTGAGCATGATCTGGTAAAGCTGAGCTCATCGGTATAGTATACCGTGCATTCAGGCGAATGCTGATGAGATGACGGGAGTTTAATTCTGACCCGTACAAAACCAGGATTCCAGGCTATTCCGCTTCAATCGCGTAACATTTTTATTCCTGATTTGGCCTTTTTAGCTTTTGAGACCTCTTTTTCAACTCTAACTGGAGCGAGCCGGAGGTGTGGGACCCATGTAAGAGTGCCGCAGGTACACCTGCAACAGAGCTCATTGCGTATGCATGCTGATATGACTTGATAAAAAATATTCAACATAGCAAATGTTAGTATTAAACCATGCTGAACATAATGATGTGAAAAAATTTAACTTTTGAAACAGTCAAATTGGCACCTTTTACTGTCATTTCTTATCCTATCCGAGGACAAATTAGTAAAGGCACAAAAGTAAAATAATCTTGGTAATTAGACTACACTTACGGATTTTTTTACTGTGATGTGATTAATGCATGTAGTATGTATATGACTGTGTATAGGTGTGCTACTGAATGGCCATCTAGTCATGCCTATGTGCATGTGGATAGTCCCATTTACAAAGGGGGCTATGGCAAAATTTTCCCAAAATGTAGGTATTGGGTAGTCATGCATTTTTAACTCTACTGTAGATGTATGTTAAAACAATGCATGCATGCATGTAATCATAAAATGCATTTTGAAAAGCTCCAAGTAAGAAATTACCACACCCTTTCTGAGGTGATTTGGAGACTGGTTGTCCAGATATTATGGATTTGGATCAGCTGAGTAGTTCCCATTGGACTACATCTGGTGTATGGAGGAGGGCTTTTGAAGAGCCTCAACGCCGGTCTATCAGACAGCCTCGTCGTTTGGTGGAGCCGGTGATACGTCATATTCGGGTTGAAGTGCCGAATGTTGAGGACGAGGAGGAGGATGTACCGATTGAGGTTCCTGCTCCTGCTGTACGTGTTCCCCGTAGGGAATTGCCAGGTATTCAAGTGGCAAACCCAAATCTTTTGGGTGACTTGTGTAGGCATCCTTTAGTATACCTGCATGCAAACGAGGTATGAAGTTAGATCTTTAATCTTCCTTATTTCCTATTGATAAGGAGTCAAGGATTCTGATGTTGATCTGCTTTTGATGTAGGTTCCCGGCTTCACACAGCCTCGAGGGAACTGGTTTAGCATCCACTCTATGTATCAAGCTTTGCATGATGACTACAGAGCGATTGTACATGACTGGGGATTTAGGATGTTCTTCTCCATTCTTCCCCGTCGCTGTCCCTGGGGTTACCTCAGGGCATTGTCTGAGCGGTGGTTTTACCAGACTCAATCACTCCATTTGTTGGACTATGAGGTAATGATGATGCCGATGGATTGGCGGTTTATCACTGGTGTGGAGTTTGGAGGGGATCCAGTGCCTTGCACGACGGATATTACCCCTACTGCCGTCAGATCCTTGTTGGGAGTTCCGGCGGAGGCGCTCAAGGGCAGGACTGTTCGTACTGGTCCTTTGAGCATAGATGCTATGAGTGGGCTGTTGAGTGAGCCCATACCTGATGATGTGAGAGTCAGGGACCACATTCTTCGGCGATTGTTCCTGATGATCATTAGGGGTTGTTTCATAGCAGATAATTCCTCTATGGCGTCTTTCGCTTTGATAAGCGTCACTTGACACGTGGACCGTATAGGAGAGTACGATTGGGGTTCCTACACCTTTGCCTACTTCCTCAGGGGAATGCACATGCAATCGCAGGGCTTAACCGAGGCGTGGTTAGGATTCTACCCATTTCTGCTGGTGAGTGTTTCTCTTATCTTTTCCCATGTATAGGTTAAGAGCGTTGACTAATAGCAGATGTTGCCTTTGTGTTGGCAGGTTTGGGCTTATGAGGGGTTTCCTTGTTTACGTCCTATGAGCGTGTTAGGTTTAGACATCTATCCACGAGGACGGAGATGGCATCATTCCATACTGGTGGAGGTCCTGATTTCTGAGGGTTTCACTCATTGTTGCCTACAACTGGAGTTGTTGATAGCGGATGTCATCACATGGGTTCCCTACTCTGGGGAGCATTTGGGAGTTGGATTTGAGGATGGGTACCCGACTGGAGTAGAGTACGTCATTTCCACCCACAGGATTCCTCTCTTTACAGATGGAGGATGGGAGCTCTATTTAGGAGAGCGTGCTATCAGGAGCACTACAAGAGAGATCTGTATGCCGATCATGCCTTCCGCCAGGCGTTATTGGCTTGTTTTGCAGTCACCCGTCATTGACATCTCATTGATGGGGATTGACGATTTTACATTGTCAGAGGGCCCCTGGTCTCAGGAGAAGTTCCAGAATTGGTGGATCCCTCGTACTATTAGAGCTCAGACCCGCGCCACACAGTTTATGGGGATATGGTTCTGGATCCGTGATGATGACGGATTGGCTAGCTTGTGTCGTCGAGATCCGACTCATGTGACACAGTTAATGATTGACCCGTAATGGGGCCGGACACATCTTTTCATTCGGCATTTGGGCAGAGATCCTTCAGAGGTAGATACTTTTGATCCTTCCAGCTCTGGCGCTGGCCCCTCAGGTGACCCATATGGCTTTGCCGGTGCAGGTCCTCCCTTGTATCGGCCAGACATCCCTGTAGATAGAGATCTAGTGACTTAAGAGGAGTTACATAAGGTGGACAGTATCGATGATGTCGACATCGACACCATTGACTTTTTCTGATGTTTATTTCTCGCTATCTCTTTTGATATGCCTCTATTTAGATGTTGGTTAGCTTCGCCCCATTTCCCTGTATTTTAGCTGTACAGAGATGTATTAGATGATGATATACTTAGGAATATATGTACAGTTTTCCATTCCCTATATCATATTGCCATCTATTGTATCATGCATGTTATTATGTTATACATATGTATGTATGTCCAGAGATATTCAGCATTGACCCCTGGATGGTCTTATGACACGGCCTGTACAGATGTCTTATTCGACAATTAGCCGTATTGATCATACCCCACCATTTTTGGTGGTATCTGGTATGCGCTCATTGTATGATAGTATATCACCATCAGACACGGTGATCGTAGATGATTTGCTGCAACATACTATGACCCTGTTGATATTTCAGGTTCCCATAGGATTTGTAGAGGGTATGCTAGAGCACTGGGCATCGGAGAAGAAGGTTTTACGATTTGGGACCCGGGAGTTGACTCCTACTTTGGAAGAGTATGCACGGTTGACGATGCTGCCGCTAGACAGACCTTGCATGCATATGGCTACCGGAGACATGAGCAGACAGTTCATGACCCTCACCGGATTGAGGCGTAGAGTGGTACAGGACGAGATTACATCCGGCCACGTGATATCCCAGCTTTTTATGTTTGATAGATTTGGCTTTGAGGATAGTTATGCACGACATTCTGGGGATTTCACTACACCAGAGGATCATTGGCGTTTAGTTAGGGTGGATGTAATGCTTTTGTGCATATTGTCATACATCTTCATGCCGCGGTACATGGATGAGTTGGATATCGGCGTCATTATGGCAGTGAGAGCTCTCAGGGAGGGTCATACCATTGTCTGGAAGTGATCATTGCGAGACTCGAGGTCACTACATCTTCTTTGCACTTATCCGGCAGGGTGTTTACTGAGCGACTTCGGTCAAATTTGTATATGTGGTTTATGTCACACTTGAGACCGATTGGCACATTTAGGCGGCAGGGGTTTTGTTTCACCCATGATATATCCATGTTATACTCCTTTAAGCCCGCGGAGTGTACAGATGCTGCATCGTGGTCAGCTTTCCTGGCAGGGATTAGAGATCCATTTGCTATATTGCCGTGTTAAGGGCTTAGCTCACCCTACAGCTTCATTACTCATGCTTCGGGCTTGGATTATCTCCCTCTAGCTGGATGGAGGGGCATGATTACTTACCATCCACTGGCCGTGATGTGTTAGTTGGACCAGTTTCAGGATTTTCACCTATATGAGGGGGCAGTGAGTTAGCGCTTCGCTTCACACCGTTTATCAGCGAAGGATAGATCTAGGTTGTATGCCTGTTGGGATCAGCGAGAGCTGGCTGTATTTTATGTCAGTCTTTCGGGTTGTTCTGCAGAGTATTCCGCATGGATGGAGACAGAGTCTGCATTGGCTGCGGTAGTATCCACAGTGCAGGAGATTAATTCGGACGATGAGGAGCCTATAGAGGAGGCTGACATTCCCATCAATGACTTGACTGCTGGGCTACCAGCATTTGTGATGGATTCTCCTACCCTGAGTGCCACTGTTACCTAGTATTCGGCATAACATTTGGAGCAAAGCTTACATCTGATGACCTATGATAGAGATCAGGCTAAGTCCGCGATGTTGACAGCTCTTGATGAGAGAGACGCCGCTCTGTTAGAGAGGGATGAGGCTAGATCAGCCAGGGATGCATTGATTGCGGAGCGGGATGCCGCCTTATCTGCTAGGGATGTAGTCATTGCAGACAGTACTTCAGTGAGATCCTAGATGACTGTCAGTCTTGCCGACATGAGTGCTTACATTGATGAGCATTATGCCACCATGAAGATAGCCTCTGATCTGCTAGCTCATGTAGATACCCCTGGGCAGGAACTTGCATTGCTACCTCCGTCTTCAGAGTTGGATGCCATGTTAGATCTGATAGTATGCATACACATAGATCTGTAGATAGCTTTGTATTTTCCTGCACAGACTAGCTTAGCCATTTTGTCATGTACAACACATAGGTATATATCAAACAGTATTATGTATGGCAGGGAAATATATTTTGATTCACTTCCCTTTTAGTTATGCCTTGATACTTGCTTGATATTTGCCTGTTTCTCCAGGGACTTGTGATCGTGATGCATTATGAACTTATCCTTGATAGGTGGACATTGAGACGTCGCAAGATCTCCCAGAATAAATCATTGATTTCTGTATATCCCTACCATCTTTGGTGTCTTGGGACTGGTATCTGTATGGAAAAGTGGAGAGGAGGGTGGTTTTTCCTCTCTGAGATTGATCACACTTTCCACGATGGTCGCCAAAGATTTCTTCTATTTGTGAGAAGCCTAGTTAATTCTATCTCTTATGGATTGGTATTGCTCTTTGAGATACGACCGCAGCTTAGATGGTCACCGAATCTTCTATTTGTGAGAAGAGGTTGGGTAATTCCATCCATTTGATCTGAAACCGATGAAATGTGGTGAATTGAAGGTTGATCCCAGTACCGTGTGACAAATACTTTTGTTTTGGTAGGGGTTAGACTGAACCATAAATGGCTGCCTACGTACTCCTATTGAAGAGGAGATCAAGTCTGCGTAGTTCGAACCTGGTGTAAGAGGTTCAACGCTGAATGTGAAAGGCAGATGGGAGTAGAAATGTTTTTGTTATTTTTGTGGAGAAAGGGTAGAAATGTTTTTGTTGTTATTTATTGCGACCAGGCCATATAGCATATGGTTGCCTACGTACCCCCGGGTATCAGGGAGTTCAGGTCGACGTAGTTTGCCCCTCAGGACGAATCGCAGCCAAAGAGAAATGTGAATCCCATGTGCAGGCTATACTGCGGGGAGAAGAAAGTTTGATCCCATAACGGGGACAAACTGTAGGTGTGGAAAAAGTTTGATCCCGTCTTCAGGACAAACTGCAAGTGTAGAAAAGTTTAATCCCGTCCTCAGGATAAACTGCAAATGTGAAAGGTTCAATCCCGTCTTCAGGATAACCGAAATTATGAAAGGTTCAATCCCGTCTTCAGGATAACCGAAATTGTATGAAAGGTGTGAAATGAAGTGAAACCAGGCTGTTGGTTTGAAGTGTATGTTTCCCTGAGGGGCAGAAGATTATGAAAAAAAGGAGATGGTTTAAAACCAGAATAACTGGTGATTTGATGATCAAAACCAGGATGTTTGTTTGATGGTAACTTAAGACATAGTACCGTTTCATGGTGTCCGAGTTGATAAGCTATGGAAATTCATCGCCATCCATTTCCTGCAATCTGAGAGCACCTCCTGTCAATACTTCCTTGATAATAAATGGGTCTTCCTAGTTAGAAGCAAATTTTCCCTTAGAATGATCTGTGTTGTCAATGATCTTATTCAAAACCAAGTTATGTTGTTTGAACTGTCGTAGTCGAACTTTTCTATTGTAGGATCGTGCGATCCTTTGCTGATATAACTTACCATGGAAGATAGTCGCGGTTCGCCTTTCGTCTATTAGAGACAATTGGTGATACCTGTCTTGTACCCATTGGTCTTCATCCAACTGAGCATCCATCAACACTCGGAGGGATTCCATTTCCACCTCTATGGGGAGCATTACTTCCATCCCATAGGCTAATGAGTAGGGGGTTGCCCCAGTGGAAGTACGCATGGAAGTTCTGTAGGCTAATAAAGTCAGAGGCAAGAGGTCAGGCCATCCTTTGTGATTGGCGGACATTTTCTGCATGATCTTTTTGATGTTTTTATTAGCCGCTTCAACAACACCATTCATCTTTAGCCGGTAAATGACGGAGTTAAGGTGCTTGATGTGGAATTTTTTGCATAACTCCTCCATCATTTTGTTGTTGAGGTTCTTAGCATTGTCTGACACAATGACCTCTGGTTGTCCATATCAACAGACGACATTGTTTCTGATGAAAGCCATGATAACTTCTTTAATAACTGATGATTGGGTAATATACCCATGAATTAGATATATTTGGGCTTAATTTATTGTATTCTCAAAGCATTTAAATCCGTTTTACTGTGTTTAGTTGTGTTGTTGCAGGATTGTGAGCTGTTGGAACACTTGGGGCAAATGAGCTAAAAATGGGCATAAGGGTCACTTTTTGCTCCTAAGCGTAGGCGCTTTCTCGCGATACTAATCCGGTAGCCAAAGGCGCTGGGTCGAAATCTTAGTTGACGTAAAAGCGCGTTTGATCAAGCGCCGACTTGCGTTAAAATCATTAAAGAGGTGGTTTTGTGAGAAAAATTGAGTTGGAATTGGATTGTGGTTGGACAAGTGAAGTATAAATTGACTATTTGCATTTAATTAGGGGACTATTCTACACAATTGAAGGCTGATCAAGGAGCAAGGGATGAGAATTGGAAGAATTTACTTGGAGTTTTTCTCTTCTTCTTCTTTACTCTTTAATTTGTGTAATTCATTAAGGATGATTTTTCAAATATTGTTGGTTTTATTTTCTGTTATGAACTAATTTCTTTCATTAAGATTCCAATTGAACCTTTTATGATTATGAATTAATTATTTGATTTATTTCAATTATTTATGTTGAAGTGAATTGTTCATCTTGCTTTGTGCTGAATGATTAATTATCTGGCCAATAATTACCTTGTTACTCTAGAAGGAATTGAAAGAGGAATTCTAGGGTTAGAACTGGGCATAGTGACATGTGACTTCGTTATTTGCACAGTGAATAATTAGGTTTGTGAATAGAATGTAAATATCTATTTATCGCATGTAACATATAAGGAATTGGGGATTGTAATGAGTTTAATTCAATTGTTTTGCATAGGAATATAACAAGATTAATCTGGATTAAATAGAAGGCAATTGATCACTTGGAAAAGGACTTTTGGCATTTGAGAATTCCTGTTAACAATTCAGTAGACATAAATATTGGGATAATTGGATAATTGATTTATAGTTCATAATTGGGGATATTGGAGTCTTAATCCTTATTTATCTGAATTCAATTAAATCTAAGTTTGGTATACTTGCTTTCTTTTAGATTAATTTCTTTTAGTTGCTTAATTGAATTTTCTTAATTTGAAAAATCACAATTATTGGGTGTTTAAATAAAATTGAATTGATATAGTGCTATTAGTTGGAATTTATTAATTAAAATTCTCTGTGGGATCGACACTCTATCTTATCACTCTATTACTTGTTGACCGTGTATACTTGCACGTTTGCTTTGATTGTGAAATTAACCAACAAGTTTTTTTATGTAGTTCTTGGGAATTCTTTATTAGTATTAATTCCATATTAGTTATAATCAATTCGGTCTTAATTTAAACATTAATTATTTTTCTTCTTGTATTTGCAGGAATTCTTTGCGAGTGTATGCACACTAGATCAAGGGCAAAAAAGGAACTTTTTCCATATACGGACGATATTGAAAGGAAGTTCCGGAAATTACAGTCAACTAGTTCAGTGTCACCTGTGGAAGAAGAACTGGCAGAACAAGAATTTCCAGCAAACATGGCAGGGAACGACTAGAAATCACTTAGGGATTATGCCATGTCGAATGTCATGGATATACAGTCGAGTATTAGGAGGCTGACAATCAATGCAAACAGTTTCAAAATTAAACCGGGAACAATTCAGATGCTTCAGAATACATGTCAGTTTGGGGTTAGTTCGATAGATGATCCGAATGAGCATATCTTAAGTTTCTTGGAAGTTTGCGACACCTTCAAATTCAATAATGTATCGGAAGATGCTGCACGATTGAGGATGTTCTCGTTTACCTTGAAAGACAAAGCGCGAAGTTGGCTACATTCTTAGCCTCCTGGTTCAATCACCACTTAGTACGACTTAGCTCAAAAATTTCTAGCTAAGTTTTTCCCACCAGCGAAGTCGGCAAAACTACGGAACGATATTCACACGTTCACACAATTTGATTCAGAATCGTTATATGAGGCGTGGGAAAGGTTTAAGGATATGCTCCGTAAGTGCCCACACCACGAAATTCTGCAGTGGATGCAGTTAGGGGTATTTTGTGATGGTTTGCACGCATCCACGAGGGCCAGTATTGATGCAGCTGCAGGGGGAGCGATCATGTCTAAGAGTTTTGATGAGGCATATTAGCTATTAGAGACAATGGCCACCAATAACTATCAGTGGCCCATGACTAGGTCTAATCCTCCGAAAACACCGGGAAAGTATGACTTAGATGCGATGACAGCATTAACAGCCCAAGTGGCCGTAATGGCTAAGCAAATGGAAGCATGTCGTCCACAATCCACACAGAAGGTAGCAATGGTTTGTGAATTATGTGCTGGGGGTCATGCTATGGATCAATGTGCCATAAATTCTGAAGCAGCTCAGTTCGTAGGGAGCTATAGTCGATCTACCCAACCTTACCCGAATCAAAACGCATATAATCCAGGTTGGAGAAATCATTCGGGGTTTTCATGGAGTAACAATCAAGCTCAAGCTCAAGCGCCAAGACAACAAAATACATCCGGGTTTCAAAATCAGACTCAACAACAACCAGAGAGGAAATCAAGTTTAGAAGAAACCTTGGAGAGATTTATTAGAGCGTCGAAGAAAAAGAACGAGGAACAGGATAAAGCATTGAATCAACTAGAGCTTGATATGAAAAGCCAAGGTGCGTTAATTAAGAATCTGGAAAATCAAGTAGGACAGATAGCACATGCACTAAATAACCGACCACTTGGAACACTTCCGAGCGATACAGAGAAAAACCCGGGCAGAGATGAGCATTGTAAGGCTGTAACTCTACGAAGTGGAAAGGAATTGCAAGAGATAGTCAAGGATGGAAAAAAAAGGGACAAGGCATCAATTAAAATTGAGGAAGTTGTGGACACCGAAAAACGTCAAGATGAGACTTTAGAGCAGAACGAACCGGAAACAACCATCACAATGCCTCCCATACCTTACCCGCAGAGGTTTCAGAAAGCCAAGTTGGATAAGCAGTTTTCACGATTCTTAGATATCTTTAAAAAATTGCATATCAACATCCCATTTGCCGAAGCCTTAGAACAAATGCCGAGTTACGCCAAGTTTATAAAGGAGGTTTTGTCAAGAAAGAGGAAATTGGGTGAGTTCGAAACAGTGGCATTGACTGAAGAATGTAGCGTGATTATTCAGAATAAGTTACCACCGAAGCTCAAGGATCCAGGTAGCTTTAATATATCATGTAAAATTGGAAATCAGTTTTCGGGTCGAGCATTGTGTGATTCGGGGGCCAGTATAAATTTGATGCCATTATCCGTATACAGCCAGTTTGGACTTCAGGCTCCACGACCGACAAATATCAGTTTGTAGTTGGCGGATCGATCGGTTACATATCCACGAGGTATTGTTGAGGATGTTTTAGTTTAAGTGGATAAATTCATCTTCCTTGCAAACTTCTTTATCCTAGATTGTGAAGTGGATAGCGAAATTCCAATAATTCTTGGGCAACCATTTTTAGCAATGGGTAGAACTTTGATTGACATTCAAAAAGGTGAGTTGACGATGCGAGTTGAAGATCAATAGGTTACTTTTAATGTTTTTAAGTCAATGTCTTATCAAAGAAAAAGGTGAATGTTTACGGGTTGATATCATGGAGAAATTGGTTAATCATAAGTTCAGTGGAAATTATTCAGAGGACCTGCTAGAATCCATTTTGCTCGGGATTGATGAAGATGATATTGAAAATGACGTGGAGTATGTCAAATGGTTAGTTACATCATCTGTCTTCCGGAAAAGCAATCAATCATTCGACACCCTTGATAGGCCTGAAATGGAAGGTATAAAGTTCAAGCCCTCGATAGAAGAACCACCGGTGCTGGAATTAAAGCCACTACCCTCTCATCTGCAGTATGCTTACTTGGGAAAAGACGCTACCCTACCAGTTATTGTTTCGACAAAGTTAACTGACACGCAAAAGGAGAAACTGTTACGGGTCTTGTGAGAGTTCAAAACAACAATTGGGTGGACCATAGTAGATATTCGGGGTATTAGTCCATCTTATTGTATGCACAAGATTTTAATGGAAGAGGGGGCAAAACCAACATTGAGATGCAAAGAAGGCTAAACCCCATTATGAAGGATGTAGTGAAAAAAGAGATCATAAAATGGTTGGATGCCAACATTATTTACCCAATCTCGGACAGTTCATGGGTGAGTCCTATACAATGCGTACCAAAGAAAGGGGGAATGACAGTGGTGAAGAATGAAGCTAATGAGCTCATCCCTACTAGAACAGTTATAGGATGGAGAGTATGTATGGACTACCGCAAGCTGAACAAAGCCACACGCAAGGATCACTTCCCTTTGCCGTTCATTGATCAGATGTTGGATAGTCTTGCGGGACATCAGTTCTACTGTCTCTTGGATGGATATTCTGGGTATAATCAAATTGCCATAGCACCGGAGGATCAAGAGAAAACTACATTGACATGCCCCTATGGTACGTTTGCATTCCGGCGTATGTCTTTTGGTTTATGTAATGCACCGGCAACCTTTCAACGGTGCATGATGGTGATCTTCTCCGATATGGTCGAATAGAATTTGGAGGTATTTATGGATGACTTTTCTGTGTTCGGTGATAGCTTTGATCTATGTTTGAAAAATCTGATTTTAGTGTTGAAACGATGCGTGGAGACTAATCTAGTTCTTAACTGGGAAAAATGTCACTTTATGGTGAAAGAAAGGATTATTTTGGGACATAAGGTTTCAGCAGCAGGGTTGGAGGTGGACAAAGCGAAGATTGAGACAATTGAGAAACTACCTCCTCCATCATCTGTGAAGGGAATCCGGAGCTTCTTGGGACATGCGGGTTTCTACAGACGCTTCATTTAAGATTTTTCCAAGATTTCAAAACCCTTATGTTCCCTGTTGGAGAAAGACGTGCCTTTCAAGATGGATCAGTTATGTATCGAGGCATTTGAGGTATTAAAGAAGAAGTTGGTCTCTGCTCCAATTATTGTGGCGCTCGATTGGTCTTTGCCATTCGAATTGATGTGTAACGCCAGCGAGTACGCTGTTGGAGCAGTGTTGGGACAACGTCACGATAAGATTTTTCACACCATCTACTACTCCAACAAGACGTTGACAGATGGTCAGTTGAACTACATAACCACCGAAAAAGAATTACTTGCAGTTGTGTTTGCCTTCGACAAATTCAGAGCATATCTCATTGGGACCAAGGTAATTGTTTACATGGATCATTCTACCATCAAATATCTAATTGAGAAGAAGGACACTAAACCGCGATTAATACGGTTGGTGTTGCTGCTGCAAGAGTTTGACTTGGAGATTCGGGATAGAAAAGGTACAGAAAATCAAGTGGCTGATCATCTTTCTCGGTTGGAAAATGCAGAAGTCCAGTAAAAAGACAACGTTACGATCAATGAGAAATTTCTGGATGAACAGCTTCTCCGAGTAACCACAACACTGCCTTGGTATGCTGATTATGTGAATTACGTGGTTGCTAAGGTATTACCACCTGATTTGAACTCACAGCAACGTAAGAAGTTCCTCTATGACGTGAAGCAATATTATTGGGACGAACCATTTTACATTTCAAGGCTGCGCATCAAATGATTAGGCGTTGTGTGCTGCCATGAAGTGATGGACATGACATCTTGGGTCATTGCAACTCATCAGATTATGGAGGCCATTATTCAGGTGATCGAACAGCAGCCAAGGTGTTACAATCGGGATTTTTTTGGCCTTCTTTATTTAAGGATTCTTACCTCTTTGTGCTGAAGTGTGATCGATGCCAACGCATAGGTAATATCTCCAAGCGCAATGAAATGCCACTCAACTCAATTTTGGAGGTAGAACTGTTCGACGTATGGGGAATCGATTTTATGGGACCTTTCCCATCCTCATTCAATAATCAGTACATTCTATTGGCAGTCGATTATGTCTCTAAATGGGTAGAAGCCGCAACTTTACCCACCAATGATGCCAACGTTGTCCTCTAATTTTTGAAGAAAAACATCTTCACCCGATTTGGGACGCCGAGGGCAATAATAAGTGATGAGGGAACTCATTTCTGCAATAAACAATTCACAAAGTTGCTCACAAAATATGGGGTTCGTCATAAAATTGCAGTCGCGTATCATCCCTAAACCAATGGTCAAGCAGAGGTCTCGACTAGGGAGGTCAAGCGAATTCTAGAAAAAGTGGTCAATCCGTCCCGAAAAGATTGGTCATTGCGTCTTGACGATGCTCTATGGGCATATCGAACAACATATAAGAATCCGATCGGTATGTCACCTTATCGAATGGTTTACAGAAAGGCGTGTCACCTCCTGGTCGAGCTAGAACACAGTGCACATTGGGCCATTCGTAAACTTAACTTTGATTTACAAGCAGCGGGTGAGAAAAGATTACTACAATTGAATGAGATGGATGAATTCTGGTTCAATGCTTATGAGAATTCAAAACTCTACAAGGAGAAAGTCAAAGCTTGGCATGATAAGAAAATTCTTGATCAGACATTTGAGTCGGGCCAACAAGTCTTGCTTTTCAACTTAAGATTGTGTTTATTTCCTGGGAAACTAAAATCTCGTTGGTCGGGACCTTTCCTGGTTGTATCTGTCGCACCACACGGAAACATTGAGGTCGAGGAACTGAATTCAAAGCGTACATTCAAGGTTAACGATCAACGTCTAAAACATTATTGGAGTGGACCTATTGACCATAAAACTAAGGCCATGTACCTCGCAGAACCAGTGAACAATTGAGCATGACAGCAAAGTCGGGCTGACGACTTAAAACCAAGCGCTTTAGGGAGGCAACCCCATAAATTTTAGTTTAATATGTTTCAATTCTCTTTACTTAATATATATGTTGTGTACTTTATTTCATTCGTTTTATTACTTGTAAAATAATCTCTCTGTATCTTGTCTACGCAGTGGCCACACGAGAAGAAGGATGTTGCTTAGAGCCCCGGCACATGATTTGCCCACAAGCCCGGCCTTGCCGCTTGACCAAGACCTCGGTCCACGACATACGACACCCACGCTTATATTCCCTATGTAACTTCGGCGCCCAGTCTTTGAGGCTTTTCTTGCAACCCTGTTGCCCAGCGCCCCGACGCTATCGAACAAGTCTTTTCCAGTGCCCCGGCGCTAGCCCTCGGTACCAACCCCTGTTATCCAGCGCCCCGGCGCTATCGAACAAGTCTTGCTGAACGGTTAAACTTCTTCCCCTTGAATTCATCACGTATTCTCTCACACGACTATCACTCCTACATGATCACAGTTTTTGAAGAATGTCTCTATAACTTCTTGCTTTAATACACACTTCCACATCTAACGTTGGTTCTTCATTTTGCGAATTACTTTTCATCTGCGATTTCTAATTCAAAGGTATGTCATGCATTATATTAACTTGGTTGTGGAATCCAATTGTTTTAAGTGTGAAAAGGGTAAGACCCTTTGCATCTTGAGTCACATGATCATACATCTACTATACAAACTTTCTTCTTCTGATGTTATATATCTTCCATAGCATGTATGCAAAAACTTTGTGATTGGGATGTCCGGAAATTGTAAAGATTAATGGCTGGAGGATAAATTACTAGGAGATCAAGGGTGTCCCATGTAAAATAGGAGTTGCCCAAAAGGTATTCGATAAATTGCCTGACTCAATACTAATGGTTAAATATGCATATATCACCATATCCACACGCTGCATTTACTCGCCATCTGGCCCCCACAATAGTATAGGCCTACTGACACACATATTAATCACTATTGTGGGAGGGTACTAAATCGTATTGATGCATACATGGGATTATATTGCCATACCTGACACATCTTTTAGGCAAATTTGTGTTTCTCTTACCAATTGTAGAAGTTGAATAATCCATGAGTCTAATTGGTATAATTGTGCATTTTCATGATATTATGTGTCATGCCACACCCCCAACCATGCACTCAAAGTACACATATATTATGAAGTTTGGGGGTAGTGTCATGGATACGTTTATCAAAATTAGAATTCTATCCAATGCTAATACATGTGTCTGTCTTTACTTGCAGAATTCTATACATGGCTTCCAAGCGTCAACGTGGTGAAGGTTCAGGGATCGCTTCGACTCCACCCCCAAAATTTGACAGCCGACGTTTTGTCAGTGCCGCGGCTCAAGAGCGCTATAACCGTATGGCTACTCGCTCGTTGGTCCCCGAACGCGGTTTAAGGCCCGATCAATCCAAAGATGGGGACATAGCAGTCATGATAGCTGAGTAGAATTGGTTCACCCTCACCGAACAACCAGACCCAGCAGTCATTGCAGTTGTAAAAGAGTTCTACGCCAACATACCCGAGCACTACCATTATGAGGTTTTTGTGAGGGGCAAAATAGTTGAAATTGGCGAGGAGGACATAAACGGGTGTTATCAACTGCCATTAGAGGGCCTGAATGATGAGTATGCTAGACTCGTGAGTGATGGGCCGGACTATGAAAAGATAATTCGTGAGCTATGTCAACCGGGCACCACATGGACCGTGCATGAGCGAGGTAGCATGACTTTTCCGCTGTCTCACCTTTGTCTATATGGAAAGGCATGGTACGCCTTTGTTTGTACCAAACTAATGCCGTGCACGTATGTTAGCCACGTCACCAAAGAAAGGGCTGTGGTACTATATTCAATTATACAAGGCCTAAAGATTGATGTTGGCCACCTTATTCAGCAGTCCATTCTCTAAGCATCACGAGGAGGGACCATAGGAGGCTTACCCCATCTGTCCCTCATTTGCGTATTATGTGCTAAGTTTGGGGTAAAATGGAAATCCGATGAGATGATTCAAACGCCCATGCCAGTTTTGGACCACAAGTTGATAAGCAGATATAAAGTGTGGACAGGTGGGGCAAATCACCCTAGGGGATTGGGTTTCATAATTCCCCAAGTCGAAGCTTCTCAAGCTCAACCACCGCAGGCTCCACCTACTTATGGTCCTTCGTCAGTAGCTCATCGTGGTGTGGTTCCGAAAGCGGTTCCGCGTGAGATAGACTGATGGTTCTACAATCTCGAAGCCCAAAATGTCCGCCTGTCTGAACACCAAGATGTGATCTATAAGTACTTGGTTGACCAATTTGCAGCCCAAAATGCTATGAACGCCCAGCTGTTTTCGGGTGTTAATCTCAATCAGTTCCCCACTGCTCCAATTCTGCCAGTGTTTCCCCCTTTCGATCTAGAGATGAGCGAGGATGAGGATACTCCACCTGAGGAATAAGCTTGTCAGGGAAGTCCTCCGTCTTATATTGTTTTATTTTTCGCATGAGGACATTGCTCTAGATAAGTTTGGGGGTAGTTTATTTTTATTTGCATTAGTAGGTTGTTATTGTTAATAGTTTGTGGATGCTTTGAATTGTTATTGTTATTAATGTTGCATTTAGGATTGCATGTTAATTCCAGCCTTTGATAGTACGTATATTTGGGGCCAATGATGAAATTAGAATTGCATGAACTAGTCTAGTAAGGATTGTTAAGTTAGTGATATGATTTTCTTGATATGATTTAAATCTTTATCTGCTTGACACTGATATTATAAGGATATCATGTTTTGAAAAATGACCGTGTTGGCTATGATAGTTTAAATGGATGGATAATAGAGTTCTAAAGGATGAATGCTAGTGAAATGAAGGAACAGTTTAAATAGCTAGTGAAGACTGAATTTAGATATGAACTCAAGTTTGGGGAAAAAATATTTGGAGTATATAAGCTTTGAAAAAAAAAGAAAGAAAAAAATAAATAAACACCGTGGCATGCTTGTCTAGTTTTATGGCCTTTGTTACTTGAGTAAGTAAGCCCGAGGGGATTGTCTTTACACCTAGCGCCCTAAGGTCTTAATGGCTTGGGAGTCGTTGATCGAAATCTGGTTAAGGTAGCACTGAAAAGCCTAAGGGAATAAGACAATGCATAGTCATGAGAAAAAAAATAATAATAATAAAGCGGGAAAAGTGCAAAATGCCCTCGTATAGCAAGAACAAGCATAAGTATTCCATTTTGACCCTTGGACTTTGGTGGTTGTTTAATTTCAGTTGAATCTAATTTATTTGATGAGTTCTTGAGCTGAAACTGTATGATGCCTATTAAGAAATTTATTATCTTTCGTATTTTGCTGTTCATTGGTTAACATGGTTGTTGAACACATACTCACGATATCAGTAATAACAGATTTAGATTCATTGATTGTTGGGATATTATTGAACTGCAGTAACATGATGTATTAGCATGTTTTTATGATTTTTCTGAGGCCTAATGAATATATTTGTACTATTGGATTGCTGGAATTAAGATCATTTAGATAGTTTGTATGTTGTTTAGTTGTGTTGTGTTGTGTTACTCGAGGACAATCAATGATTTAAGTTTGGGGGTATTTGATGATTAGGTAATATACCCATGAATTGGATATATTTGGGCTTAATTTATTGTATTCTCAAAGCATTTAAATCCGTTTTACTGTGTTTAGTTGTGTTGTTGCAGGATTGTGAGTTGTTGGAACACTTGGAGCAAATGAGCTAAAAAAGGGCATAAGAGTCACTTTCTGCTCCCTAGCGCCGGGGCGCTCTCTCACGTACTAATACCAGGGCCGGGGCGCTGGGTCGGAATCTCAGTTGACCAGAAAAGCGTGTTTGACTGGCGTTAACTTGCTTTAAAATCATTAAAGAGGTGGTTTTGTGAGCAAAATTGAGTTGGAATTGGATTGTGGTTGGACAAGTGAAGTATAAATTGACTATTTGCATTGAATTAGGGGACTATTCTACACAATTGAAGGCGGATCAAGGAGCAAGGGAGGAGAATTGGAAGAATTTACTTGGAGTTTTTCTCTTCTTCTTCTTCATTCTTTAATTTGTGTAATTTATTAAGGATGATTTTTCAAATATTGTTGGTTTTATTTTCCGTTATGAACTAATTTCTTTCATTACGATTCCAATTGAACCTTTTATGATTATGAATTAATTATTTGATTTATTCCAATTATTTATGTTGAAGTGAATTGTTCATCTTGCTTTGTGCTGAATGATTAATTATCTGGCTAATAATTACCTTGTTACTCTAGAAGGAATTGAAAGAGGAATTCTAGGGTTAGAACTGGGCATGGTGACATGTGACTTCGTTATTTGCACAGTGAATAATTAGGTTTGTGAATAGAATGGAAATAACTATTTGTCGCATGTAACATATAAGGAATTGGGGATTGTAACGAGTTTAATTCAATTGTTTTGCATAGGAATATAGCAAGATTAATCTGGATTAAATAGAAGGCAATTGATCACTTGGAAAAGGGCTTTTGGCATTTGAGAATTCCCGTTAATAATTCAGTAGGCATAAATATTGGGATAATTGATTTATAGTTCATAATTGGGGATATTGGAGTGTTAATCCTTATTTATCTGAATTCAATTAAATCTTAGTTTGGTATACTTGCTTTCTTTTAGATTAATTTCTTTTAGTTGCTTAATTGAATTTTCTTAATTTAAAAAATCACAATTATTGGGTGTTTAAATAAAATTGAATTGATATAGTGCTAGTAGTTGGAATTTATTAATTAGAATTCTCTGTCGGATCGACACTCTATCTTATCACTCTATTACTTGTTGACCATGTATACTTGCACGTTTGCTTTGATTGTGAAATCAACCAACAGTAACCCTGGGGAAGGATGATGCTTCTACCCATTTGGTGAAGTTGTCGATCATGGTGAATATAAATCGATGTCCATTACTGGCTTTGGGCTCAATGGGCCCGATCACGTCCATTCCCCACATTGAGAAGGGCCATGGCGAACTCTTATTGTGGAGTTCCCTTGGAGGGGCGTGGATAGCATTCCCATGAATCTGGCATTGATAGCACCTCTTGACGTGATCATCACGATCGACTTTGAGTGTAAAGCGATAATGCCTGGCCCCTTAGGATCTTCTTGACAAGTAAGGGTCCACTCATGTGAGGGCCACATACTCCACCATGGATCTCATCCATGAGTCTCTGAGCTTGGTCTTTATCCAAAAATCTGAGGAGACCTAGTCCTGCATCTCTTTTATAGAGTGCATCTCCGCTCAGGTAGAATTTCATAGCAAGTCGATGAATCCGCCTCTTCTCAGTTAGGCTCGCCTCAGCGGGTGTAGATCTATCTCGCAGATACTTCTTGATGTGTTGATACCAAGGGTTGTGGATGGGAGGTAGTTCATCCGATACTTCTCCAACATAATTCCCATAGACTGGGGCCTTTTGAAGTGCAAATGTAATGCTTGGCATGTTTTCCTTATCAGGTATATGAACCAAGGAGGCCAACGTTGGTAATGCATCTGCAAAATCATTCCTATTACGAGGAATGTGTAGAAAAGAGATTTCTTCGAACTCCAAAGCCATCTGTAAAACTTGCCGATGGTAAGGCAGTAAATGTAATTCTTTGGTTTGATAGATTCTTGTGGATTGTCTGATTACCAATTCGGAATCCCCAAAGACAGTTAACCACCTGATGCCCATTGAACGGGAAAGTTTTAGCCCCATGATATAGCCTTCATACTCAGTCGTGTTGTTAGTGCTGACAAACTTCAATTTGACGGCAATGGGATACTGCTCCCCCGTACTGCATACTAGAACTTCTCCAGCTCCAGAACCTTCTACGTTAACAGCTCCATCAAAATACATTTTCCACGTACGACATGTATCATACTGATGTTGTTGCTGAACTTTCATTACTCCTTCATCGGGGAAGTATGTTTCCAAGGGTTTGTAGTCCCCTGCAGGTGCAGCGTCCAGTTGATCCTCAATTCCCTGACCTTTGACAGACTTTTGAGTCACGCAGACGATGTCAAATTGTTGTAGGATCAACTGCCATCTGGACAGTCGACAATTCAGTATGGGCTTACTGAACATATACTTAAGAGGATCCACACGGGATATGAGATAGGTTGTGTGACCATGGAGGTAATGTTGTAACCTCATAGAAGCCCATGCTAAAGAACAACAAGTCTTCTCAATTAGAGTGTACTTGTGTTCACTGATGCTGAATCTTTTGCTGAGGTAATAGATAGCTCGTTCTTGGCCTCTATTGTCTTTTTGCCCCAGCATACAGCCCAAGGCATTGTCATTATTGGACAGGTACAGGAACAGGGGAACATCAACCCTGGGAGGTACCAAAATAGGAGCATTAATCAGCTTCTCTTTAATGGTAAGGAAGGCTTTCTGACACTCATCGTTCCATTTCATGGAGGAGTTCTTCCTTAACAGCTTGAAGATAGGCTCACAGGTTGCCGTGAGTTGAGAAATGAACCTGCTAATGAAGTTGATTGTTTCAAAAAATCCCCGTATTTCTTTCTCTATCTGAGGAATTGGCATTTCCTTGATGGCCTGGATTTTGGTAGGATCCAGTTCAATCCCTTTGTGGCTGACTAGGAAACCTAGCAACTTGCCCGACTTAACACCAAAGGCGCACTTAGCTGGATTCAACTTCAAGTTGTACTTACGCAACCTGTTGAAAAGATTTCTGAGATGATCTAAGTGGTCTTCCTCCTTTGGGGACTTGACAATGATGTCATCCACGTAGATTTCTATCTCCTTATGCATTAAATTTTGGAAAAGAGCCATCATAGCTCGCTGATAGGTTGCCCCGGCATTGATTAGGCCGAATGATAACCGTCTATAACAAAAAGTCCCCCAAGGCGTGATGAAAGAATTTTCTCACGATCTTCCTCGGCGACCATAATTTGATGGTACCCCGCAAAGCAATCAGCAAAGGAGTACATGTCGTATTGAGAAGTATTGTCAATAAGAATGTGGATAAATGGCACGAGAAAGCTATCTTTAAGGCAAGCTTTGTTCAAATCCTAGTAATCCATGCAGACTTGCACCTTTCCTCCTGGTTTAGGCATGGGAACAATGTTGGATATCCACTCCAGATATGTAGACACCATGATAATGTCAGCTTAAAATTGTTTCAAAATTTCTTCTTTAACCTTCAAACTCCACTCAGGTTTCAATCGCCTGAGTTTTTGCCTAACCGGCTTGAATTCTTCTTTAATGAGAAGGCGATGAAGAACAATGTTAGTGGCCAAACCCACCATGTCTTTATGAGACCATGCAAACACATCCTGGAATTGGGTTAATAGTGAAACCATATTATTCCGCTGATTTGTGGTAAGGTCTGAACCAATTTGGATTAGCTTAGGGTTGTCTAAGGTTAAAAGATTGAAAGAAGTGGTTTGATCAAGATTGGGTTTGGGTTTGTCTATGACCCATTCCTTAATCTCCTGAGGTGTCTCAATGTCCTCTTGTATGTCCATCAAGTCTGAGTCCAACTTTGCATCAAAGTTACAGTCCTTGATGAGAGAAGGCACCTCATCAGTAAGTACAGGCACATCTAAATTCAGACTCTTGAAACAGAATATCCTTTCACTTAATATATGCAACTGTTTAATCATACAAAAGTGTTAGCATGTACTTGATAAAATAACTGCTAGTACTGTAAAGAAAAACAAGAAATTAAAGTTATCTACAGGGCAGAGGGTTTTTCTGCCCATTTTACCCTCGTCGACCAATGCATGGAGTGCTGCTCCAATTATCGAGGGTAAAGTCCTGATGGACTGTAATGATGGAAGGATCATCATTGTCCTCCTTCTCCCAAATGATAACCATGACATCTGGACAATCATCGTCTGGGGTGTATCTGTTTGTATGTTCATCATTAATAATGACGCGTATGCCTGACATCATCAAGGCGATGTCCTGCTTATGTTTCCGTTACTGTTCTTCCTCTCCAGGATCAGGAATCAGCACCTCTTTTGTTTTGATTGGCACTGGTTTAGGAAATAGCATGGCCATAACATGGGTTGACACCTTTACTAGAGATTGTATCATCTCATGAGGTAAAGGTATAGAAAATCGTCGTGCGACGGAAGCTTGAGGAACCTGCTTGTGCTTATGAGGATTCCTGTGACTAGAACTGGCAGAATAGCCTAGCCCAGCCATTCCAATTTGACTGGACACTTGAATAGGGTGCTTAATACCCTGCTTATCTTTACCAAGCCCTTGTCTAGGTTCATGACCCAATGACATCATTTCTTGAGTGACCGATATAACCTCGACAGAAATTTTGGGTACAGGAAGTGGCGCTCCAATAGAATGGTATTGCGTGTTACTCACTTCCAGAGCATGAAAACTGGTCGGCTCAACTTCTGAATTGAAGCTGATGATTGGTAGAGGAGTTCCTTGTTCAGGACATTCCGGCTCAGCATTGATAGTGACTAGACTGTTATTGATAATGTATTTGAGTTGTTAATGGAGCATGGAGGGAACGGCTCCAGCCATGTGTATCCATGGTCTCCCCAATAGAAGGTTGTATCCTGAATCTATCTTGAGGACGTGGAAAGATGCATTAAATGTATTTGGAGCAATCTCAATTGGCAACTTAATCTTTCCAATGAAATTTCGTCGGGATGCATCCAAAGCTCTGATAACCGTATGGCTGATTTGGATCCGCTTGAGATTAACATTCATCTTCACCAAGGTGGCATAAGGGCAGATATTCAGAGATGAGCCTCCATCTATCAAAACTCCAGCTAGCATGTTCCCGGAAGACAAAACTGCAATATGGAATGGCTTGCAATGACCGGTCCCTTCGGGCGGTATATCGTCATCAGTGAATGATATCACATTGTTGTTAAAAATGTGATCAACTAGATGTTGAAATTTTTCCACATCCACTAATTTTGGCAAATAGGCTTCTTCCAAAACCTTCAGTAAGATCTTCCGATGATCCTCGGAAGAGAAAACCAAGTCCAGTATAGATATCTGGTGTGGAGCTTCTCGTAAGCTTAAAACCACCTTGGCTTCATTGTGGGCCATAGTGCGGGGGAATTTTTCAATCTTCTCCATGGGAAACTTCCGCTTTGCTTCGCAAGTAGGTTTCATAACCCGTTGAGGAAGATACAGTGGATTTTCCTTCGACATTATAGCAGTAGCATGAGACATGGATCCTTCAGCTTCTCCATAATTCCATGGAACTTTGTGTGGTGACAACAACGGAATCTTGTGGTGCGAAAGGTAAAGAAATTGGCTCTGGTGCAGCCACTTTCAAAGGATTGTCAGCTCCTTTGAGTTAAATTGATTGTATGGGAAATACTTTGATAGTCTCATCATCCACCTCGGATATAACTACTACTAATCCCTTCCATTTGGTAGGATATGCATTCCTGCCCTTGATTTGCATAGTGTAATCATCTGCTATCTGCAGGACACCGCTATCAATAAGATTCTGAATGAGATGGCGGAGTGCCCAACATTCTTCTGTGCTGTGACCGCAAGAATGTGAATGATATTGACTCACTTCATCAGAAGTGAAACATCCTGAGCGGAGATTGATTGGAGGTAGAAGGAAGGTAATTCTTCCCTCATTGATCAGCATTTGCAATATCTCCTCCATAGATTGGCCCAGATAGGTAAATTCCCTCTGATTGGCAAAATCCTGACGGGCTTTAGCATTTGCTCTCTTTGCAGCCTTATCCTCCATAGCTTCGCTTTCTGAAGGCGGTGATGGAGCATTCATAACAAAAGGAAGGAGATAAGCATGCTCATGTTTGATTAATTGGCGTGTGACTTGATGCTGATGGGTCACAATTTCTCAATTTGCTTGCAAAGAGCCTTCATCTTTTGTTCCATGGTAAATTGGAACTTTGCATAATCCCATTTGTCAACACCGTTTTTGAGGGTTTGGGATGATTCACCATTAGAATTGGATCTCTGTCCAGTGCTCCAACTCATCATGTTGACCTCTTCTTCTTTGTGTTGAGGAAGAGGGTTGTCTCGCACATGAGGTTGATCTGGTTTGGTGACCACGATCTCACCGTTGTCTATTAAATCTTGGATCTTGTGTTTTAAGGCCCAACAATCTTGAGTATCATGTCCAGGTGCTTCGGCATGATAGGCACACTTCCGTGTAGCATTAAAATCCCTCCCATTAGGGTTGGCTGGTGGAAGAAGATGTGTATTTTTCTTCTGATTAGTCAGAAGAGCAAGAATATTCTTGAGCGAGTCCCATAAGGGTATGAATGCCCGAGGACGCTTTGCATCTCCACTTTTAGGCAATGGAGGGTTTGAAGATTGTGCATGAAAAGGGTAGTAGTTTCTCCTTTGTATAGGCATGATTTGATTGCCTTTTTGACCTTGTAGTATCAAGGAAACATCCTCCTCTTTCTTTTTATAGACCCTCCGGGGGTTGTTTCCATAAGATCATGACTGGATGTGCTCAGCAACAGCTTTAAGAGCAGCTAGGTCTTGAATTTTATCAGACTTCAATCCCATTTCAGCCATCTCTCCGTGTTTGATCATTTTAGAGAATGGTTTGCCAATACCAGCTAAGACTCTCTCATAGAAAGAAGCTTCCTGTACATCTATGAATGTCATGACCATTTTTGATTCCACCATGGAAGGAATAACTTGAGCAGCAAGGCGCCTCCACCTTTGAACATACTCTCTGAAAAACTCATTAGACTATTTCTTGACCTTGGTAATTTGGTACCGGTTAGGAGCCATCTGAGATTGAAAACTATATTGAGTGAGGAAGGCGTGAGCTAGCTCTTCCCAGCAATGGATCTTTGAGTTGTCCAATCTGGTATACCATGAACGAGCTTCTCCAGTCAGACTTTTCTGAAATAGCTGCATTCTGAGCTTTTCATTTTCTGCATAAGATCCGAGTTCTCCAATGAACAATTTCAAATGTGTATAAGGATCCCCTAATATGTCATACTTTTCAATATCAGGGGTTTTGAATTTCTCTGGATAATGAACACCAGGGAAGATGCAAAGGTCAACATATGAAACACTCCCATGTGTTCCAATCCCTTTGAGAAAATGGATAGTTTCCTCCATTTGGAGTACCTTCTTCCTGATATCACCGGTGTCTGGATCTCCTTTAAGATGGGTGTTTTCAGGGTCTTTGTTGGTTGTATCCAACGGAGGTTATAGATTTGTTTTATCTAGACCTTGTATTCCTCCTTGTGTAGAGGATTCTGCATGTGGAGGCATCTTTGTACCCTGAGTGGACGGATGCAATTCTTTAAGCAAGACAACCAAATTTGTGATTTGCTGACTTAATCCGTCAAATTCTTCACAAAAAACAAGATTAGACTGGTCAGATGCAGACATGATTGGCTATAGGCTCGTGGCCTTTTTAGATTTTGAGCGGGTAACAGGTCCAATGATTTCCCTACAAAAGACTTATGTAGTTTAGTCTTAGGTAATGTAAATGTTATCATAATATGTCCGTTTTAGGAATGTTGTCTTGCAAAACTAGGTGTTAATTGATAACATGCATGCACAGAAAATCTTCATATTTTCCATTACATAAATATGAGCATAGAATAAAATTACAAGTAAATGCTTTTACAAGTAATTGAAAATGGAAAGCATGAAGAGACTTTCCTCCGCGTTTGGTTTATCAGAGGTTGACCTATCTTAGGGTTTCTCTCGCGGCTTTTTGGCATTAAGGTTCCTAGATCATCGCAATTTACTTGACGGGAAATTAATCCGGTCTATCAACTAGAGCGAATCTGGGTGGTGCCTTTCTTGAGCCCCATTGGAATTATTCTTCCTATGAGTCCAGTAATCAAACACCAACAGGATAGCCTCCTGATGGAGGAACCACACAACATACATTCACATACAACGTGTCTCACCATTTATGAAAATGATGACATGTATGCGAAGCACTAATATCCTGAGATAGATATAGTATAATCACGATAAAGTAAGATGCGTTAGTACACATTCATCATAAATATAAATGCAACATTCACACACAAACATATAACAATTTTGAAAAGCTTGTAATAGCGGCTTAAGCCCTCTTATTGAAGTCCCAATGATGCGCCACTTGTCGGCGTCGGGATTTTTAATGTCCCTTTTAGTTTACTTGTTCTTTGGTGTTCTCATGTTAAGGTGAGATTTGTTTGAAAAAACAAGTGAAAAAGGTCCGACATGTATAATATCGACGATTTGACTTTAAGAGTTGCCAGTTGGTGTATTTAACTAGTTGCACCAACGTAACTGAAAAAGGTTTGCACATTGACCTAGTGATTTGACACTGCTAAACGAGTCTGTGAAACCGAGATTCATTTTGGGTTCGTGGGCTTGATTATACGAAGGGAAGGTGTTAGGCACCCCCCGACATCCGTGTTGCCACAGTGACCGCCACTTTTCAAAGAAACTGTTATATGAATATGTGTGTGTGTGTGTGGATCAATGTGCAATTATTTTGAAATAGTGTTGTACCTCGTTCGCACCTATATACATAGTGTTTGAATTGATGAAAAATTCAATTTTAAATAGGATATAGCAATGAAGTTTTATAAAAAGAGGTTTTTACATTCAGGTTATACGTTTACTATTTTCAAAATTTACTCTCTTTCTTTATTCTTATTAAAGTCACCTAACTTACTTGAAATCCACCTTGTTTCCGAGTGTGTCTACCTTTTGTAAGTCTCTTGGGTGAAAGCGATTATAGGGTATAGAACACGGGTATAGTATGTATGTGCATCTAAGGTAAGAGGGTATGAATGGAAGAATAATGAATAAAAATTTATTTTGAAAATCTATAAAAAGATGAGTAGATTATTGGTCTAACTCCTCGACTAATAACCAAGGTCGACTTTGCCTCTGTTCGAGATATAGTTAACCAAGAATCACACAGTTATGAAAACATTAGTCAAGCTTTACATAATTGGAACATACCTAGAGTATCTCTAAAGAAATTTACCGATCGACATTTTTGATAACTTCAAAACCGATTATAATGTTAAAAGCGTAGAAAAAAGTTTACATGATTAACAAAGAGTATGAAAATTGTAGTCTTTTATCTCCGATGTCATTAAAAACATAGGAAGAAAGGTTACAATTTTATCCACATTGAGTCTAGTACAAGTTGCGGTTAAACCATTGAACATTAAGGGAATTAATTCAAGCATCTACCTTTGTCTTAGAGATGCTTTGGGTTCTGAATTACTATCCATGTATGATAGGTGTGATGGAATCGAGTTTGCCTGATGGACCTATCCATTTTAATTGCTTTCTGATTTCACACTAAGCCTTAGTGATCAACATCTATTAAAAAGCTTTAACATTAAACATTAAAACATCTGGTGAGATCACTTTCGTATGATTGAGGGTTCTCAACCCATAGCTTTGATTCTGAGTTTATTATAAGACCATGAAAAGCAATTTAAGCGTTCATGCTCTTAATAAAAGTCCTAAGGATCAAAGCTGTATTAATTGAGTTCAACTAGTGATGCTAATATTCAAATCCAGAGAACCATCCTCTGGAAGGATATTACGTTACCTAGTCGATGGACTTTACCCAATGAAATTCCACAACAACTTTGTAGTCGATAATATGTTAAATATTGAAAATGTTAAGCAATTTTTACGATGGAGCAGTCAAGATAAGTTTTGGCGTGCAGAAGACCGATTATTATTGAAGATTTTACTAGTTCTTTATCACCTTGATTCACACTAGAAGAATCTTTGAAGTACTCGGTAATCCTTTAGTTAGGGATATTAAATTAAAGGAATCCTTAATCGAGTCAAGCTAGTCACCCTTACTATGCACATGTTGACCTATTGAAGAGAAATCCTCCTCTCCCACTTCTTACGAATTTCCAACTCGATTGATTTTGAAATCCTATTAATAATCAACTAAGAGTCATTAAAAAAAATTCATACTAGATTGGGACAATCTTGTAAAGGATTTTAATTCTAAATCTAATAAAGAAAAAAGACACTGTTTACGCTCCAATCACCCTTACGAAAAGGCATGTGATAAAATGGTTAATAGATGGAAGCGTTTTATTAACGATGAAAAAATAAACATTACCTTTTACGATTGGTATGATCAATATCAAGGTAAATGTAGTGTTATTACTAAAACTTCGATGGATACGAGAAGATAAATCGAAAATTTCTTACTAGTCATCCCCATTTAAAGCTGTTCTAATCCGTTTAAAAATACATACATTGTTGCCGACCCTTTTAAGATTTCAGATGGTAACAAAGATGATAAAAAAATAATTGAACAATTAAATTTTAGTAATCAATATCTAGCAACTGTAGGAAGACAGCTAGATAGGATTGAAGAAAAGTTTGAAGAAACCATTATCAAAAAACCCGATTCAAAATTGAACATCCTTTAATAAGTTTACGAGAAAATAGAAGTAAATTAGAATTGCACTAATGATGATGATAGTGAACTTGTTCGATCGATTGATAAGTTATTTAAAAATTAAAAAGCGAACTTCGGTCCAGTGGCACTATTGCTACTATTGATCAAGTTAAGCGATATTGAAAGCGGTAGTCGTCGATCGGATCGTTAAATCTTGATTCAATTCTGAACTTTAATGATCAGTTAAATAAATTAACAGTCAAAAACACTAGTATAACCAGAAACTAGTATTCTAGACCTACTCCTCCGGATTTACAGTTCGAAGAAAGAAATCTAGATAAACAGTTTTCTGTATCATCTAATAAAATCTATGAATGGAATATTGATGGATTCAGTGAACAAGAGATATTAAATAAATTGAACCACATGTCTATGGTAGCAAACAGCTATATAACTAAATTCAACAACCTGTCTCAGCCAGATATTGTTGAGTTGTTAGCTAGTGGATTCACTGGTATTCTCAGATCTTGGTGGGAAAAACATCTCACCGAAGATACTAGATTATCAATAATTCATGCTATTCAGATAGACAATGATGGCTTCGATGAAGATGTTGGTATTAGTCCGCCAGATGGTGTTAATACTCTAATTTTTACCATTATTAAACATTTTGTTGGTACTCCCAGTAATATTACTGAGAGAATTCACAACCAGTTAAGTAACCACACTTGTCCCACCCTAAGTGATTTTAGGTGGTATAAAGATGTGTTTACCTCCAGAGTTATGTTCTTGACGATAGTAACAAACCATTACGGAAAGAAAAATTAAATCGATGGTTTACCTTCATTATTACGCACATAAAGTTAAATGAAGAGTTAAGCAAAGATTTAGGATATATCGATTATGATAACCTAACATATGGTGACATAATCAATTATATTCAAAAAATTGGATTAAAAATGTGTATTGACTTTAAATTAGCTAAACAAGCCAGTAAAGACAAAAAGAAAGCTAAATACGAGTTAGGCACGTTCTGTGAACAATATGGTTTACCACCAGTTGCTCCCTCTAGAAGGAAGCACCTGCATAAACATATTGATTATCAAAAAAATAACAAACGTCATAAATAAAGACGCAGTCATAGAAAAGATAAAAATCAAGAAGATTATTATAGTAAACCCAAACCCACAAATAAAAAATCATCTAAAAAATTTGATAAAAGTAAAATTGTTTGCCACAATTGTGGGCAGGAAGGGCATTACAAAAATGAATGCAAAATAAAAAGAAATTATCTCAATTAAATATCTCTAGTGAAGATCTTGAACAATTATTAGAACTAATGAGAATGAGAAACAATGTCGGTAATGATGAAGGTTACGATATTCCTTATTCTTCTAATAGCAGTTCTAGTAATCATGAAACAGATAGTGACAATGACAAAGTCACTATTTGTACTAACAATTGCAATGAAAAGTGTTGCATTAAGCAAATCAATGTAATTAATAAAGATGAAGAAGAAAGCTCTCTGCTAATTGATTTAATCAGTAAAATTTCTGATCCTGAGTTAAAATCTCAGTATACTAAACAATTAAAAGATTTATTAACTAAAGATAATAGAGTTAAGGATAAAATTGTTAAGGCTAAAGATAAACCGATATTTAGTGCGAATAAAACCCTAGAAACGATTTAAAACTCGGTTAAAGAAAGTAACCCTTCGAAATTAAATCAAGAAGTCGATAAACTAAAAAAGAAATTTCTAACCTAAAATTAGAAGTCTCTAATTTAAGAAAAGATTTTGATGACAAAAGATCAGACCTTCATGTTCAAGATTCTTCCTCTAGTGATGAAGATCACGATGAACTGAATCATACAAGTACTAAGGAAGAAAGCGATCTTTTTGTTCAAGGTCTTTCACTTAAAAAGAATTAAGGATATCACCATCCAAAAAATGGTATATTTCCATTAATCTAGTTGTCGATAAAACCTTTTCAATCTGACTTCACCTTACTAGTTGATCTGGGTAGCGATTTAAAGCTGTATTCGAGAGAAGGCTTAATCAACTATTTACTATAGGAAAACTAATGAAAAATTGAATTGACGATGGTAGTCAAATGGAAATTAAATATAAGTTACCTAATGTTCATATACATCGAGATAATATGTGTTTTAAAACATCGTTTGTTTTAATCATGATCTTACGGATAAGATCATCTTAGGATTACCATTTATATATTTACTTTACCCTTTTACTACCGATAATGAAGGATTAAGTTGTAATCATTTAGGAAAGAAAATAACATTTAAATTTCTTATTAAACCAAAAGAAAGAGATTTAAAATTTATTGAAGAAGAATCTATTTCCAAATCATTAAATTTATTAAATTGTAAATCCACTCATTTGAATTTCTTAAAGGAAGAAATTAAGTACAAACGAGTTGAAGAAACATTTCTGAGAATAAGAAGTTCAAGAAAAATTGAAGAGTTAAAAATCTATTTAAAAACAATCTTTGTTACGATTCTCCCTAATGCCTTTTGGCATCGAAAAAAACATGTTGTAAGGCTCCCTTATGCTAAGAGAATTCAAAGAACACCTAATTCTACTAAGGCGGGGCCAATACAAATGAATCATGAACAAGTAGAGTTATGTAAAAAGAAATTAATGATCTCCTTAGTAAAGGTTTAATTAAACCCGATAAATCCCCTTGGTCTTGTCACGCATACATGTTAACAATGAAGCGAGAAAAAGAAAGAGGTGTACCTCGTCTAGTCATTAATTACAAACCATTGAATAAGGTTCTAGAATGGATTAGGTATCCCTTTCCAACAAAGGCGACCTTATCGATAGATTAAGTAACGCATACAATATTGATAAATTTGACCTTAAGTCCGGTTTACGGCGGATTGCCATTCATCCACGATGATAGATACAAAATAACATTCACTTACTCCGTTTGGTCACTCTGAATGGAATGTCCGGGCATTTGGCCTAAAAAATGCTCCCGATGAATTCCAAAATATTCTCAATGACATATTAAACCCTTTCGGTCATTTTATTGTCGTTTATATATCGATGATATTCTCATTTTTTCAAAGGCCGTTGAAGAACACATTAAACATTTGAAATCGTTCTTGAAGGCGATTAAAGATAATGGTCTAGTTCTTTCACCTTCCAAATCTGACTATTTGAGTCGAGGAGTAAGGTTTCTTGGTCTTAATATCTTTAGAGGACAAGTTCATTACCCATTGAAAGAGCTATTCAATTCATTTGACAAGTTTCCCGATAAGATAACCAATAAAACCCAATGCGAGAGATTTCTTGGCTCGCTTTCGATTATATTGGCAAGTTTTACAAGAATCTTAGGAAGATTTGCAAACCTCTTTTCCAACGTTTGCAAAACAATCCTCCACCTTGGGTAGCGTCCATACTTATACGTAAATCCAACAGTAAAAATTACGTCGAGGCATTGCCTGTCTTGGCATTTCAATGATTCGGTATATAAAATTTGTTGAAAGCGGCGCCTCGATATATTGGATTGGAGGCATTCTTAAACAAAAGTTAACTCAGTTCCCCGAACAAATTGTTCATTTTCATTAAGGTGCATGGAATAGTACACAATTAAATTATAGTACTATTAAAAAGAAATACTTTCTTTAGTATTATGTATTAATAAATTTCAAAGTGATCTATTAAATCAAAAATTTTAGTTAAAGTATTGATTGCAAGTCGACAAAATATATCTTAGAAAAGGATGTTGAAAATCTAGCCTCTAAGCATTCTTTTGCTAGATGGCAAAACCATATTGAGCATTTTGATTTTGATATTGAATACATCAAAGGTAGTAATAATTGATTCTGATTTTCTCACTCGAAATTTATCAATCTGGTCTTATTCGAGACATGAGCATTAGAGGATCATCTTCCTCGAGGGTTAAGATCCCCCCTCTTGGCCCAAATAATCAACCCGGAGGAACTTTGATTCCTCACCCAGATCACCCAGTTTATCGATCGAAACAAATTCACGATCCTTGGAACACTTCCCAAGCCATATAGTTCGACTTTAACGATGGCTTTGAACGATTGATCCTTTTAGTAATCCAACCAAGGCTTCATCTTGACTCCTAGTCATCCTCCTTACGGCATATGCTTAAGTGGGAAAATTACCTTTTTCATATTGAACCCTACGTGAAACCAAAAGATGACCCCATTAAACTTCTTTGCCTAGTTTTTTCCCCTTGGATGGCATTTCCAGTAGCCCCTGGCTCCTTATAAATCTCTTGTATTTTATAAGGATATTCTTCTGAAAATGGAGTCAGTAAACATTAAACCAATTTATGCCAACAATGATAAGACTAAAGTTCTTTATCATTCTTTATACATTAAGCAGTTTGTTCGAATGTCGATTGGGGAAAACCCTCTCGATCTTATGAATCTCTCTAGTCGAATAATTCTTTACATTATTATGATTATATTGAAGCTTGGTACAAGGTTCTCCTTCACCAAAATGAATCACATAGTCATTCATGGTTCATTCAATTTGACCATAAATTCAAGAGCCCAATCCCTATTGGTTTGTTCTTTGGTGGTATAGGTTAGGTTCTACTTATGACCTTCTTCCAGAGCCTCCTTAAAGTTCAACTAAATCATTTTAGTAATCACGATAAAAATAGATCCAAGAATGACGGAGTTCCCTCACTCTTTTATTTGTTAGTAAATATAAGATCCCTGGATTCTTAAATGGCGATCTGAAATTCCACCTCCCTCTACTCCGATCGATGGTATTGATCGGATCCACTCCTCGAGTGTCTACGCCTCTTTTATGTTAAGTGGTGGGATAAATTAGACATTAACGAGAATAGTTGGTCGGGTTCGACGAGAATTTCTGTTGCTCCGGTTTCCCTCTTCGATCACAACCATTCCTCGGGCTAGTAAAGAAAAAAGAGTCAAAATCCAAGTCGAAAAGAGTCTAAAGTCGGTCCACAGGTTCGGCGTGTTCTAGTAAAATTTACGATTTTAAAATTGTTCGATAAAGAATTAATAAAAATTGCCCAAGCACTCAACAAAAGGATTGACGAAGCCATACATGAAGAAGCCTCAGTATGTTCTTCATCCTCCAGTCATGGTTCTCTTAGTAACCTCAATGATGATAATGACCCATCTGGCACCATCAACCTCTGAGACGCTCGGGATCCATTTGCCTAATGTCCTCGATTATTTGCACTGCTTTCGTGACCGACTCACCAATCAATCGGAAGAATCTCCTACTTTTCCACCAAAGCGGCCCCCACATCACGTAAATCAAAAGATGCTCTCCACCGAAAGTCAAAAGATGCTCTCTTTTCCACCAAAAAGCATCGATGAGTCAAAAGGTTATCGGCCATTTTAGCCAAAATCGTCTATTTTAGTCAAAAGTAATTACTATTCATCAATAGTAAAGTATCTTTATTTTACTTTTCCTTATGTAAAATGTTTCTTATTTTACCCGTTTAATGTAATAGTTCCCTTTCCTTGATCTATAAAAGGCCCGAACTTATTTGGCAAGGCGAGACTTGAAACTTAGTAAGACTACGAGTTCCTTCTCGGGGCCGAATCTTAGGTTTCTACCATTTGTTTAGCCTACTTAACCCTCTTCTCTTCTTCTTTAAATGTTTCTTTAATAAGTAAGTCGGTTTTATTTTACGTGTTGTTTGTAAATATTTTAATTATCAATAAATTTGTTTTTTTATTTAGTAATCAAAATTGTGATTAGTCAAAACTGTGATTAGTATTTCTATTTCTATTTTTGCTACTCCCCAAATGGGTATAGGGATGGTGATCCATCTTTGTTGATTGACGACCGTCCATCTCCTCTTTTGCTTCTTTCGCTCCATCCTTAAATCACCTAACTATCGTAAAACACGCCATAAGTCCCGTTATGCCGTTGTAAGTCTCCAGCGTGGGAGCAGTTTAGGCTAAGGGAATCATTAGATCTAAAGGTATGAGTTTACTTAAGGTAAGACGGGTTTGAGTTAAGCGGAATGACAAAAGAACAAATTTTTGACTACTCAGTTAAAACGAAGTAGACTGTTTAGATCGAGTTCACTGACAGATCAAGGCCAATCGAGTGATCCTTTGTGTCAGACGCAGTCTGATTTGTTTTTAAACAAATTTTTTTTACAAAATTTATGAAATTTTGAAGATGTTGACCAAGTGTTCGGTGAAAAATTTTTTCTCCTCTCTTTATAAACCAAATTTTTCGGGGTGAAAGGGAAACTCCTAGATAAAAATTTTGGGGCTGAATAGTATAGGGATGGTGATCCATCTGAGAAGATGATCAACGAAGACCTCCCAAGACCGGCGAGAGACTTTGATTTGGTCGATCAACAAAGATGGCCCCAGTCATCATCAGCTTTTGCTTTCCACAAAAACAGAAAGTAGTCAACAACATCATCATTGCTGTTCCCTAGTAAATCAGCTTTTACTTTAAGTAAAATGCTTTTACTTTTACCTTAGTAAATGTAAATGTAAAATGTTTTTACTTTTACTTTTACTTTAGTAAATTACTTTTACTTTGTACTTTTACTTTAGTAAATGTAATAGTGAATCCTGCGTGATTCAATAGTAATTAACTTTTCAGTTTTCTATTTAAGTAACTCGAAGTGTTTAGAGTTACTCAAGCTTATCTTTTGTAAGAAAACCTCACCTGAGGTCCTCTCTCTGCCTTCTTTCTAGGAAACGAAGAAGAAGCTTGTTTCTTCCTTCTTCTAGTAAGATGAAGAAGAAGTTCTTCATACTTCTCTCTTCTATTTACAGTTTATCTAGGTTATACGTAATCCTTTCTTCAACTGTTTATAAATAAAAGAAAGTGATTACTTTACCGATTCACCGGTCATCTTCTTTAAGTTTTTTATTTTTGTTTAAATTTTGTTAAGAAACTTATTCCGCTGTCAAATGGTATCAAAGCCACACGGTTGGTTCTTGGTTCTGTTGGTAATCCTTTCCTCAACTGTTTATAAATAAAAGAAAGTGATTACTTT